>CM067564.1:2185117-2780736 GCA_034336665.1 Luscinia megarhynchos | reverse complement strand
AATTGCAGTGAGAAGAACATGAACTCGCAGCCATTCAGGGCTGACAGTCACTGAGGGAAGGAAATCTGACACAGTATTAATAAGTAACCTTTCCTGGGAGCAGTCATCACCCCAGTCCTGCAGCCTTGGTAAGTTTTTTAAATGAATGGACCCAAGTTCTGATGCTTAACCTAAATTTCTGTCAGCTGTTAGAAAGATACTGGACAGTAAATCATACAACAGACCTCAAAAATTGCACAAATAATAACAGGCCCAGACCAAACCCAACCACTCCCATCACTGCTGCACCCCAGTGTTGGGAGAAATAGTGGTGGAGCTGATAAATACTCTCCTCCCATGCTCTTCAGTCCTTTGCTGCACATCCCCAGAGAGGATTTACTCCACCTTTTGTTCCTCTCTCTCCAGCACAAATCCCACTGGCCACAGACACAGGCAGAGCAGACCTAAGGCAGTGGTTCTGTCCCTGTTCCCTGGATTGCTCCTCCAGCACTCGTGGCAATCTCACCTCAGCCCAGACTCTGTCCTCAGAGGGAAATGCAGCCTGGGGGGACATGGCTCTGGCACCCCATCTCCTCTTGCTCCTGCTGACCTGCAAAGCCACAGGCAAACACAGTCCCTCAGACCCTGCACCCCTGAACACCAGGAGAGCTGGAGTTTCACCCAGATTCCCTGGGCAGCTCCTCCCAGCAGGGAGGAAAAGAGGAGCCCTGCAGCCCTCTGACTTACCCACAGCATGGGCAGGAGCAGGAGCCCTCCAGCACAGACCCTCTTGGCTTGGGCTGCTCAAACACCACAGCTTTTGGCAAAGGTGGGAGCAGTGCAAGGATTTTTCCTGTGCTGAAAGAGAGGAGGAACACAAAATTAAGTCCACTGCAGAAGTCAAAGGAGCCCAGCTTTCCCACTTGTGCTCTGATTGCTCACTCTGGGGTTTTATCCATGACAGGTGACACCAATGCAGAGTGCCCTTTTCCAGCATAACTATTTCAGCCATTAACAGGAGGCAGGGCATTGGCACAGCAAGGCTCAGAGCTGGAGAAGTGAGGGAGCAGGCATTCTCTTGTTTAGATTCATCAGTGCTGGGAACTTGGCAAACACTGGTGCTGCAGGCATCCAGGACATCATGCCATGGTTGGGCTGTTCTCCTTTGCTCATAACCCTTGGCTTCAGCCCCTCTCCAGAGGAGCAGAGAATTGCTCCAGGCTAAGGTGAGCCTGGTCCCACTCCAGGGATGTGTCCAGCAAAGGAGGGGAGTTGTTTAGAGGAACTGACCCCAAAAATCAAACCCAGCAGACACTGAAATGAGCTCCATTGAGCTGCAACACCAAGTGCTCACAGCAGGTGAGGCATGAGGTGCATGCAGCACCAAGTACCACTGCACTTGGTTTTTCTGCTTACCTGTATTTTAGTTCTGCTTCCCTTCACAGCTGCTTTTCTGCCAAGGTCAGTTCCATTTTCAGAAGCCTGTGGCACCTGTAGTCAAGGCTGGAAATCCTCACTTAGGATCTGGATTTGCCAGGAAGCAGGTGCACACACAGGTGACTCTTCTGTGATAGCTCAGTCAGAAATCATGTAAGCCAGCAACTTGCTCCTCCCTGCACCACTTGGAAATACATTAAAAAGCCAGAAAAAACAACAACCACACAGCAAGCCACAGAAGACAGAGCTCAGTGCAGCTTCATTTAATACTCTGCCCAGTGATGGAGAGCAAGGAGGAAAGCTGTTCCTCCAGTTCTGCACCAGGCAGTCTGAAACAGCCAATATTGCCCTCACCTGCAGCTGTGGCAGCTTTCCTCCTCCCTTCAGCCTTGCTCTGACTTCTGAGGGGCCAGAGGCACCACACAACCCAAAAGTATCAGCACTCACAGCCACTGCTAGTGCAGACATCCTCATGGTCCATCTTTGGCCCCAGGGAGGTCCCTTGGCTGAAGCAAAGGCATTTTTATGGCAAACTCTGCAATAAATAAACAATTTGAACACACCTCCCCACCACCCCCTTTCCCTCCAGCTTTTCACCTGGGATTATTTTCTACTTTGCAGCCACCTTCACCTTATCCCATTGGACATGGCAGGTCAGACCCAAAGCAGCCAGGGAGGCTCTTGCAAAGATGAATCCAGGGAGCAGAGGCAGGCACAGAACAGGTCACTGAAGGTGCAATACTAAAAGGCAGTGCTTCAGGAGCAAAATCGAGCCTGAGAGTATTTCTGGTCCTTCTGCTTTCCCACTCAGCTTCCAGAGCACAGCTAAGCCCTCAGTGGCAATGCTGGACTTGCACTTGGGATGTCCAGCCTGGAGCTCCAGCTTGCACAGACAGGGTTTACAACCAAGAATTGTCACCACAGCAGATGAAGTCCAACCTCATCTTGGTGGACACAGCCATCACAGTGCTCCTAGCATTGTTACAGTATTTCATGGAGAAGAAAAGGTTCCCAACAGAACTGAAGATTTCACTCCTATGTCTAATCCTAGGCACCACTCTTGAATCCTCCTGGGAATGTCTTGCTCCTCAGAGCCTGCAATTATGTGTTTTCAGTCTTGTGTTTTTGTTATTCCCACTTTATCCTTTCAATAAAGTTAATAAATAGAAAAAGTTTAACAGTACAATAAAATTTTCCTTCACAGCTTCAGTTAGTGTCTCTTTAACCAACCTCAATATACAAACTTACCATAACCAATGCAACCTGAATGGAAGTTTTTATTCTTTCAGTGTCCCCATTTGAACAGCAGAAATTCTGCAGCCAGTAAGACTCCTTATGAAAGTTGGGGAGTTTTCCTGTTTGGGAACAGATGCAGAAATCTGCTCCATTGTTTTCAGAGGCACTATGACAAGGCTCCACATTTCTGGTCTGTCAGGCTGCAGGCACTGATCCAGTTCCTCAGATAAGTTTGCCCTGTCCATAGCCCTAATTCCTAAGCCTTAGCTCACCTTTGACACAGCAGGTTAAGATCTAGCAGGTGCCAGGTCCTTTGGTGCTGAGCTTTGCTGCTCCTGCCAGCACAAGCACTTATTTTAACTTGTACAACAAACACACCAATGGCTACAGGAGAAAGCTTCTTAGATATGGAATTACAGGCTGATGGTCCAGGCTGACTGGGTCTCTCCCCACCTTCCTCTACACAAAAAGAAACTGAGCTCAACTTGCACTGAGTCCCCTTGCAAGCACTCAGAGGCAGCATTTGACCACAATAATACTTCACCCTCCCACCCTGCCCCTGGTAACCCAGCCACAGAAACATTTCAGAAGAGACAAAATTTCAGTTTGCCTGTTTCATCTGTTCCTGACATGGAAACAATTTGCTGCAAATCATTTTAACATTCTCAAGCTTCAGTGAGGCTGAGAGCATCCAAGGACTATTTCATTGCCCTGCATCCAACTCCATGTCAGTCGTGATTAAAAAGACTCATTTAACTTGAAAAGTAAGATATTTGTGAATTATATGCTACCTCATTGAAACTATAAATATGCCTTGAGGCATCATTTAAATTATAAATAAGCCTTATTTAAGGAATAAGCAGATCAGTTATTTACCAGAAGAACTGATTTTGTTCTAAGACTAAGTCACACTTAACATCAGTATATAAGTAGAAAAACAGAGATTTACAGATGTAGGAGGCCTGGCTGGAGGGATGCAATAGAAACAGCCATGACAACCACTAAAAACACCAAAAGCTGGGAATACAAGCTCTCATACATTATATAAATGTCATAATAAGCAGCCACAGTAATTATAGGCCCTGAAATGCATAGAAAATTTTGTTTATAGGTATGACACTACAACTTACTTATCTCCTTAAAACCCAGACTGGATGCAAAGAAATCAGATATTTCCAGTTAGTGCTGATTACTCCAAGTGTTAATGTCAAATGTTGTCTCAGTGCTTACCTTTTTGTTCATAATCTTATCCTACATAACAGAACTCAAGTATACTTAACTACAGGCCTTAGGAAAAGGGGGGAAATCATTAAACAAAAAAGAAGCTGCTTTTTATCTACCTGAACCTATGTCTTCTATCTACCCTGAACTATGCAACAACTAAAAGCCTTGTCTAGTGTCAAATTTTATGAGCACAAAAAGCTTGCTTAGCTTCTGATTTTGGGGTTTCTACAGCAAAAACTTACCACCTGGGACATCCACAATACCCAGTTGCCTGCACAGGAGGATGTTTTTGTTGGATTTTTTTTTTAAAACACAGTGGGTCAGCACAGAGTATAAGAACGTTACAGCTATTTTAGAGGGAAAAAATTAAGAAGAAAAAATATGTGTGGTAACCTGCCCTTAAGAGTTTTAAATGGGGCAGTAGATAATAGCAACAGGGAAAAAAGAGGGGAACAAAACCCAACAAACAAAAAACCCCAGACTACTGTGTGCAGTTCTGACACTGCTGCTTTGAATTGAATCAGGGGAAAAGTGTTGCACAAATTTTCATTGTGGGCAGGAACAAAAGGCTGGCACCATGATCAAAGGTTTGATGTCCTGAAATACAAACTTCATCTTAACTGTGTTTGTCTATGAAGTTAAAAGAAGCAGTGAGCAAAGGTGAAGCAAATGGTACTTTAGACATTTATATTGCAAAAGTCTGGCACTTCAGAGGAGATGAATGCAAGAAGCAGGAGAAGGGAAGGGAGAGAAGCTGCACAGTAACCCAGGGGGAGTGCAGCAAAGGTAAGGAAGCCATGCAGCTCAGGGAACTGACTGATGCAAGTGCAGGCAAGAGACAATCTGACTCTAAAGGTGTCTCATCCAGCCAGCTGAAAAGCTCTTTACATCTGCTCTGGATGCCCCATTGTGAAACTCCCTGCACACAAATTTCCTTTGGCTGCAAAGTCCTTTCCAGTCGTAGCTGTGCAGCTTTCAAAAAAGCCTCTTCCAGCACTGAAGCATCTCGTGGGACATAAAACAACAAGAAAAGCCACACACAGCTGTGGGACCAGGCACTGCCTAAAGGAGTGCCCTGCACAAAGATTGCAGTCTGGTATTTACATTAAATTATCAGCCCTCAAGACAAAGAAATGTTCTGTACCCTGTCATTAGCAAACTGGACTAATACTCCATTCAGTTTCCTCAGAGCAGCCACAGGCTGCAGCTCCCACAGAACAGGCACTTAAGAGAAAGCACAGATAACAAATCCTCCTGTTTACTCTGCTCATCATCTTCACAACACTGTGTCACTGAGAGCATTAAGGAAAAGCAAAAAATCAACAGGAAAACATGATGCTATAATACAGAGTGAAAGCAGCCTGTCTGAAGTGGCAAGGAAAAGGTTCCTAGCCAAACATCCCTGTTCCCAGGGATCAGGTAAAGTCAACCCTTCCCTGAAATTAAATTGAATATTATTGAAGGGGACTCACCTGTGTTTTGAGTGGAAACTATGGGCAGATCTGTAGTATCATGGATCCAGAGGTCAAGAAAACTCTCACTTACTTCAACTAGTCAAGAATCATTTTCTTCCTCATCTTCCTTATCCATCTACCACACCAACAGTCATCACCTCTGTAAACAGCTGGTAGTTGTGTGGGGTAGTACAACACAGGCTGCCATCATCAGAAATGAGAATGCACAGATTTTTCTCTGCTCTCTGTGGATCTGATTGCAGCCTGTAAAGATTTGGATGAAAAAAAAATAATCACATGGTGGCACATATAATGAGTTCTTACAGGACTGCTGGAGAAGCCTGACAAGATTTTCAATAGAGAGATGTTAGCACTAGAGAAACTATTCCAAAACTGACAATTGCAAGGAAGACTTAATAGATATTACAAGATTACTTTGTGCCATTGGCTCAAAGAAATATGAATTAGCCAAGAGAGAAGATTTGTAATTTGTAGTCATATGGCAAGGGTTTAAAAATCCACCAGAAAGATGGTTGTTGTTTTTTATCCCATCAAGCCAAAGATGAGATATAAGCAGGTCAATGCAAAAGAAGTTCTTGTTACAGTCAGAAAACTAATGAGACTTGCTTCAAAAGAACCCCACAAAGAACTTTGAGCAAATCCAGAGATCTAGATTTAAGTGCCCATTCATTCCTGCACAAAGGCTGGCCTTGTAAATCCTACCAATCTGAAAGGCTGCTGTACCTCCAAGAATATTGCAACCCAGCCCTTTCACAGCTGGTATGAAGACTGAATTCAAAACAAAACACAAATGAACAAAAATAAACTGGAAAAAGAAATCCTTGTTATGAACCATGGAAAGCTAGACAAGTTTCAGCAGCACACACCAAAACCTTCTCACCCCTCCCTTTGATACCTCGGGTATTAGCAAGGCATCACCTTGACAGGTGTTTCAAGTTTGAGGGATTCTCTCCCTAACAATGCTACTCTAATTGAGTGGTGGTGAAGCACTTGTTTTGATTTTCACAACAGAATGGCTTTCTTTGAAAGCAGAAAAGCTTTATCCCAAAACCCCTACACCTTCAAAGCAGCTTTTTTCACCTAAACATTGCTGTCACACTTTCTCCCATTGAAGACCTCTGCTAAATCAGTGAAAATAAATGAAGTGAAATTATAGTAAAGTCTCAGATGTTTTATCCTGTTACTCTAGATACTGCTGAAATAGTGTGAAAATAAAATGTGTAACCAAACCATGCAGTTTGTCATTCACCTCCACTGTTTGCACAATATGAAAGAAACCACTTTAAGCTGGAAGCAAGAATTCCATCAGAAACCATTATCCAGAAGAAACAGCCAGATTAAAATCAAAGAGAAAGCAGAAAAACAGAGATGATGAAAAGGAAAGCACACTATTAGGGAAAGAGAGAAAATGACAAAGGACCAAACTGCACCAGGCTAGAGAGAACTGCTGAGCACTAGGTTCAGCTATGGAAGAATAAAACACTTCTGCAAATTAAATGGCAACAGCCCTAATTACAGTAATAAATGCTTTTATCTCCTTTTTTGTTACAATGACACCTCTAGTGAGCATCTTGGTGCTGCTGAAGCATTGCTACAAGTTACCAGAGAAGCAAAATATAGGAAAATGAACTAATTCTCTTCTAAGCAATGTGGAGATTTTGCACCCTCTGCAGGTCCAGGAAGGTGTAAAGGAGGGAGAAATATACTCGTCCTCTAATAAATAATAAATAAATAAATTATTATATAAAGTAAAAAAAATTATGACCCTTCTTAGGACAATGTTCTTTTCTTCCCTGCTTGGAAATAGTGGAGGGAAGGGGTTTTAAATGACCAAAGCCTATGGTCCACATAGCCTCACCTAAACATGATGTCCTTGTGCTCCACTATCTATTTTGTCTTTTTTCTTCATGTGCTACTTCAGACTCTTTGTCCTTCTCTGCATGAGACACTTCTGACCATGTACAGACAGAAAAAGCAGCAGCCATCATACAATTCCTTGTAGAAACAAAAAGCTTTCAGGTAAGACACATCTTTTCCCAGTGCCACTTAGGAAAAGAAAACAAGAAAAAAAAATAGAGGCCAATTTTTAAAGGTAATATATTATCAATTTAATCATGTAATGAAAGTACACTGCATTAAAATCACCTAACCTAATGCACTGTCACAAAATATCAATATAAATAGATATAAGAAATTAAATCAATGGACTTTGAGTGTTATTTCCTCAAAAGAAAGCAATCCTCTAAAATATTAAAAGAGAAAAACCTTGTCAGTGCCTGAGAAAAAAAGGAAAATGAATCCCACTGTATTTAAGAGGCAAGTGAGTCTGGTGGGTTTGGCAAAGGCAGCTCTGTGTCACTGTGCACCCTCACCTGGTGCAGCTGCTGCAGCACAGGTCCCACTGCAGCAAATACCAACCAGGGCAGCAGCTGCTGATTCAAATCTGTGGTGAACACACACTGGACTAGTCTCAGGTGCATTCCAGGGAAAGACTCTACCCCACTTTTCCTCATGGCTTCAATGTGAATTTGGAGCAGGCAGCTGCTTTCAGCTGCTTTGGAAACCTCCATGGATGTCAGCAAGGAAACAATGTCAGCAAAAATCAAGCATAAAATGAGATGGGTTTAAGACAACTGTGCTTTTGGTTATTTCCTTTCAAAGTACTTTGTTGCTTCCAGTGGGACTCAGGTGAAAAACACATTTACATTTAAGAGCATGGCTTCCCTATTTTTCCTGCCTCTCTCCTTTCTGGATCCCTCATTTCTCATGTCTGATTTCACACCCTGCACCTCCTACACAGAAGCCATTCCTAAGCCTTCCCCTGCTTTCCCCACCAGTTATAATTCCACTTTCCTTCCAATTTACTAAAGATCTGCAACAAATTGCTTCTCCTAAAGCACTGTTATCTGGCTTTATAGATTGTGAGCCTGAGGAAGAACTAAAGAAAATTTAGAAAATATGCACTAGGTTTGAACATTGCAATTTAATTTTCAAATTCAGAAAGACCTACAAGTATAATACTTTCTTATTTATTAAAAGTCCACAGCTGACATCCAGGTAATGTTAATATTCTATGGGGGGTCACATAAACACATCAGGAAGGTTGGAACATATCTCCAGCCTTAACATCAAGAACAAATTATGCCAAAATTGAAGGATGAATGGCAGTACACCCTGCCCACCCTGACATCTTCATTCTTTTATAACAGCAGACAGTTTTTCAAGGTTTCTTATACTTCCAACAGTGGAAAAAAAAGGAAAAAAACATATTTTTTTCTCTTTCTACTTAAAACATGGTTAAGTTGGCTGTTTTTCCTAGAGGTACTTAAAAGGTGCACTTTTTGCAACAGGATTGTTAGCATAGTCCAGCTTTGTTAATAATTTGATTTTCTGAATAAAAGAAAATAAAATTGTCACTCTACCTGCCCTGAACTGGTTTCAGCACGTGGTTGTCTTCTCTTGCCAAAGAAGGCAGTAAAATTCCATTTGGAAACTGATCTGCAGACAGTTACAGACCCTCCTTTTTACCCACATGCACCAACCACGCTGAAAACTGCTCCAAGATACAAGTTCTGTAGGTAAATGTAAAAAATTTAAACTTAGACTGCAGCAAAAACAAACACTCTGTTTCCATAAATGTGGTTACTCACCATTTCCACGTGTGTGAGTCAGCCCAGGCAGCTGGGACAGGCACAAACTCAGAGCTAGAAGACAAAGGGAACATTAATTTCTGTCCCTTCACCCAGCAGGGGTGCCTGAAGCAGCCCCTGGGCAGAGGCACAAGACAAAAGGCAAAGCACTGCTGAGCTCTGTCCATGCTGGGGGACACTGGCCTGCTGTTCACACAGGCTCAGCAGAGTTCTTCCCAGCTGCAGGGTCACCTGAGCATATTTACAATCACCACTACTCTGCTTTGAACTCACCCTCCCACTAACACATCAATAAACATCCTTCCTGACTCAACAGCATCTATTTTAATAAGGCCATTAAATACAGGACTGACAATTCTCTTGTAGCTGCAATGACAGCAGTGAACCATCCCCACAGCATTTAAAACACCAACTGTTCCCAGTTACTGCATGTAAATATCTTCTCAGCTGGTCTGTTGGACACCATCCTGGTGTATGTTTGTCCATGCCCAGGCACAAGGGCCTCCATCAACACTCCAGGGTGCAAAAAGAGCTGGATTGCTGCCAGGCCAGTACATTTCCTCAGCCATCACAACTTTCCTACACTCTTCACAAGCTTTGCATGGCTAATCTCAGGTGATCTAAGCTGTCAAGGTTCTTATCTGGATCAAAGGTGTTGTCTCAGCTCTTTTCAAAAACACTGCAATGGAAGAGCTCCAAAATTCTGAGGAGGAAAGGAAAAAAAAAATCCTGTTATTATTTTAACAATAATAATAATAGGAATAAGCAGCAAGCAGAGTGCACAACTGGTGAACTGGAGAAAGCCCTTACAGGATTTAAGTCAAGGCTCTTCTGAACACAGTTAAAGTATTGTGCTTCATGCATGTGGCAAAATGAGTGTGTTAGGTTGCTGAAAGAATCACTGCCAAAAGGTATTAGTGAAAGCAGGTTTTAACATAAATTTGTAAAGATGTAATTTAACAGAGTTCAGTGGCAAGACTGACTCCTTTACTGACTGCACAGGTGAGGCATACAAAGGAAAATCAGATTAGAATCAGTTCAGAATAATTTCAGAACACGAGACCAGAGATGCAAAAATGTAAAGGTGCAAAGGGTAATGGTGCAAAAGGGTAAGGTGCAAAAGGGCTTAGCAGCACTTAATCATTGACTAATTTAATATTTATAAAGGGATTCAATTGGTTTTATTACAATTACCAGAGTGACCCAGTAGCACCATTCCAGATAGCACCATTGCTGCTGCACTTGAATTTGAATCAATTCACATCAATGCACACACAGACACAGATACCTGTATCTGTCTGTACAAAGGCACCTGGCAAAAATTCCCCTTGAGTGCACTGAAATACTCACACTGGATGTCTTTGCATCTCTCAAGGGGTGGAGGAATGTGTCATCAGCCCTGCCATCAGCTTCCAGCAACAGCCTTCCAAGAATCACAGGTCTGGGGGCTCATGAGCTCTGAGAGCAATGCCACTGACAGCAAGGTGCTGGCACAGCCACTGTGGTCCAGGAGAGCTCCAAAGGCCTCACTGAGAACCCAGCAGGAGTCCCCAAGGATGCAGAGCAGTCCCAAAGAGAGGGGAGCAAATGCACCACCATGCTGGAGAAACAAGAACATTGCTTGGATTCAGTGGGCATAGCTCTGGTGATTGTTTCCAGTGAATTTCTGGCCCTGCTCTCAGAGTTTTGGTGAAAAGTTTCATTTCAGTGTTACTCAAGTTGGTGTCTTGCAACCACTCCAAAGGCAGCTGCTGTAGGGAAATTATTTCACTAAGTACTGAAAATCCACAGCCTGCTGATAAATTTGGGTACTGTCCATTGCACTCACAGAGGGGGGAATAAATCAAAGCATTCTACAAATGTCTTTCTCACTTAACAACTTTCTTCACTGCTGATGCACCAGTTCCTACTGACATAGTCAGATCCATGAACATGATATTGTGAAAATAAAAGTGATAGATGTAGTTCTGTCTCAGTAAGAGCAGACCTTTCCTGTTCTAAGTTGCTGGGGCTTTTTTACTTTGGTTTTTAGGGATAGGCTGAGAGTCTGCAACAATTCAGAAACACACCAAGGCTGCCATTCTGCCCCAGGGTGTGACAGGGAAGTGACTCAGCCAAAGCACAGGCATTAAATAACTGAATTATTGAGGGATTAAATCCTTCCTCCTGTTAGGAGAGACTGAAAGAGCTGAGGCTCTGGAGATGAGAAGGTTCAAGGAGGGTCTGCTCAATGCCTGAAGGGAAGGTGCAAAGAGGGCACAGCTCTTTTCAGTGGTGCCCAGTGCCAGGAGGAGAGTCAATGGGCACAAACTGAGACAGAGGAATGTCCCTCTGCCATCACAAAACACTTTTCCACCTTGCCCAGAGATGTTGTGGTGTCTCCCATCTGGAGATGAGCAGCCTGCTCTAGTGGCCCTGCCTGAGCAGGGAAGGGGTTCAGGATGAATTTCAGATGTCCCTCCCCATCTCACCACTCTGTGATTCTGTGCTATGATCAATCTTCACCCAGTGCAGATCCTGAAAATGTGCCCAGTGTGCCTTTAGGCTCACAGGAAAAGACCCCAAGCTTTACTAAAATATAAATAGTGATACTTACCTTCTCAACAGCTCAAAAAACCACGTTTGTTGTTTCACTATTGTTGCAATCAATCCATTGCAGTGTTTTGTCAGCTGTGCAGGAGCAGACACTTAGCTCCTGCATTGGTTCAGGAAAATAATGCACATTGTTTCCCCAAAAACCCTAACAGCCAGGTTGACTCAGGTTGTGGCTTTCTACCTAAAAAAAATTTCCTCTCTGAAGGCTGGACTGATGGTCTTGGAGATCTTTTCCAACCTTAATGGCTCTATGATTCTGTCTAGACAAAACACTCCCAACAGCATTGGACTGTCCACATAAGAGATTTGGCATTTTTGCATTTCAGCAAAATCTGATCAAGAAGGAGCACTGTTACCCTCTGGAAAAGTCATGGGCATGATTAATGGGATTATGGACAAGTCCCCACCTGTACCTGCAGGCTCTGATTCATGGAGCAGCACAGCAATGTGCTCGAGGGAGTTGCCAGGCTCTGCAGGGAGTGGAATCACCATGACTCAGTGAAAAAGTCCAGGTGAATGGGCCCCAGCCACCACCCATACTGCATCCAGCAACAAGCAGCAGTTAAAAATAATTAAGGCCTTTTAAACCCTCATAAAGTCAGGTTTTATATGGCTTTGAATGATGAGTTGCCTTCCTCCACGCAGATAAAGAAATCAGAACAAAAATGCCTGAACAAAAATCCTGTACACATGACAGAGCCCTTCCAGCAGTTCTCCTCTGCCAGCCCATGCTGTGGCTGAATTGCCCAAATCTGCCCCTGCTCCTCCCTGCCCTGAAGAAAGTTCACTCCAAAGTCATTAATGTCTGCAAATAAAGATTTACAGGGAGGAAAATTGTTGATGGCTATGTTAAACAAATGGGGAGGGAAATAAAAAAAGGTAGGGTTTATAATTTCCAGACCAAGATTTGCTGCAATTAAAGGTAAATTGAACAGATCAATCTCAACATTTCCTAGTCTATTCTCAACATAATTTTATCCCAGGTCCTATTGCTGTAGCCCCCGAGCACCTTTAATAAGAAATTAACTAATATGGATATGACATAGGCTTGGTGTAAAATCTTTTCAATGTAATTTGAGATCAGTGTAAGAAGAACAGTGTAGTCCTTTCTGGCCTTAAAAAATTTATAAAATCTCAAGAGATTTTCCTTTTTCTTTCTTTTTCTTTTTTTTTTTAAATAGTCTTTCATTTTCTGTCAAATTCATCACCTCTCTCACAGTAGCTTTGTCTTTTTTCTTTTTTTGGGGTGGAGTTGTTTGACCCATGTGTCATTTCATATTTGTTTTCAATAGGAGACACCTCCTTTCACTGCTTCAGTTTGACCATACTGGAGTTATCACTTGGAAAAAATTGATTCCCTGCTTCTCTGTCTCTACTTCATTTCAATTTGGGGTTTTTCCCCCATTCTGGAGTGTGTGATGACATCCAAGGCAACAGAAAGATAACAACAAAGCTTGGTTAAGCCAATGGCTTAGAAACCAGGCCAAGGAGAGCAGGAAGAGATTTTGTTTATATTTAAACCTGCATTTGCTAGCCAACTGAAAATACTGCCTCATAAAAGCAGTTTAAATAATGTTAATGCACATACATTTTAACAAATCACATCAATCATGGTAAGTGGCTCAATAATTCGTGGCTGCTTCTATACTTTGATAGGCTAACATTGAAAGTCTAAGCATAAAGTATTTATTTCTTCATTAAACTAACTATTTAAGGACATCAGTGGAATTCCACAGCATTTAAATTTGTGATCAGGGATCAGCAATGAGCAAGGGGGAGTTTGCAGCAATATAAGGGGAAGAAAAAAGTAGCCTCAAGCAGCAAAGCATCCCTGCTGTGATAACTAAACACAAAGTCCCTGTGACATGTGGGATGCTGAACTTACATCAGCTTCATGGAGTGGAGCATCTTTTCCTCCAGGGAGCTGCCAGCCAGCAACCAAGTCCCTCCAGGCTCTGCCTCTGGATTTCTGGGGTATTGCACTCACACACAGCCTCCTGCCACCTTTAAACGTCATTTTTCACTCTGTGCAAAAAGCAGGGGAGTTATTTGGAATAAAGCACTCCCTGTGGACAAGGTGTGATCACAAATCCCATGTGCAGCATCTGACACCCTTCCTGCACTGGCTGAAATTTTAATTGGAGGCCAGGGAAGAGATTCCCTAGCACAGAAGGAATGGTCCAGCCCTCTGCAAAGACAGGAAACACAGAAATGAGCTGAAAGCATAAGGCCATACTGCCCTTTTAATGCATTCCTCTGTGAACAGCAGGTGAGCCCAATATTTTTGAGGAAAAACATGAAAAATTCAGTCCATTTGCCAGCACCAAAAATGAGAAAATCCTCTAATGGACACCCATTGCTTAGGGCAAAAATACTCAGAAATTCTGAGGCATCATGGAATGATGAGGATGGGAAAAGACTCCAAAGGTGTGGAGTCCATCCTGTCCCCACCCAGCCCGTGTCCCCAACCCAGACACTTCCACTCGCAGCTCTGCCGAGCCCTCTGCTGCCGGCTCACTCCTTTCCAAACAAACCCCAAATCCTCACCCAGGCCTTGGCGCCCTTTGGGTCCGTCCCGCATCCTCCCCGTGCCCCTGAGCATCCTCTGCGTGGCGCCGGTGACGGGCGGGGAGGGACCAGGCGGGGCCGGGGCGGCTCCGCTCCTTATAGCGGGGACCGACGGACCGAGGGACAGACGGACAGCGGCACCATGGCCATCCCCTGCGTGGAGCTCAGCAACAAGATGAAGATCCCCGCCCTGGGGCTGGGCACCTGGCAGGTAGGAAGGCAGGGACCCGAGATGCGAAATAAAGTTAAAAAATGCTAAAATAGAGAAGCGAGCGCCGCTCTGGAAGCGGCGAGGGAGGGGATCCGAGACGCGAAATAAAAGTTAAAAACAATAAAATAGAGAAGCGAGCGTCGCCCTGGAAGAGGGGAGGGAGGGAATCCGAGATGCCGAGATGCGAAATAAAGTTTAAAACAATAAAATAGAGAAGGAAGCGGGATCCGTGCCCTGCGTGCGGCCGCTTGTGTAACCGGGCGGGATGCCAGCAACGGGGAGGGCGGGGGAAACACGGGCCACGGGGAAAAGGCAGCGAAAATAAATATAAACTAGGGGCTGGAGAAGGTGGAAGGATGCACTAAACAAAAAGATAAGATAAAATAAAAAAAGAGAAAGCAAAAAGAGCGAGCGGCGGCGGGATGGGGTCGCGGTCTGAGAGGGGATCGGGGCGCGGAGCCCGCTCTTGAGGGGAAAATTTGGGGAAGGTGAAGTGGCGAAACTCCTTGGGCAACACAGGGAGCAGAGAGGGGAAATGGCAGAGGGTATTGCGCTGCTGGCAGCGGCAGAGCTGAAAGCCTCGCACAAACACAAACCCCGCTCCGTGCCCGCTCCCCGCAGAAATGCTGCTCTGCCGGGGGATTGCTGTCAAATGTGCCAGGAGCAAAAAGGGGGCACTGCGAGCAGCTGCCACAGCACTGAGCCCTGCCAGGGGCACATGGCAGAGCTCATGGTGGGCTTCTTTCGCTTCCAGGCTCCCCCGGGCAAGGTGGAGGAGGTGGTGAAGTTCGCTATTGACGCTGGCTACCGCCACTTCGACTGCGCCTACTTCTACCAGAACGAAAACGAGATAGGGAACGCGGTCCAGCAGAAGATCAAGGAGGGGGTCGTGAAACGGGAAGACCTCTTCATTGTCACTAAGGTACAAGGATGCAAAATTGTTGGGGAAATTCAGCTTTTCCTGCAGAGACACCTTTGCTGTACCTGTAAAGGAGCATAGGAACTATTCCCCTCTCTGACATTCACCTCGTGGTTTTCTTGTTCGTATCTTAAAAGTCTCATCCTGTACTTGCAATTTGGGCTTGGTTTTGCCAGGAACTGCAGACAAGATAAATCAATTATACAGGTTGTTCAATTGGACACACCCAAGAAAAATAAGGGGAAAAAAAAAGATAAAACTGTTGTCTGGGTTCATCAGTGCTAAGCAAGACATTTGACAACTGTGTCATGTATACATGGTCCTGAAAGGGAACAGAAAGCAAAGTATTTTATGTGTGTGTTCTTCATTCCTTTATCTCATCCACTTGTCCCAGAAGTGCTCCTTACCAAAAAGAACAGTTCAATTAATAAATTTATCACTTTGGGTTTTCACCAGCAAAACCAGAAAACTTTGACTATAACTAAGATTTCCACATTAAGCTTTGCTTTTGTTAAAGAACATGGTTTTCTTTAATAATACTTATTCTTCTATTTAAACAACTCTAATTTTTATTTCAAAAATGAAGCAAACTGTTCTCAATGTGGACAGTTAAAAGGGACAGAAGGAAGGTATCTATGAGCTGCTCAATAGTCAAAACTTAGGTTTAAAAAAAAAATTGCAATGCTAACGGCTTTGCTGTGTCAGACACACTAGCCAGTGTGTTACATTTATATCGGAGAATATCTTCTCCTAAGTGGGAACCCCTTGACTCCACCTTCATGGCAGGCAGCTCTGTGGTGTTTGTCCTGCTCACAGTGAAATGCTAGATCCTCATCTCCAGCATCTCCTGGCTCAAGTGGGGAGGGAGTTTTCCCCCAAGACCTGCAGGTGAGAAGTTCTGTCCCCTGTGGGGGCTGTAAAGTGACATTTTGGTCTCTCCCCACAGCTGTGGAACACGTTCCATGAGAAGCCCATGGTTAAGGTGGGGCTCAAGAAGAGCCTTGCTGCACTCCAGCTGGACTACCTCGACCTCTACCTGATGCACTTCCCCATGGGATTCAAGGTATTCCTCCTTACCTGCCCAGGAACAGGGTGCATCCCCTCATCTCTGCAGCCACCACCTTCAGTACCCAGCTGGGGCTCATCTGGCTCTTCCCTGATCCTGCTGGCAGCAAGAATTTGGTCACTAAAGCAGTGGTGTGTTTTAGCACAGGGGTCTGGCTTTCCCTGCCTTTTGGAATGAGATGGAGGTGTAAGCCCCCCTGGGTCCTGTGGCAACCAGCACAGGATGGGGGTTACAGCAGAGCATCTGGGTTTTTGGGGATGTTGGCTTGGTCTGAAGCAACCAGCAGTGGAAAATGAAGCATAGGATGGAAGGAATGTGTTTATTCCCCCACTCTATATCTGTGTAAAATAAATAAGAAACATGAATAAAGGGGCTGAGGGGTGTCTGTCCCTTCTCTCCAGATCTACAGAAGTTACATAAGTATTACTAATCCCCATACTCTTTGCATGCAGGGACTGATTTTGCAAGATATGGCCCTGATCCAAAAGAGAATACCAATAGACACACATCATTTTTAGTTATGCAATGTGTTTGAACAACCTGCTAATTTGCTGCCTGTACATGCATTCCAAAGTTCCAGCACACTGTAGGAAATCCAACACTTTAAAAGTGCATTATCTGCCCCAATTTAACAGGCTGGTGAAGAGCTGCATCCTCTGGATGACAAAAGGTCACAGCATTCCCAGTGACACAGATTTTCTGGACACATGGGAGGTAAGTCAATATTTGCTCCTCTGAGCAGGTACCAGCACTAAAGATGGAGCAGAGATCTGTGTGCAAAATGAAACTGAAGGGTGTTTGGGTAGGAAGGACAGCCACACAAAGCTGTGCTTCAACCAGACAGCTGCTTGTATTCTTGTTTGGGGAGCAAGAAGGGGATGCTTTAACAAGGCTAAAGAGAAGGAAGCTATCAGCACTGCAGGTGCTGTTCCCAAAATACTTGGATGCACACAGTGGCAGAACCAGCCCTTTAGATCAATCTAGGTGTGGCTGTTAGTTTACTGGGTGTTCATACAGTTAGGATTCTATTTTCTTTTATTAGCTGAGATACTTTTATGCAATCTAATCTAGCATGAGCTGTTTGCTCATTTGCCACAAGCTTGAGAGAAATAAAATAATGTAATGTAATGCCACCAACTCATTCCCACACCTTGCTTGTCCTTACTCATTAGGCCATGGAAGAGCTGGTGGATGCTGGTCTGGTAAAAGCCATTGGTGTCTCCAACTTTAATCATGAGCAGATTGAAAGAATCTTGAACAAGCCAGGACTGAAGTACAAGCCTGTAATGAACCAGGTGAGAATTTTATTTCCATTCCTCAGCTAACCTTGCAGTCTGGAATCATAGAATGGATTAGGATTGGAAGGTACTTTAAGGATTATCTAGATTCAATCCCTTCCCATGAGGCTGCATCCTTACACTTAGAAGTATTCCTAAATATATTTAGAATGTGTGTGTGTATATATATATAATGAGTTTAACCTAAATTCATATAATATATAAATATAATATACACGTCATATAAACAATACATAATTTATATAGTACATATTTAGAGTAATCTTAAATATATCCAGCAGAATCCCCACTGGGAGTTTCTGCACCAGCATGGGATGCATAGGACTTACTAATTTTTCAACATAAAACAAACCATTCAACTTCATTACAGAGAGGAGTTGAAGAGTACAACTACATGACAAATTCTCACCACATACCTCATGAACATCTATTTGCAACATGAACTTGCTTCCTTAGGTGAGCTCAGATCATCTCCCCAAGCTTCTTCAAAGGCTCTTTGAGGCAAAGAAGAGGTTGGGTGCAGCAGAGCAGAAAATGAACTTTGGCCACTCTGAGCTGCCCCTCTGACCATGCAATCTTGCCCACAGGTTCCACATAAATAATACCTTCACTCTTCTCATCTATTTCTTGCTTTCTGTGGGTAATATGTTGCATGAGAAAGCAGTTCTCTGCTAGGCCTCTAGACACTGCTGTGACATTAGAAGTTTTTCATAAGATAGATTTGAATCACAATACTGGAAGCCAAGTCTTCACATTTTTGCAACCTGAGAGGATTTAAAATCCAATTCTCTGCAGCTCAGCCAAGTCTGCCTCTTTATCAACCACCTTGCTGTGCCTGCAGGTGGAGTGTCATCCATACCTGACCCAGGAGAAGCTGGTCAAGTACTGCAAATCCAAAGGCATTGCTGTGACTGCATACAGCCCCCTGGGCTCTCCCAACCGGCCCTGGTAAGACAGCTCTGCACAGAACACTGCAGCTGGACCATGAAAATCATTATTGCTATGATTAGAAAATTGGGTAAAGGATGCAGGTAAAAAGAGGAAAGTTCTGTTGTCCTGATGCAGATGATGTCACCTGAGGTAAGCTCCTACAGGGAAGCTATCACCTTTGTACCACCACCATCCCTATTTCCTAACAGGGCTAAGCCAGGGGAGCCCACACTTATGGAGGATCCCAAGATCAAGGAAATTGCAGCTAGACATCATAAAAGCCCTGCCCAGGTAAGTTGTCAGAGCAAATTATTCCTCCTCCTCAAAAGTCTTACAAGCCAGTCCTAGCAGATGCTGCTTTCTCTAGAAGTACATTATTTAATGGGGCTGAACTTGGCTTTCATTCTGCCCAAGCTCTTAACAGCATCCATAAAAATTATCAGCTCTTTTCAAGGAGGTCTTGAGTGCCAAGTTTTGGGGTGGACTGATCAGCAATGGTACATGCTTACCTCAGATATGCACCTTCCTAAATTTTTACTCCTTTCTCCAGCTAGGTTACTCTTCAGAAGAGTCCTGCAATTTGAAGATATATTTGATTGCCTCCAATCTGCTCACGTTCACAAAGAATTATTGAAAACTGCTTGATTATTTGAGATTTCTTCTTTTCTCTATTAGTTTTGCTAGTCACATAAATGAGTTGTTGCAAAGGGGTGTGCAGAACCTGTACTTCAGACAAAGCCACATGCAATCAAACACAATCATATTTTAATACAGGCAGAGCAGGACTAAAACGTTGTATGCAACAGCTCTTTTTTGGGGGAGGACAACTTTCAAATAATTCTATAAATATGTTTTTCCTTGTAGAGACTTCCAAAAGCTGAACCTTTTTGTGAGGTACTTACCTGTGAGCCCAAAATTATCTGTAGTATCATTATGCCCATTGGGTCTGAGCACTCATGTAATACAAGCCAGAGCATCATCATTTTTTTTTTCCCTGCTACTACCCTAAACAAAACCAAAACAAATCCTAGTAAAGCCACAATGTAGAAACAACACAGGCCAGAAACAATTACAGTTTGCCAGTCTGCTGTCATGAGGAAATTCTGGCATGTCAGACTCCTGTGCAAACTGGTGCTCTTCCAAAGAATGAATGTGGTTGTAGACGAAGAAATTGTAGATTAAGAGAAAAAAAAAAAATCCATGAAATGTGTTTGAATAGATTTTTGGGACCCCAGGGTGTTCATGCTCCTCGTTCTTTCCTAGGTGCTGATCCGCTTTCTGATCCAAAGAGACATCATTGTCATTCCCAAATCTGACAAACCACACCGTGTGGAGGAGAACATGAAGGTGAAACACTGGGAAATGTAGGACAGGCACCCCCACTGTGGTCCCAAGCAGCACCTGAGCCACTGGAAGGGGGGTACAGAGATTTGAACGCTGGGGCTCAGCACTTCCAACCCACCTGGGGAGAAGCATTTTGTTCCTGGTTACACCAGGGCTGCCTGAGCTCTGCTGCTGCAGAAAGGGAGCCCCAGTTTGGACTTGCCCTTGGGGAAAAGCTCAGCAAGTGCTGAGAGTGCAGAGGAACAAGCTGTGAACACCAGACCTGCCAGAGTTTGTCTCACTTTGGGGCTGTGGCTCCCCTTGGCAGGGAAGTTTTAGCTGATGTTTGCTCATGAGGTGGCACACCCTATATAATTCCCCCTGTTGGTTATTATATACCCTCTCCCCATGGTGAGAGGGTTTGGAGTTATTTCTCCTATGAACCCCCTAGCAAGAACTCTTAGGTGATACCAGCAGCCCTCTCTCCCAGCAGGAAATTCACCTCTAGTGCCAGTATTTGAGACACATTCTGGCACCTGCAGCCTTCTCTGTGCGCACTGCACCACCAAGTGCAGTGGAGCTGGCATCCAGCCACCCAGGAATGCAAGAACTTGCCATGAAAAGCACCTCAGAAAGAAAAGCACTGTCTTGATGACTTTAGGGGTTGTTATTTGCCTCAGAAATAAGAGGATTGCTTAACTATGCTCGATGCACTCCTACCTCAAGTCCTAAGTGCATGAAGCACACTTAGTAGCTAACTAGTCATGAACCTAACTAAAAAGAGCTTTCTTTTTTTCCTCTTTCCCTGCTAGGTGTTTGACTTTGAACTGTCTAAAAAGGAGATGGATGTCATCCTCACCTTTAACAGGAACTGGAGGGCAGTTCCAGTGGTCCAGTATGTCCTTATTATCCTTATTATCCTTACTTGTCCTATTTCTGCTGTATTTTCATCCCCCCTGTCTTGAAAACATACATGACCAAAACCAGGGAGAGCTCCTGCTTTACACTTTAATGAGGCACCTCCTGGAACTTCAGGAGGGAAATGCTGCCCAATGTATTTTCTGCACTACTTCAATAACAAGGTCTTTCTCTTTTCAGGGCTGTCAACCACAAGGACTACCCATTCAAAGCAGAGTATTAAATACAAGATCTCCACTTACCTCCCTCCAGATTAGATGTACTCTGCAGCTCGATCTTCGTTTCTTCTTCTGTAATTGATAATCGTTATGAGCAGCCACTTTTTTTTCCTCCTTTTTTTAAGGAGACTACTATCTGATGTAAGAATGCTGCAATAAAGGTTGGGTTTTTGTAAAGATGCTTAGGAGAAACCTGGTTTTGATTAGTAGTAAAAAGACAATGTCTTTTCATTTCCTTCTTTTTCTGGTGTTCCTTAATTAGAGACATGTTTAACAAAAAACTAGTGACTTCCATGGGGTTTTTTTAATGTTACTTCCAGTGTGGTCAGTAATGAGTCACTGTCAAAGAATGCTCTAATTACCTTGCTTTTTATATACTTGTGATTTTTACAGAGTGTATTTCTAATGCTTTAAAATTTTATATGAATAAAATTTTATTAACAACAAGAGTTGATCAGTGTAGTCCTTAAATTGTTTTACATAGTTTGGCATGTTTTTCTAAAGTCTGAAGACAGCATCATGGGCAGGGACAACTCACAGCAAAACCCAGCCCTGCCTCCAACACCAGACTGGGAGTCTCCAACATAAAATTAGATTTTTGCAATTCTGCTGGCAGCATCCAGAATATTACACTCAGACAAAGGCTGGCTTTACCTAAGGAAAGCAGGGAAAAAACTCTTCTCCAAAATCACCAAAGCAAACCTCAAGACAGCCTCACAGTATTTTGCTCTAAAATATTTTCAGATAGATTGTGCCAGGCCAAAGCCAAGCTGGTTTGTGGCATTCAGGAGAGACATCCTTAGGGGTTCTTCACCTTATCTCATATTTATCACAATTCCTATCCCACTTACAACAACTGGTCCATTGCTACTCATGAACAAACAGCGGGCTCTGATGGAAATATTCCATTTATTGCAGATGCAGTTCCAGAGTACATTGTTTGAACAAATGATTTTTATTGCAGCTATCAGATATATTTGAAAGACTCAGAGGAGTGTTTACAAAACTCCCAAACAAAAAAAAAAAACCCAAAAAACAAAACATGACAACTCACAGACAATGTCAGGCACAGTTTCACCCCCTACAGATAACTTCGTGCATCTCTCTATGTAAACAAGATGTTTCAGCCAAGCAGGGGAGCCCAGCTCTGGGTTGAAAAATAACATTACACTTCTCTGGGAAGAAGTCATATGCTGTAAGACATGGAAGTGGTGATGAGGGAGGTCCTAGAGCTGTCAACAACGTGCTCAGGGGCTACTCGAGCTGCTCAGTTTATGCCACCCATACACTGTAGGATGCAAATGCTAAACTGCATGGCATGTAAATCCAAACCAAGCTGTCCTATAGCCATGTATTTACTATATACAAATGAAAACATCTGTAAATAAGATATTCAGGAGAGAGAAGTAAAAAGAAGCATCACAAAGACAGAGGTTTACTTCATTTTTGGTGGACCTGGTGTACGGCACTGATGGATGGCAAGATTTAGTGAAGTCGTTTGAAACAAGCTCCAACTCTGTTTACATTTTTTTTCTTTTTAATTATGGTAGTTTTATATAAATTAAACTACAGCATTTTATACAAGTGACCTATTTTTTGACCCTCTATACCCTTAGCTTTTCCTCTTTTAAAAACTATACTTTCTTTTTTAGTTACCCATTACTGGGCAACAGACATTTAAATTTTTTTAAAACTTATCTCACCATACCTCTAAGGACAACTATGAAATCTTACTACAGAAAAGTGTGTGATTTTGTCTTTATTTTTTTTTTAAGCTGTGATAGTGGCTAATTATGTATGTTTACTGCTAAATATAATACTCTAGCACATATTAAAGCATTCTACCATTAGTAGTGCCTTTAGGCTAACCTTTGTAAAGCTATGTGTGTATATATATTCTAGATTGCATTCAATTACTAGTTACTAACAACAAAAAGAAATACCAGTACCGCTGTCAGCTAACATAATCATCCAAATTTAGGTATTAACTTAAACTAGAATGGAAAAAACTGATATTTAAAAAAAGTATAAAACAAAAAAAAAAAAAATAAAACATGTTATTGATGCAGTATTTCTCATGACATGGGCAACATACAGAAAATATTACATTGTCAACTAAAGATATTTCTTCCATGCCTTAGTCTAAAGTGCAGAAAGAAAAATACTTCTGTATTACAAAAGGAACCATTGTTTTCATAGGTTTGCTGCACACCTTTCCCAAGCAACCTCACTTTACATGAGTTTTGGGTTGACCTCTAATGCCAGCTGAAATCACTGTTCAGATACATATTTATGACTATCAGTAGGAGAGTCTATATATTTCACAGCATGGGTTTCTCTAGGAATAAAGGCTCTTGTGCAAAGGCAGTACTATTCTGATGAATGTCTAGACTGATTATTAAATACAGTGCTAATATACATGGTTTTAACTGGGATAATGAAAAAAAGACATTTTGGTAAATAAACATAAATATAAAAAGAACAATTTAGCACTTTTTCCTTTCCCCCCCCCCAAATTGATTGGTCCAGCGTCTTTAGTGGCCTTCTATGGTTCTTTCTCAAATTGTCTCAAACCTGCTGAGAAAGAGACAGATTAAATATGGCTTGAAACAGCCCAAACACATCTCTGACACTTTGGTTTAAAAAAGGACAAGAGCAGCAGAACAATTCTGCTGTGCACAACTCTAAATCAAAAAGAAAATTTCAGAGGTACACCATACCACTGGCTTTACATAAAACCACTAAAAATGTGTGGGCACATAATAAAGTGCAGAAAACCAAGAGTTTTCCTGTATTTGATTGTTTCACTCTTAGCAAAGAATCAAGGGATGTTGCAAAGCATCCTCAAAGCTGTTAATTGGTCAGTGAACTTCCATTCCCCACTGGTTCTGAGCCATGCAATTGGTTTAATTGTCTTTATTTGGAGTGATTTAGGTTAAAATAAAAATAAAAAGCTAAGAGGGCTATTTTACTGATTTCTTTCTATAAAACTAGGTTGTATTTCACCAAGCAGTGGTTTCAAAATGACAATACCATAACTGGTTTTGCCTTGAAAATACACCAATGCACAGCTCCAGAAAAGCAGTTTCTCAACCATTTATATTTCAATGATACTGCAATGGAGTTTTTGAAAGGTAAAGGCATAAAGCCAACGTGATACCAAAATTTTAAATTTTAAAATTTAAAACACAGGTACACCTATGCAAATATGTGGCATTATTTCTATATAATAATAGGTATTACAATATTTGTATTGTATTATTATATGCATGTAATCAAATATTGCATATTTTATTTTATTAAATATAATAGTGCATGCTAATATTATGTATATAAAATATTATTATATTATACATATGTAATTACATGCAATGAATACATTAAGGCATTACTTACCATTAGTCTCTGATTTTTTCCCCATAGCTGATACCTGTTTGAAAAAGCAAAAAGCCATTATTAGAATCCCATATAGGGGAACACTGCTATTTATAACAGGAAAAAAAATCAACTCAGTGCAAAGGACAGATGTCCACACATAACACAGTTTTGCCAAACAGGAATATAAAACTGGCACACTGCTTTCTGAACCTCACTGTGCTTTCTTTGATAGATAAAAGGTGAGTTAGTAGCAGAATATTATCCTCTAAAACACTGTCCAGAAGTGTTGTTACCTTAGAGGAAGCAGCTGGCTTCTCCACTGACTGCTTCTCCCAGAGATTACGTTTGCCAGATACATCTCCTGGTCTTAAATCCTGCATTTTTAATGTCAGAGAACAGAAACCAACATTAGTTCAGGTTTATTTTCACTTAAAGAAAAAGTTAGAATGCAACTTCCTCACAAGAGAAGTTGAACACCCACCAGAGGTAAATATTACATTGTCTATCATTATAAAGAATTATATTTCACAAAGTAACTCCACACATATCCATGTTTTAAGAAAAAAACAAACCTGATGCATCTATTTCATATGGCACAGACTGGTCTTAACTCAGTATGTTCAACTTAGGGAAGAACTACTGCACCATCTGATTTTTATAAAAAAACAAAGACCATTTTTACATTAAAAACCTCACATTTTTTTCAGGGACAGTATTTCTGTTAGAGAGGAATTCAATAGTAGCTTGTCCTGGTTATTTTAGATCAAAATCAAAATATTTTATTAAAAAATGTGTAAAAATAGAGTTGGACTTTAATACAATAGAAAAGCAGATTCTACTCTGCATCCTTAAATACAGATTTCAGTGCTTCTCACTGTAGTCTTTCATATCCATTTTAATTTCCATTACATGATTTGCAACCTTAGGATGTGCCAATCACTAGCCTGACAGGAAAAAAAAAAAACCAAAACACAAAACAGATGAGCTAAAGTCATTAAAAAATAGTAGTATTCTCTGAAAATGAGTGTATTATGGAGAGTTTAATCAAAACTCCATAAAAATGTCAAATTTTAGCTTATTGGGGAAAAGGAGGGCTGCAATTGGAAATGACATCTGCTAGGGAGATGGATTGGCATCTACCCCTGTGCATGGCAAGCAAGGGACTCAAACAATTCTGGACATAAGAACTCTCCTTTTCAGGAAGTGTTCAAGTCCTGCATGGCCCCCAGGATTTTGTGCTGCCCATCCACAGGGAGGAAAGTTTTCTGCACGTGAGAATTTCTACCTGTGAAATGCTCAGTGATGAATGGGAATGAGATTCCTGCAGGGGGTATTTGCACCCAGCAGGGATGCTCCAGGACTGACCATGATTTGCAGCCACACAGTGATTAAAACCTGAAGCCAGTTCTGCACTTTAAGAAGGGAGCTCAGTAGTGACAGAGGAAGGAAGAAATAAACCAGATTTGGCCTTATCACAAAGCCACTTATCACTGGACATCACCACACAGATCCATTCCCATAGTCCTGAAATAATTTGGGGTCTGTTCAGTACACCATAAAACTGAAATCTTTGCTCTGCCTTGAATTGAATTCTCCCAAAAGCCACAAGAATCTTGATGCTCACAAAAACCTTGAACATTACTTTAGCAGAATGTGATGGGGGTGAGAAGTTATTTGCTAAATAAGAAATTCTAGGCTTCCCTTCAATTTATCCTGACTTAAAAAAAAAAAAAAAAAGTAAAAAAATCACACATTGTAGATGTATATAAACCTTCATAGTCAATTATAAACAGGTTTACCTGACCAACTTAGCAAACAGACCCCCAAAGAAGAAGAATAGGAGGAGGGCACGTTCCTTCAAGCAGAGACATTGAAAGAAGAAAGAACAATCTATAGAGAAAGAGGGAAATTAAGACATAGATAGAAACAGTTGGCTGAGGGAAAAACAAGAGATTAGTTTCACATTATCTAAAAGATGCAACTTAAAAGAAAGAGAGAAAAATCTGGAGGCAAATTCTATAGTGGACATTGCTGCAAATTTCAAACTCCTCTTTAGGACAAGCAGGAGTGTGGATTGAGAAAGTGTTTTCCAGGCTGCATTTTTTATAAAGGGCAGGTGAACTGGCAGAAAAACACTGCACAAGGACAAGGGAAGGAACAAGTTCTTTAACAAAATCCTGAAGTCTAATCATTAACACCACAAACAATTCTCCAATATGGACACTGACATTCCAGCTCCTCATCCTCACCCTTCCCACCCCCCAAGTTACCTCTTCCTGCTCCTTCCCACACTGCTGCTTCCCACATTCCCAGTTTATTTATTACCTTGATAGCATTTTCTGTCCTGATTCCTGCTGAACTAATTGCTAAAGGGCCTTCATTAGGAGTTACATCTAGGCTCATAAAGAGCTAAATTATTCCAGCTGTGTTTTAAAACATACTTGGAAGTTTTTTACAGGGCAAGGGCCAAATCCAAGTGTGTGTAAGTGTGCAGCCTGGGGTCTGTGGCTGATAAAAGCCATCAGCCTCTGCCCCACCTGCTGAAGAGATGGTTGTTCCAGGTTTACTTACAGAGGGTTTTGGAGCAGGGGATTTGTTGCTCTCTGGGGTCTTGGTCAACCACTCGTTGATACGACTGGAGACACCAACCTTCAGCCCAGCAGTTTCCTGCAAAATGACAAAATCCAGTCAGGAGACTTCCAGAATGGCTTTTGCTCAGTTTACAGTGGTTTACATTTAAAAGCAAAGCCAAGCCTGAGTTTAATAGAGAGCCTGTGGCTTGCTCAGAGATATCCTGTGTGCTCTGAGGGTATTGTCCCTATGAA
Source organism: Luscinia megarhynchos (assembly GCA_034336665.1). NCBI lineage: Eukaryota > Metazoa > Chordata > Aves > Passeriformes > Muscicapidae > Luscinia > Luscinia megarhynchos. The sequence continues at coordinate 2,753,486 of CM067564.1, read as the reverse complement.
TTACACTGTGCTACTGCCCTCTAGTTTTCAAAAATTATATACATGAACTGACAAAAACATCTCCAGTAATAAAAAAACTACCCCAGTAATAAATGTTAGACATAAACCTGCTGTTTTGACCACAAACCCAAACTCTAAAAATCTGTAGCTTAATAGAAGAGACATCAGTTCAAATCTACCTTTTTTCTCCTGTTAAACTATTTTTTTTTCAAAAAAGGCAACAATACAGAAATGGCCTAAAATTTAAAGCATTAAGTTTTTATAAGGCTAGAACAAATTACTAAAATTTAATTACTCTCTGTAATAACCCATTTCAATCCATGGCTCATATTCTTGCCTATGATAAATGCTCAGCAACTCACATCAATTTATAGAAAGAAAATGTTGCCTCAAGGATTTACACAGTAAAGATAAAGGTCTCACAAATTCTTCTATGAATTATCTAGAAAGTATCACCACTATCCTGCCTATTCAAATCTCTTCTGCTCCCCAAAAGAATTTTGCCCTACTCAAAGAATTTCTTTGTACTCTGCTTGAATGACCCAGATGTGTTTTTCTAAGATATCTGATGTGGCTCTGGAATGTCTCATAACTGAGCTCAGTAGGTCACTAAATTCTTCCATTATACCCAATATTGCAGCCACACCATCCTGTGGATTTCTGAGGTCTTCAGGATCCTTTGGGATCTGTCAACAGCAGCAGACAGGCTTACCCAGAGGAACACAAGCAGCATGGCCAGGTCCAGAGCATAATTCTTTCTAATCACTAGGTTAAATTAAGCACAAACCTTATTTGGTGTTCCTGCCCCAGAAGGTGATGAGAAAACATTCCCTTTCTCCCACATGCTCTTGATATTACGGACGCCCTCAGCTGGAACGTGAAGGTCAGAAGCTTTAGCTGGTCTGGAAGCCTTTGTGCCCTGGGGAAAAATTGGTGTTTGGCATCAAGAGCTGGATCTGCAGGATGGTTTGACTCCAGGGAATGCAGCATTTTTATCTGGCTCTAGCACTGATTATGCAAAGATGAGGAGGAGCACCCAGCTCCAGAAGTGCCACTGAGATTCTCTCTCCTTTCCCATTTGCACTTGCACCTTTGATACAATTGTGAAAATGGCACTCACCTTTTTTTTTGTTTTTTTAAAAATTTTTTTTCTGTGTTTATTACGTTTCTAAAACCCATGGCAAACCACAGCTCTGCATACAGCTGCTCCAAGGCCTTAAAACCTTATTTAGTGCCTGGATTCTGGAAGACTGGCAAAGGGAAATCCTTTTGCAAAGGCAGGGGGAAAGTTGTTCTGTCATTCAGCTTCAGACTGCTCCATCTCCAGATAAATGAACCTCAGCATCCTAGGGGTGAATCTCAACAGCTACAATATGTTTAAAACAAGGTGTTCCTTCAAAAAGTGGAGAATTGGAGTTTTCAGGTGGTTTTTTTTTGGGAAATGTGTCTTTTGCATGGTTACTAAAAATGCCAGGCCAAATTCTTCCTCTTTTTTTTCAAAATTCCTGCACATTTTATATATCATAGATTTGATGAGAATAGGAATGTGTATGAGTGCTTTGCCTCTCTAATTGCAAAGCAAGTCAGATCTGGCAACTGGTGGACAAACCAGAAACTCAGCAAAGGAGATATTTGGAGTCAGATGGCAGCTGGATACATTGGTATCAATCTCCTATTTTACCTGGGACTGTGGACAGAAAAAGCCCTCAGTTCTTAGGCACAGTGGTCAAAATCACCTGGGGTCAAATTCCATGTTTTAATGTGGTTTTGATTTCTCTTTTGTCACTTCACTAATTCTCTGCAGAGTGTGTCTTTTGGCAAGGAATTTCACTGTGAGGTGGCAGCCAGCAGCACAGAGCCATTCCTTGTTCTCCAAAATAAGATGCTGGATCAGCTTTGCTCAGGATGACCATCAGCTCTGTGCTGACAGGTCTCTCATCAGCCAAGATGCTGAGTGAACCTTCCAAATCTGCCCTTACAAAACAGGGCAAACTGCAGCATGCAAGGGAAGACACAAATCTGAGGTTTTGTTTAGATACATCTCCACATGTAGGTTACAGATGTGCCTCAAGCATTTTGTTCTTGAAGTCACCTTAAAGAAGAGTTTGTGATTAAAAAAAAAACCAAAACCCTGCAATTCTTGAACAGCAAAACAAAGGCTGGTTAAAGGCCCCAAAGCCATTAGTAATTAGATCCATTTACTGGAATTAACTTACCTCAATTGCACTAGTGTATTGCTCAAGTCTACTGTCAATCTTTGAGACAACTGCTGTTGTCTGGGTGGGCTTCATACCACTACAGGAAGGAGAAAAAAAAGCAAAAAGCAAGAAAAACAAGAGTTATTACTCCTTCCATTTAAACACTGCTGTCTAAACTGAACTTACTTTTTATTTGCTTTACCTCTTTTGAGCAGATTTGTTCAAAAATTCCGTTCGCTCCTCTATCTAGAAAAGAGAGGAACAAAAGCTTTAAGTTTAAAGTTAATAAAGAGTCAGCCTGTACAAGGCCAGCCTGAAACATTTTAAATGTCAAAAAAGTCAATCTGAGATGCATTCCAACAGAAATTTCACAGACACACACAAAGGTTTCATAGATAGCAGCCTATTATGATTCAGAATTATGATTACAGATTCAGAAAAGTGGAAATATTTTCTGCATGAATGTTTGCATCCTACATATTTCTTCAGTGCCCCATGTAAGAGAATAAATGAACAACACAGAAAGAAGAAAAGGGAAGAAGTCTATCTCAAGGAAGGGATTGATATGCACAACAATCTATGTCATCCTCACATCTCCCACACAAAAGCAAGTGCCTATCTCTTGAGACAGAGAGCAAACTTAATAAAGTTTTTCTGAGCTGAGACATCAGCCTAGGCCAGGTTTGGAGCTCAGCCACAAAGCCTCCCTTACACATGTTTTTGGAGGACACTGACAATTTAAATTTGAGCTCCAAAAAACCCATCAGTGTAAACCCTGCCCATGTTCAGGCAGGGTCACTGAATACTGAATCAGTATCTACCAGCTGTTATTACACAAACTGGCATCTGACATTTCATCATCACTTTCTACTCTGTAAATAGGAAAATACTGTGACATTTCCAGGGAGGAAGACTCATGAAAGTCTCACCTGACTTCTGTCTAATCTCTCAATACTTCAAAAAACTCCATCCCTGAATGAAGTTTTAAGACATTTCATTTTGGGGGGGATGGGGGAATGGGCAGTATGTGCATCTATTTGTATTCTGGGTCAAGAAATATTTTCATCCAACTTTCTCAAGTCTTATCCACGTTTGCATTGTTCCACTTCTCCTGCCAGGCTCTACAGTTTCACATAAAAGTAAAATACATGCAAGCAGCTCCAGGGGATTGAAATGATTAATAATCATCCTGGCTGGATTCCTGGGGACTCCCCAGGGTCAGCAGGGGCTCTCCCTGTGAAGTAAATTTTCAATTTACTTTAACCTGTCTGCTCTGGCATTCATGCCTTTAAAACCAGGCAGTGACAGCCATTCCTTTAAATGGTTCTCTTCAGTGCCTTTAGCATCCAAGGCTATCCCAGAATACTAACTCCCCCAGCAATCCCATCAAAGGGCATGCATGGTTTATTTCTCAAGCCCTTGCAAGCAAAAACTCAGGCTTGAGTGCAGAATTTGCCAAACGAGCTCACTGGAGGAACTCCAGCTACCACCCAACCAGCTCAAAGCACCTCTGAAGCTCTAAAATATACACACAACTCAGAGTTATTTCCATTACCAGTTTTAGATGCCAAAACACGGGCTGAAAGCAGGCCCGAGTGCAAAGATGGGCTGTGCTAGGACAAATCCCCAGTTTCAGTGGAGGGATGTCACAAGGTGGCAGCAAAAGACCAGGGCACAGCTCCTCCACCCAGAGATGCAGCCAGCAATGCCCAAAACCAGCAAGCCAATGGCTCAAAAAAACGATGAGTTATCCCTGCAAGAGCCTCCAGTTTGTCCCCAGTCTGTGCTGGGCAGCAAGGGCAAAGAATGTGGACTAGCTCAAAGAACCAGGACTCAAGAAAACCGCCTAATAATTAATTTACAGGATCTTCACACTCTGATGTGCACAGCAGCAAAAGCCAGAGTAGGCACTGGTGGAAGAGGAGGACAGGTGGGAGGGAGGATGGACATTATTCTTGTGGCTGTAGTAAAAAGACAAAGGTGGGGTCATTCTTCACCCACTCTCAGAGCACCAGCTGTGGGATCAGAAAAAGGACAGGGGCTGTTCAGAAAATGCAAAACAGAAGATAAACAGGAAAGTGTTAGGAAGAAACCCTCAGAGCCGAGCAAGGCCCTCTGGAGGGATAAAATATCTTCTGCACATTTCTGTGAGGATTTATTCTAGAATATCCTCCTCAAAACACAGCAGAAGCAGGCATGGAACACACCTAGAGCAAACCAACCTGTACACACGTGCATTCAACACATAAGTCAAATACATCTAGATTGCACAGCAACATCTAAAGGTCATTTACCCACTGCACATCACACAAACTCCATGCAAAGAATTTAAAAGGTTTGGCACATACAGTAAACAGTATGACAAAATAGATCTGTAAAAGAAACAGGCAAAGCAGGGTGGTTAACACAAAATGCAAAATCTTTTCTCAGTTTCAGACCAGGTTAATAAGAATAATCTGTTTACTGCAGTCATCTTAACAGGATCTTGTTAAATAGCTTGGACTATGCTTTGTCACCATGGAATACTTTCAGAAGACAGACATATTCAAAAAAGCCAACCTGCCAGCTTCTAATTGAATTATGACCAGAAAGAATGAGTTAACACACAATATGAGACCATGACCTGAGAAACAAAAAACATTGGATATTCCAAGTAAAACTTGTTTCACAGGAAGGCATTACATGGTTCTTAGGAGCTGTAAACTGTGTATTGAATATTATACAACAGAAACTTGTAAATGGATCTGTAGAAAACTCTTCTCAAAAAATGTGTCAAGGAGGAAGGGGAATGAAAAACGAACACAGAAAACAGAAAATGAAAACAGTATTTTAAGTTTGCCTCATATCTAGCATGTGGAAGTACCTAGTGGAAATCCATTGGAGCAGCATCCCCTGGGAGAGGCTTCTCCTCTCCCCCCTGAGTGGCTATCACAGCCTCTTGCTTCATTAAGCACATTTATGCTTTTTCCTGCTGTCAGCAGCCTCTGAGCAGAGTGTGCCAGCTCAGCTCAGTTTACCTACCAGACTCGAGTGCTGCCATCAGCATCAAAGGTGGGGAAAAACAAATGCCACACATCCTGTTCTGACCATCCTATTTTCCCTCTGCCACAAGAACAGCTCATCTGGGAAGAGCTGATTAAGTGGAGTCCAGTTCTTTCCAGTCACTGCCCCAGCTGTCAGGTATTGAGAGCAATAATGAGATAGGTAAGACAGGTTTTTAAAGAAAAAAAGTCTCTGAAAAGTCCTGTCTTAGCTGTCAGCAATGCCTTGCAGAGAGTGCTGGCTGCCACATCAGCCCCTGTTTCCCAGGGGATATCTCCTCCAAGGACAGGGATATCCCAGCCTCCTGCTATTGCTCCCTCCCCTCAACACCTAACTGCTTTTGCCTTTCTCTAGTGCTCATCCCCAAGAAGAGACTTAATGCTGAAATATCCTGTTCTCTCCTGACTCATCCAGAGAATAGAATACAAGGACTGTAACCTTCATTCACAAAGAAACACGGGGAATGAATTTGTCTAAAAAGCAAAATGCTTGAAGATTTCCCAGGAAATTTCATTCTTTGAATGCACTGTGTTTTGCATGAGCTAAAATAAGGAAAGGACAAGCAAATGGGAGAGCAGCAGAGGCTGTTCCAGGCTTTGTCCTTATTTTAAAAAAAATAAACATGATACAGGACAGAGGCTGAACAGAAGTTTGGTACCACTGCAGCCCACAGGGTGTCCACCCAGGCCTGAGAAATCCAAGCTGCTTCTGCCCCTGAGCTAGTGATGAACTTGGGCAGTAATTACCTGGCAAATTCTCTTTTCACTGTCCCCTGAGAAAGAACCAGCCCTCGGGCTGTCCCTGCAAGGACTCCACGCTGTGCTAGCTCTGCTGAAGGAGTGTCTCAGGTTTGAGGTAAGCACTGTTATTTACCAGTTGGAACAACAGGAGTTGTCAATCACACTGTGATTTTTAGAGGCCAGACTAGACAATCACAGCAGGTTTTTCTAAATACAAGCACTTAAGGATATTTTGCCCATGTCTGTATATGCACATTTGCATTTGGGCATCCACCAGCTGGGTCATACACAGAGAAGAGTTGCACATCTTTGTCTCCCCATCCTGAGCCTGCCTGATGGACAGAGGCAGCATCCATGGGATGGCAATAAGCCACACTGCTGCTCAGGTCATCTCCCTTCCTTCCTTTGCTCTTGCAGCTCCCTTGGTAATCAGCACGCCCTCCTTTCCTCATACTAGCCACTCCTATGAAATTCTTTTTCTTCCCAAAAGCTTATCCCATCAGGAAGGACAGGGAAAGTGTACAAAGGTGCTTTGCCTAGCTGTGACCCAGGAGAAGTCAGAATGTGCACATGTATCACACATTATTTTTACACTGAGCCTCCCTTTTTTCAGTATTAATTCCAACCACCCACCCACAGCTGTGCATTTGGGATTCTCACATGACTCATGGCAGATCTAGTGAGATGATACATCCATCAAGGGAGAAAACCTGTGCCAGATGATTTCCAAATCCAAAGACAACTTGGGCAGTGCAGAGCAGGCAGTGAGAAAGCTGCGTGCCAAGCAGGTGAGAGCAGCCTGAGAAGTCACTCCAAATTAAAGGCAACAAAACAGACTGTCTTTAACAACTGGGTTCTGACATCAAGTTTCACATCAGGTTCATAAACTGGGATTACTCTCCCCTCAGCTCTTGACCACAGAATGCCAAGAAACAGTTTAGGGTGTGAACTCCTACAGCATTACATATCTACACTGGCCACCCACAGACACTGGACTGGGATCTGTAGAGAATCACCCATTTCTCAGAGAGAGAAAAAATGTGTAGAGTTGCACGTATCAGGTTTTGTAGCAAACAAATTCTACTTAACAAGACACAAAACCCAGCATATAAAAAAATTGTACCTTGGATGCCTAACAACATTTAAAAGTTTTGTCTTTCCTCTGAAAATACACTTTGAATAGTGTAGCATCCAATATATAAAAGGTATCTGAAAGCTTTTCACCACCAGCCAAGTCCAGTGTTTTTTCTCACTTTTCCCAAAATTAGGATCTATAGCCTTTTAACTTGGTGTTTTCAAGTACAATTTCCTCCATCCTGAGCCTTCTATAAATTAAAGCTCCAAATGTATGTCATAAAAGGCATCTCAATAAACAGAAGAAAAGGAAGCCCTCCCAGGAGGGCTGGGAAGAAGCTGTACATGTACAGTGTCTGTTATAGACATCATCTTTAGCAAACAAAATGGCAAGACCAGGTTTAACTAATCTGAGCAAGTCGTGAAGCTTTGCAATTTTTGTTTACAACTGTGTGCATTCTGTTCCAGTATTTCAGGCTCAAACGTGTCTTAGAATCAAAAGACGAATCCATTAAAAAACATTTGGACTCTGTATTTGCTAGAACTGGACCCAAAACAGACCTGAATCTCCAGATTGGATCAAAGTGCACCTCTCTGTGAGTGGAAAACTGATTTTGTCCAAATGCAGTTTTTCACTCAACAGTTTTAATCTCATGGAGATCCAATTCATGATTCAATGAGCTGTTACCTGGTTCTTTTCTCTCCTAGCTCCCACTAAGTGTCCCTTTCAGACAAACATTTTGGAGTCTTAGAAGACTAATGACACAAAATGAAAACAGGAAAAGATCTTTGAAAACATTAATAGATATGCAGTTTGAGCTTGAGCTGAGAAAATAACTGGACTGAATTCCAAAACAATCCTCCCAATAATTTCAGTGGGGCCAGGATTCCTCTTCCATGCTGAAAGACCATTTAATTGATTTATCACACTTCTAATATAATACAGGCCACAAAAGACCGTTTAGAAATCCTGCAGCAACTGAAGGGTGAGGTATTTCTTGTTATGTAAGAAAATGAAATCCAGCCCAGTACTTCTAGATGTTATTTTTAGGGGGATTAGACATAAGCTAGAATTCCCATACAGGTCAGTTACAATTAATGATGATTAGGCTGAATATGCTTAAGGTCATATGGCAAGCAAGAAAATAACTGTGCATGTGGAAGGAGTGAGAAAACATTTGTGACTTAATGGTCTTAAGAGATCTTTTCCAACCTAAATGCTTCTATGATTCTACTCCAGTTCACAGAGCACCCCTATAATAAATTTTTAAAAACACAGTAATATGGATCTAGGTTTCAAAAAAAATTTTCTCTTGGAGGTGAAGATCCTTTTTGGAGATTCTTGATCAAGAAGAGACAGCTGCCAGTCTAGTCTCTATTTTTAGGAATTTCAATCATCTCAATGAACTAAGTCTTTCAGCTAAAGGGCTCAGGCTAAGCCTATCAGAGCATTTTGCTAGGTCTGATTACAAGTATTTCAACATTGCTTTTGATGTTGGACTGCTGGTTTGGACTACAAACCCCATTACTTTTTAAGTCCTATACAGATGCTAGTGGGGAGGTTACCTTGAGAGATGAACCTTTAGGGCTGAAACATTTAAATGGCTTCTTGTCTTCAGACACACCATCCTCTGGCATCTTCTGGCGTTTTTCAGCAGCTTCAGCCCTTCTTCTTTCTATTTCTTCCTTCATCCTCCTCTTTTCCTCCTTAAAAACCACAAATGTTTACTCATTCTTTCAGAAACTACACCACCATCACAAGGCTGTGCAGCCCTGCAAACATTTACCAGATTTTCTAAAAACATCTTTTTATGCCAGTCAGAAAAGTTCAGTGATCTGCCTGAAATGTGTAAGGATGTTAATGCCAATCCATCACAGTGTTAAGGATGCCAGGAAGACAATTAGTGTGTGCTGCCCTAGTGTCTTCTCATATTGAGGTCACCAAATTTACTGTCACACAGTTCCACTCAGAGAAAAAGACTCAAGCTCAGTTCCTCTGTATTCTCATGTATCATAGTGGTATTGTTCTTCTGTCCCTCTACTCTGACACTTACTGTGCCAAGGTTAATATTTAACGTGGAAAAGACAAGAGGTGGCAAAGAAACCCAAGATGAAATGCTTGCAGATCTCCCTCCAGAGATGAGTTTTGCTTCACAAGCTACAAGTCAAACCTGAAGCCCTCAAAGCAACACCATAGTGAGCACTGGTCCAGCAAGGTACTGTGCAATCTTGGCATCTACTGATTTCTGCTGTAAAGAGCTTAGTACATTGAAGGAATTGGCATTCAGCTGCCACATACTATCAGCATTATTCATTTACCATCTCTTTTCCAAACAACTAGGATTCCTAAATGATGCACCAGAGACTTGGAAATCCTATTTGTAGAGTCCCTTGGCAGAGGAAGTACAAGAAAACAGATGTGTTGTCAGATGTCAATATTTAAATAGACAAGAATATCTCCCTAATGAGAGTCTAGCCTATTGTAACTATATACAACATTAGCATTCCAGCCCATCTGCAGCAGATAAATTTTGACATGCACTTTGTAATTCAAACTGCATAATGTCAAAAAAATTCTGTGGCTACAGCACTGCCCCAAGATTTTGAATCCCCACGATGATAAGAGATGAATGAACATATGAAATCCTGACTCGTGAAAATAGATATTAGAGCCCTGCTTTTCCTAAGGCTAGAATTAGAATATTTTTGTCTACTCAGGATGCTGCATGTTTTACTTCAGGTCTTCACTAGGCAATGCTGAAAAGAGTTGTCAAGTAACGCAATAAAATAAATTATTATTATTATTATTATTCTTAGTAGTAGTAGTAGTAGTAGTAGTATCAAATGGATAATAAAAATAATTAAAATTATATCAAAATAAAATAATAATAATGTCTTGGGTTACAATACAGGATGTGACCAGAAATGTGCATTCTATCACCATCTGTTGGAGCCAGATGGGGCAGTGACCCATATCTCTTATAGCACATATTATCTGCTAATGGGCCATTTTAAACCAGCTGAGGCAATCATCTTTATCTTTCCCACAGCCCATCCTCCCTCCAGGAGATATCTCCTGTTCATGGCCATTGAGTCCCAGTGCATGACTGATAAAATTACACCATCCCACTGGGAGATGCTCCAGCCAGGGGAGGAGCCAAGCCTTTCCTATCCAGATAAAAACTGAGATTCTGGACAGCAAGGTACCTCCTTTCTACTAGATTCCAGAGGAAATCCAGACCTTTCCACATCATCCCTGGACTTGCAGAGGAAAACTGCACCTTCTACAGGAGCACTGCTCCAGCTGAACCACATCTGCCACTGCAGGAGGATGCAGCCACCATTGAATGGGACTGCTGCCAACACCCTGACTGACTGACGGGTGTCAGCTTGGATTCTGACTCTGGCAGGGTTTGGGATTGTTCTTTGTAATACTGCATTTCTATTTTAATTTTCCCAGTAAAGACCTGTTATTCCTAATTCCCCTATCTTTGCCTGAGAGCCCCTTAATTTCAAATTATAATAATTTGGAGGGAGGAGGTTTACATTCTGCATTTCAAAGAGAAGCTTCTGCCTTTATTGGCAGACACCTGTCCTTCAAACCAGGACATAATATAACAAATACAATAAATATAATAAATACAATAAATATAATATATACAATAAAGATAATAAATATTAATATAATATAAAATGGAATAAACGTGGGATAATAATAAATAATCAAAATGGAATAAACCCAAGTCCAACACTCCACGCCTCACACCTACCTCCTCTCTGACTTTCCTCTCAGCCTCCTCCTGCTTCTTCTTCTGCTCCTCCTCCTCCAGGATTTTCCGGCGCTCCTCCCGCCTCTTCTTCAGCTCGTCCAGCTCTGCGGCCGCCTCCTGCTGCTTCTCCTTCAGCTTCTCCAGCTCCTCGCCCTCGCTCTCGCCGCGGCGGCGCCGCTGCTCCTCCAGCCTCCTCAGGGCCTCCGCGCCCGGCCTGGCCTCCTCCGGGCTCCCCTTCCCGCCGGGGCGCCTGCAAGCAGAGATGGAGCCATGGGCCTTTCCCTCCCAGGGCATCCTGCTCCTTGCAAGCTCCTGCTGGCACAATTTCCATCAGGAGGTGTCGGATGTTCCAAGGAGAGCATCTCCCATCGCTGCCCGTGAGGAAGGAGTCGCTCCCAGAACTGAGGGAACTTGTGCCATCCCCCTATTTTATGTTCTGTGTCGTAAGGGATGCACTGATCCTCTGCTTTCAAAGGCAAATATTTTTTTACAAACCTGTCACTGTTTGAGGGTCTCTTTGGGCGTGAGACCTCCTTAGAAAGGACATGCAGGTGATTTTGGATTCAAGGTTTCCCTGAAGTCACTGGCTTTGAGACTGCTCCAAGACGACCTTCTCTTGCTGTTTCAAGGCTCTTTATTTTATCTTAATTTACAAAGTGTCCCAGCCAGGCCGACACAGGTCTGCTCCACACAGCAACCATGACAAAAGTGCTGTCTGGGAGGCAGAGCCACATCTTTTACACCCCAAACTACGTCTTTTATATTTGCATTTACTTCCTAATGCCATGCAATTTCATTACAATGCCCAGTTCTTTCCCCATTCAATCTGTGGCTCCCAGGATGCAACCCCAACATGGATGACATGAAGGAGGAGAAGGAAGAAGCCCACCACAACCAAAATCCTCCATCTTGACCACATGGCCCTTAATATAAACAATCGAAAAACCTACTCATTCTACATCCTAACACTCTAATTTACATTTTGCTTATTTTCAGGGCTTGCATCTCTTCCCTCAGGTGTTGGTATATTTTCCCAAGGAGCTAAATCCAGCCCCTGGGGCTCTTGGACGTCACTTAGGGAGTCTCAGAGGGGTCTGCCAGGGAAGTCCTTGCATCCTCAAAGGAGCCAGGGCAGTACCCTGGACTCCCACACAAACCATCCAGAAAAAGCAAGCATCTTGGGGGACAGAACAATATACTTGACACAGAGGAAACAGGGAGAAATAGGAGAGGGCATCTTCCAGTTTCAACCCTAAAAAGGATTCCTGTCTTAGCTATAACACCCGTCACTAACTCCACCAGCATGCATGAAAAGAAAGGCTCATCATTTTGCTTACATTTTCTAGGGAAAATATGACTTCTTAGTAAGGAACTGGAAATTATTAATGGTAACTTTCCACAGGAGAAAAAAACCAGGAGTTTTCCAAGCAGCTGTACTACATGAGGCAGAAAGAAAGAATGCAAAAAAAACCCCCCCAAACCTCAAAGTATTTGCACAGGTGAAGTGCATGCTTCCAACAGAGTCAGATAGCATCACCTTGTTAAATGATTACCTCATCAGTGTTCAGACAAATGTCTGCTCCTTAACTGTGTTTAATGTTACTGCTGACAAGGTGACAGTACCTAAGATTTCTAAGTGTGCTAGTGACAAAAAATACAGATGAATGTATTTATGGAACATCTTAAAATAACTTTTACTGCTGACATCTAAAAAAACCTGGGTATAAATGACTTCATTAATGCAACCAGAGTGTTGCAGAGTATAATATCACAAAGATTCCAACAGTAATTATATAAATATAAAAAACAATATAAAAAAACAGATTCCATATACATTTGCAATCCAATCAATCACACCCAATCCTGCAAAGATGCTCTTCATTCAGATGTCTCATGCAGATGGAGCCAGAGATATAAAAGAGGCTGTAGGACCAGAGCTAAATTATTTGTTGTTTCAGTATCATCAGAAAATCTGCTAATACAGATTTCTCTTCCCCCTCATGATCTTACCAAATTGAATGAAATTTGGTTCTAGCATGGAATTAGGAATTGTATCACTGAAAAAAAACATATGACAAGTAAGTGGCCATAAATAAGGGCTTGCATCAAGTAGTGATGCCAAATCACAGAAGGGAATTCCTGCTTTTTTAAATGAAAAAATACATATACAGTGGACCAAGTATTGTGAGAATACATTGGAAATTTAATTTGAAATTTCATTTAGCCCTTTCAAAAAACAAAGTGAAGAGCAACACCTGAGGTGTGATTTTGAGTGGGTGTCCAGCCTGAAACACCTCTGGTTCAGTTTGCAGAAGTACTGAGAACCCAAAATATTCCAGAGGCCTCTAGAAGGCACTGTGTAATTCCCAAAGATCCAATGTACCTAATGCTGCACAGGACAAAAGAAATCCCTGGCTATCCTTAAAGCCTTCCTGCTTCATTGCAAACAAACCCAGGAACCTCAGTATTTTTTTTTCCCTTTGCCTCTTAGTCTCTAAGTCTGCATTGCCAACTCACCAGGCTCTGCAAACTTTGGCCCCAAAGAAGATGGAAGAGGTCACTTCAAACTGACAAAATGATCCCCCAGCAAGGCCAAACATTTGGCCTCCAGAATTAAGAGAATGAAGAAAGTTTTCCAAGATTTTCCTAAGAAAGAGCCACTCTGTTGTCTATGAGCACAGGAGAAATGTGAGCCCTCAGTCCCCTCAATGAAATTTTGAGAATACAAATCTTTCAGCTTTCATTAAGCCAGTGGCAGAATCTAGTCTGGACATTCTCATCTGCTGAATTTGGGTGATGGTTTTGGCCTCCTTGCAAAGAATGATATTTGAAGTTTTGAACTTGCTTTATTCTCATGCTGCTCACAGGTCTTCCCTAACTGGCTCTGCATAATCCAAAATAGCAAAGAATACACTGGCAGTCATTATTTTCCTCCACTTCCAATTCCTCTGTTTTCAACAGATTCTGGGAAATCTCTGCTGTTGACACTGGGAAATTAATATTGAGGTGCTGGGTGGAGGAAGAGTTTTGTAAGCACCTCTTTGGTATTAAGAAAGGAAGCTGGTTGCCAGATTTCAGACAAGGAGGAAAAGGAAAGAAGTGGCTTGTGGGTGCCAAAAATGTCAGAACAATGTGAAAAAACACGTTGCATCATATTTAGGACTTTTGCAGTCCTGTATGAGAATAGGGAGGAAGGCAGGTGGGAGGGGAGATGGGAAGGGGAAGCCATAAAATGGGATTTTATTCTGTATTTCTCTTACTGACTGACGTAGACAAAAAGAGAGATAACATTTTTCTTTAGCCTCCATTACCCTATTTTGTTCTCAGTTCTCACCACTGAAAGTTAGCTAAGTTATATTCTTTCTAAATATCATCTGATGTGTGCATTTAAATAAAATAAATAAATTTTAAAAAAGGAACAAAGGGCAGTTCCAGACAAAGCCCAACTCTGCAGGGGCAGTTCATTAGAAAACAGGCCAAGAGCCCTAATTCATACCCAACAACCCAACAAACACTGGCACCTCTGCTGATGCTGCCAGCCCAAATCTTTTACTCAGTGGGTAAAAGACTGTTGATCAGGCTTCTTCACACTTTCATGAAAGAATGGAAGAAAAATAGAAATAGAAAAAAAAAAAAAAAAAAAGAAAGGAGTGGAAACTCAAATGCGCATTTTGTCACTAATGCCCGTCTCCCATAGGAAGCAAAGCAAATGAAAACACAACAAAAATATTTTTAGAAAATCATTCTCATGTTATTGATGATGTGATCTAAGTTTTGAGCAAGGCCAACTTCCTGCTGATCCATCTCCATTGCTGCCTTGTGGCCTTAGGTCAGGGTGTCTCCAGGGTCTTTTGAACTGCATTTTATTTTGAGAAAGTTTGTTTTTCCCGGAAGAACCATGACGGGAGTGCTGAGATACAACAGCAAATCCCATCTGCCACGCTCAGATTTCTCAAAGTGCCTGGAGAGCTTAACCTTTCCTTTGTGTCAATGTAAAAGAGGAAGAGAGATGCAGAAGGAGAAAAATTTAGATTTCTAACCTACTCATTTCTAGTTTCCTGCTAAAAGGAAGAACTTAATTTCTATTTCATGTATCCCATGCTTTTAGCAGGCAGGATCTTTTTAAATAAAATTTTCACTAGAAAACAGTTACCTTTTTGAATTTCCCCAATATAACCACAAGCTAAATATCTCCTTAAAAACAAAAATAAAAATCAAACTGTGACACAGCTTATAAAAAGGAAGTGGGGGGAAAAAAGAAAAAAAAAAATTCAAAGTTTGCCTTGAAATAAAGAGAGAAACTCTTTCTAGAGTTACCAGCCCAGTTCCTCCACTCAGCTCCAGAACAGAGACCCAGAGGTGTTCCCTGGTGTGCTGCAAGCCCAGCTGTCACTTGGAACTTACCCAAAAGCATTCTCAGTGGGTTTGAGTTTGGAGGCAGGCTCCCCATTCTGTGCCTTCTGCTCAGGAACGCCCTTCTTACGGTCCCAGACACTTTTCATCTCCTCTCTGGGTGCTTTGCCCTTGTCATCTTTTACCTGTCCAGTAGACAGCACAAATCACAGAACAAAACACAAGACACACAGAGGAAAAAAAAGTCAGAATAAGCTGAGAAACACACAAGCAAATTTCTTGGCAAGATCAGGAACTGTCTTCAAACTGTTTGTGTGCTTTAGGGCAGAAGTAGTTTGCAAAGCTCTAAACTGAGATCAACTATCACTTTGCTGTCCTGACCTCAATTCCAGGTCAAAGCATCTTGAAAATAATACCAACTACTTGAAAATGTTATCTTCTTCACAGAGGATAATTCATATTATCTTCTGTGAAAGTTTGCTGTGGCCATGGGACTGCTTCACTCAGCAACTGCACCCCCACTCTTTCCCTCCCATTGCAGCATCATTCACCTGTTGATTCTGAAGCCATGGGTTGCAAACTCTCTGGGGCTTGCCAATACATTTTTGGTACCAGGTTTATAAAAAATAACACTTAACCTCCAGCAAATGTCATGCTTGTTTGACAAAGTTCACCCTTTTCCAGTGTCATGGCAGAGGGATACTTCATTATTGCAGGAATAATGGCCAAAACACAAAATCATCTTTGTATCAGGGCAAAACTTACTCTGACAAAAAGCACAGTCCTGCCTGGGGCTGGTCATTATCAGACATGAATACTTAAACCTATGAGGAAGGAAATGCTCTGAAAAACATAAGTAAAAACTCCCTTTATCCTTAAAAAGTTTTATCTTATGGTTCTTAATTGTAATCAAGAATATTTTGTGCATGAATTCCATTCTCCAGTATTTCTTCAGAGTTATGAGACTGAAGTATTTATCAATAGCACAGATGGCCTGACCCCAGCATGCAGAGTCATGGCCAGATGCTGCTAAAAGGAGAAAGTGAACTGATTTATTATGCATCCTCAGGTAGAAATATTTTTTGTTAGCTAAAGACTGCCAGCCAAAACAAACTTTCCAACAGCAGCAGATGAAATGGTTACCTCCAAAGTATTTATTTGCTTTCCCCAGCTCTGTGCTGAAGGAAGGTTCTAGCTGGCAAGCAAGAAATACCTTCTGTGTAGAATTCAAATGGAGACCTTTAGAAAATAAATACTTTGGAAACCTGTTGCAATCCCATCTGCTAACCAGAAAGATAAAGAACTTCTATAACAGTTCTACCTGCAGCACAGCTGCTCCCAAAGGTGCCTTAAGATGCACCTTGAAATAAAAAAAGCAGTACATAGTACAAATTAAAATGAATTTCTGCTCTTCCTTATCAAAGAATAACTCCTGGAGAAGCAAAACCTTTACCTACAAAGGATGAGTTCAGAGCCTTCAATAGCATTTTAGAAGCCAGTAGGATTGTGTCTGCATTTGAGAAAACCATTAACACAGCTTGGCCTCTTATTCAAAAAGATGGTAAAACAAATATTACAAAAATATTTCACATCTCTTGGGCTCAATCCTTCTCCTACTAATTTTAATACCAAAGCAGATATGGATTGCAAGGAAGCAGAAATCTTTGTATTTCATTCCAAAGGCAGGCAACAGAATAAATTCTTTCCCTTGTCTCACTGCTTCCCTAAATGACAGACTAATTCAGCTTCTGCTGAATTCATAAAGGACTCCACTTGGAGCACACAGGCAATATTACCTGAACTGAAATAGTTCCCATGTTCTCACAAATCCTGATATCCAGCTAGAACATGACCAAAGGCATGGTTAACAGATTTCCAGTTTAATGTATTTATATTTTTATCTCTTTCTATATTGCCTCTTTCCTGTTAAGATTTTTATGCTAATATTTGAGAGCTGAGATTTCTAAATCTTGAGTTTGAACACCTTCAGACTGAAGCAAATCTGTTGCTGAGGTTGGGGCCCATCCAGCAGATTTATTCCTTACTTGGGCTCAGTTATTTGATGAGTTAAAAGCTGTGGGCATCTGGGTCTAAGGCTTCCCTGCAGAGCCTACTGCCACCCCCAAATACCATGAGAAAAGCAACTGCTGCAGCACATCTTGCCAAACTGGAAGCAGGAAATACCAGGAGTCTCACATCATGAGAAAGCTTGTTCTTATGAACTTCTCAGGTCACTCCAAGAACCAAAAACTGTGCAGAAGTTCAGAAAGAGAGACACATTTTTTCTTGCCAAATCAATCAAAACCTGGGCTTTGAGGTCAAAAGCAAAACCTGATTATGTAGATACACTCTATTCCCTCAGGGTGCATGCACATTCAGAAAGAGACCTCACTGAATTTGTATGTCCTGGAAAGTGAGGGGGGGAGAAGTGGAGATGGGAGCCTGATCTTGCCTGATCATCAATTTTTGTTCACAAGTAAAGAAGCAACAATTGAGATTTTTCATTCTGAATGCTCAGCATGGGTATTCAGCATTGCACTACGAGTGGGATTCTATTAAGTTGTCTCAGCTTCAGCATCCAAAGATGGAAACACTAAAATCACAAGTAACTTTTATAAGTCTTGCCAATTTCCTGGAATAATCCAGCCCAGTGAGGAGGTTTTAAAAGCATGATGAGAGCTCCAGGGAGAGTTGGCTGAGCTCTACATAAGAACAAGCAGGACAACTGTGTCTCAAGTTCCCCACAAATCAAAGTCTGTGGTCAGTTACACAATTCTCTTTACATTTACTTGCAATATTCAAAGATTGCATGCAAAAGTGAATAGTGGAAACTGGTTCTGTCTTCTTAATATAATTCATCCCTAGTTTTTTGTGCAGCTATTTCCTCCCTGCTCTCTGAGGGTGAAGAGCTGAGCATCTACAGCATGTTCCAAACTCATCTGCTATTTTTTGAACACACATAAATAATATATGTTCCTTTTCACTGCCCAGCACTGAGCATGGCTCCCCATGTCCTGCTGAAAATCAAATAGTCCTCAAATCTCATTTACTTACCATACAGTAAAACACCATGGCACCAGCTCCTGTGTTTACAGTGGAAATGCAATGCAGTAAATTTGGTGGATTTTCTCTTTAAAACAAAAGAAGAATCTTGGGTATGCAGAGTTTATATCATGGGGTATTGCAGCTTGAAGGGGAATTATTAGTTAAGGCAGTCAGGTGGCCAAGGGGCCTAGATTATTATTATCATGTTGATGATTGTTATTAATTATCATTATGTTGATGATTATGATGATTATTATTAGAGTAGGTTTTGTTCACAGGGAAAAAGTTCACAGTAAAGTGAGAGGAAACCAGGGAAGGATGATTAGTTGATACTGTCCTGAAAAATTCATCCCTAGAGGGAAAACCATACTTGTGTTGTTGACTGAACTGAGTTTCCTGAAATATGTGTTTTAAGACAAACAGGAATTGGTCGTAAAGCCCCAAAAGAACAAACTACTTAAGAATTTACTTAATTTTAAGCACTTAAGGAGCTTCATCCCTATTTATTTCAGCAGGATTACCCATGTTCTTGAAGCAGAGCACAAGCCTAAGTACTTTGCTGATGAAGCAGCTTTCACTTAAGGGTGCCTTATTTGTTTCCACATCTCAAGTTTCCCTATCACATCTAAACCAGTGGTTTATGAGTTACCTGATCTTTTATGGAGGTAGCTTGGAGCTTCTCTTCTGGCAGCTTTTCCTTTTTAGCTTCCACTTTTTCTTCCTCCTTTGTTTTTGGGTTTTCAATAATTTATTTGTTTTTAACACGAACACATGGCACCTGTTTGCACTCTGTGTTTCTCCACGCTGTGCTCACATCCAGTGTGCAGCCACAACTCCACCAGGTGCTGCTGTGCCCCCTCCACCCTCTCCAAATCCTCCCATTCCCCCACCTGGGCCTTTCATGCTCATGTGTCCCCTCCTTGTCATTTCTTATAGCACACAGCATTCCCCACACAGTTTGACAGGTGCTCAGGTGTGTCTGCCTCCACCTCGTGTTACTGCATGAGGCTAGTTTATAGCAGTTGAGGGGAAAAAAGGCAACAGAAGCACATGCAGAGGTCTGAACATGCACAGTTTTCTTTGAACTATGGAGTGAGGTCAGGCCTGTGGTGCACTGAATTACTGGTAAGCAGGAGGGGATTTGTTTTTAAAAAGAAAGAGCGACAGCACAATATTAGTAAATTCAGTACAGGACTAGATCTGTGAGGAAATTCCAATTCAATCTTTTCTTGCATTACATTTCACACAAACCACAGGTGTCTTATTGTGGTGCAAAATGTTTACTGTACCTGTTTCTTTAAGAAAGCTGCTTGTGGTTTTTCATCTTCTACTTTCTTCTCTTTTACCTGTTTATCTTCCATTTTCTGTTCTTCCATCTTTTGTTTTTCCTTTAATTTCTCTGCTTCTAATTTAGCCTTTTCCTCAGCTGCCCTCTTTTCCTCCTCTGCCTTTGCCCTCTCCTCAGCTGCCCTCTTTTCCTCCTCTGCTTTCTGTTTTTCCTCAGCTGCCCTCCTCTCCTCTTCTGCTTTAGCCCTCTCTCTTTCCTCAGCTGCCCTCTTCTCCTCTTCTGCCTTTGCCCTCTCCTCAGCTGCCCTCCTCTCCTCTTCTGCTTTCTGTTTTTCCTCAGCTGCCCTCTTTTCTTCCTCTGCTTTCTGTTTTTCCTCAGCTGCCCTCTTTTCCTCCTCTGCTTTCTGTTTTTCCTCAGCTGCCCTCTTTTCCTCCTCTGCTTTTAACCTCTCCCTTTCTTCTGCTTCCTTCCTTTCTTCCTCAGCCTTTTCCTCATCCCTAAGCTTCTCTTTTTCTACACTTGGGGTCCCTTCTGGCACAGCATTTGTGTCATTCTCTGCTTTGTGCTCCTCTGCATTTACAGCTACTGCCTCTCCTTTATCTGTGGGTTTTTCTGCTGCCACATCTACCTGATTTTCCTCTACGGGGATCTCCTTTGGTTTTCTCCTCTTGCACCTCCTCCTTGTCTTTTTCTTCTTTTTTCCCCTCTTCTTCCCCATCTTGCCTCCAGTTGTTGCTCTGGTGGGGTTTGGTGTCTGTTTCTGCCTCCTCAGTCTCGCGGCGCCCCCGGCGCTTCTCCTCTCTGCCCGTGCTCTCGTTTTCCTCCACGTTGTTCACCTCCCTCCTGCTGGGCACTGCCAGGCTGCCATCTGTGATGGTGGGGTCGAGCTCCTTCTGGCGCTCCAGGGCCTCCTGCAGGCGTTTCTGGCGCCTCTCCTCCCGCCTGGCCAGCCTCTCCAGCAGCGCAGCCTCGTCGTCCGTGGAACGCTTGCTTTCCTCCCCTGCCACACTATGGAAAAAGGGACAGATTGCCATTAAAAAAAAAAAAAAATTCTAACAACATACGCACTAGTTTTCCAGGAAGAAACATCATTTCGTGGCTGGAAAACACAACAGGTTACACACTCCAAAATGTAGCTGCTGTTTTGCTATCTATGCCTTAAATAAATTGCTTCTTGTGCTCTACATCATCACAATTCTGGTTTCTTCTATCAATTGTGTCATGGCCGCTGGAAATCTGGGTGTGTTATTTGTGACTGTGTGAAACTAAACAAATGACAGAAGGACAGGAAGGCCACTCAGCCTGTGACAAGTGGGTGTGTGACATAAGTGACATGGTGTAATGGTTTAGGGGCCACAGGGGCACTGCTGGGCTGATGGCTGGACTGGATGATCTCAAAGGCATCTTCCAACTCTGATGATATTCTATGATTGTTAAGTGTCACCTCCTCCCACAAGCTTTTCTGCTCCTGACCCCTGTGTGACACTGGCAGTGCCAGCTGAGTGCAGTGCTCTAGAGCTCACACCCAGCACCGTGCAGGCACAGCTCAAGGACTGGGTGCCACCCAGTGCTTTGGCCCCACCATGCCACAGCTCCTGCCAGCAGAACAAAAGATGTGTTTTGAACAGAAAACAGCACCAGACATGTACCTGTTCTGGGCATTGACCTCGGATTTCTCTGTTGCTTCTCCTGAGAGATCTCCTTCCTCCTTTTGCCGCAGCCTCTCCTGCCGAGCCCGCCGGCGACGCTCCCTGGCAGCTTCCTCATCATCATCATCATTCCTCTGGTAGGACAGCCTGCAACAGGGAGAGGGAAACAATGGTCCTACAGCACACTGGACACCGAAAAAAAAATCACAAAAAGCAGTTTTTAAAATCACAGTAGGCACGGCTGCAGTGGCTGCTCCACGTGCTGTTGCGAAAACACGCTGTGAAATTGAGATGGGTGATTTCAAACCCTGGTTTGCTTTTGTTTTTCAGAAGTGAACTGGAGAAAATAGTCCCTGTGAAGGCAGCAGCCACCCCACACTGTCAGCTGGCTCCTAGGAAACACCAAAATCCATAAAAGCCCAGCTCTGCAGCTGAGCTAACATCTCCTAGCCTGCCCCACGGTCCTGTCAGAGCACTCACAGCAGCATTGGAGCAATTATTGCTCAGGCCCACTGAAACTGGACTCAGCAAAGCAGCTCTCCACCAGCCTCCTCTAAATATCACATGCTGAAAATGGTGACAGTATTCTACACTTTGAAGACTAGAAAGCAGGGAGACACAAGTGTGACAACAGCTCTCAGTGGTCGGCTCTGAGTGCCAAACATCTGACACCCACACAGTTTTTGTGAGCTCTGAGCCCTGCCAGGCCAAATCACACAAGATCACTGCTGTGATGAAAGGCTACAGCTGAGAACCCATTGTATTCATCTACCCCAACAGATGATTACATTTAGTTTCATCCTACTTGAAAAGGAAAGCAAGACCTTAAAATCCTAATAATCCTGTGTCCCATTCAAATCTTTGCTGAGGGTATTGCTGTGTGAGATAAAGGGAGAGGGCTGCATTCCTCTTATCTTTCTGAGCAGGGAAAGTGAATTAGGAAGCTCACATGTGCCAGACCCAGTCAGGACTTTCATTTACTTTGCTTCTGGCAGTGGTTTGATACATCATGGTTAAGAAGTCTCCCTTCTGTACATAGTCACACATTTAAATTAGCAGTGAAGTCATGAATATAGAAAAAAAACCCAGAGTTCTGCACTAACTAAAACCAGGTACAGATAATGTACAAAACTCTCTCATCACCGTGTTCTGATACTACTTTTCTCCTTTGCTGAAAGAAAGGGTGAAAGTGTAGGATCAACAAGGATTCAGGTACCCCAATTTTGCTTTAAGAATTTAAGAAAGTGTAAAACATGAGTAAGCCACTTGCCAGATCTAGAACAGCATTTTCATCCTCAGTGCACTGAAGAATTTAATTTGCTACCTTCACACTCTTTATGTAAACCTCTTCCTTTCTAGAAACAACTCTTCTCAAAGAGAGTGCAAACCATGAGCAGCATGGCCACGAGGGATCACAGTGGGGATGAGGAAGAAAGGAAGGAGCTGAATTCAAAGCACTGAAGGTGATGCAGGGAAGGTAAGGAAAAACACTTCCTGCCACTTGTAAGCAGCTTCAAGGGGTCTCAACATCTCATTTAGGTCTAGAACAGAAAGGATGTGAATACAATAATAAACCAATGGGGTCTTTAATTTCTACAAGAAGGAGGCTCTGGAATAAAACAGCATTAGCAAACTGACCACCCCCCTCATTAGTAAGATGTTCTGGCTGCAAGAGGCCTGTGATCTGTTCAACTCTGAAGTCCACCTGCAAGGGCACAGGAGAGGACATACTGCTCCTAGCCTGTGGCAGCTGGACAATGGCCACAACAGAGTCAACACCCAGTGTCTAGAGCTCAGGATTTGTCCTTGCAGTGTGACCACACAAAGATGAAGAAGTTCATTCCACTCTCTGTACCCACACAAAAAACCCCCACACAGCAAGGAGAACAACTGCTTTTAAAAGCCTCTTTAAAATGCCTTTTTTTAAACCAGCAGTTGCTCAGAAAACTAAAAAAGGAAATAAAAAGAATACCCTGAGCAAAAAATTCCCACAAGATCTTACCCATTAAACAGATATGCACTTCCTGTCCTTGGACACTTATCACATAGATCATCTGTTCAGAAAGCTGAAAATGTCTCTTAATATGATTCTAAATGCATCCATTGCCTTAGTACATATCAGAGCAGTTTCCTACAGCAAGCAAATACAGCAGGCAGGGGCTCCATCCATGAGAATCACCTTAAGCATTCATTTCTGCTCACCAGCATTTATGCAATCTGCCAATTAATCTGGAAACATTCATAGAACAACTAACTGCAGGTTTTTTAAGGGATGTGCTTCTTGTGTTCCTTACAATTATGCTAATATTGCCTTCAGTGTAAGGAGTGACCCTCATTCTCCCATTGTTACAGATCTCTGTAGCAACCCATCACGAGCAAAATCAATTTGGGAGCTCTTCAGAACTTACCTTCTACTTTCCTACATCTTTTGACATTCTTCAGACTAAGAGTAAACAAGTAATGAGAAGTATGTCTCCAAGATTCCAACTCTGTTTATCAGGCAGATGGAAATCTGATGATCCACGTTGGCCTGTGCTGTTTCTCCACCCTTGGAGAGCAGCCCTGCTGCCCAGCACACACCCAGCAACTAAATTAAACCAAACTCTATATCCATTTGTCACCTTCCACATGGTTTTGCAGGCAAGTATCTCTCCACATTCAGCTGTTCCAGCTGCCTCAGGCAAGGAGACCACAGCACAGCATGATCACAAAGAGGTATGCCAAGCCTGCTCCTGCTGAATATTCAGAATACACAATATTCTGAGTTGAAAGGGACCCACAAGGACCATCAAGTGCATCTCTCAAGGACTGAAATCCCAGACCTGAAAAACTCAACAACAAAACTCATTATTATTTGAGTAAGTATAAAAGTGTTGCCCTCAGATTGAATGGGGGGGAATTAGAGTGAAAAATAACTCTGCTGGATTGGGAATACAGGAGATGTGGCCATCTGCCTCAGACCTTTTTCAGAGAAACAGAGCACTCTGTATTCTGCACCAAACACTGAATTTATCTAAGTTATAACCCAGCAAGAAACTTGGTAATAGCTGGGATGATTATAGGCTGAAACCATTTCATACAATCCAGCTTTAACTGGTTTCCACTTGAAACCATAAATCAGCCCAAGCATTATCTAAGGCACTTTGGGTTTGGAGCTCCTTGCCCAGTTCTGCTACATTATTATTACTGTCTGAATTATGACAGCACTGAAATTTCCTGATCAAGCTCATGGGCTTGCTACAGTAGGCAATTTATGAAGCTAGGGCAAGATCTGGCCCCCATTCTAAACAGTGTGTATTCTGATTAAAGAGAAAGCTTATAATTTGTAGCACAATCTGCCCTCAGTGAGTCATAAATAAACCTGATGAATCTAAATTCTTCTTTTCATTTCTCACAGGAGCAGAAAAAACCTGCCTAATTTGGGCTGGATCACACTGCTCCATTCTAGAGGAGGCAGAGAGAAAGAATTGCTGTGGATCTGAACTCAGACTCCACTTCAAGACTGTCAGAAATACACAAAAAAACTCCAAACACAACAAAAGCCTGTAAGATTTTTAAGCAGTCAGCTCATATCTGCCTCTCCTTTCCTCCATGAGTCACTGCAATGTCAGAAGAAGAAGCCAGCAGTGGAAGTGGTGTCTGTGGATTTGTGTCTCCAAATTTATGTCACATGGAGGATGTCAGTAAAATGCCCTCAATGACAAATTTCACTGCCAGGCTCAGCCTATAAAAGTTGATTTTGTTGGCCTTCTGTGCTCTTAGAAAGTCTTTCTATTTACCCAGGCTCTTCCTGAAAGGATGGGTGGGGTGAGGATGGACTTTGTTAAAGCACCCAGTGGGGAGTGCTCTTTGTGTCACTGTTGATATTCAGCCCCATTTTATTTATGGTTCCATATGTTTTTTCATCTTTTTATTGTTTGCTTAATTTGTGTTATGATAGGCACACTTCAAAACCTGCATGTAAACAACTGATCAATCTTCACCTCAAAAAAAAAAAAAAAAAAAAAAAGGAAAAAAAATACCCAACAAACCAACAAACTCTGCTTCCACAGAGGGCTGTGCCTCTTTCAAGCTCTGCGTGTCACTCTCAGCTGTATTTCACTCAAGTCACATCTAAAAATCTTCTGAATGGTGGGGGGCAGCTGTGGGGAAAACTGTTCTTTCTAATCATTCCTCCATCACTCAATGAGAGCTGCCAGCATTCTGCTCAGACCTGCTCAAGAAGATTCATTTTTATGAGGGAACGAGCAGAACTTCAGTCCAAAATGCTCATGCTTCAAAAAGATGCAGTGAGTGAAAACAGGGGATTGTGCTGGAGACATGCAGACATGCCACCACAGTTCTCAGTCCAATGTTGTGCATGAATGCTGTTATTAACACCCATATTTTTCACATATTTCTCAATTTGACATGCACCATAATTTTTTTTCCCACATTGAAAAGTAGGAGAGACAAGTGGATAAAATTAACCAATGGCTGGAAATGAAACCCAGACTAATTAAAACTGGAAATTAAGCACATGTTTTGAAACAGTGAGGATAATTACATACATGAGAAATGATGGAACATCCATCTCTTGAATCTCCACATTAAGATGGATGCCTTTTTGGAAGTTATACTACAAAATAATACTGATTTTTGAGTTCAGTGTAGATGGCTTGGTGAAATTCCACTAACACCTATACATGGGAAATGAGACTAGATTATATGGTGGCACCTGCTGGACTTAAACATTCTGTTTACAAACAGTACATGTTTCTCATTTTGCTCAAAATTTATCTCTGTCTCACAAGTATTTTTGCTCTGTTTATCCATCCATTCTCCACAGGGACACAGCCTGTACTTCTGGGCAGGCCAATTACCCAGACATGCACACAGTTCTCAGGCCAAAACAGAGACTGATTTCAGTAAATTATGTCCTCATTCACTTCATTTTCATACTGTGTTTCTACCACACTTTCTTCTTTTCCATAGCTCCAGAGATTTCAATGGTTATTATTTTTTTCTGAAGGGTAACCACTTATCAAATTCATTTTCAGACCTGGCATCCTTGATTTCCTACCACACCTCTAGAAGCATTTCTTCTACCCTAAACCTCGATCTAAAATACCTAAAGGCTAAAACTTTTGGCCATTTTAACAACACATATTTTTTTTGTTGCTTCAACAAAACCTTTAGAACATTTACTTGGTTAAGGACTTGGCAGGAAGATTGTTATTTTGTTTACATGACAAAACAGTGAAGCATGGGAAAGAAAAAGCCTTCTGAGAGGTTCAATTTGTGCACCTTTTTTATGGTTTTTCTTTTTTTTAATATTTTTGACATTTAGGTTTTTTTTAAACAGGTAAGGAAATAGCAGAATGAAACCATTCATCCCTCTAACAGTGTGATTCTGAAATCCAAGGTGCAAGCCATCCTCACTGAAGAATGAAAGATAAAAAGTGATATGCAAAGTAAAAACCACAAGGAAAAATGACTTCACAGTGACAACAAAAACCCTTGGTGACCACCAAGCAATTAATGCCAAAAACCATCCAGAGTTTTCATTTCTTTGCTGGGCATGGCACTGAAGCCTCTAGGAAAGGCTTCCCAAATTACTGGTTTTAGTTGAAATTTCAGTTTTGTAGGTCTCCAAGATTTCCCAACGCCCTCTTTTCTTTTTTTTCCCTGCTCACAGCAGCACAGTTGCCCTGGTTTTAGACCCAAGCCCTAAGCCTGGGCTCACAGTCAGACCCAGCCTGTGCCACCCCAGCCTCGCTCTGCACAAAGGCACAATGACTCATGCACACTCCTATTTGTCTTTTTTCTTTTTTTTTCTCCCTTTCCTCATGGCTCAGAACTGATGATCTGTTTCATAACATGAAATGCAAGCAGATTCTCCAACCACAGCCACATAGCTCTGGTAAATCTCCTCTGAGCACCTCAGCATAAATCGAAATCAGGGCTGCAAACACGAAGGGTAAAACCCTTCTGCTACCGAAACAATGTCAAATTTGCCTCCAACCTATATTATATTTAGATAAAAGTGCTTGCTGGAAATGTACCAGGGGGAAGCAGGTAATTCTCTCAATATGTGGAGCCTAATGCTCTGCAGTTTCACTGCATAACAACAGACAGGGCACTGACCTGCCAGCAGAGCAGCGTGTCAAATCTGTTCTAGTTCAGAAGTTTCACATGAAAAAAAAATAAAAATTAACTGAGCAGAAAACAATAATTGGCCAAGTGCCTTCTACCTGATTTTTTTTTTTTTTTTGCTGTTTTCCTTGAAGCTTGTTCACCCAGATCTCTGTTTCCCTGGCAGATGGCAAAGTGTACAAAACAAGCTTCCTTCTCCAAACGTGAAAAAGTGGGAGCAAAACCCAATCAGTGTGCATACCACTGTGGTTAATGTGGTATTTGTTGACTCTGAAACAAATTGCTTGCTGCCACCACCTCCAGCTTCCAGTGCTTTACTGCATATAAAATCCAGAATAATTTATGCCACAGCCTTACCCAGTAAGTAATATTTCAGGCATGTGACTTGAGAACAATGGGCATCTTGCCTAGCTGAGGCATAAGCCAGGCTTTACAGGGTTTGCCCCAGAATGTACAATCCACAGTTTCTACAAAGACAAATAAGAAGTCTTCTTTCTTGTGGTTTTGGGCTGCTATATTTAATGTGGATTTCAAGGCACTTTTATACCTCAAATTGCTAGCTTACTGATTGCATCCAAAATTAAGATCTAACTCAATGTGCAGTTTTAGCCCAGTAGCTGCAGCAGGCAATATTTTTTAAAAAAAAATACAGTTTAAACTTTAAAATATTATTTCTGGTGTTATTTTTTGTTTTTATTCCAAAGCAGTATGCTGCATCCTCAGAAATTAGCAAACAAGAACGAATAGATGATTTCAGGAAAGCCCAAACTGAAATATAATAAATCATGTATTTATTCCTGACCTGGAAACTCAGCCTTCAATTTCATCTTGCTTATCTACTTTCACCCTAGTCACCAGCTTTGAAGGCTTCTTTAATGCAGCACTCTAGGAAATAGAGAACCTCCTAACAAACCAACACTTGCACTGCATTTCCTCCACAAAGATTAATGGGATTGCTGCATTTTAAGAGCATTGTGTTTTAAAAGGAAGTGCAGGACCATGAGGATAAGGTCTCATACACACAAAGCTTCTTTAATCTCAACCTGCACAAAGACTAAGAAAGTTAACTCAGAGAATCAGTTATTTCAAGAATTAAATAATAGCAATAATACTAATAATACTAATAGTAATAATAATAATAATGATATCAATAATTATATAAATAAATATATATATATATATATATATATATATATATATAAAAAATATCAATATCCAAACCAATCCCACACACCCTAATCCTCCATCACCATGCCCAACCTACTCACAGTCAACTTCCAGCACACATTTATTTACCATCCACCCTGACAAAACGAGAAATTTGTGAAACTGGAGATGGAACAAGGCTCTGGTTTTCAAAGATGACACATTTCTGAGCAGAAGGGAAATGGAACACAGCAGGCTGTGACTACCCAGATGCCACAACACTCAGTAAATTCAGCCTGGATTGGAGTGTTCTGTGGTCTCAAACACCTACAAACAGAGTCTAGGATTTTTGTTGCTTGCTCCATTGAAGGTAAAGGTGTTAGCATTAGTTTGATCTCTGAAGCATCAAGACTGCTCTGTCTTCTCCAGGGGATTAGAGATTGCAAGTAAATGACTTTTGCTCAGAGCCAGACAGGTCCCTGAGGATGTCTGCTGGAGCTTTCAGAAATGCAGTGAACACTGTGCTGACAAACAAAGTACAAGGCATGTATTTGCACACAGGGAGCCTGGAAAAATCATCTTACCAGATAATTATCCAGATAATAATAGAATAATCTTTTTTTAACCACTCTTCCCAGCACAAAATATGCACTAGGAGGACACAGCCTTAACATATCACAGCAGATTAAATATTGAAATAAATGCCTCAAAGAGGACAGCAGATGAAATGCAAGAGCAGAACATGCACCAACACAGGGCAGACTGTGAACCCTCATGCTAGCTGAAATAAACCACTCGAGGGGAAATATGGCATTACAAATACATCCAGTGCTACAACATGTGGTGAATGGGGAAAAAAAAATTAATGAAAATCAGATGTCTCAACATTTTCTGGTACTGATTCCCCTACACACAGCTCATGGGTGCTGTGCAGGTGTGGACTTTGTTTCAAGGGTAATTCATGGCTGCTTGCTTTTAACATGGGCAAGCATCTCTCTCTTTCTGGGGTGTTTAAGAAGCCTCCTGTCAACAGCCAAGGTGATCAGGAGACACTTTTGGTGAGACAGCAGAGGAATTATCAGTGCAGATCCCGTCATTTGCTAACAGGATTAGGGGCAGATACATTCCATGCATCCCTGGGAGAGCTAATCCTGGTGTGTCTCTCACCTTCATGAAAGGTAAAGAACCCTTCCACAAGAAACAGACCTGCAGGGTCATGTACAGCACTTTGAGCAGCACACTAATGCTGCAGCAATCTGTGTAACAGCACTGTGCAAATGAAACAGCACACAATAAAATACCCTGGCTTCATCCTTTCAATTAGTTTTCCCTTAGATGTGCTTGTTCTTCTCATATTGCTTCACTGCAATTCTTATTCCAGAGGAGTTGCCCGTAAGAAATGACCAAACTCAGTATTGGAGATGCTGTCTGGAAAGCTGACTGAGCTCTTTAAAGCTGATTAATCACACTGCAAATACAAATCTAAAAGCCACTGTTCTTTTTTAAAAAAAAAGTGGGGGGTTGTTGAACAACCCTTTCCATAGAACTCCAGCATCCAACACAAACCTCTTCCATTTCAAAGTCTCTCTAACCAATTATCCACAACTTTTCAGCTGCCCACAGAAAGTATCCAGACAGATACCAGGAATTCGGTAGAAAATAACAATTTGCTTGCCCTAAAAGTGCCCACAGCCTGGAGACTTCCAAAGGGACACAGGGGCAGCTGGAAAGAGGCACCTAACACAGAGAAACTGCCCTGTGGAGATAGAGGGACAGGGTGAGGGGCTTTCCTGCAATACCCAGGGGGATTTCAAAGCACAGAAGTTATTAGGGCACCTTTTTTGTTGTTGCTGCTGATAATTTCAGTTTCATTCTGGACCAGCAGCTCCATACAGGAAGCCAGTCAGTAAGAGCTGTTGCAAAATGCTTTACACAGGTGGGCATCACGACAGGAAGGGACAGCAAAGAGCTGCTGTGATAGGAAAGCAACACAGCCAGTGGAAACACACTGCAAGGGCAGCCAAAAGAGGAGTGATCCCACAGGTGAGAGGAGACAAGCCCTGATCAGTTCCCATCACCAAGAAGCAAAGCTGTCCAACAGATTAAACTGACATTTTTACAAAAAGGGTAATCAAAAAATTCATCATTGAACATACACACCCACACATGTTCAAGCCAAGGCTTCTGGTATAATCCATTACATTCCAGAAGTGATGCAGACCAATGGCTATTTCCCCCTTGTTATTATACTAGCTCTGGCCACTTGTTCAATTCTTTCCATCAAAAGATCTCAACATGTTTCACAAATGTTAAATCTTTGCAACCCTTCTGACTTCTGTGTCTGGGTATTATGACTATTATAATGCCAGTTTATGGAATGGAAAAACATATATAGATGAATGTACTACTTTTAGTCTAGACCACAGAGCAGATATGGTTCCCTTTTGGCTGCACTACTTCACACCTGCTCCAAAAACTTGTTGAAGCTACAAGGAGCTCTTCCAGCAACTTCTAAAGGGAGTTGCTGTAGGCATGTGGACTCCTTCCTCCCAGCCCCATCTCCAACAGCTGCACTGTGCTGACTTCCACTGCTGCTCTTGAGAGCACATGAAAGCCACTGACAGAATTATCCTGAGATGTCTTTTTCTGGCATACCAACCAAAGCTCCCCTGAGCTCTCTCTGATCAAGTGATGGCCTGTCTCTCCTCTATGTTTTAAATAGTGCCTTCTGTTGTTAGCTATTTCCAAGCAAGTAGTCTACATTTTTTAAAAAGTGGTGTGCCTGCTGGGAAATAGGAAAGGAAGGGCCAAAAGCAAGTTTAGCCCAGGGGATCTTGTGGCCACGTCACTGCAAAAGCATCTTGGGACTTTTCACAGGAGTCAGCAGGGCTCAATACAGTCTGGAGCCTTTTGAAGGACTGAGCTGTGAACTGAGACACACTAAAATGCCTGAAAGTATGAGAAATGGGGCTCAGGTCATCACCCTAGCACTGGGAAAACAAGGAGTTGGCTTGCTGCAACACCCTTCT
Organism: Luscinia megarhynchos; assembly: GCA_034336665.1. Taxonomy (NCBI): domain Eukaryota; kingdom Metazoa; phylum Chordata; class Aves; order Passeriformes; family Muscicapidae; genus Luscinia; species Luscinia megarhynchos. Next base: position 2,722,017 of record CM067564.1, on the reverse strand, counting down.
GCTTCTCAAGCTTCAACAGGTACAGAAAGCTCAGCAGGACACGGTGAGATAGGACTCCCAGAAGCTGATGGAGTGAGAAAACACCAGCTCTGCACCAGGGGGGTTTTAATCCTCCAGAAACTGCAGGAAGTCACAGGGGAATGTTTCTGCACAGCACAGCTCTCACTGGTCCCTCCTCAGCCCCACAGTGCCAAGGGGACTGAGCTGAATGTCAGCAGCCCCTGCAGCACCTGGTCTTGAGTCTAAGTCAAAAATTCTCCCCTCTCACCTGGACTGCAAGACAGAGTGTTCTGAGGTGCCACTGAGACTCCCACAACATTAGCAAGGCAGATGGATCCCTGGAAATAACACCAGAACAGACCTCACACTTGACCCAACTGCTCATCCAAGCATCCTCTTCCCAGCAATCCACACACACCCACCAAGCAAAGGAGATGCAACTCCATTTATCCCTTGATGAAAGGTCTCTCTGAATTTAAGTCATGCAGCCTGAAATGCACTGGGAGGGTCAAAAATCCAGCACTGGACAGCAAATTTACATTTAATATACTTTTGTGAAAGTACATTTGTAAAGCAAGGATTTGGCAATGTAAAATGACAAATACTTGGCACGACAAAGAATTGGGACAAGCATAAGAGAATTTGAATTTCTACTCACACAGAGTGTGATCCAACCTGCTACCACTGAGCAAACAAGAATATGGTAATTGCTGTCTGAAGAAGGTAACCTGTAGCAGCTATAAGGTAACAAAAAGATCTAGGGATCAGCACCACTCTAAATTGTAAAAATAAAACTAATCTTAATTCCAACTAAGGACCAAATGCAGCTCTCAGGTGTGCACAAGAAAGGAATATTTCAGCTGAATGGGCTGCATACTGTCACCAATGCATATGCAGTCAGTGGGAAGGTTTCTCAGCCATATAGATAAGGACTGTGGGAACACCAAGATAACTCTGCTAGGCATTCAGAGAGTTTCTAAAGTTTGCTAAGCCTTGAGTAAAAGCTATGCTTTCAGAAAAGAACAGAACTGCTTTGCTACAGCCTTTATGGCAAATTTAACAGAGGAACAAGGAGAAAATTAATCCTCCAACTTCATCTTTTTAAGTAAAGTAAAAATGTAGCTGGTTCTGGAAACAGATGTGGCCTCAGCTAATTAAGCTTTTGGGCTTTTTGCAGCCCTGAGAAAGAAAACTGCTGACATGTGTCTGACCACTCCTGTTCCAGAAGGAGGGAGATGACTAAGGCCAAGATGCACAACACCATCTCACACACCCAATCACATACCAGTGATTTTCCTCTTGCAGGACAAACAGAATCCTAAAAACCTCAGGCTTCACAGAGGGAAGATGAGTGTTGCAGAAAATACACACCCTAATTTAAAAATGGGATTCTTCTTTTATAGACATCAGCATGCAGGAGAATACAGCAAGGTCAAAACACACTTCATTTGGGCTTTGCAAAATAACCAAATAAAACACTATCAAGGGGAAAAAAATAAATAATGGAGAATGTCACTGTAGCTCATGGGAGCTGGAAAGCCAGAACAACCTGAAAATGACCAAAGAGGCTGCAAAGGTTCCACCATGACCATGCCAGCCTGTGATGATGGTGGCACACATCATCTGAGGGTGCTGGAACCCACAGTGCATTGAGCTTGTGAAGTTCATCCCATGAACTTCTTGCTGAGCCACAAACTCCACTAAATCAGGTAAAACAAAAGAAGTACAAACAAACCCAAAACAAACCAACCCCCCCAAAAAAACCTCAAACAACAAAAACCCATGGTAAGGATGGAGCCAGGACAGCAACAGTGGTGATGCTGGAAGGTGCTTCTGTAATTTCATTGCAGCAATTCCAGTGCTGGATGAATGGCAGATGGAACCTGGCAAGCCAAAAGCCTCCTGTTCAGAAACATGTCATATATTTTTATGGTTAAAAAGGCCTGTGGGCAATTTGGCTTTGGCAAACCAAACAGGAGCCAGAATTTTACATCCTGTACTGTCAAGTGCATTGGTCTCAAGGACACACCTCTAGGACAGGCCTCTACATTTCTAGAGGAAAAAAAATGCACATGGATGGCTTCTGCAGGGCCTGATCTCTCCAATATTTTAAATCCATAGTACACCAGTTAGGAGATATTTCTGAATGATGCTCAGCCTGGAAGCAGAATCATCTTTTTATTTTTTGTTCTGTAATAAAGCAACATTTGTCTCGAGCACCCACAGCAGGACCAGATCCTGCTAAAGAGAAGTAAAAAGTGGATTGAAATTGATCTGAAAAAGATTCAGAGTGAAACTTCTTGCAGAGTGTTAACCCTCTGCAGGTGGGATGCCAGGTTCTGCTGGAGTCAGTCTTGCTCACAAGAAACTGAGTGTTTCTCACTGTTGCTTAGTCAAGGTATATGGAAAAGTGGTGGATGGGAATTAAAAAAGAGGACAAAGTTAGCCAAGTCCCTGACCTTCAAGAGAAATGCTGGCTGAGGAAGAGTCTGAATACAAGCAGAAAAACCCCAAACCCTACCAATCCCCCCAAAAAGGGGTTGTTTATTAAGCCTTTGGGAGTAGTCCACAACAAATGGTCCATCTGTGTATTTTGCTCAATATATATTTGCTTAATAACTTTTGCTTGAACTGGTACATCCAACCCCTGTTACTAAAGTTGTTTATTTTCCTTTTCTGCTTTATTATCATCTATTTGTCATTCACACCCTTTCCCTACAGCAAGCTAACCCCAATAATGACAGCACATGTACTCTAGAATTAATACAGTGGGGAGTAGAAGAAAAAAAATTGCTTTACACGTGATGCCAGCAAATGTACAGTATTCAGAAGAAAATAAGCAAGAGAGTGACAGAGAAAGACTGGGTATTAGTGACTAAGTTAACCCTTATTCCTCCTGCACTCAGAGAAACACACCACAGCACCAGGTGGGAAGGGGACAGCCACTCTACATCAGCTCCAGTCTCCTGATGCAGCACAAAGTGAATTTAAGCAGGAGACTGAGGAACAAAAATCCCAAAATACTGGCTTCATTTGAAACTTTGCTCACCAAAATTCAGCTTAAAAGTCAAGGAGCTACCCTGACTTTAGATGTGAAGCCTGTACTTAAGCCTGGGATGTGCTGCTCCTCTCTGGAATTCAATTTGTGCATCCACAGCAATTGGAAGGAAAAAACAGATGAGCAATCAACTGAACCTTGTAGCTAGTACTTTGCTTCAATAGTGGGTTTTGGAGAAGAGAGAAATTGTATGGAAATACCTTGGACTGCAGTGTGATTTCTCTGACAGCTTCACAAACTGCTTAAATGCTTTAGAGGTCAAAAAAAAAAAAAAAATCCACATGGAAAACTGTTTTCCAGTGTTCCCCAAAAAGGTGATTACAGTATTGCACTGCTGGACTTGCAAAAATGTCTCATTACCACATCCAGTTTGAGTGTCAGAGTGAGGTTTCACAGCTGAACACGTGTGAAAAAGAGAAGGAAGAGGGCAGGGAAAGGCAAAAGGGGGAGTGGGGGAAGCCCTCCCTGCCTGCTCTGCAAAGGATTTGCACTGCAGCAGAGAGGAACCGTGTCAGCAAATGCCAAACCAACACAGTACCTGCCAAACCACACCTTATCCTTCACAATCAGCAAAAAAAATATCAAATTATCCACTGCCTGATTTCTCTTACCTCACCAATAAAGGGCTGTTTTTTTCCCTTATTAGGACAGGCTCCACGCTGTAAAATTCCTGCTCTAATAAGTGCCTTTAACAATATGTGCTGCACATCAGCACAAAAAGAAAGCAACTAATAAAAGTGAAGCACAGAAGGAGAATAAAAGGGCTGAGTCCTAAATTAAAAGGGACGACATGAGCTTAGCTCGGGCTCCAAAATTTGATCATAGATTTTATGGAATGGAGAATTAAAATTGGAATGGATAAATGTATGAAGGCTAACATTATACAGATATATAATTATATAATTATAAACTTGGCTCTGAGGTCACTTCTACATGCAAGCTGCCTTACTGAGCTCAAAGAGACTTTTTCACTACATTTTACACATCCCAAAATATAAATCCAATATCACTACATGAAAACAGTGCAAGAAAGGGTTTTTTGAACGTTTTGGGTTTGTTTTTTTTTAAATAAGACACAGACAGAATGAAAAGTTACAGTAAGTTGAGCCTCTGTGTTTCAATTACTTCAATGACTGATGGAAGTGCTTTTCTTAGTTGCATTTTTAAGCATTTGATTTAATTTACTGGACATAATCTGCTTTATACGGACATATAGACATATATATGAACTGAAAAAGCAAAGAGGGCATAAAGCAACCACCAGAGGAATTTCCCTGAGTTTTTCCTGTTTTACTCTGCAGTGGGAACAGGGTGGATGGGAGTGCAGGTTTGGAAAGGGAAAGGCAGGGGTATGAAGGAGCAGGATAAATCTCCACCACTGGCTGAACACCTATGCCAACAGTGTGGCTGTGGAGGAGCTATCTGCATTTAAGATCTGCACTAACAATGGATTTTCTAGTTTTGCTGAAGCAGAAGCAAAAACCCTTGTCAGAGTGAAGTGATATGGAAAATGTTCAGGGCTGGTTTTATTTAATTCAGCCTGGAACAAGAAAGCAAATCCTTCCTGTTACTTTTTTTTTTTTTATTTTCTCTTTGAAAGGCAGGAAAATTAGAATCAAAAGATTAAAAAAGATCAGAATTTCTTCTTTACAAAAACTGAAAAGTGCAACTCAGTAACTTCTTATCTAGTATAAAAATGCATTAAAAAAACCCAAAAAATTATTTCCAACTCTTTTACTTTTAACAAAGCCAGTTTCAGAAACCTGACATGAACTCATAACCAGCTCTGCTCTGAGCCATTCTGAAAGAGGTCTGGCCAAAACTCTCTCATATTTTCTAGGTTTTACTAAATTTACCTTTCATCAGAAGCAATTCTCACAGCTCATTTCAGGCATTTGGATCCACAGCAAGCTCCTAGCTTGAACCAAGGCTTGCACAGGTGGAGAATTTAACTTAAAATTTTCATGAAACTCTCCCAAGTCACTTGTTTTCTGACAAAACTTGAGATGTTTGATGCTCACAGTCTCAGCTTAAGGCTTTTCTTATGCTGGAAACAGCATCTTTCACTGAGGCAAGAAGGCTGCAAAATCTCAGACATTTCCCTATAGATCTGTCCTTTCTCTGCCACACAAACTCCCACTCAAAAATGTTTCAGTTGCTCACACAGACTTGTCACAGTTGGGAAACAGCACTTTCAGAAATTGAGACTGGGATTCTTTTCTTCCAAAACAGAAAAATAACCTCACCATGGACAAACATCTTTGTGTGACTGGTCTGCAGTTACTTTATGCCTTTCTTGTATTACCTCAGCAGTGTAAAAAAGGCTTTTACAAATGAAGGGCTCAAGCTTTTGCCCACTGGGAAACAAGAATGAAGAGCACGGTCAAAAGAAATTATCAGAAGGAGGAACTGAAAATTAACAGCATCAATTTTTGGAGCAGAATTAATCAGATAGTACAGTGCCACCAACACCATTATCTGTGGAGGAGTCCTCTTAAACTCCTTCTTCTCCTAAAAAACTAGCTGATACCAGTCTTGAACCAATCCAGCCAAGAAACAGAAAACATAACCTACAACACAAAGAAAATGTTGCAAAAAACAGAGCTTCCAACAACCAGACTGAAGTTTGAACAGAAGCTATCATTTGCTGGAAGAAAATATTCTACCTGTTGGCAAAGAGAACTTCTGCTTTCTCTAGGAACTTGCACAGTAAACACTTTAATGTGCAGCACAGTGAGCCAAGCCAATCCCTATACATTTATTAAACTGACTTCATGTTTTCAGGCCAACCAGAATGATTTCTTGGCTCTGCTGAGAGCTTCTGCTTTTAATTTCTGGTGTATCAAATGCTAACAGGATTATATTCAGCTCTCTAGCAATTATAGAATTTTCTACAAATACCACGAGTCCACTGAAAGCACAGAAAATATCTTTAAACAACACAGATGAAATGATCATATAAAGGGGCCATTAGAGGACATTTGCAAGGAGTTAACAATCACATTGTACCTCATTCAAAATAATGCAATAACAGCCTCCTCCTTTTCCCTGGAGAGTCTCCAGAGAGTTAACTTATAAGGATTTTAATGCTCCTTTTCTTTTCCACTGCAATCTCCTGAGAAGACACGAGCACTTGGAAGGATTACGTGATGCCTCAGCCTGGGAAGGGCAGTATTTCATCATGTGTTTCTCTGAGCAATGCTTTGAAGAAGCCTTTGTGGGTAATGCTGAAGGTGTCTTCCCCTCTTTTGGCCTGAGGTCACAGAGATGTTTGTTACAAGGGAATAAATCAGTTTCCAAGTTCTGGCCACACGTTTGATTTCTCTTCGGAGTCCTTGCCAAAGAGAACTTTGCTTTTCTTCCCCAAGCATGCTTGACAAAAGAAACCCATGTCTGGTTTTCAAGGTGTGTCTGCTTTTGTTAGAAGCTGTTATAGGTCCCAAGACTCTCAAGATACAGGAAAACAACACTGCAGTAGCTAATCATGCTTCAAGGGAAAACTATTATTTTCACTAAGACACAATTTCAGTGAATTCACTTCTCACTCAAGCTCCCAGCACTGCCCCAGCACATCAGGAGTGCCAAGTATAAAGGCAGCACACTGCTGCTTCCCTCTCCTGCCCAGAAGGGAGTGGGGGAGAATATCTCCTGCATGGATATCTGCTGGCCCCCAGCATTTTGAACAGAACAGCCAGACCCTGACTCCTCACCAAGCCAGGTCCAGCACAGACTGGAAAGGATCTCAAGGATCTGGAAAGGATCTCAAGGCCACCTGAGAGGTCCAGCCTGCACTCAGGGCCAGCTCCCCACTGCAGGTACCACGAGTCAGTGTTTTCACCACTTATATCATCACTAAAGTGTGCAAATCTGAGCCACTGTGCCCCTTCCCCTCCCTTGCTTTCCCCTTGCACTGAGTGCAGAGAAATTGCTGCTCCCTGTCCCCATGCAGAGGTATGGGAGGGCTGGCTGCTGTGGCTTGTGACTGCATTCCACCACAGAACAACACACAAAAACATGCCATCTGACATGCTCTTAGCTAAATTGTTATTTATTGCCCAGTTTCTGAAATCACAATGAAGGATTTCAGATTCCTGGAAGGGACTTCTTGGAGGGGCTGAGTTTTGGAAATCCCTGAGCTCCCTCTCCCTCCAAGAGCACAGGATTTCATGCTGGAAACTCTAAAAAACACACATAGAAATCCCAGTTGCTCTTCAAAACCTCTCCCAAGCTTTAAACCAAACCCTTATATAAATCACAGCAATTTAGAGACATGGCAGTGTCCTGTCTCCTACCCATCAACTCATAAAGCAGACCAACAAAACAATACAGGACAGGAATAAAGGAGATTATATTACTGGCAATATGACACAGGCTAATTGATTTTCTTCTCTTGCTTCCCTTCCACACTCAGGGATGAATGTGCCATGAGGACTTTATTTGCTCGGTGAATTAAGCAATCTGAGTTATGTGAACACTTTCAGACATACTGTGAAACTTCTGCAAACTTCCCACCAACAGAACTCTGATTAGAAGTCAGCTCTCCCAACACATCCTTCTGCCACTGAAAAATTTGAATTTTGCAATTCAGGTGAGAGAAATGCATAAACACAAAGATTTTAGACAACAGAGCACAATGCAGCAAAAAATAAGCAAAAGAACTCAATCTACATTGCTCATTCCCCAGTCCAACCAGCTTGTTACACCATTCTGTTCCCCTTGCATTTCCAGCATCCCAGCACCTCCTACACAACACCAACAGGCTAAATCCACACAGATATAATAAACTGGCAACTCACTTGGAAAGGCTGGACAAGTTCTGCCTGCAGTAAGACCTGCTGATCATGTCTGCAGCAGTGAATCAGTGCAAACTGCTGGCAGCTCCAGGGAGCAAATGGACGGGTGATCAGGGCGTGGAATGAGATAATAAAAATGCCATTATCCTCTCAGGCATGTGAGACTCATTGGATGCTCTTTCCACCCCACAGGTTAACCATTTGGTTGGTCCTGCAGCTCCTGGAATTTGTATTTGCATGCTGTCAAGCTCATTATCTAGCTTGGATCCCCCTCCCCTCTGCTCTGTGATTGCATGATTTTTTTTTAATTTTTTTACTGTATTCTCTCTAATAGATCCTCCTCATCACTGCTGGGCCCCCAGTCACAGAAATTCCTGCAGATTTCTCAGCTGCTCCAGTTGCCTGACACACTCTTGCTTCCCATTCAGCTTTAACAAGAAGGGATTCTGTTCAGGCAGCTTGTGTGAGCACTGAGCAGCCCCAGCCCTGCACAGAGGTGCCTTTGCAAGTGCTTGCTCACAGCAAACTCCCATTCCAGCCTGCTGAGAGAGGAGAGGACCTCCCTTGTGATATAAATCACTGCCCAAGCATTTTGCAGGCACTTGCATCCAGTCTAACTTGTGAAAGGTCAGGCTGGATCAGACAGCTCAGACTGGGGGTGACTGCCAAACACAAACAAATCCAAGAGGTAGGGAGCTGCTGCAAGCTCAACTGCAGTCCAGGTAAAACCAGCTCTGGTTTAAAAACAGGATTAAAACAGGGCTGGAGCTGAACCCAGCCTAACAGACTGTCCTCAGTGCTCTTCCATGTAATCCAGTGAACAGAGCAGGAAACAGAAATGGGAACAGTGATTTAAATGGAGGCACCACCAGTGACCAGTTTCACATGCTTGGCTCCCATGCCCCTTCCCCTAAAGCCCAAAAATGTGAGCAAACTGAAACCACCTACTGTGCAGTCCTGCCAGGACTGGGATCCTGTTAACCCTCACGAATTACAGGAGTGGGTGTGATGGGTCAGCACCCCAAAGGGAAATCTCTTACCCTGGAGCTCTCCTGTGTGTGGGGAGCAGTGTGTGGGTTCAGCAGGTGGCACTGTCACCTTGGAGTGAGCACAAAAGCCATGGACTCTGCTGCATGGAGCACCAGCCCTGACTCTTTTTCCCTCAGAGCTCTCAAGAATCAAATAGCAGCATTTTGCTCAGGACCCTGATATTCATTTCATGCTCTACTAAGTCCCACAGGCAACACCTGGATCTTTTTCTCCTCCCCAAAATTCTCTCCACACTTCTGATGAGACAGATTTTTTTTTTTTTTTTTGTGAAAAGGTGCTTTTACAGAAATCCTGTGCTTTATAGAAAGTTGAACTATTCCCTTGCAAGCACAAGGGTGTTTTTACTCACACACACACAGAAACAGTACCCCACAAAGCTGCTATTTCTTCACCCACACCTTCTGTAGAACCAGCCCTTTCTAAACTAAACCCCACATCTTTTAGTGTATAAAGTATACTGAAATTCTGGCCTGGAGCAAGGAAAGGCCAATAGTGCTGATTGCCAAGGGAGAAAAATATAAATTCCACTTCTGTGATCGCCCAGAGATCTGCAAAGGAGATGAGAGTGCAGCAGGCAGGTCATTGCTTTTTTTGTTGTTGTTGTTGTTTTTTACCCTGCCCTTAAAGGAAGGTGAACATGTAAGGCAATGTTATATTATCTAAAATACATAGGGTCCTTAAAAATGCTGGTGAGAAGGGAGGCATATTTACTGTCCCTGGAAAAGGAATTTCTGCTGCTGAGGAATTACAGAAGCAGAATTCTTCCCTCTGGAAGAGCATTAGCTAAACAGAGATTGTATCACTGTTCTTCCAAAATACACATTTTAATCAGATGCCAGATGTAAGAGTTGATGGTTATGAAGTTCTAAATTGGGTTCCAAGGCAGCCATAAAGATTTCTAATACAGATCTCTATTTACTACTGTGTTACAGAACTTTTTATTCCAGTTGATTGTTCCACACTCTTTTCAATCCATCCTGGAATAAATTAGATAATTGCTGTGCTCATCAACTGTTTCCATTCAGGATAAAAATAAAAAGAAAACAGACTAGCCTCTAAAACACTCCACTCCACATTTTCAAAGAATACTTTCAGAATTTTAGAAAATCTGCCTGTACTGTGATGCATTACTCTATTTGCTGCCCATTAGAAACAGGGGAAGCCTCTTCCACTTGTAGTAGACTCCAGAACCATTTTTAAAATAGTCCTCTTTGGACAGTCACAAGAACCACAGCTTTTCTTCCTTCACTTTTCCAAATATTGCTTGCGGAACTACAAAATCCTGGAAGAGAACTGGAAGGGTCCAGGTGAAACACAGCAGTGCAGAGCCAGCTCCCCTGGAGGAAGCAGGATGAAACACACTGTGCCACGCTTGCAACCCCTGTGAAATGAAGTGGGAGCAGCTACAGATCCCTGCACTGCACAACCCCTTCAATATTTGGAAGTCAAATGTTTGTTGCTCACCTCAGCAACTTAACCCAGAGTTACAGTACACTGTGGCCCTGAGGTGAAGGTCTTGTATATGGAGCAGGAAGAGGCAAATCACCTCCCAGATAATCTCAAACATTCACATGGGCACCTGAAGCACAAAAAATGATGGGGCAGCAGACATGCCTCAACCTGCATTCCTTGTATGTCCTGATGCTTCAGAGATCTAGGACACCAAAACCCCTAAGGAAGGCACTAGAAAGGGAAAAAAACTAGAGCAAACAAATGCTAACTACACCAGAGCACCTGTGAGGTGTCCCTCATGCCAATGAACTCAAGGGAAATGGCTCTAGGAGAGTGTGAGGTCATCTACTGCAGCTACAAAAGGACCTACAGGGCCTTTCCTATCCTCTGAACATTAAAAGCAGAAAAATGAGGAGGAGGAAGGAGACAGGAGAGCTTTCCAAAAGGAAATTATTACTGGGAGGTTCCAATGTCTACTCATGCTAACAATAAGAATGTCCAGAGGTCATCCAGAGAGCCACTTAACATTTTGTTTGTTATTTTTACTTTAACCCTTTCCTGCAGCCAAGGCAGAATTTTCAGTGAGCTGATCAAAAAAGCCTGTACATATTTTTTCTTTTGAAATCATAGTGAACTTAGAACCTGACAGAGGCATTTGCACTGTCCAGACCATGACTTTCCCTGTGTACCTTATTCATTTCTGTCCCTATTTGTCAACAGGGAATTTGCTGTGATGCTCACTCTTCTTGTCCTGTTATGCAAATACCTTCATGTTCCTTTAGCAGTTTAGTCCATGTTGAGGCAATTAAAAATCTCACAGCAATGTTCCTGGTTGGTTTCAGAGACAGTGAATAGCTCTCCCTGCACTGCCCCTTCCCTGTGCCACAAGTCTGAAATAACCAGACAGACTCACAGAAAAGTTTGCAGGGCTACTGGCATTTTGCAAGAGATCTCTGTTTTTTATGAAAACCCATTCTAATGACATTAACATCTGCTCCTTATTTGAAGAATATTTTTAACTGTTCCCACCCTGGGAAAATGAAAGATGCCACAGTCTCTTTCATGTTCTCACGGAGCAGACAAACCCTGTTGGTTTTTTTAAGGTCTGTTCTGAAATGCTCCAATACAGCTCACTGCAGGGAACTCAGGGCATGCATCTCACAGGGCAAAAAGCATCTGCATTCACCATCCTAGGAGATTTCCTTCTAGGACACTGGCATGTGAGCAGGGAATTTATTTCACAGATGAACAGCACTTTGTGTGTTAAATCACATGCTGAAGGTGAAGTCTGGCAGCTCATACATAAGCTCTTGGAGTATATCTCTTGAGCACTTATAAAAACAAGACTATGTACTTTGTCATCAAATAATGCTGAGCTGTCTCTTACTATGTATTCTTTTTTCCAAGTCAAGCTGTAAATACCTCAAGGAACAGAGATTCTGCCAATTCCCAGTCCTAAGTTTCTCAAGCTCTAAGAACCCATCCTACAGCTCTGATATTTATTCTTCCCTTCATTTTTTAAATCTACCCCACAGTTATAACTACATGGGTGCCCACAAAGAGCAGCAGTGTCAAAAATTTTAATGTGTTCAATGAAACATAGCTGTGAGTACCCAGCTTTGTACTGCATGTGGATTTATGTATTAAAGTGCACACACAAATTGAAATATGTAGGTTTGGGCATCTGCATGTGCAAATCACAGAGCTACACACAAGCAGAATTTGCATGTTCACACTGACACATTATCAGGTAGCAAATGCCTTATCAGAAAATAGAACTATTTCCATAGACAAGTTCTGCAGGATTTGGAACACAACCCTTGTACCTTAGAATGCAAGAGCCTGCAGCCTGAAATTAGGAACACTTCCAAAAGATGTAGCTCCAGATAAGACCCAGAGAGAGTCCATGCAGCATCCAATCCTATCTGATGCCTGCTTTGCTGAGATAGGATGGACCTAGGGAAGAGAATTAATTTTCTCTGATTGTCCTCAGTTTTTGAGGTAATATTACCCCACTTTTCACATGGAAAAGCTACTGACTGCATGTATAGCTGTAACAGCAAACAAAACAAACTCCAAGACAAGTGTTAAAATCATATTTCAAGGAGAACTATCACTGTAAATTGAAACTTGATTAGAAAAACACATTTGCTGGTGTTTGCATTCTCTGTCAGTCAGTCAATGGGGAAATGCAAGAAATAAAGCAGCATAACATTTCCTGGGTGTGAGGGATCACTTCCACCAAAGCATAGCTTGTGTTTTATGTCATGTTTTCACTGCTTTCAAATAAACATGGAGATCCAAACAACAGTCTCCACACAACCACCAGAACACAGATACTCTCTGGTCACTGGACAACTGGAATGGAGGAAAGTGTAAGAGGGAAGCAACCACAAAGGCTTTATCACTTCTCCCTGTGCCCTGGCACTGCCACAGGTGAGGGGCAGACTCTGGTGCCCTCCTGCTCTGAGCAGGACCCTTTTTCTCTCAGCCATCACCAGCAGCAGATGGAAGGGCCACTGTTTCCCCACTCAATTCTGTGCTTCATGCATTTCAGGGACACGTGGCAATTCTCACAGCAATAAAAAAACCCATCTATTCTTTTGGCTTTCAAACTTTAAAATTTGCTGTCTCTCATTTAACCCTGAATTATAATGGCTATTAATAAATTTCAGCTTTATCAGTGTGAAGGATAACACTCAAAGCCCAGACTTGTAGGATTTCTGCTCACAGCCATGTGGGATAACACTTGCAGAGCCCACAAAACACAAAGCTGCATAAAGCTGCCAATAATGTAGATGCAAGTTCTCTTTGCCCCAACTGTTTCTGGCAATAGGTAATTTCAACAGCAGGTTTTACATGAGATTATTAATGTTATTTTTAAAAATATTGGAGGCATGCTGCAAAGATAACTATTCACTTCAAGCCTGGCCAGCAAAGGCAGAAGGAGCCACGATGTGGTAGGTGTGATACAAACACAGATGATGGATGCATCTCCAGGCTAAACAGGCTCTGCCTTGATTTTACTGCTGAGAGGGCATGGGTGGAGGTCTCAGCCACAGATCCTTAGCACACAGATCAGTAAACAACAAAAACACAGTGTGAAACATTGGCTCTGTTCACCCTGTGTGAATGCCAGCAGGAGCATCCACTGTCCTTTCTCCAGAGTGTTGGGGTGTGAGTCCAGGCTTGATCCTTCACTGCTGGGAGAATTTGAAATAAATGCACTTTATATAAATGCATTTATGTAAATGTGTGCACAGGCACACAGTTCTGGGAGGAGGAGAGCAGTTCCTGCTGGGCCATTCTGTGGAGACCCTTCCTGCACCAAAAAGCTCCTGCCTTGTGACACTCTGAATTTTACTGGTGAGCAACATCCAAGCCCCAGCCAGGATCTCACCTCACAAACACCCCCATGAACTCAGCTAGCAAAAGCCATCCCAATTCCACCAAGGGCATCAACTGTCCAACAGCTTATGCCACTTGAACAGCTCAGAGGTATTCAAAATGCAAACTGGACCAGAAACACTCAGCCTGGACCTTTGTTATCCCTGAACTAAATCTGGATCCTCAGTGCAGGTTCATGTTCAGCTCTGCCCCTGCCTGACTGGACCAGTCATGTTTAATATCTGGCTCTGGCCCTTAGGTGTTTTAGAAGCAGCTTTGTTTCACTGGCTGCACAGGGATTACCAGCTCACCGGATGCTCCCAGGAACTTTTGGAGAGCAAACAGTGTCAGTTTATTTAATAACTTTCAAAGTGAAACTAAAATCTTGTCCAAATCATGTCTCTTCTGATTCAATTAGAAGGCACCACACATACTGCACTGCTCTGTTAATCATTAACCACGTTAATTCAAGACAGAAGATGAGTCTTTTCTTTCCTTCAAAAGCCTCCAGCCAGTGGAAAACTTTAAAAAAAAATTCCAGAAAAAGACCAGTGTAGTATGATTTTTGTTAGAATGGTCAACACTTCAGTATGCTTTTCCCCTTTCTTCTCTATTTCTGATTCCTATAGGAATGCATGTTAAAAGAGAGGGGTTGGGTTTTCCTCTTGCTTGGCAAAATACCTTTCCCAAATTTTCTAAATATTGCCTGGTATTTGCGTCAATGTGACAGTCATTGGGTTTGACAGGAATCAGATTGCTAAACCCACACAAAAATGCTTTGGAAATCAGGGGCCAGTTATACATTCAAGTTTCATTCAAATCCACTTCAGCAAACTGGCAGAGAGTGGATCTGAGCTGTCTCTGCTGCCCCTTGTCTTCCACGGTTCACAGCAGAGGTTTCTTTGGCATGTTAATCCCTGCACGGACTGTGAGACCCACAGCTCCTGCTGCCTGATCCATCTCCTCAGCACTCCCACCCCAGTCCATTTCCAGTTTCCAGCATGAGCTAGCAACACATCAAATTGTTCTCCCTGCGCAGCAAGCCTTGCCAATTCCTCACAGAGGAACCAAAGGGGACACCAAACTGTGTTAGAAGTGTGAGAAGAAACAGGATACATCTAACATCTATTTTTCCTTCCTGAAGCAGACCAAAACAAAACCACACACACAAAAAAAAAGGCTTCTATACTTTCTACCTGTCTTAGGGAAATCTAAACACAAAGTCTTCCAGTCTCATCTGCACAATCTGGTGGGATTTCCCTCTTGAAAGCAGCAAAGGGTAGAGGGTGAACACTTCCACAAGGACTGTCATATCAGATCAGGACATCAAGGCTGGATTCTTGCCTCCAGCCATGCCTTCACACCTAACATTTCAGAGGAAAGCAGTGGGAAAAGAAAAAAATGCAAACCCCACTGCACCTGGCTCTTGGAGCAAAGTTCTCCCTGCAGAGTAGAATTCCTCCTGCAGGCAGGC
This sequence comes from Luscinia megarhynchos, assembly GCA_034336665.1. NCBI lineage: Eukaryota > Metazoa > Chordata > Aves > Passeriformes > Muscicapidae > Luscinia > Luscinia megarhynchos. The sequence goes on along the minus strand of CM067564.1, from coordinate 2,706,803 downwards.
AGCTGGGGCTCTGCCACGTACAGGCTTTCAAAAGAAGGAAGAAGTGATTTATTGCATTCTAATAGACACAAAAGGGCATCAAGAAATTAGAACTAAACCACCACAGCACAGGACACAGTCTCAAGCTGCACCAGGAGGGGTTTAGGTTGGACACTGGGACTGGTTTCTCCACAGAAAGGGTGATGAGACATGAGCATGAGCTGGTGGAGTCACCACCCCTGGAGGTGTGTAAGGAAAGACTGGATGTGGCACTCAGTGCCACAGTCTGGGTCACTGCTCTGTGTGGTCAGAGCTTGGACTCAGCCTCAGAAGGCTTTTCCAAACCAATGGATAAATGTTCAGTGATTACATCACAGCATGTGCATCAAGGGCACAATGGTGTGAGGGATTAGATTACTCCAGGGTAATAGAAGACCCAAATGTATTTTTATTTTCTCTGTTATTCCTCTGCAAACCCAATAGTACATTACCAAATACTATATATAACTGCTAATATTATTTCTGCACTGAGGTACCTGGAACCTGTTGTAATGCATAAAAACACCCTGTCAACAACTCTTTTAGACTCTCCATATCTAGTTCTCAGCTTCTCCTGGAAAATGGCAGGACAGTTCTGAGCCAACTCCCAATCCACTGATTTCTTCCCATCTGCACTGACAGATCACAGCAGTGAGTGCTCACCTGTGCTTAAGGGAAACTGGAAAACACTGAATTACTTGCTTCTCACAATCATTGAAACCCAGTAGCCTCATCACTCTCACCAGGATCAGCATTCCCTGCACAATTCCAGGTCTCCCAAATCACTGCACAGTGTTCTTAAGGATTTGAGCTGTGAATGAAAACAGAACTTTGCCAAACTTGCACCAGCCTGCAAGAAAGAGTCTGAACCTCAGCTCAGGAAAATCCCCTTTGCCACCACTAGACATAAAATAAATCCTTGCTAGCTCTCACTGGCTGTGATGGGTTTGCATTCTCTGCCACTAACCAATATCCTCCCTTTAAATTCAGTGCCTCATAGAAACTGAAAAAAATGGAAAAAACTGACAGTAAGTGGCTGAAGAGAAATGTAGCCTTCCCCAAACAGCTGACAGACCTGTCTTCAAGGAGATTTAAATTAAATACCTATCAAAAGAGTCAGTAGCAGTCCAGTTTGCATAGAGAAATATCAACCACTAGCTACAAAGAAAAATAATTTTCTTTTTCCAATGGCAAACCTCCCCTTCAAGATCTGCCAAAAGCTGCAGCCTGAGTTTTGGAGCTGTGGTTACACTTTCATGTCCTGATGATGTTTTGTGCTGAGATATGGCTTTAGAGTGTCACATTTTATGAATAAACCTCATGGGATGGGAAGGATTCCAGGAACTCCTCCTGCAGGGGCCCCTACAGGATTCAGAGGTTCAGGAGAGATTAAAGCATATGCAGTGTTACAAACTTCCTCCTAAAATTAGCCATTAAAACAGGAACTTACCCTTCCAACCTCAACAACTTGCATTCAGAAAGTGAATTTTCTATCATTCCAAAGCACAGGCAACTGAAGACAAACCTGCTCTGAGGGCACCATCTTTGCACCTAGAGAGATTCTGACATTCCAAGGTTTCCATGGGAATAATTTGAAATATCTCACTAAAATGGCCACTAGACATTTTAATTCACTAGAACACTTCAAAAATATTAAAAAACGTGTTTCAAATAAACATTTCAGGAAAGTCTGAAAGAAAGAAATCAGAAGCATTTGGCAGGATTTCAAGCACTTCTAATACTTGAGAGCAATTTTTTTTTTTTTTTTGGGAAAGGTTTGCAGCTTTTTTCTCAGCACTCATTTATTTACACTGAGGCTGCTGTGAAATTCTGAGCTTGAGACTAAGAAAGGACCTCAGAATGCAAAGAAGGATGCAAAGCAGGGTGGAAGCATTAAACTATTTGTTTAATTCAAATTTTGGTGGGGCAAAAAGTGAGCAAACAACTATTGATGGGATGTTCTGGGATTTAACTTTAGCTTTTTTTTAATGTTGGAAATACACAGCTGGGAGAACAATTCCCAGTGGAGATTCCACCCCTTCCATGATGGGAAGGGACCAGCAGCAGGTCCTGCCTCTCTGGACACCACCATGGACAAAGACTCACTTGCTGAAATTTAAATTAATATCTACAACATTTAGGAACTAAATGGTCTAGATCAACTCTGAACCCAAAGATTAATAGATAGTAGGTATTTTGGGAGTGTGAGAAACTGTGCAGAAAAGAATCCTTTGCTGGTATTTTATTCCTATCAGCATTATTAAAATGCATTCTTCTTAAATACAGTCTTTTTCCAAAACTCAACTTTGTCCACACTCTTCCATTTGAATCCCAAACACTTTTTTTTTTTTTCAAGTGTGCTTTTTAAAAATACAAAACCCAGACTATATACCTCTCAAACAACCCAATCAAATTATGGGATGTTTTCTTTATCCATTCTTCCTTAGCAGGAAAAGTATGAATAATAGTATTCACTAGACAGGAGACTATTTTTATGCTTACATTTTTATAATTCACAAAAACAAAACAGGGACAATTTTTCAACCATTACAACCTTTTGTTCTATTTTTTTCCTCTAAAACATCCCCAGATAAAGACCTCTCATCTATGATAAGACATGCAGAATTTCAGGGGATACAAAATTCTTTGGAGAAAGTCAAGAGAAACTGATTCAACTGGGAAGATAAGCCCTGGTCCTGAGCTGTAACTTAGTTATTCCTGATGCACACAGCAAGGCTTAAGAGGTTAAATGTGCTTTTGAGAGGAGCAGGGTCCCTTTTTGTTTGCAGAAACTCTACATTTAATTGAAAACTGGAGATAAAGAAAATGATCCTTTGATGAACGATGAGCAGGGTCTGGCTTTAGGCATTTTCTTATCAAGATGGACATGTTGAGAACCCACCCACCAACATACCAGAAACCACAGCTGGCAAATGCTGCAGCAAAGGCATTTCCTGCCTTCTGACTTTCTAGCTGAGGGCCACATGTTTCACAATCCTTCCTTAAAAGCACAGCAGAAGGAGTGGGAGTTCAGAGCCTTGCATGGTGCATGGAAAGGCCAGGCAGCATCCCAGCCATGCCCTCCACACCAAACACACCAGAATTTCCTTCCTGATTCCCTGTCCTAGTGGGAGACTGGGCTAAAGGACTGGTTTTTCTGCTCCATCACCTCATAAGATACAGTTTACAATTTCAACTTGCTGAATTAATTGGTAATTACTGTGGTCTCCATCCATGTGATGTGCCAAGACAGCACAAAGGAAGAGCAAACACTATTAAAAAGTCTGAAGAGAGGGCTGTGGTTTACTTCAACCTGCTCTACCTACACCACTTCCATCAACACACACAAAGAATTTCATGGACTCTGTAACTCCCCTTTGTGGCAGCAGCTGCTCTCAGTGTGTTTTAGGTGAGGAGCACCAGTGAAGTCACTCCAGTTTGGTTTCTGCTCCACACCAGTGATGCCAGGTGACCTCACAGTTAAAAGATGCTCCAGCCCAGTCTGTGGGTCTATTTTAGCCTCTTCACACCAAATGTGCTCCTCTATTTACCCAAGCAACCAGTTCACAAGCCCAGCACACGTGATTGCCACCTCAGAAACAAACATCACCTGGAGCTCCTTTTTTTCCTCTGAAGAAGGATGGCACATGTCCCCAAAGGAAATTTGTTGAGAAATGAACCCAAAGCTGGGATCAAATTGCCTTCTTGTATCTGCAGAGGAAAGAAAATGATCCTTTCCTCTTCCAGCTTTGGCTCTTTTTTTCTAAAGTATTAGGCAGGCAAACAGAGCAGGTTATGATGGACAAGCAGATATTATAATATTATTATTGGGTTTTGGCCACATTTGCCCTATACTGATCTTGGCTCCAGCCATATTATAGCTATGTTAAAAAGAAAATAAAAAAGAAAAAAAGGAAGCAAGAGTTAAACAAAGAGTCCTTAAGTACTAGCAAAACATTCAGATTCAGGCTCTCATTCATGCCCTTTAAAGCCATTATTTTAAAAAATGTTTATGCAGCAGGGGCATTTCTCCTACACATAAAATTTTTTTCTTGAAAAACAGGAAAAGGAAATTAATGCTTTCTTCAAAATTAACAACTATTGGTACAGTCTTGGGTCTCTTCTGTGACACTCTATGGTGCCCTTACCTTTGTCCATATTTACAAGAGCCTGTGTTTATTCTGAAGTTAAGATCTGAATATTTTTACTGATGTCAAATGCTTTTTCAAAATTATTTTTAAAATTACCATAAAATTACACAAGCACTATAAACAAACTGTCATAATTAAATTAAATGCAGAATTTAGAGATATTTGCAATGTCTCACCAAGGCCATAGGATGACACAGGCAGGCACCACTTCAACACAGACCAGGTTAGCAAAATTTCTTGTTCTGGCAGTGTTTTTTCCTCTCCAGCAATTTCCATCCACTGTCTTTTTGGGAAGACTCCCCACCACTCAGGTGACCTCTAGCACACCTGTGCACCACCAGAAATCATGTGCCCTCCATAAATTCACTGGTGGAATGAAACAGGGACTGTTCTGATGAGAACATGCTGAGCTGAGGAAAACTTGAGTCTAATCCTGTGCAGATTTCCTGCAGAAATGCAAGGGGGCACTTCTAAACCATTCAGGCTGCAAAGCTCTTCAGAACATCCTTAAACCCTGCTGACAGCAAGTCCAAAAAAACCCCAAGTTTTGTAGCCCACACAGATGGATTAGAAGCCACCACATAAATTTTGAATGCATCCTTACCCAGAGAAAAAGTGGCAATATTGATATTTTGATATTGATAATTGATATTTACTGATATTTCCTTGGACTGCAGTCCAAGCTAGCACACATCTACTTCTGCTATTAAAGTGCTGGCATTTCTTATACAGCAGTCAAAAGCTCAATCTGGATTAACAGCAGCAATGAAAAACTTCTAGCAGATTTCTAGGATGTGCTCCAGGGAGCACAAAGGATTGCAGGGATAACCACTCAAGCTATTACAGCTCATCCTAAAGATGACCCTAACCAAGAAAAAAGAAACTCCTCCTTGCTCTTCCCCACAGATTCTGGGCACAGAAGAATATCTGCAGCACAAATTCTTAGCACAGAAGTGTTGCATCAACCACTACCAGGTCTAACTGCTTTGGGAGACTTGGTCACATCTGTGTTTACTTCAGGGGGGGATCCCATCAACACCAGGTGAGTGCACACACCTCTGTTTACAATAAACTTTTCAATACTGAGGGCTTAGTTGTGTTTTCATGCCAGAAGACACTTGAAGAGGAGATCCCCTTAGCAACAAGTTCTTCTTTTCCAGTGAAATTCGCACCAAATTTTTTGTCCTCTGAAAATTACCACATATGGCCTCACAGTTTTCAAAGATCAAATATATCCCCAGGGGTGGAGGAAAAAGAGTATCAGCAATAGGCAAATATGAATGAAGAAAATGACATGAGTTTTACAGCTGGTCAGCCTCTCTCCTGGGTCACCATTCCTCCACCCACAGTGAAACCACCACAGGCACATCAGAGCTTTTCCTCTGAGATGAACAATTCCTGTGAGGATGACTCTGAGCTAGAGATGGAGAACTGTGATGCTGACAAGACAGCAGGGAGGACACTGGGGCAATACAGGGAATAAAAACACAAAAGGACTCTGGGAAGACTCTGTACATCTATAAACATGCTGATTTTTAATCATATGACACTTTGGGATTCAAAGCCACTCAGTGTGCATACAACAGCAATATCTAAAAATTCTGTAGTTAAAATGTTTTTCTTTCCTTAGGCTCTGGGAGAAGAAGTCCAAAGGTTTTTTACTTCTACCTCACAACTAAAAAATGTAGGATACTAAACAGCTCAATGCCTAAAAAATGGCATCATCTTTTATGGATCAGGTCTCATGAATTATGTGTGCAGTAGCAAAATCTTACCAACAACAAAAAAAATCCTGCTAGGGCATTTTCATTTCCATGACCACAGTCCTAGTAAGTGAGGTGGATTCTGTTATCATTACTGTGACCTTGAATATTATATAACTACAGTCTGGGAGAGATTTTATTGTTGAAAAAAAACTTCATGCTAAAAAGAAAAAAACTAGTAATGGTCATGACAGAAGGGAGAAATTTGATCTGGTCTCATTCTGGACAACATAGCCATGTTTAATAACCCCTAATCTTCAGGCAAACAACATTATAGATGGGAAATTAAGCCCTGATCTTTGTGATCATGACATTGCTCACTCAGCAGGCAAAAGAGAGGTGCAGTCTGCAGTGAAGGGTTGTTTGTTATTTTTTTTTAAATTGTCCTGTCCTCACAATTCATTTTCTCTAACCATTAGTGCACCAAATGAGCTGTGTGGCCACCAGCCCTTGCCTCCAGCACAGCAGCATTTCAAAACTGCAGGGGATGTGTGCACATCTACCTACATATTTATGTGGCAAACACAAATTAAATAGCCAAATGAACAGGAACACCGAGCTGTCAAAAACACAAATACAGTTCCCATGAAGTCAACAGCACTGCTTCACAAACATGGGCAGGGAGGTGACAGGCCACAAATCCTTATCAACTGTGCAGAGAAAGAGAGGCTTGAAACATCTTTCATCTTTTAAAAACACCATCCCCTCATGCAGGCTAAAAGATGCTCCAGGGCTGCTGGCAGCAGCAGGGAGCTTGGGTGAGGTTTTCAAGAGCACAAAGATTGTCTTTTGTGCAGCCCCATGAGATCAAAAGAGATTTCAAAGGCAAATCTCAAGAGGTATTGAAATACCTTTTAAAATCTGGTTCTATGTACAGGACAGACCTCACATATTTTTTGCTGTCAAATAATCCTTCATCCTGACAATCTAGGCTTCCCCAGTCTAGAAGGGACCTAATTCCCATTAATTGTTAGGCTTTGCATGTGTCAGTCTCTTTTAAGACTAAAGAGAACTGTGAAAAATAGAAAAGGTCTGACTAGATTGCACCACAGGTAAACAGTGAGCTTCTCTCAAAGGCTGTACTTCAAATTGTGTCAAATTATACCTGTTTTCAGTCTGGCCAAAAGTTTCACGTTCAATTTAACACATATTTGATGATTTTGTACATTGAAACTATACATTAGCTTGTGTAAGAACAAGCTTTGCTATGGACCACATTTTTAAGTGGCAAGCATAGTTCAGCCTAATGCCTTTAATTTTTTTTTTTTTCTGGTCCAGCATTAAGTAGCAGCTCTCACAAACCTGCCAAAAAAAAAAGTGGAATACTTTCTGAGGGAGTATAAAATAGATTGGCCACTGTTATTCTAACAAGCACATGAGCTCCATGCAGGAGAGAAATAAAGTGCTCATTCATTACCCAATTTACAGGGACAGCCTGGTGAGATATCTCGTTTACATTCTGATAGCCCCATGAAATGAACTGAATTCCCACACTGTCACAGAAGGCCAAAGTTAGCATTTTCCTTTAAAAAAAAATAAATAAACTCAAGTCTGCCTCTGGAGTGGATTGGCTGTAACCTTGAACCTTAAAGGAAATGAGAGGGAGAAAGAGCAAGAGAGGCACACATCATAAGAGGGGGTGGGGAGGGGCTAATGGCACTGGGAATGGAAAATGTGGGCATTAAAAGAATTTCCTACTCTAAACAATGTGCAAAGTTAAAAATATCTTCTCCTGAGATTATCCTCAGCATAAATACTCACGACAGCTATTTATAGCTGTCTGGTAGCCTCCAACAAAGATTTTTATTCCAACAAAGGAGCTATATACAAATGCAGGACCTGTTTAAAGAACTATTAAAATGGAAAATAAACCACTCTTGCATCAGCTAGCCTTACTGGTACCTGTTTCCAGCTCAGTCTAAACACAGCTTTCCTGAATGCTGACAATGGAGCTTTAAGTGCTCAAGGGAGGGAACTGAAAAAAAAACCCTTGGTACATTTGCCACAGGTCAGCACCTGAGCACTGCAAGGCAAGCTGAAATAAAGAGAGTGCAACTTTCTCAGCCCAGCCCAGGATCTCTCTCACAGCAAGAGGCTGGAGCCAGAATTGCCTGGGACAATTCAGGGGGATCCCCACACCGTGGATGTGATGCTGCAACACTGGGGAAAAACCTGTGGCAGGGTCATCAGCTCAACTCGTGAGAGATGCTTTAGAAATTTACTCTTCCTAATGTGTTCTTCCTCTTTTAAATCTTTTAGCTAGTGTCAGTCTGATCACTCCCAGTACGTGCCAACACAGATTCTTGTTTTGGTTGCCTTCAGCTTTGAACAAGGAAAAATAAAACTGCTTGTAAATATACTTTGAAAAATCCATAGGAGGCTTCATCTAGACAAGTCATGGTAGTGGATTGCAGGCACTGCTGGTGTGGTTTTTAGGACAGGGCCCATCTGTGATCCAAGTGGAGTAAGGGATCCCCACACTTGTACACATCTATCCCATTAAATGGGTCTAACAGAGTCACAAATGCCCCACCTCAACCCCCCCAAGGACCTGTGTCCCTCCTTTTGTCTCAGGTAAGCAGTAACATCTTGGAGTGTAGAAGTAGGTGAGAGATTTTGCTTTGCTCCTTTCCTAGGTCTTCCTACAAAACCCATTTTTCAGTGCAACCCCTGTGTCTGGTCTGTTCTGCCAAAAATTCCACAGTCAAGCTGAGGAGTCGTGACCACAGTTTGTGTTATCTGCAATTGCCTGACTCTGTGTTCTGCCATTCCATTGTCAATCAGCTGTGCACACCCTGTGTTAATTAAGACAGCAAGAATTCCAGAGCAGAGGTCTTTCCCTTCTCTGCACATCTGTAAGCAGCTTTGCAGTGCAGCCCTGCTCATAAAGTTCAACCAATGTATACTTTTCAGCTCAGCTTTGGTTTGGTTTCAGTTTGGCTGAATTCAAGTTAATATTTTAATTTTAAAAAGACTGTTTAAAGTCTTTGTTTGGACTGAGTTGCTGTTCAGGAAAAGAGTAACAGCTTAAACAAGATTCAAGTTCACATTTTGATGTTGGTTTCTAATCTGAGACTTCAAACAGTACTGAAAAACACTGATTTGAAGTTCAATACATCTAGTAAAATGTGTTATGAGTGCTGAAGTTAAAACACTGATTTCAAGGACAGTAAAAAAGGAGTTACTTAGCACAATTTAGGGACACCAGGGTCACAGCTCAGTGAAGGCAAATCCTCTACCCTTATTTCTTAATGGAGCAACCATCAGAGAATGTTCTCCATCTGGAGAAAACCAGAGTGCTCATTGTCACCTTGCAGGAAATGTAGAATTTGTCCCCCTACCCTTCACTTTCATACATGAAAAAGGGTTTGGGGCAGGCATTCCCAGTTTTCTGTCCCACCTCCCCATCAGCCATCCAGATTTTCATGGAAAAGGAGCCTACAAGCATTTCATCCAGTTTTTGTAAATGAAGCCCATCAGGATTGTGCTGACTGTAGGAACAGCAAACACACACCTTGGAGTGCCTAATTATAAGAATCTCTTCTCTTGCAGCTCTCAGTGGAAGCAGAGCAAAGTCTGTGCAGCAAAATCAGCTGTTTTGAGACATGGAATTTTGATGGCAGTTTAATCTATCGTGCAATGTAATGAGGAGCCTGTAAACCACACAAGTGCTCCAGACTGACTTCCACATTTCACTCATACTGTGTGGTTTCAGACACAGCAACAACCCAAGCTGGAGAGTACAGCACATTCTGTTCTACCCATGGCAACTCAACAGCAGCATCTACATCTGACTCCCATTCCTTCTGGTATCCATATTAGAGCTTTTGGAACAGGGTAACAACTATTACCCCACAACACCCTCCCTCCCCAATTTCGTGGTCAACAGCTCACTACTCTCAGCATATTTAATTGATAAATAATGGGGAACGAGGCTAGGGAGGAGGAAGTCTGACAAATGGAGCTGGGTTACACAAGCAACATTTTTTTTTTCACCCCTAGAAGTCTTAATTTATTATCTGTTCCCAACACTCACAAAATGCACAGGCTCAGCTGCCACATTCCCCTCTTCTGCCTAAACAAGGTGTGTCCCTTGTGAGGCTCAGACTGCTCTTTGTTACAAGGGGAAGTTGCATTTGCCCCAGTTTGTGTGAGACCCAAAATACAGCTTGCAAGCACAATGCAGGGCAGGCTGCTCTCTAAGAAAGATCCCAGCTGCTCTCTGCCTTGGAGAGGTGATGTGGTTCTGTGGCTTCTATTCCCAGGTCTGCCACCAAGTGATTTAAGATGGAGCTTGAGGTAAAATGTGTTGTGACAGCCTAAACCCATGATGACAAAGGCACATTTACAAGAAATAGAGTCATGGTTCTGGTTGAAGAAAAAGAAAATTTAAAAAAGAAAATAAAAGAGGAAGACAAAACCAGGGAAAAAATTCTATCTGATATAGCCATAGCTGCTGTCCCAGATGATGAATCCAATTCACAAATGGCAGAAGAGGACCTTCAGTCAAAGGGTCTGGTATTGCTCCTGCCCTATTTTCTGATTGCTTTCCCAAAAAAGCAGCATCATGTTTGTTAGTTTTGGACAGAGTAAGTCTCCAGATGTCCCCCACATCCTCAGCAACATTAAAGTGCCCTTATCCACTGACCATTCAAGATGTGACTCTCCAGCTCACACAGCATTTGAAAGACCCTTCAGTCTCCTCAAACAAAATCTGCAGAGGTAAAATCCCCCAAAATCCAGTGGAAAGGGGTTACAAGGAGGTGTTACTCCTCTCCAGCTTCTGCAAAGGTTTGTTAAGAGCACAGCTGCTCCATGACAGCCCTGCAGCCCATGCAAATCACCTCATGCCATCTCAGAGCCAGCCAGCCAGTCCAGCACTATCAGGCTATCATCTTAGCAGCCTCCCTTGCCAGCAGAACTCATCAGCAGACACACTGCAGTATCTCCCTATCAACAGCCAGGAGCCAACAGTGAGTGGCAGAGATAAGCAATGGCTCCACATGCAATTTTCCCTGCAATAAAACATACACAGGGTTCTTACTAAATGTAGCAGAGGTGGGCCAACCTCCAAAGACCTCAAAACTTATGGAAAATTATTCCTGAAGTCTGTGACTAAGGCTGCTTTTCGTGGCTTCTCCTTCTGGAAGTGGCCTGTACCAAAGTACAAGTGCTAAAAACTGTGGGTCTGGGTGATTTGCACATCATTCTCCAAATTCTGCAGCCTGGAGAAGGTCTGATAAGCAAAGAGGTAAGTAAAAAGCATAAACACATCCCCTCTGATAGGTTTGTGGCTGAGTCCTTCCTCATTCCCCAGCTGGACAGGCAAAGGAGCAGCACCACTCTGCTAAAAGGAGGATGCAAGGATATATAAAATTAGTAAATAATTGACAAAGGATGATGCAGGGATATAAACATTTAGTAAATAATTGTCAAAATGCCAGATGCTGTGGAGCATCTATCCCTATAGAGATGTACAAAGCAGCTTTCATCATAAGAGGTACTGCAGTGCTAAAAAGAGGACTAAAAGCAATAAAAAAAAAATGGCATTACTGTTCCCAACAGAAGAAATCACTTTCAGCTACCTTTCAAGAAGTCTGCTCTGGCCAGGTTTGTTCATGTTTATGCTTACATCCTTACTTCCCCTAATTAAGCATTTAAGCTTTAAAGAGTCTGAATTCTAACTAGCAAAGAGGTTGTCCCATTAGGAAAGTCTAAATTTTAAACCCATTCTGCAACTCAGGTTATCCTGTCCTGCAGAAGAACAACTTGAAGGCACTACAGGCCATGAACACAGAAACCTTTTCCTCGTGAAAGGTGACAGCCCACAGGATAACAGAAGCATCTTGCATATCCAAAGTGCTTTACAAACTCCAGAGACACACACACATCTCCAGCAGAATGGGTAAAAGGTGGCAGCCCACAAAATCATCCACTCCAGTGGGACAAGGAAACATTTTCAGCTAAGAACACTCCACGCTGCCCACTAAACACACCTTGCACATTCTGCACCTCAGAGGACTGAAGCCCTCAACATTTACCACAGGCAAGCCAAATAAAGACAACACCCAGAATATTTTTATTAAAAGCAATTGTCTGGAATACCAAGGGTCGATTTACAACGTGCTGGGCTGCTGCCGGATGTCAGTCGAAAACGAGCACATGCTGTAAATCCAGAGCTTGGTAATTAGGAAAATGTGTATGTTCCCCAAGTCTGCTTCTCTGTAGGTAGGACCAAAGGGCAGCATGATGTCATTTCCCTTTGCGCAGGACTCCCTGGTGGCTCCCATCAGGAATCTGGCTTGAGAACTGATGGCAGGGTACAGCCCAAGCTGAGGCAAGAGCGACCAATGAATAAGTGAAGATAGGCTGGTGATGGGAAAGTCCTTCCTAGTCACCAAGACATCTTACCAGAACTACTTCCAGCAGTATGATCAGCATCCCTGCTCTCAGTTGTACCAATCCCTCAAAGCCAGAGGAATTATTAAACATGCACAATCACAAAAAACAGGATTCAGACTGAAACAAAGGCAAGCCTTGAAATGCAGAATGCAAGAACATGGAATAGCTCTGAATGTACAACATGGCCTGTTAAATGTGTCCCCTGAATTTAAATGGCAGCCAACCCTTTCCTCCTAGATCTATCCTGCTTCAAAAAATATTCAATGCTATTCCCCTGAATTTCAAAATTCTTCTGTTATCTTCAAGCAAGAACAGGAGTTTAAAAGCTTTCACCAACCAAACTGCATGCTTTGTGGTCTTTGCTCCACTTCTGTGCCTTTATCTCCTCAAAGCAACATATTATATCCAGCAAAACCATGCAGCCAACAAACTGAGAAGTCACATTTCCTCCAAAGTCAGCACAACCACAAGCATGCAAGAGCTAGGATGATATCAAAGGCAGTACATCAGGATCTCATTGTAAGTATGATGTGAGCACGATAGGTGAAATCAGGATGGAGCCAGCAGAGCAACAGGGAAGCAGATGAAGAAAGTTAGACTTTCAAGACATGAGTCACCAAAACAACACCTTCAAGCACTTTTCTTTACTCAAACAGTGTCAGAGCTGGTGACACAGCTGAAGTCTTTCATTATCTTCACAGTTTATTAGGTGCTGTATTAGTCCATCTGATAATAATCAGTAAATGAAAAATTAGATTATAAGTCCATTGAATTTGCCTAAACATTTCATGTTTGCCTTGAAGATATATTTTCTTCATTCAATGTATGTATATCCCACATTTATATTCAGGCCTGAAAAAACATGATGATATTTTCATTACTTAGTAGGAGGTTTTCTCATATTAATTTAATCACCAATATATTCCTTCTCATTAGAATATTGAAATGACTCATCTATTCCATGAAAAATTTGGGTGAGAAATGAGACTGTAGCCCTGAAGGAACTTACTCAATCCTCCAGTCTAAGATGATTACATGCTAATGAGAGAAAGAGAGAAGCACAAGAGAGAAGGGGAAGGAGGGGTGGAATAAACCTCTTCCTTAAACAAATTCATCTCGTGGCATTCCAGCACAGGCAAACCCTCCAGCTATCATAACTCACTGCTTTGAAAAGGTCATTAGCACTCTATCTCCTTTTGCTGGGAGAAGGAAGAACCAAACTCATGGCCATGACATGAAAATTTGCCCTTGCTATTGCTGTGGGATGACCTGACCCCTGAAATCCTGCAGAGGATATTCTGAGGGGCATTTTTTGTGATATATCAGCACAGGCACACACATTCTCCACGTGAGAGTCACAAATCCATCCTGCACCCCTGTGAGTGCAGCAACAGCATCAATGCAAACCACACAGAACTTCAGGCCCTGCTTTTGCTCCTTCTTCCTACACTTCCCTACCCAACTATTTCTTTCTCCTTCTCAGAACAGCCTGGATATGTGGCACCAGACACATGACTGAAAAAACAAGCTGCAGTGGGAAGCACTTTGTCATCCCTGTCTCTGACCTTCAGAGGAATACCCCACTGTGCAGGCTGGACCATAAAAGGAATCCATGTGTAGCCAGTGTTTAGAAAATCCATCTCCTTGTCTTTCCCAGCTCTGGTACTGCCTTATTAAGACACTGAAGTAGTAGCTGCTGGAGAATCTGGGGAATGATCTGAGCAACAGTGCCCAGAACAAGCCTGTCACTGGAAATGAACTTGAAGAAGCTGTGAGGACTGTTCTGCTTGGTGATCACAGGCTAGTAAAAAAAACCTAGTCTAAAGAAACTACAGTCATCCTTTTCCTGTAAAAATACACCTTGTTTTTTTTCCTAACCAATTAAACATTTTCTATGTGGGCAAAAGGGACAAAACAAAGCTGCAGTTTGAGGACTTCATCTTCAGGGATGGCATGATGTGACATGCCAATGCAAAGGAATAATCATCTCATGAGGAAGCAAAAGGACAAAAAAACCCCTCTGTTTATGGATTATAGAAAGGGATTTCCTCTCCAGTCTCTGCTGTGCATCTGAGGAGATGGTGTGCACTAAAAGTAGAGGAATAGAGGCAGCCTTTTGTGGTGGTACACATCCCAGCTGTAAGCATTTCTGGGAAAATCTGGTGGCTAAGTTTTGATTACCAGTTCTGGAATTCAGGTGAGGATCAAAATCAAATTTGTGAGGTTTGTTTCTTGTTGTTTTTCCCCTCTCCCAGAAGGTCCATTTCATTTAAAGTCATTTACCACCTTATTTCTTTTCTTTGCTGAAAAAACAGATGGAAAAAGTTTTATTCTTTATACTAAGTAAGCATTCTGCTCTGGAGCCAACTTCAGCCCTGTATCTTTCTCACCACTATAATTATACACTGCCTTTCAGAAATTCCCAGGATTGATACAATGAGTATCTGATCTTTTCCCTATCACTAGAGGGCTGACAGTGTTATAAATGAAACCAGCCTGCTGCTGTTAACACTGTCTGCTCATTGGAATTCTGCTCAAAAACATCCTCCCAACCCCAAAAGACACATTTTTCCAAATTCAGATATTACACATAGGAACATGTCTCGTGGTGGGAAGATGTGTGTCTTGTAACACATAACTATAATTGTTCTCAGTGATTTCTGCAGTGATTTGAGAAGTGCATCACAGCTGCACAGTCCTTTCCTGTGCCCAGAAACAGCAGAAAATCACCTCAAGCCTGGTTTGAAACCAAGTGCACAAAATCTGTGCAAACCTCCCAGTGCAAATGTGACTGGGCTTACCCTCCCGTGCTGTTTCACAAAAAGACCTGACTTGTGAGAGGCTCAGCTGGCAAGCAGGAAATTGAGCCACGGTGATTTGGTTTCTTTCCACTCTGTGCATTTAACTGACTTTAAAATCTGCCATGATTTTTTCTGCAGCAGGTTTAGATCATGCAAAGAGTGCTCACTAAGAAGGGAGTACTTTTTTCACTTCAGTCAATCCATACATTAAAATGTTGTCCCAAGCTGGTGGAAGAGGGAAGTAGAGTATGGAAAATGAACTTCAACCAAGCCTTTGAAGAAAACCCTGCTTTTGGGTGCCAATTTAGAGCACCTCTTCTGGTCTCAGCACAAGAACACATTCCACCTTTGCTAGAGGAGACCTTGCTGTTGGCTTAAATTATGTCTGAACTGAAGATGGGTCACAACCAACCTTAAAGGAAACTGAGGCACATTTTCAGAAAAATGTCAGAGAAAAAACCCCAAAAAACAAAATGGCAAAACTAAAGGACAGTCACAATTCACTGTTAAGTTGCAGCCTTCTCTTGATTTTCTATGTCAGCATGACAAACTCTATTTGGATCAACCAACAAATTTTGACATAAAAAGCAGCAAAACAGCATCTATTTATTTTTCCTTAATGTCAACCAAGATGAAGCTAACCTTTAGCTGTCACATGGACTACCCACTGGTTTACACTTTCCCATAAACAAAAAGAAATGCATCCTGCTTACTTTTTCCACTTCCCATCCCTCGCTGCTCCCCATCTCTGGTTGTATCACTCTTGTGCTGACCTGAGCCTCTGCTCAGGCTCCATGCCAGCATTCCCAGGGACTGTGCTGTCACCAGACTTTTTTCCCAAAGGTGTAGCTGCCCACTGACCTTATTTCTGGCCAGGAATATTTCTTGAGGTGTGTGCTGTGAATTAATTTGCCCAAGAAGCACAGCCACCTGATGACTTCCTTCATTCTATGAAAGACCTTGATCACACAAGGACAATTTCCTCATTTAGCACGAGCTAATAAGGAGGCTACGATGAGAGAAATAAACATTTATCTTCAGTAATTAAAAACTTGTTTAAAGGCACAAAGCCGAAAATGCAGAAGCTAATTGACCAAATGAGATGCTTCTTGTTGAAATCAGCTTGGGGTTTCACTTGCAAATCACATTTTTCCTCTGTGGTTCTTTGAACTGAGCTGTGAAGGGATGGCTTTGCCTGGGCTGCCAGGAATCTGATAGTGTTTACATAACTCTACTTATTCCTGTGTAAAACTCATTAGTGTTTGACTTCATTTAATCTACTATCCCTGCAAACCAACTGGCCTCAGCTTTTTAAAGGGAAATCTCATCTTCTGATTGCCTGCTTTAATTTCAGATATTAGATCACAAAGATGTTATTAAAATGCAAACTCACACTGAGAAGCAGATGCTCCTAGAAACACTCTGGCTGAATTTATTTTCATGTCACTCCTTAAAGAGTCTTACAGCTGGGCAATAACTGCAATGTCTCTCATGTCTAACAACTTCTACCATTCTGAGCCCAAAATGCCCTGAAGAAGAGTAACATAATTAGGCACTAAGCTCAACAATGTTCTTGCTCTCTTAGAAGAAGGCATTTAAATGTAATAGCTAGGACATACTGCAAATCTGAAGTTTTAAAGGCTGCTGTTAGTTCTTCTTCTGTCCAGACCCCTGCAACACACATATGCAGCCTACAGAATATGTTACTGCAGGTAAATATATCAAACATATTTGCCTGAAGAGTATTCTCTAAAATTTTCCTAAGACAAAAGGATATTCAACCATCAACTTCTTTTGTATGGGAACAACACAGTATCCCCTTTGCCTTTCTTTAAACTAAATTAAATTTGTTGCTGAGCATCACTATTAAATATAAGACCTTATTTAGTTAAAAGAAGGGTTAATGCAGATTTTTCAGCCACCTTGTTTGTAAGCACATGCATTTCTGTGATGAGGTAAATGTGATCCTATGTGAGAATGCTTTATACAATGAATTAAATGAACTCTGCCACTTGCACTGGTTGTGGGTATCAGGCACATGGAAAGTGATTAAGCAGCTGAGAGCTCAGTTACATACTTATTGTCAAGGAGGAAATCTAGAAATAAAGGGATTTCCCTGCCTAAGAGTCTAACAAAAGCAGGCCAGGGAGCAAGGACAGAACTTTGAACAAAGTTTAGGACAAAGCCTTTGGTCTCTGCCACGTGGAGTTAACAGAAGTTAAGCTATGTTCAAACAGGAAGTTTGAAGGCTCTGTGCCTCAACCTGAGGCCAGTGTTCACTTCATGAAGCCTTTTTGCATTTCAAGTTCCTGAAGTCTTTTGTGTGAGAAAATTCCTGGTGGCAGAAATGACTTACACTGTTTGAAGATGCAGTGACAAACATGCAAGAGTGCTGCAGTCTGCCAATTTGCACCTAAGATACTAAATAGATCTAAATTTTCAACATAAACATGGCAGCAAAGTCACTGACACTTATTTATACTGTATCAGCTACATTTCTTCAGAATTATGATTTTCTTTGTGCAGTACCTCTGTTTTGGTCTATTTCTAAAAATCATGACAAAGTGCTCACATGGTGCTCTTTTAAGCAGGCACGCTTGTCAGAATTATCAATAATAAGCACAAAAATCTGTGTCTCCATGCCTGTATTTAAAAAAAGATACAGCTCATGAGGGACATCAGTTAAAGCTAATAAATTTACAGTAGGAAACAAAGGGCAGGTTTTTCCATTGGCAGTAGGTGAGTTACCTGACTACAGGGTTGGAGAGGACTTTTTTCACCCAGTAATTTCCAAAATTCTTTGGTGTTTCCAGGAGATGAAGGGTGGGGCATTTTGGCTGCTGTCTGGGGGCTAGATTGGAGCTGTCCTCCTGGTACAGTGCATGCAGTACACAAATTACAGAGTGATTTTAACATCCTGACATCCACAATCTGGATTATCATGAAATATGATTTCTGCATGACTGATTTTGGTGTCTGCTTAGGAATTGCAGTGGGCTCAGCTCAGTGAAGCCTGTACTCTGGATGTCTGGCTCTTGGGAAAAATAAAGTTGCTTTTATGAAACATTTCTCTGTTACAACTTTAAAGAAAACATAATATGAAAAACACAGGAATTAGCTGCTAAATTCTACCGAGCTTTCCATACATTTGGTTATTTCCTGCAGGGCATCTGAAGTGCTACAATAGCAGAAATTTGTTTAGTATCTACTCTCACTTGAGAGTAAAGAAGGTTTTAATGAGCCACTGGGTCATGCTTTTCTGCCTGGGTTAAGAAAGAACTCCAAATATTGCACCACAGAGATTCAGTGTGAAGGGCCAAACCCACCTCAATAATCCAAATATATCCTGTCAGTCCTGGAATTCCAGGCAGCTGTGAAGACAGGTGAACAGCTGGAGCACTATGCTTCAATGTCTTCTCAACTCTCACGCATCTCTAATCTTATTTATTGATATTTAACTCCTGGATAGAAGATGCCATGCCTCAGCTCTAGTTAAAAATGAGTATTTTACAGAAAGACAAACAGAAATCCCCAAAGTATCTGCAACTTCAGGATATATGAAGTTCATGGAGAGATAAGGTTTTTTCCCTAGTAGCAAAAGAGGCTTGGAATAAGGCTTAACTTTTGGGGAAGTACAGCTCTGAAATAAAACATCAACATTGGGACATGACATGGAACACACATGCAGCCAGTTTCTCTTATGTTCAAACATGCACTCATTGAAACTTGTATGAAGATGACATTCTCCTTTCCTCAACACAAACCTGAATTGAAGCTTAGTCTCTGAAAACTCTGAATAAGAACATAACCAGACGCCTGAGAACAAGAAATGGGCAAATGTTTCATGAGAAAGGAAACCTGAAAGGAACCATTTTTGTAATTCCTAAACTCTCAACTCTGTTTAACATTTCTCACTAATGCACACCCCATACCAGGGATAACTCCACTGCAGGAATGAAAAACAGATTCAAAAGTTATTTGTGATGATTTAACATTGTTCTAACACGGACACACACTTACCCTCACTGTCCTGGACAGGAGGAGGACATTTTTTACTTTCTGTGGCTGGCAACTATGACACTTCCTTGCTCTCCAGAAACACAAAGACGCTCTGGAAACAAAATATGTCTAGTCCTAACCTCTCCAGAAGATAAGAAACATTCTTCTCACTGTCCTGCAAAGTTGTATCTTGCTGGTTTGATCTTCTTAACTTGGTGAAATCAGTCCTTTTTGTGCTACCAGAGCTACAACAGCCTCACCAGGAGCAGTAAAAAGCATTTGAAATGTCTTTCTGTCTCTCTACACACCTTCACAGACCCAAACTGAAATTCACCTAACCTCTTTTTCAGTTGTGCCAGGATTAACCACGTGTCTTGTTTTAGCAGAAGTTGCCTTAAGCAATTTACTACTTCAGGAGACTTTCAGCCTCCTGCGGGCCGCTGCCATCCCCAACCTGCAGGATCTTTTTTAAAAAAATCTTTAAAAGAAATCTTTAACTACTTCCTTTAGAAATTAATGCTGTCAGGAACCCTGCAGTTTTGTGGCAGTGTTTTTCTCTATGTCCTACTCACATTGCCTTTTTAGGGTGAAATTAGTAATATCTAATTGATCCAGATAAAAACCCTCTCTTTGACATATTTTCACAACAGGATGACCAACATCTCTCCTTCCCCATGACATGACCTGCAATCCCATAGGGAAGGGCATGATGCAGGGCAAAACTCTGGGTCAGATTCAAAGTTAAGCTTCAGCTAAATGAAGGCCAGCCTGACAATGACCCTCAGACCTTCCTGAGGTCTGCAGTAGTGATGATGTGACAATGGAGCAAATTGGATGTGATTCTTAGCATAATTTTAAAAACAAACAAACAAACAAAAAACCAAATACAGACTAAACAACAATGACCACGAAGCAGAAGTAAAAATTCATTGCTGGTACAATGGCAAATCAGTCACTTGTAAAACTGAGGCTTCAGGGCTAAATAGATTAACCTGAGAAATATTCTTTAGAGAGTTCTTTAGAGAGTTTTTGCTCTCAGTTATGCTGAAGTCAAGGAAGTCCACTGTCATTTCAAGAAGTATTTCACCTCAATTTTTCAGTGCAGCTGCAGCAGACTGAGGTGGACCAGCAAGATACTCTGAAATCACCACACAAACTCTGCCCAGCTCCAGGCTAAATTCTCCCTCCAGTGTCAGCTACACCAAAATGACAGAACCCGACAGTTTTGTTCAAGAGAACATCTTTTTCTGCCTAGGAAGAGGCACAAAGCAGCAGGTGGTATTTGTTTTTTCCTTTGTTGAAAGAAGGCAGTGCCCTGTGCCCCAATTCTGAAATGCTGAAAGTTTTCCTTTTTTATTTCTCTTTTTTCCCTGACCTCACACTTGCTCAGTGCAAAGCAGACACAGAATGCTGCCATACAGGTTAATGCTGCCACACTTTGTCCTGGGTTTCCCAGCCTGAAAAGTCTCTTTTCCCCCCAAGGTACCCGAGCTGCTGGGTCCCTGCCAGGCTGAGCACATGCAATAAATCTGACAGCCTGGGAGAAAGCTGGACTGAGTCTCATATGTCTGCTCTTGGAAACCTGCCCCCTAGACAGGTCTGCAGTGCTGCTCCAAACACGTTGATAGGCCTCCAGAGATCCAGACAAATATAAATAGTTTTAAAAAAAAATAAATCTGGCTGGACAAAATTTCTGGGTGGGCGCAGTGAGCCTGTGTGGGGAATTCAGAACGTTTGGAATACCTTGAAATTATAAGAATTTAAAATGAAAAAAAAAACAAACCACTTTGTTCCTGAGCTGGTGTCAATTTCTTATGTGAGTTGCCACACCATGAACTATTAGCACATAGCAGGGGGGAAATGCAACGCTGATCTTCAAAAGGCAAAATGATTTCTAAGAATCAGCCCTAAGCATATGAACCTGGAATGCCAACAAAGTGCCATTTCCAACAGATTCCTAATGGATAAAAACACCCTAAAACACAAAGCCTAACACCAGACCACAAGGACTGAAGTTACACTAAGCTTCTCCAAAGATTAAACAGCTGGATGCCATGGCTCCAGCACATGCATCCTCACCAGTCCTGACACAGCCTCTGGCTCTGATGAAGGCATGACAACATCAAGTCACTCCACATTTCCACCCCTCAGTTTTTCTTGGGCACAGGCATCCAGCTAGGAAGATGGGCTTCCAGTGTATATGTGTCCCAGGAAACCAAAATACATCAAGGCAGCTGGGTGAGGCACAAGCACTGCTGGTGGAATGGCTGCTTGCATTTCTGGGTTTACTGTTCTACTCAAAAAAAGTCTAAACAGTATATGGGAGACCTGGCAAGCATGTTACATCCTACACAGACATCCATCTGTCCATCTCCCAGCAGAAATGCTTGCAACCAGTGCTGGATTCCCCACAGGAAGGCTACACCCACTGATGGGAGTGCTGGGGGGAAAAAAAAAATAAAATTCTGCTCAGAATTTTTGGAGGAACATTTCCAACCTCCATGCTGCACTTTAGCACTGCACAACCCACTCCATAAAACACCTGAAAGTGTTCAGAGGTAAGTCTGGCAAGCAGATTTCTGCAGCTTATGACATGTGAACGTGTTGTGGTCGTATTACTAAAGGCAAAGATGAGCCCCCAAATCCCTAAAAATCTGAATTTGCCAAAACCAGTGCATCATCACACATAATTTGTTATTAACTGTCCTTCCCTCTGTGTGAACACTGCAATGGGGGCACATGCTCAGCTCAGTTCCTGCCCCACACTGCCCTCAATGGGATTTGGGAGGTCCCAGGAGGGAGGATTTGGGAGGTCCCAGTTCCCGGAGTCACATCCGAACTTGAGAATCAGACTCTGTTATTGTTCAGGCAAACCAAAAATAAAAAGGCCAGACTAAATTATTTTTAAGATCCTAAGATTTTTAAAGCAGCCTTGTGACTTTTAAGGGGTCTGACTCATTGTACTTGAATGCTTGAGGCTGGCAGCAGCAAAAGGAGTACAGCAAGATTTAGCGTACAGTAATTTATTGCTGAAAGCCTTAAATGTGTGGGAAAGGGCATGGAGCACATCTGCAGTGATGAGGGAGAAAAAGGGACACAGGCCCAAGCCCTTCTCCTCCTCCAGGCTGCCACCAAGCTCCCCTCCTCCATGAAAGCACCACACTGAACCCAACAGAGCATCCCAGACATGGAAAAACCACTTTACACCAGCAGGATTCACTTGGCACCCTGGATTTCAGCTCCAGGGATGGCAAAGCAGAGCCCACTGTCCCCAGCCCTGTGGCTGTCCCTGCCTGCCCACACCACCTGGCTGATGCCCAGGTCACCCTGCAGCCTCTGCATGCTCAACAACAGCCTGGAGGTCTTCAAAGAGAAGCCAAATGACATTTTTCTACAGCAACTCCCAAATTACAACCCCTAACATCCTCCACGGACCACCCAGGGCCTCTATTCCCAACAAACCCTACTTTCCTTTAACAGCTTTGCTTAAAGAAGAAAAAACTAAAAGGAAGCTCTTATTCCAAAAGAATGAGAACAAAATGTGCTTAAACCTAGCTTTTATCTTTTAAAGTCAGTGCAGTGTTATTAAACTAAATCAAATCTTCTTATCACAAAAATAAATTGAGACTTCCTCCCTGCTTACACCAGTGTAAATAATGAAATTTCATTAAAGCAACCAGAACTGTACAGGTGTAAAATGGGCTTAGTTAAGGAAATGTCATTCCCAGTATTTTCATGGTATTTCTTTCATAAATTGACATCATCGTACCCACATCAAATTCTACTCTCATTTCACCGAAGTAAATCTGTAACAACTTACAGCAAATGCTGCTCATTGCCCACATAAAGTGACTGCAAATGAATAAAAACCAAGAGGCACAAGCACAACAGCAGCTGCACTATAATGGCAGACAACCCACACATATCCTGTGCTGCATATACCAAGAGTATCCCAGCCTTTCCACTTGTATCTTATAACTTTATCTTTAGTGCCTATAGAAGTACCTGGCAGAACACAAGCCCTTCTGCACAGCACTCACACTGCATCTGAGGATGAGCTCTCCCTTCTGTGATTTCACATGGTTGTATTCCACCTTGGCTGTTTTCTTTTAGCCATGTAGCAAAACAAGTCAAAGCCTTGAGGAAATCAGGCAATGCACACCCCTCATCTCCCCCACAGCATTAGCTAAAGGCATTTTTTGGCACTTGTGGTCAGCACAGGGACTCTGTGGAACTTGAGGGAGGAATTCTCACGGCCATTTTCCAGGTGTGCAGACTCACCTCTCTGCTTCCAGGCGCATCTCCTCACGCTTTTGCCTCCTGAGCTCTCTGCGGCGTTCAAAGTCATCCATGGTGGGTGTTCAAGTGCTCCAAGCTCTGGCAAGATCCAAATCTGAAAGGGAGACGATCACTTAGATGAGAGTGAGCACACAAGGGATGCATTTAACCAACTGAGCCCGTTCAGTTCTGCTTTGCTGCCTCAACTATTTTCCTTTTTCCATCAAAATGCTCAACTTCCTCAGCATTGCTGAGATAAATGAGATTAATGAAATGTCTTGTACGGTAAACATAGCCTGTGCCTGCGTTTAGTTTCCTAGTTAAAATTAAATCAACATGCTTCAAGTAAGGGCTGTACACATCTGCTAGCCACAGACCAGCTATTTGTAACGTCACAGGTCTTTTCCACTAACAAAAGCAACAATTCAGCAGGATTTTTAACTTTAAGCTTCCAGTTTTTCACCACAGGTAGTAAAAGCACCGCACAAGGGAGCTCTTATTTTCTTTAGTAGCACAGATAATTAAAAGTTCTGCAAAAGTTAGTCCCCAGCCAGCCATCCCCACCCCCACCTTCAGAAACGTGCAAAAGAAAAAAAAATAAAGTGAAGGGAAAATGAGAAAAGAAAGGAAAGGAAAATTTTAAAATGGGGGGGAAGAAAAAAGAGAATGAAAAGAGAAACGAGAAGAATAAGCCACTACTTTTAAATGCCACACAGGGGAAGTCAAACAATGTACAAAGCCTGCTGAAAGAGAGAAAAGCAGCAATAATTTTTTTTTTTAGTTTAATCCATGCGTTTTGCCCGTGCCCTACCTTCTTGTTTATGATTTAGTCCATGAAGTATTTTCCCCTTTACAGCTCTTCATATACAAAGCCTTCCCAGCCTCGGTTTATATCCCATCAAGCCGACTATTACAGAATTCCCCTGCAGCCCCCAAACCAAAAATGACTACCAGAAAAGGGAAAGCTGCTCTCTTTTTGTCCCTGCTCTGTTTACAGAGCTGTCAGTGGTTAGTTAAACTCTGCCTGGAATCTGGCATTTAAGGCTTGCTCTGAGATTGCTTCCTGTGCAGGGCTGGAGGCCTCAGCTTCCTCTGCAATCCCAGCCCAGCATTTCCACCCCCCAAAAATCTGCCTTTTCCCAGCCTGTCCCCCCACCCAGGCAAAGCCACCCTGCTAAAACTTCCAAAGGTGGCTCAGGAGCTGCTGAGGCTGAATAAAAACGAAGCCAAGGTGCATTTGGACATGATTTGAAGCACTCTACAGATGGAGCAAAGCCCTGTGGTTTTATATTCCAAGTGCCCTCCCCATGAAATCACTGGCACCAGCTCAGCCTTGCATGGCTTCAGGGAATCCGTGGCTTTTTCTGCCCCCTTTTTTGGATTAAAACACTGCTGAGGGCAGGGGTTTTGTGGAGGTTATTTTATTAGTTTACTTTCCCCAGGGGTGTTTTTCTTTCTGATTTGTTCCCAGATTGAGGGATTTAAATTTTTTGTTGTTGTTGATGCGATTTTCCTCGTGTTTCTCTGGGGTTGTTTTGTGGGGATTCAAAGGAGAAGTTAATTTTACAAATCTGATAGAGACACTACAATTGCTGCTGCTTTACCTCTTTTTTTTTTTTTTTTTAAATTAATTTAGACCATATATCTAAAAAGCAAAGGACTGAGGCACAGCCACTGCATGACATTCAGATTCCAATCCAAATCTCTCTTCCAAAAATCAGGAGGCACTTGGGAAATGGAGTTCAGGCCAACAGTTTGACCTTCAGCTTTAGCAAAGCCATCCATACTAGTCAGAAGAAGGCAGAAATCAGCTATTCAGTGGTGCTCACTGTCTTCCCAAAAACGACAAGCTGTCATTCAGCCTCTAAAAACCACTAGACAATAACATCAATCTAAAAATTCCTCCTATTTCCACAGAAATCTATAATATATACAATATAATGCACATTTTTAATATGTAACATAAAGCTAAGATTCTCAGAAGACTCAAAACCTGCTTTATTACTGATGTAGGTACCAATTATTAAAGTGTTTTCTACACACCATTTTTTGCAGTCTGCACATTTTAATGCTTCCTTTTTTAAGATTAAAATTGTTCATTTGTAAAATCATCCTGGGACAAAATATAACTCCCCACCCAGCTCCTCTCCAGGGCCTGCCTTCAAAGCCACTTTAAAAAGTTTCATTTTCTGTGAAAAGGGGAGAACTATCCCAAGAAAAATGTTTCAAAAGCAATGTTTCATTCAACCTCAAAAAAGAAAAATTCCCTAGTTTTATTTCAAATATAAAATGTTTGGGTTTCAAATTAAAATGGAAAATATTTTGGTATCTCAATTAACTTTTTTTTCCCCCAAATTATTCCCAGGTATGTTTTTCATCTAATAAACACACATGTATTTATCACATAGATGTAGGTGTCTGAAATTATTTGGCCAGTTCTATTCCCTTGGCATCCACACCTATGTGCAAATTATGGGAGCACGGGCTATTCTTACAGTGTGAAAAAAGCCACTTACCATTTTGTTTTTTCTACTTCAAAACAAGACCCTCAGCATCTTTTCAGATTTTACACCCCTGAAATAATCTGAAGTAAACTTTAGGGGGGTTTTCCACCACCAGATTCAAAATAGGGACCTCTGGGAGAATTTACCTGCATTGCCACACTGCTTGAATCAGAATTACTGCAAAGTATGTGCCCTGAAAATATCATTTCTCCCCCCCAAAAAAGGTAATTTCAAAAGCTGTACCAGTCCCTCCTTCCTTCTCTGCACTTATCATGCCCTTCATCTTCAGCTGATTATGGTTTATTGCTAAAATTTGTTGAATTTTTCACTGTCTTGCTAAAAAGTACTTTCTTCAAGGACAGCCACATTTAATCCCTCCCAGAACAAAGCACACACATGCAAATCCCACTCCCCTTTGTCACATCCCATGAGAGACTATGAAAATTTTTGCCTTTTCAAGCTTTCATCCAGCTAGAAAATCAGAGGAAGGCGTGCAGCAATTGCAAATATGTGGCAAAATATTTTAATAGTGCTTGGTGGGAATAAGCTTTTTGAAAGCAAACAGTAAATTGGCTGAGTAGAAATACACACACAACCATATAACTGTATAATCCAGTATGGAGAGCAAAATAACCTCCTTTAAATTTAAATTTATTTAATTTAGATTTAAAACTGTCCTCACCCTATTCCCAGCACTGGTTTCAGAGGCAATTCAGCATCCAGGGGGTCTTAAAAACAGATGAGCCAGTCTGGCAAAAATGCAAACTATTGCTCAGGTCTTTGAAGAGAAATGTGTTCCAAGATCTCCCAGTCACCTTTCCATTACATAGTGGATAACCATTACAGCTCACAAGTGACTTTTAGCATTGGCTTTCACAACTACTGAGCTAAACTGATATATTGGCTTTAATTCCCACAAATACCATTATAATAGCTGCTACCAAGTTGAAGAATTTCTCTATACAACTAAAACTTCACAGCCTTAAAGACAGTGGCTACCTCTTGCAACCTGCTAATTCCTTTCTGACCTTATTTTTATTTTTGTTTTTTTTCCCTGAAATTTGCAGTAAGGAAACAGCAAATGAAAATGACCACTCATTCATATAGAACACATTTGCTTGCACCACCCATGGGTGATGGATTATGAATTCCTATCAAATTAATTATTATTATTATTTAATTAGTGGTTTTAGGGGGGTTTTTTTGTTTGTTTTTATTTAGAGTTAGGATTAACAAATATACAATGCAAAGGGATTTTTTTGTGTTTGGGTTTGGTTGTTTGTTAAATTTTATTAAAAAGTACAGAGTGTTTAATAGTACTTTTAGTTATTTGTTAGAAGTGAGGAAAATGGAATAAGATTTAGTTCTTATAAGGTTTTTTGAAGTTAAATCATTTAATAGAGAATTAATGCTCATATTATTTATTTTTTAACTTTTTTTTTAACTTTAACTTTATTGACTGACTAATTAGAAATTATTACTTGAAATTTATGAAGAAGAAGGAAGATGAACACTGAAAAAGACACTATTTAAATTTTTTATATTGTCTTATTACTATATTATAAAAACTTTAAGTATTTTACTATGTGAAAGTACACATTTTTATTTAATTACACACTTGTGATTTTAACTTTATCACTTAAATTTAGAAGCCTTCTCTAAGGCTTCAGGTCAAAAGCAGTGTTCTTTAGGGGTTTAGTGTTAGAAAGCACAGAAAGCTCAAAAACCCCAGGATTTTGGGATCCAACAAGTAGAATTTCCATCCTATCTAAAGACCTCTGCACACTGTGCCTGAGGTGTGTCTCCTCCTTTGCTGAGCCCCTCTCAGGCTGGTGAATAAAGGGGGCCACCAGCACAGGCTCATCCTGCCCTGCTGCAGAATCCCAGTAGAAATTTCAGGATCCAAGTCCAGCTACACAAAGGTTTCCCACATGCTTGTAGTTACAGATTTGATTGTCCTCTGACCTGTCCTCACTGCAGGACCAGGTGGTGACAGTTATTGCTGTCACTGCCCTCCCTGTTTTCCTTAATACTACCACCAAAACCATCACATGTTTAAAACATCCAATTTCTCATTGAATTTTGACTTAAACCAAGACTGCACACAGCTTTGTGACTTGTTCCCCATTAATCCAAGAGTCCCATTTTCCCATTTGTGTCCACCTCAGGTGGCTCAAAGCCCTGCTGTCCAAGGGACCTTTCAAATGCCAGCAAAGGACTGGTCAGTGAGCAGCACAAAGGATCTTTTACATCAGCTGGCTAAATGCCATGACATCTACTGTCTCCCTAAGACTGCCACTGTCCTTCCTTTCTACCTCCTCCACCTCAGAAGTGAAAACAAAACCTCCTCATTGCCCCTTTTGAAGCTAAAAGCAACTCAGCAAGCAACACTCATTGTCTAAATGTGACTTGTTTACTCTGGCACCCGTGAAATGCAGGTATGACAAGCATTCTGCTGCAATATCTGGGAGAATTAGAGTTCCTTAATCTGCCTTCAGTCAAAACAAATAAATGTGTTTTTTATTAAAATCTGTCAGAAAACATTTGGAAATTATTTTCCTTGCTCCCCTCTTAACTCTGCTTTAGAAGCATTCAGTGCCACTCAGGTCTTTTAGAAACAGGCATGACTTTACTGAAATCAAAAGGTGGAGTTCAAAGGATTGATTTCTCCTTTGTCACACCTCAGGAGTGTCCCTCCTTTAGTCTGAGATGTTAGATATCACTGGAATCATATATTATCAACAGTAAGGCTCCATAAATTAATTTTCAACGTTCCTTTCATGCAAAACCACATCTGCAATTGTTTCTGTAAACTTGGCCAAGTATTCATGTTGACTGCAGAAAATAAACTCTTGTACATATATGTATATACACATATACACACAAATCTGTATCAAGCAGCTTTATTCCTTCCCAAACAGAATAGCTCATTTGGGACTTGAGCTAAAATAAATATACTAGGTCACATGAGCACAGTTTTATTCCAATGGAGCAGTGCCTTGTTTCATCTGACCATGCTTCTCAGGACTTGCAAGGCAAATTCATCAATGGCAAACCAACCTTAGCATAAGAAAATCAAACTTTGGAGTTCTCTCAAGGTCCCGATTTCAGTTCTTCAAACATTTCATTTCCAGCTACATGTGTATTTCCAACCACCTGACTTTGTGAGGAGCAGGCAGTGAATTACAAAGAATTTCAGCAAGGAAATCAAACTCCCCATCTGTAAAAATCTCTGCTTTTGATATGAAGAACATTTTCCATCTCATCTTTCATGGAATTTAAAAAAGCTCATGTACATTGGTGGGGCATTTGCACAACTGATGAATAGATTAGCAAACACCTCAGTGGCATCCTGAGCAAAAATACACAGTGGTTACACAGAATAGAGATTTTCCAGCTGGTGCTTTGCAAACTACTGATGGTCCACAGGACAGGTTGCCAACGTGTGTGTCACAAATGCCACACCCTGTGACAGCACCCACTGCTACAGAACCAAATGAAAATGTTGACAGGGAGATTTTTACAGGAATTTGCTACTGCCAGAGTTCACTCCTTGGGTTGATGCCTTATGGGGGACTACCCAACAACAGAGCTAGGGAGAATTAAGGGAATAAAAAGTGGTTATATTTATGGAAAGTACACTTAGTGCCTTCAAGTAAACTTAGGGCAGATGAAGCCCATCCAGGGGCTGCACCCAGAAATGGACCATGGGCCTTCATACTTTTAGAAGTTTGGCCCACTTGCATATTGGGGGTTAATCTCCCAATTACAGCTTCAGGTAATGAAGTCTTTTACCCCAGGTTTGCTCCTTCCCAACTCACTTTTGTTTCCATCTCTCAGGCCTGAGGCAGTGAGGTGTCCTTCATTCCCAGGCCTGGAGAGGAATTGTTGGTGTCTGATCAAAATGGGAAAGCAGCAGCTAGCACTGAATATAGAGTTTAGAGTTACACACTAAAGAACTGCAGGATTACAAATGTATGGAAAACATAAAAGCTCAAAGTCCTAAGGCATCAGGGTCTGCAACTAAAAGATGCATGGCTGGTGCATTTCTTGTACTGCTGCTCATCTCAGAGCAGTGGAAAGTCCCCATTTATCTTCACTCCCTTAGGCACGCTGACTCCTGAGCCATTCCCACTCCTCCTGCTTCCTTCCTCTCCTTTCCTCCACTGCACAGTGACTTAAGGGCCAGGCAGAGCTTTGACCTGACATTTGGATTTGCATGGACTGGTCCCACCCCTGATCCCTGTGACATTTGTCTATCATTTCCCATTAGCAGATGGAGGAAGAAACAAGAGACAGCTGGAAGCTGCTGGCACAGCCCCTGGTTCTCATGGCAGAAGGAGCAACCCTTGACTCTCCCCTTCAAGTGTCCTCCCAAGAATGCCAAATATGCTGTCCCCAAAGATCAGAAGATGCTGAAATATTATTCACATACAAACTGGAGTTGAAGTCTTGGTGTGTTGGAATCCTTGGCACACTTCCCAGAGACCTCAATCAGGACTGGATTCCACCCAGAGTCCATCTAATACACACAATGGAAGTTCCATGGGCATACCCTGCACACCAGAAACTGGAACTGGTGGCATCTCAGATTTTGCCACTATAAGCTGCTTCACCCTCTTGTACCTTTGTGCACACACATGCAAAGGCAGAATTGCTTTTACTCTTGCATTCCTTACTTGTGGGAAATGAGTTATTTTTACACGTGCCATTATCACTGAGGAAACAGCCTCTGCTGTAGATACAAAGTGCAGTAAAAGCTTCATTGCCCTTTACCAATATTTAACCATAAGTGAGAATAACCCAGGTAATGACCATGAGGCAAAACAAATAGAGGGGATTTTGTAGTCCACAAAACAACCTGTGAAAGTGCTTAATCCCCAAATGAGCTCTGGCTAGTGTTCACTTTTTCCTGCAGACACTGGGCAAGCAAGTTAATGGGATATCATTCACTAGTCACCCTTGCCTTTTACCTGCTTCTGCCAGCGAAGACCTTCACCTTAATGCAGCTAATTTAATCACAAGAATGCCCACATCATGCACTCAGTCCTCCTGCATGCTTTATCCCAAATCTGAGGTGATGCCCCAGCTGCTGGCCAGCTTCCTCTCCCAAACTCCAAGAGCAGAAAAACAGCACCCAGACCAACAACTTCCAGCCACAAACTCTTTGTTCTTGCCCTTTGAAATGACAATGCAAATTTCTCACTGATTTCTATTTAAAAAAAAAACAAAAAACAAACAAACAAAAACCAAACCAAAATCAGAGAATATAAAAGAGTATCACACAGGCAGAAGCAACTGCACAACTGTGGAAAAGCTGCACCAATACATCTTCTGGATGTATTTGTTTCCAAGCAGGTTTTACAAATATTTTATCACTCTATTTACACACTTTCTCTGTATCTCTCTGGTCTTGAATTAAAAGGGTAAGGAGATGCCATTAAAAATAATGAAACATTTGAGCAAATCTTAAGGTAAGGTTCCAACAGCAATATTCACTCAGCCAGGCTTCAAGCTGCACATGTTTTCTGGAACGTGTTTCAAAATACAAAATCATGATACACTGAGCTACACAGTCAGTCATAAAATAGTAATAGAAAATAATATGAAGATATAATGCAGCCAGCTTACTGTGGCTTCAGTTTTGTGTTTTCAAGCCTTTTTCTTTTTGTGCTAAAGCATGCAGCTCTAGGATCCAGCTCTGCCTAGTGCTGAACATCATCAACTCTAATGAGACTTGAGGGGGTCTCTGTTGCTTGCTCTGTTGAGCCAACACCAAGCAACAACAATACCAGGTTTTAGACATCATCCCTGCATTTCTGAAGAAAAGAGAAATATGACCAAAAAAACCTATCACACCTAAAGTTCTTTGTTTTGCTGATGTTACCAGTTTTGCCCTAAGAGACACTGAGTATCTTGAAGCCAATCAGGTCCTTGGAAGAAATGAATGATAAATTTTCAAGGTGTTGCCAGTTGCTTTTAAACTTTACCTCATCCTCCCTCCCAATATCTTTACTCTTACACCTAAACAGCACATGTCACCATGACAGGTACACTGCAGCTGAAAGGCCAGTTAGTCAAAGGCAGAACATCATGGAAATCTGTGGAATTCCACCTGGAATGGGTCCAGCTGCAGAAATTTCTGCTGGGCTTTTCCAGCTCACACTTCTGGTCATCTTTAAAAATGAAACCCAGATTGTTTCCTGCCAGGCAGGTCTATCAATGTCTCTCTAATGAGCAGCAATTCTGTGTCATTTTTGGTTGAAGCAGGAGGTCAGTCCTGGCTTTAAAGAGGTAAAGCAGGGCAGGAAAATCACAAAGCCTTTCAACATGACCATTCAAAGAGGGTATCACAAATAGATGTATATCCCTCAAAGTCTACATCACACATAGGCTGAGCTTAGCTGAAAACAAGGAAATACACAACACTATCACCAAACCAGAAGACCCAACAACAGTGAGGCTTTGGCCTGGCTCAGACTCAAATAAACAATACAGGTAAGACCTAACAGTGTCCTGTGTGCACAGGGACACACACAAATGTTTTGTATTAATGTGACAAAAGAAAGTTACACTTGAGCACTGCATAAAGCAAATAAATTTTTTAATTGTTTAATGAAACAATTATTTAGGAACAGTGCATCAGATATCTGTGTGGTCTAGAGGTAAAAAAAAAAAAAAATTGCCATTAAAAAATAGGTGGGGAAAAAACTAAACTGTACTAAATGTTTCCTATTACCTAAATCCTCTTCCATAAGGATCCAGAACTCTATGGCTCTCCCCCAGCCTCTCCTGTTGCCATATAATTCTACCCAGCTCAGACACAGAGCACTCTTGCAAACTTGGAGGATTCTTACAATCCATGCCCCAAGTAGAAAAAAACCCACAAAAACAAAAACCCAACCAAAAAAAACTCACCACCAACTTGGAAATTGCTTGCACTCTTAAGGAGAACAAAGAAAAAAAAACCCTATCTGAAAATCATAAATAAACAGCCAGATTTTTTCAATGCTTA
Source organism: Luscinia megarhynchos (assembly GCA_034336665.1). Lineage (NCBI taxonomy): Eukaryota > Metazoa > Chordata > Aves > Passeriformes > Muscicapidae > Luscinia > Luscinia megarhynchos. Next base: position 2,673,872 of record CM067564.1, on the reverse strand, counting down.
CCTGAACCAAATAAAACCTTTACAGCTTGTAAATACTGACAAGTGTCACTTCAGATCCTGTTAAAGGAGTCCCTAAACATAAAAGACAGGTTGCTCACTAGTTAAATCCTTTCTCCCTTGCTTTTCCACTGCTGAAAGTAATTGAAAACAGAAGACATGCATCTTGGTGCAGCTTAGCTTTTCAGGAAGAGAAAGTGTAAATGTAATTATACACATCACACTGCACATCAAGTTAGATCTCAGTTGCACCCATCTACCTTCACACAAAGCCAATTAAAATCTAACAGCATCAACACTTAGAGTCATTAAAATAGATGTAAACTACACCCTAGAGAACCTATTAGGTGATAGCACTTGCAAGACTCCCCTAATAAAACCCACATAAAGACAGCACCACTTTTCCTAGCCAGGGAGTGCTGCAGAAGACACAAATTCATAATGTGCAAACTCATAATGGCACTTCAAAGAAAATGGTGTCACAAACATTATAAAAACACTGCCCAAAACATGGTGTTGCAGAGGGAATACATGTGATTCCAAAGTCTGAAGGATGTGCACATACTACAAAGAGGGCACACACAGGGAACAGATCTGAATTTTTACTATCTTTGCTACTGCTTTAGGCCCATATTATTTTGGCATTTATATTAAAAAGGAGACAGAAATATCTTTGGAGATGACTAAGCAGTTTCTTGATTTCTATTAAGCACCAAAAAGCAGCCTTGCCAATTTATCCAGATTTAACTTTCTACAACTTAATATAAACTCACTTCCAAGAGCTACATAGGTCTTCTTAAAGTATGTGCAGCAAGAAGTCAGTGCTGTGCCAGCTGGCAGATTAAACAAGCCATTAAATAGGCTCCTACTGAATTTAAAGGATTGTTTTTCATCTTTTCCCTCTCTTCTCCTCCACATCCAGATTTTTTATTTATGGAATATTTTCCAGTACTGATAGAAAAAGTTAAAGAAATGCCCATGGCACATAATGAGTTTTTCCTCCAATGTGGTCTCCTGCTGCTCTTGGAATTTATTCTATTACTGGATGGCTTGCAATGGTCCCAAAATACTTCTGACTGTGTGAAAAGATGGGGGAAATGTGTTTGAGGTAGGCATGAGTGCATTTGAAAGCAGGGGCAGTCTAGGGTGGTGATTTCACTGAGACCATCACTGTCCAGCTAAATAACATTATTTCAGATTAAAAAATGCCCATATTACAGTTCTCCAGATAAAACCTCCCAAAAGATCCAAGCTGCATCTGCTCCCTGTGGCCATTTCAGGCTGACTGGAGCTAAAGGCAACTGAAGGAGTGGCAGTGGCCTCCCTCAGTATTTCAATTCCCAGGCAGAAAAAATGAATTTAGTCCCACAAACTTGCTACTGAGCAAGAAAACCAAGTCTGGGCACACAGGCAGGGGCTGAGATAGCCAGCACTGCAACTTGCCCGTGGCTTGGAGCATCTCCTTTCCCAGGGAAAGGGGCCCCTCCAGGCTGGTCCCACAGGGACAGGGGAGCCCAGAAAACACCTTGGCCCCTGCAATGGCTTCAGAACTTGGCTCAAGCAGGGTGTGACTCGCCAGAATTGTTCTGGGGGTGGCAAACACTCCCTGCTCCCTTCTAGAGGGGTGGTTTAGTTATTAATTGCAAAGGCTGAAGTGTAAAAACCTGTGTTTTGCATGTATTCTCTGTTTCTAATCCCCAGTATCCGTAAGGGGACTCCCTTCCTTGGCTAGCAGTCGGGATTCATTAGGCCTTTTATGATGATTCTTTCTGTTGTGCAGATATATGATGAATCTCAGATGTTTAAATAGCACATAACAGTGCTCCATTGACCTTGCTGAGTACAGTTGGAGGGGGAAAAAGGTAATTTTCCTCAAAGAAATGTTAAAAATGTGTCTCCACTATAGCACAGATGCAGAGGATAAAGAAACTCCAGAGGGATTAAAATATTTTAGATTAATTTGGAAGAAGGCCACATTGTGTAAAGCCTGGTTAGTTTGGGCCTTTCCAATTCCACGCTGTATAAACAAACCCATTTAAACTGCATTTGTTAGAAGGAATGTTAAAAAAAAAAATCCCCCAAAGCAGTTGTAACTCAAATGACCTCCAGTTCTGTATTCTCTCCTTACTGCCTAAAGAACAAACATATGTACAATATATTCTAGCCAGAGCTTGTGCAGTTGCTGCATGATTCATACTGCTTGAAAATTAAATCATTTAAGTAAAGGGATTCTGGCTCCCTCAAGCAAGGTTTTAAAACTGGAGCAAGGCTGGTTTTGGAGCTGGCTTCCATGCTTTGAACAAGACCATTGCTTATAGATTTTTGCTTTGGGCTGGGTGGAAGAAATTAAAAGATGAAAGCAAATTGAAAGCAAGAGCTGGAAAAAGAGAGAAAAAGGGGGGAAAGAAAAGAACCTGCAAGATCAATACAATTATTTAAGAATGAACCTAATGTTCAGCCTGTCACTGACTGGCAGAAGCAAGTCCTTAAATGTTCACTCACTTTCAAGGTGAAATTTTGCCCATTTGATCCCTACAGAATAGAGTTTTTGCATGTACAATCTCCCAAAGGGGCAAATCAGAGTGTGATTGTAAATAACCATAACAAACAAGGATTTGGTGACCCTCACAAATTAATCAAGCTGAGACACAAACGAACACGAGGGGAGGGGTGCACCAGCCAGAGGGGGAACAAAATGAAACTCTCACACTTAGGTCATTTTGCATGATTAGCATCTGCAGAACAGTGGGAACTTAAAATGAAGGGATCTTGCTTATCATCAACCATAAATCCCAGAGTAACTCAGTTTTGGGAATAACCTATCTGCCATGAGGATCAAGAGGCTCCTCCAGGAGTTGTGTTGTTGAAATGGTGCCCAAGGACTTGGCTGTAACTCAGCCACTGCACAAATTCCTCACCCCAGAGGATGGCAGGCAGCTGGCACATCCAAACACCCAAAACACCAGAAGAGCCAGTATCACCTCACCACTGAATGTCAGCATCTTGGGGGAGGAATATGGCAACTTGACTGAAGTTCACAGCAATACACTCAATAGTTTAGAACTCAAAATGAGGGGGGGGAAAAAGTTGTTTTCATTAAAAGGAATGCATTTGCAGATAATAAATAATTTATTTCAATTCTGGGATTTGAGGGCTAACCATCCTTTCTCATCATGGCCATAAAACTCAGCTGGGATGATGGCTTGTGCAGCTATCACAAATGTGACAGCACATTATTTTCTTGCTAAAATGCTACCTGTTGAAGTTCTCATTTCTCCTCTTGGTTGTTTCTAATTTGTGATTAACACAGCTCACTAGTCATTTCCACTGTATTTCCATCTATTGCCAGCCCTGCTTGCCTGGATGGAAGGGACACATTAAGCTCTCCTTGGAGATCCTCCAAATTTGCAGGGATATAACCATAAGGAGAAAGCTGGCTAAGGAGACTTTTACATCAACAAAAAATTAATACAGAATGTGCAACTCCTTGTGGCTGGGTTTTGTTCTTCAAATGTCATGTATGGACCTTTGTTTGTTGACATACCACTCTACATATTCATGAAAACAAGATGTTCTCTTGTCACTTAGACTATCATGGTAAGACATTTAAAATAAATACTTCACATAATTTCAGAAACAGATGTTAGACAGTAAAATTGGATGTTTGCAATAGAAATGGCCAAGTCCTATTTAGCAGTGCATGGAATTTTCTATTTTATGCTTCATATTATCACCAGCAATGCATGAAAACTCAACAGTTATTACACCCTCAACTTTTCTTTTGAAATGTATTTCTCTTAAAAATTTACTCCAAAAAGTCTGCAAGTAGAAATGAATATTTTTCAACACACTTAACTCTGCCTTTTCACTCACATGCCTGCTACATTTCTACATCTTTGCATTTTTTTATTTTCTGCATCTTCAGCAGTGGATAAGAAAGTGTGAAAGATACTCAGCCTGAATTTTGCTTCTCTGGGCACTCAATAGTCCTAGTTAAGTATTTGTGTACTAATAAAAGAACTCCATTTGATTCAAATGGAGTATGTCTGGTATTACCTGTAGTAATACATTTTTAAAACTTATTGGCTCAGTCCAGTGGCAGAAGTAAGATTAAATTGATTTCTTCATGAATCCCATGGCTTCAGTTTATTTACAGCCAACTTTCTGTTCCTTGAGTTTGCCAGGGTTGTCTGGTGTTAAAACCAGAGACACAGAGCAGGGACACAGACATCCAGTGACATCTCTGTTAGTGCTCATTGTTACTTTTTTACAGACTCTTTATGGAATAAAATGCCCTGAAAATTCTGGTAAGAGGAAAAAAAAATTGAGAGAGCAATTAATTAAAATAATTCAATGCAAGTCAATGAAATTTTACATTGAGGTTTTGTAGACTTTTCTCAGGTTTTGCTGTTCAGGATTTTCTTTGTACTTGTAAGGAAAACAGCACTTGGATTATCCTCACTTTTAACACGAGGGAAAAACATGACAGAGATTTGTCTCTCAGTGATAAAACCAGCCAAAAATAGAACATTTACGATAACCCTGACTTTGAAAACCATCAGTAAAAAGCCCCCTGAGCTCCATGAACATGTTGCAGACTGCACATGTCACAAAACTATGGACTAGGATTTTTTTTTTTTGCCTGAGGCTCCCACATTTAACACGGGGAAACATTGCTTTCAACAAAAGATGCTATTCTAGCTATGTGCCCTTTTACCCTGTCAGAGAAACAGCTGGTATCATAAAGTCACAGCTAATTTGTATCATGTCTGCACTAACAGTCAGATTTCGTTTGTATCAAACTTTCAAAGTTGGACTTAATACCAGTTGATGGATGACAGCTTTTCTTGCCTCCCCCCTTCTCAAAACATATTTAAACATTGCCTCCCACATAAAAAAAGCCCTCCCAATATTCAAAATACAACCAGAGTATTTAATATGTTCACATTAAAATATGGGTTAACTATAAATTGTTAAAACTTGCAAATTTTAAAAATCCTAAAGAAGGGTGAGAATACTCTACCAGCAATTCTGAAGTTCAGTGACAAATAAATAGTGATTTAAGACAGACATGTTGGTACCAAGTGTAATGGAAAAGAATTTTCTTCTAAAAAGAAGAGCAGAAAGAAGACCTGCTTCAGGTCATCTCTTGAAGTTTGGGATATCTGTTCTGGAAAAAATTCCAGCCTGCCTGCAGAGACTGTAAGGGTTTTTTTCAAGGTCAGCACTCAACAATTTAGGGAAGACCAATTTCACTTATTATTTAGGGGACCTGTTTTTCATTTAAGCTATTAAATGTCATCTACTTTCATTTTAAGACCCCTGTAGCAGAATGCCTTAACTGTGTAAAGGGACTCTAGTGAAAGTGAGAGTCAGGCCAAAGACTTAACAGCTCCAAACCCACAGTGCTCACATGAGAAAAAAGTTGCAGAAAAAAATCAAGCTCTTGCTGGAAAAGAGGCATGGGGAACTTCCAGAGATTGGGAGTTCAAGCTCAGTTCACATCAACATCTAAAAATGCTGGTGTGCTTCTGAGGCTATCCCACCACAACATATACATGAGTATACAACATAAGCTTAAAATTTCAGCCACTTCTCACTTCCACATCATATAGAAATACTGAGCCAATACTGGGCATGCCATGTTCTGAAACCATCACCAAACTGTAGGCAAGGAAAATCTGTGCAATGCTGCACGGTGTAATTATTATCAGGGCTCTGAACAACTGGCCCCATTTATCAGAGAGATTGGTCTGCTCTGGGAAGTTACACTCACCAAGCCAACAATGGCCTTGGAAGTTCAAAGCAGCAGCAGCAGCTGTTAATTTCTAGAAAATAAAAAAAAAGTTCTTCATCCAAAACTTGGGATAAGTCACAACAGGTTTACTTGTTTAAAAGAAGAATACCTTTCTGCAATCTAAATGATGCTCTGGCTTTGCAGCCACCCCAAACAGTTGTAACACCTACCCAGTGACCCAGTGCAACACAAAACCCACCAGGCTCTCATCTCTCACAAAAGAGCTTTTCCAAAAAAGCCAGCAGTACACAGAGGTCACTCGAGGTCCCAGAAGTTACAGGGAAACTTGGGAAAAATTGAGTTCTGCCCCTCCTTTGCCAAGTAGCAGAGGGGGCAGAGAAAGAAGGAAGACCCCATGCTCATCTAACTTTACCTTATCACAGTAAAGCCACAGAAAGTATCTTCAGACACCACTGAAATGCTTTCAGGCTTGGTTGTGTAGGACAAAAGCTGACCAAACCCATTCTCACATAATGTTCCCTAATGGCAAACATCTTTCAATGAAACAAACATTTCCAAGGGAAAATAAAAAACAATCATCCCTATGCAGTGACTCTGAACCTTAACCTTTGAGGGTAGCATTTATTCTTGGTAGTAATTCATATAAGCATGGCAGATTGCCTTCCAAAGTCAGGTTTGACTGCATTCAAGAACTAATAGAAGACTTAACAGGGCTGTCATGATAATAGTAAACTGTTACTGCCTTTTATATTCAGATAAAGAGCTGTGTCTCATTTCCAGTACAGAGAAAATGCTGGGTTGGTTCTTTTTCCCATTCCAAATGAGTGTATTGGTCCAAAACATTTGCTTTAATGATTTTTCTGAAGGTAATTAATGGCTATTTCATGGCATTTTCATTCATATCCCCAAAAAGCCATCCTCCTGTTCAGCCAGCTTTGCCATGTGGAAGTGGAGGTGAAGTATGGAAAATATGATCAGATTTTGCCTTTACTTCTTTGTGACAGAATTCTTTCATCACCTTGACAAGAGCTGGGCAAGAACCAGAGGGATTTCAGCAAGAGAGAGGTGGCACTTTACCCTGCATCCCACACTTGGAGAAGGTGGCTCAGTTTCTGGAAGATGGATTTTCAGATGTAATTTAGGAACCAAAATAAAGAGCCAGCCTCAGTTTTGAGGGACTGAAGTGCCTCCTTTCAACACCACAGCCTGTGTGCTCAGACCTGTCTACAAATACTCCAACTGCTGGGGATGTCAGAAACACTCTGGAGGGCACTCACTGCTCTCTTTGAGTATCTGATCCTTAGCACAGCAGAAAAGGACTTACATTTATGATCCCACTAGCTTTTGGACAGCATGGCCTTCTTTGCCTGGATTCACATTTTTAAGGAATTTAAATGCCTCATAAACACACTACTTGTGGAAGCACGTGGGAACTCAAAGATGGACATCTCATGGGGAAAAGCATTCCATGGGAAATTTTAAAGCATTTAGGCTGGTTCTCTATCAAAAAGAAATCCTAATTTTGAAACATCAGCATTTCCTACAACTGGAAATAGCAGACTGCATCTGGCTTCAGTTTTAAATACTCCCCCCAACAAAGCAACACAGAACTGCAAGACAAGAGCTAGGGCAGAGAACAGCCTGCAACAATTATCAGCCCGTTCAGCACTTGCACAAACCTCCCCACAAGTGCAGACAAAGTGAAATTTTCTTCCCCAAGGATGATGACAAAAGCAGCTGAAGTGGGCTGGGACCCAGCAATGCTGATGGGGAAGGGAAGGCAGTGAGATGAAAGGCAAGGCAATTAATTGTGATTGTCTCCTCCTCCACACTGCTCTGGCCAAAACCAGGGGCACAGAAAGTGTCCCCCAGCAGCTCACTGCACCCTGAACTGACTGAAGATGATGGGATTTAAGGGAGCTGGCTCAAAGCTGGGGCAATATTTCTGACCCTTTTCTGCTTAAACTTAGAGCCAGCCCACAGTTTGTCTGGAATGGAATTTCCGTGTATTGAGGGGCTCAAGTTTACACACATTATAAACACTTCCTTTAAATGGTTTGTGAGCCCTCACTCGTTCTGGCAGTGAAAAAAACAATGTTTGGGAAAAAAATGTCTAAGTGTTCCACGTTGTAAACACAGTTTCTTGGTCTCTCACATGCTGCTCAGAGCTTGCTTGCTCTTAGAAGACGACACAACAGGATAGTAGCATACCAGCATATGATCATAACACAACTAAATATGATTTAAAACTTCCACTGCAAGAAAAAAACTTGCTAAAGATCCCAAACTTTTAAAAGAATGGCCATACACTGACAATGATTACTGCAAAACACAATGATTTTGAGTTGAAGGTAAAATTCCACATGAAATGCTTTAAATCTGCTATCAATTCTGAAAAAAGTAATCACTGGTGCCAGTGACCCAGAGGGATCAGAGCCAAGGGTCTGCTGCAGGGCTCTCCACTGATTTTCTAAGGAATTTGGATCAACCTCCAAAGAAATAAGAAAACACACAAGGGGAAAAAAAACAAAAACTCTAAACCCCCCAGCTTCTGAATACCACAGGAAAGAAAGTCTGAGGTAACTCTTTGATCATACTCACAGGAAGGCAATCAGAGGAAATATTCTGAGCTTTTCAGTAACAAACCAGCTGCTTGATGAATCAAAATGATGACTCCAGAAAAAACAACGTGATCTCTATACAGAAATAGAAAATAAAGAACCTTATTTAGCCACATAATTACTCTGCATTCTTTGTTTTTTCCTTTGGTAAAGTCTTCTTTAACGACACTCCTAGAAAGGTTGGGGTTTTTTAAGTATGGAATAAAACTCAAAAAGTTTTAAGAAACCAAAAAACCCCTCACTGTCAAAAGCTCTAGAAATTGAAAATTTGACAAAGGAGATTTTGATTTCCCAAGATCTCTTAACCAAGTCAGTCACTAAAACATGTTTAAGAAGTGAAGCTGATACAGACTGTTGTTACCAGACCAAGATGGGAAACACTGTCTAACCAGCAGTCAATTTTCACAGCAGAGCCAGGTTTCCAGCACACCCCCCTAAGGATATAGGATGTTCTCTGCAGTATAAAAGATGTTCAAAAAAGTACTCTGCAAAAGCAGACAAACAGTAAGATGACAGTCTGTAGTTGATAAGAAAATATTCAGTATAATAAAACCTAAAAATCAGTACAACAAACTGGGGAAAGAAATCATAGTAATGAATTTATAAAGGCAATCTGAATTCATTTTTTTAGAAGCAAAGGTAGAGGAGAAAAAAAAAAACAACTTAGATCTTTATACACACAGCAATTAACTCTAAATAAGCCAATGACACTCAATGCCTTCTTGGGGTCTGAGGGACATTAAGATAATAGTGCAGGGTTGGTTCTTGCATTCATTTCTGGTTATTCACTGGAGACTCAGACTTTTGAGGACTCCATACAAATGACTGTTCTGTAATTTCAACAACAATTTTACAGTCTGGTCTCTAGGATTTAAGACACCTGTCACTGATTCACATTATTGCAAATACTGGGGTGGCCAAAGCCAAGAATTTGATCCAATGTATTAGATTAGGAGTTTCAGTATTAGATTCCAGAGACCCCAACCCCCATTTGATGCTGAGCTTTAATGTGCATGTATCACACAAGAAAAAAAAAGAACAATGTAAGAAGACATCCCATTACCAGGGTATGAAAAGAACAACCAAGAGCTTTAGATCTTCTCCCTCTCCCTGATTACACCTTCTGACAAAAAGAGCAGGCCAGGCTCCATCAGTCCAGAGCTCCAACTCATAAATTACAAGGCCCTTCCAGGTCACTGAATTAATTCCAACTTTTCCACTAAACTGAAAATCTTACTTTGCTCATTTCTGTTGTTTAGTGTGCCCCACTTGACTCTCAGCAGGAATAACTTGGAGACATTCAGATCATGCTTTTGGAGGGTTCTGGGGTCCAAAAGCTCTTTTCTGCTTCAGACCATTTGTTCTCTTTCAGTCTCTTCAAAATTTCGAAAATGGAGACAACCCTCAAAAATATTTTCATTTTCTTTCTCACAGTTGTGAAGACCTTTTCTGCTGTTCTTGTATTTGCTCTGTTCTAAAGCAATGCTTTTCTGAATCAAATTCAACATGATTTGTGAGATCAATGAAATGACTGAAATATTCTCTCCCAGTGTTTGCCTTGCAAAAGAGCTTCTGTCTCACCACAATTCCATTGTAATCTTACTATGGAGAGTTATGAACAATTTAACCAACAGGTAATTTCCACACAACTTAAGCATGAAGGAAGTTCAGGCCCAGGTCAAAAAACAGACTCCATAAATCCAAACCCTCCAATCCAACAAACATCCCTCAGGTTTGGACACACTTTGGGCTGTAATCTTCAGTTGTAAAATTGGCACCATTTTTACAGATTCCTCAGTCCTCTGAATTTCCCTGACCATAAACTTTGGGCTCATGTTCTGCTCTCATCTGTGCAATGGCATTAACAGCATCCCAGACCTTGGCACATACCCAGCACTGCACATTCAACACTCAATTTCCAGCTAGCATGAGCACTAGATTCCCAGAAAACACAGGACAGTAGCCATTAAATAAAATTTTAGTAACAGAAATGCTTTTATCGGAAGTTCTTAAAAATCAAAAGTATTTTGTGGCTTAAGAAATTCAGGGTTGCTGCTCTCTTGATTCTAGAAACTGGGGAAATCACATCACATCTAAGGTCATTCAGCAGTTGACCTGTGACATTTAAATGTGGCTGGGGGAGGGTTATTAAAAGTATATGCATGCACACACAGAGAACTGCTCTGTTAATGAATTTAGTTCCATTACACCTGGTAGCTTTGAATGGAAATAAAGTTATGGAGCCCAGCTATCAAACTCTGTGCTGCAGGTATTCCATTTTATCCAAGTGATCCCAGTAGTGATCAGTATCAGATGTTTAGAGTAGAACAGAGGGACAGGGAAAGTATATAATGATGCTTCCCACAAATACTCTGCAGCAGCTTGTGACTCCCAGAATGACTGAGTCAAAGGTGGAATCCATATATTTACTGATCTCCATGGCAGCTTTTTGCCATTAGGTTCAGCAGCTGCCACCACTGAAGAAAAATCCCATGACAGAATCCTCACTCACCTAATGCACACTTAGCTCTGGTATGCACACAGAAAATATTCAGCACTGCATCCCATACAATGGAGCAATCCCAAACCTGACAGCAAGGTGGTTAAAAACCTCTCTTGGAAATAGCACTCCTGGGTTTCAGTCCCACTTACATGCATAGTCACTTAGGAAAATGAAATTGCATCAGTAGGAGAGAGTGGGAACATAAAGAATAGTTGAAAAGTGCATTTGAGCATCCTTTGTGACAAAGGAGGTAATCCAGTCTACCTACTGCACTCTGAGTTAGCAAGTTCTTCTTACATGAAAGGACTCATCCTCTAGCCTGTAAAACAGCAAATATTTCACAGAATCACAGAACAGCTCAGGTTAGACAACACCTCTGGAGATCTCCTTGTCCAACTCCCTGCTCCAGGCAGGCTGCCCCAGCACCATGTTCACTTGGGGTTTCACTGTTTCCAGCAAGGATGGAGACACCCTGGAGGCTCCTCTGGAAATCTGCTCCAGTGTTGACCTCTCACAGTAACAAAGTTCTTCCCTACATTTAAATAGAAATGTTAATTTTTAATTTTTTTTTAAATTTCAATCTCTGTCCCTTTCTTCCTGTCCTTTCACCTTGAAGAAGACTGGTTTGGTTGTTTTTATCTGTCCCCACCTCCATGGTGAGTCAGTCACAGTGCAGAGTGGCTGTTAAGCTTGAATCTCATCCCAGTTGCAGCTGGGAATTTTGATCCATAGGTTTCAATACTGGCTGTTGTGCAAATTATTCCTTTTCCCTCGACTCATGAAAATGACAGCAGAAAAACACCTTTTTTTATTTTAAATAGTCCAGGTAAAATATTTCTTTGAACACCCACTTCTTCCAGAACTACTTTCCTCCTTTTGGCTTTTATGTTGCCACTGTTGTCATGTCGTTTATTCACTTGGGAAGATATCACAGAAGGAGCACTTAAAACTTTTCCTTGGACTTGCTATGGGCAAGAAGAAGATTTTTCAATACAGGATTTGGCAAACGAGTGTTGCCAGTAGGAGAGAGCACAAGAAGCCTCAAACTCATCCATCACTAGGATACCCAAACCAGGAGCCCAAGGAATTTGTTTTTTGCATGGAATTTGCCTTTCTAGCATGGCCTAGAAAGGGGAGGTGTGTTGACACCTGTGAGCTGCTCACCCAGACAGTTTATCAGCATAAAACAACAGTTCAAAGTAATTAAAAACACCTCATGCAGCAATATACTTAAGTTAAATTTAAAATCCATAGTCAAATCCCACTGGCTTCAGGCTAAACACACATTTCCATGCTCTGCTGAACACAGCTTGTTGTGCCTGAGCTCTGCCTCCCAGAGAACTGCAGCCACTCCTTTGTGAAGGGGAAATATCTTCCCCCTCCCTTCTGCCACTCTGCTAAGATCTTCATGAGAAACTCATCTGACCTCCACAGTCTCAGAAAATGACAAATTTCCCCTCCACCACTGTAAAATGCCAGTTTATCCTTATGCTGACTTGAGTAGCAGGACACCCTGATATTTTGGAAGTCACTCCTCTCACATTCATGATGTTACTCTCTCAAAAAAAACAGGAACATCTTTCAGATGCAATGACTGCCCTACATGCAGGGCTTCATTCTGCACATCCTGGCATGGAAGAGAAAAGAAAGCAAAGTGTTTCCTGCCTAAGGTTAAACACAACCAAAGGAGGAGCAGGTACAGCTCACACCGGAGCAAAAGTGAGATCTTTAGCACGGTAATTCCTGAAAGCAGAGGCTAACAAATAAGCAAAGAATGAGTGCATCTGAGCAGATGTGGGCTGGAACAGCATCCCTGGCCATGCAAACACAGCACTTGCTTCCTTCTTTGGCCACATTTGTGCTGCTAAGCAGAAACCATTTGCTAACCACACAGCAGTGGCATTCACATCAGCAGAAAACCAGGCAGCTCGTCCCTTCCTGCTTTGGTCAGCAGTTAGTGACCACAGGAACAAACAGAGGGCTGTGCTCCTCAGCTGCTCCACGCAGGATCTGCTGCTCCCAGGGACATCAGTGGCAGCAGGGCAGGCCAAGCCTGCTCCAGAGGAGCCCTTTGTCCCTTTGTCCCCACGCCAACCTCGCTCGCCAGCGGAGCGGCGACACGCGCAGCAAGGGGAGGACAGCTGGAGGAGAACATCCCCACTCAAACTGTCTGCTTGAAGAGCAAACATTCTAAAATCTAAAAGCCAAAGCTTGCAATATCCCTGTTTTTAATCTGGAAATTGAGCACAAGCTCCCCTAACATCCCTGGCAGTGGATACACGTCTGCTACAGAACGTGCCTCTGGGGGGAACTATTTACTGCTAATAAAAAGTTCCCAAATTCCTTGCAAATTCACTGTCCCTTCCAGAAAAGGGTTCCAGAAAGCTTAGAGCTCTAATCCAAATTGTTAATAATCCATAAAGAATACTGCATAATAATTCAGAAAACAGTCTCTTCCCACAGACAGTAAATGGAAGCTGCCTGCTTTAAGGCATATTTTGACAGCTGCTAGTATCATTCCTCATTTCAAATAAAAGAATCTGCTCAAAAGGAACAAAGTAAGTTAAAAACTGAAGCAACAAAAATGGTCTGATTTTCTTCTCTTCTGTGTTGTTTTCAGCTATTGAATGGAAACACACCAGTGGGATGGGTGTGGAAGAGAGGGTCTGTAGGGAAAACTGTGAGCTGTATCCTTTTCAGGGAAGTTTAATTAATGGCTTTTCTGAGAAGAATTTTGATTGACAGGATTAGTGACAGCTTTAAAAGTTACTATTTGTGGATCCTGGAGCTCACAGCTCCCACAAAAATAAAACAGTTCAGAAAAGAACTTTGTGCAAACGAAAGCATCCCCTCAGCAGGGAAGGTTCATGTGAACCTCTTCTGTGGCTTCCCTTCACATGGGTTTGTTCTGTGGAGATGGGATAGCAGAAAGTCCCTGGAGAACACCCTCCCCATGAGGCAAAAAGTTTGATTCCATTTTCTAGCTTAGTCCTTGGGGAAGGTTTCTAAAAGGAGACTAACTTAAACCCTAAAAATGAGCTTTCCCAAATTTTGTGGAGGGAAACATTTGGTTCCACTTTCTTTTCTTTTGGATTTATTTCAGCTTTTAGTTCAGACTAACTTTTAGTTTCCAAATTCCTACCTCCTTCCTACTAAGACAATCTAGTATTTTCCTAGTAACACTCACCTCAAAAGATTTCAGTTCTCTAATCACCTATAAAGACTGGGGACAAATGATTAAGTTGACCACAGGCATTGTGTTTTATTTGATTATTGTCAAATCTTTAAGTACTATCTCAAATAAACCATCTTTACAAGGGGTAATGCATAACATGCCAAAGCAAGAAACTGGAAATGAACCAATGCTGCTCCACTGCAAAAATTAAAAAAAAAAAAAAAAAAAAAAAATAAGGAGGACAGCATTCCAGTTCCCACAGGAAGCACAAACCATCCTCCAGAAACTGTGAAATGGAGGAAAAGATGAAAAAAATCTGATTATTTTCACTTTCTTCATCCCTTCTCTATCACCTTCCTCACAGGATAACCTAGTCCAGATCCACTTATTCTATCCCAGAAGTTTTCATTCATCTTATTTGCATCACATTCTTTTCCTCTGCTCTTCTCCTGCTTCCCCTCACTGTACTGTTCTCCAACTTGCTTGCTTATTTCTGTTCACATTCTTACTACACCAAGCTTGAACCAATGTCTTGGCCCAGATCCTCTTCCTCCTACTCCTTATTGTTCTTGTCCTGATATCTCCTACCTCTTATCCTATCAGTTTTGGGGGTTGTTCCCATAAATCTCCAATCTCTCCCTTTTTCTGCCTTAAAAATACTTGGATAATGTAATTTCTTCAAATTATAAGCATTCATATGCATTTGGGCTTGCCTTTCTGTCCTTTGACTGAGGCAAGGTGAACAGAGCTAAACTTCCACAGAGGAAAATTATCACAGTGCACCAGAATGCTGCCACTTACTCAGGAATAATGAAAAAAAAAACAATACAAAAAAACTTTTTTGAAGTGGCTTTATTAGATATGGAAAGCTTGCAAATCAGGCATCACAAAGAATGTCCCAGTAGTCACATTATTGGTGATTAATACATATATCTTCTTCCACAGTCTGGTTCCAGTGACCCAAAAAACCACTGCTTTTAATCCAGCTGCTGTCTGGGAGCAGCTGGAGGTTTGATGCTGGCAGTGTTTGACAGACATGGCTGGTACACAAAACTTGAATCAGCTGAAAAATGCCTGCAGAAAGAAGCAGTTATGCATGAGTACTCAGGGGTCTCTAGATGTCCAGAGAAATAATGAAATTTTAGTCTGCTCAGGAAAGCAGACTGCTACAGATGTGGCTCCACTATGTAAGTGATCAGCTTTGTGCTGAAAAATGGATCATCACCCTGATTTCCTCCTGTTCTGCCCCACGGATGGAGGACAAGGAGCTGCAGGAGAAGGCATGGCAGGCATGTCCATTTTCCAACTTTGCACACACAAAACCTGGCAGCCTGCAATCCATCACCTAGAGGGAAACCACCAAGGCTGCTTGTCAGCCTTGACACTCTACCTGTGTGCTCAGTGATACCTTGAGCTCTGCCAAACCCACTCCATTTGTTTTAATGAGCTACAACTCATAACTTCAAAATGCAGTTTTACATTTCTCCTCGCTTGGCAGCCAAATAAACAGCAAGGAATGTGCACATGAAGAAAAAAAAAAAAAAGTTATCCTGGTCACATCTATAACTTTTCCAAAAGGAAGAGCATGCTCAGGTACTGCAGATGAGAATCAAGATGACAGAGCCCTAGCTACTTGTTTAGACTGTTTGCAGTGGTAGGAAATATTACATAAAATCCATGTAACACATACAAGCTAAGTGCAAATGATGAAAGAAATCAGCAAGGGAAAAGAGGCCAGAAAGCTGTTGTGATGGAAGAATAGCAGCTGGGAAAACTGAAGTCAACCCAGCTATGTTATTTTTTAATTAAAAATAAACATAGCCTTTGTTGCCAAGGGATTGGTTAGCATTCCATTTTAAAGGGGAAAAAAAAAAAAGGAATTTTGTTTTACTTCATTCTCATTCCCCTCCTAACCTCCCTCCCCTTTCTGTCCCCTCCTTCCCCCCAGAAAAAGGTATTTATAGATTTTGCAAAAAAAGAACACAGTCATAAAATCCAGTTCAGTCTGCAGCACCACGCAGAATTTTTAGGCATTCTCTCTCACACCAATGCCTCTTTGATTGAAAAAAGCCAGGCTGCTATTTAAATTTTGTTAATTATTTTGTCTTCTGCTGCTGAGGTTGGTGCTAGCTGTACAAGTTGGCACGACTGAAGTGCACGTGTGTGAAGGATAAAAACCCTTTTCATGAAGGTTTCAGCAGAGCCATGTTAATCCTCCCAAGTTCAGCCTTGCTTCTCTTCCACACCAAAGCAGTTTTTGCTCACATCTGGTTAGGGGTTTGCCCTAGTGTTTTTGAAATTTGCTTGTGTCCAAGTCCAGTGAAGGTCTCACATTTTTCCTCTGCAGCCCTCACGTCACAAATGGGAGCGTGCAGTCACTTAGCAGAGAAAAATACAAAGAATGCAAAGACTCACTTCAGGATTTTCACACTTCACAAGGACTCAAAGGTTAACTATTTTTAAAGGCTGACTACCTCATTAGCTTCTTTACCCACAGCGTTTTATTCATTCATCTTGCACATTTATTGAGTGCTTTTATTATGCCTGACCTCAGAGAAGGTTTCTGCTACCAAGGTCTTCTCTACACAGCCTCCACATCACATTTCAAAACCTTATCAGGCATAATCAACTTCTATTTTCTCTCTCACCATCTGCTTTGCTAGTTACAGATTTTATTTAACATGTTTTAGGCCATTACTCATGAAATACATATCAGAGGCAGTTGCAATTGTTCTGCTAAAACACATAGGAGCTGATGGGGCAAACCTCCCCAAATCAAGAATTTCAGATCAATGAAATGGATGTTTTCTATAGAAATATCCATCTTCAGCTGAGCAAATATATCAGTTCTAGCTGAATCAAAGAAAGACCTATCTAATAATTAGGCATTAAGCTAAGTGGTGAGAAAAGATAATTAGGGTGAAGCAAAAAAAAAATGCAAGTGCATCCTGCATCTCAGGTAAGTACCATCAGCCTAAAGGGTGTTAGGAGTGGGATTTTTTTGCTGCCTTGACTACCTGGAATCACTCCAGATTACATTAAAAGAAAAAGGGAAAATAATTATTTAATTATTCATTCAGTGCAGATCAACTATAAAGAGAGTCATGACCAGCACAGTACAGGATGGCAAATGGCACCCACATTTTCACAAGAAAAAACCCAATATTCACCCCCAGCTGCACAGAGTGGCATTTCAACCTTCAATCTTGCAAGGAGATTAGATTAGAGTGAAAGTGTCTCTTTTTGCTTTTCTCTTTAACACACTCCTTCTACACATCCCAATGACTTCTCAGAGATATTTTGAATTCATGGAAATTTAGAAATAATTTTTTTCACCCAGCTCTGGTCAATATCTGCTGACTCACATCCAGATTCCTCTAGTATTTGAATCTTCCATTGACTCCAGAGAAAACTCGTGGTTGACCACAGAGCAAAAGCTTAGCTCACTAAATACCATAATGCATATTATTTGCCATGCAACAGTAAACACAGGAAAAAGAGGATATGGGGTTGCAAAACATTTTTCTTTATGCTTTGCATATTTTTTGGAATAGGAAAGACAACCACATTAGGCAAAGCAATGGGTTTGTTTTGTCTCAAGGACATTAGCTCACAAATAAATGTTACTGCAACTAGTCAGAGTTCAAGTCATTGTTGCCCAAACTATAAAAGAAAAAGAAAAAGGCCTTTGGAAATCAAATATTATTCCTTATCCCAACAAAATATAAATAACTCAACAATTTAGTGACCAGCAGTACACAACAGAATGAATTCTGAGTATCTAAGCATCAAAGCATGACGCTGAAACATTCTAGGAACATTAACTCTGTTTTGTGGCAACACAAAATTGGATTAGAAAAGAAGAGAAAGGCAGTGAGACAAATAACTTGGCACTGGCAGGCCCCAGACATGCTAAGCTTCAGCCTCCTTGGGTTTTACACCAATTTCCCTGTAAGAATAGATTTTAGTTGAATTAAACATGATTGGAGGGATGGTTTTATCTTTCAGATGGTCACTTGCTGACAAAGTCCAAGGGTTATGTGAACACAGAGAAGTCAGAGAGGCCTCTCTGTTGAACTTTCTTTTCCAGGTAAGGTGACTATCTGACTACCAAATTAGAAACTTCCTAATTCTTACTGTTGAGGAGCATTCTGTTATCCTTCTCACAGTGTTTTTGCTTTTCTTCAAAATCTGCAGCAGCTCAGTCTAAAAATCAAACTCAAGCAAAACCTTGCCTTTGCTCAAAAGTGCAAGGGGAAGGACAGATGATCCTGTCTAGAGGGAAAGAGTTGTTTGTAATGAACTAAAAAATGCCATCAGTCTTTTTTTGCAGAAGAACAGTCACAGCAGCAAGAGTAACAGTGATTTTGCTGGTTTAAAATGCTGGGAGGCTTCTCTCACCACTTAACAGCACTATTTTGTCTTTTACATCCCAGACCAAGCAGCTAAGCCACTGAAAATGCAAGCATGTGCCAAAATGGGCAAAACATTCAAGACCATCCACATGTCCCATCTTCATCTGGCAAACAGAAAATGCAATGCTATTTACAGCCCTTTGATATTTCTTTGTTTCTCATGGGAAACTAGTTGATGTTGTCTACTGCCAGCTCTCATTGTTAGCAGCACTCATGCAGAGTTTATTACTTTTATGTCTTGATGCCATTTGTCCAAAGAAACCTCTCTAAAAGTGTCACATTAGATTAATAAGCAGAAGTATCATATAAGCATCAGGAGTCATTCACCAAGTGGAATTCAAGAATTATGTATTTATTTAAAAGCGGAACCCTCTTGTCAGACCTCAGGATTTCCTTGATCTTTAAGATGTAGAAATATACAAAACTAAACAATAGTCACCCACTCTACTCATTTCTGCTATCCTGTAATGTACAAAAACACAGCTCAAAGAACATTTCTATTTGAATATGCACCACCTTCCTTCCCCAGTTCTGTTGAAAATCTGTGAATGAAGCAGTTCATATGTGAAATGCTGCCTATATTCAGGAAATGCTGCCACTATTCATCCATTGGTGGGTGCCAAGTGAATGCTTCTCCCAGGTGAGAGCACAACTGTTTTATCTGGAATGGCAGAGCCCTGTTCCATCAGAATTGCCACACTGTGACAATGACAGCAAGTTAGCACCAGCTCAGGCTCATTTCTTTTGGTGCAAGAGAGAGAATCTCTGGTCTCTACAGCCCCCAATGCTTTTAAATTTATTAGGCTACCTATCACAATTTACATCTCCTTTATGAACACTTAAAAGAACATTTCCACCTGCAGCTGAGTGAAAAAAAGCTGACAGGAGGAATAGCTGTAGAAACAAATCTGCACTGTGCTTCAGACAAAAGCACACCCAGAACACACAACACAAGGTCAAAGAGGACCTGGAAAATTAAAGCAGTGGGAAAAGACAGTGTTAAAAACAAAGAGAAGCAGTGATACAGAGGCAGCAAAGAAGATGAAAAAGATGATTGGTCACAAAGGGAATGAGAAAGGTTTGGCAATAGGCTTGGACAGGTCCATTACACCAGAGACCCAAAGCAGCTCTTGCAGCACCTCCAGCTGTTGCAGCTGCATGGTGTCACTTGAAGGCATTATGATGCTATTATTTAGTATTTAGGATATATATTTAGTATCTATAGTATCCTCAGTCATGCTCATCCCCTCTTCAGTCACCAAAAAGCCATGATTTTTCAGAAAATGATTTTGTGTCTATTATAGAGGGCCACACACCAGCAGAGAAGGAATCTGTGTTAACTGTCAGATGGGAGGAATGCACAAAAAGCCTTATGATAACAAATACTTCATGCAACAGGGCTCATTCTACCTGTGTGTCCAGAAACAGGAGATTAGAAATAGATAAACAAAGAAGTGGGGAGAAGAGAACAATGAGTGTTTGAGAAGTTGAATGGCTGCTGCTGTAGCTCTGAGTTTAATCTGCAAAACAGCTTTTGTCAAAACAATTAGATTGTTCTCCTTTGAGCCATTCATCACCACAGACTCTTTCTTATTTTGACTTCTACCACTAGAGATCAAAAATCTCCTAAAAAATTATCATCTAGGGATTCCTCAGCTGGAATTTGGACTAGCCTACATAATTGCTGCAGACACTGCTCCTTGACTTTTTCCCACAGACCTCCCTATTGCAATACCTGGAACTCAGCTCCAGAAACTGGGCAGAGCACTGGGGAGAGCAGCTGTGGCATTTTGGCACAGGGTGACTTCCAGTTCATGCCTGGCTACTTTCAATTTTCCATCCTGGGGGCAAAGTTCCTTCCAGTGGCAAATTCCCAATCCCAGTCATGGCTTTGCCCTCTGCATATTTGTGGGAAATGAAGAGAGCTGCATTCCAGTATGAGGAAAAACCAGTTGAAACTCCACACAGAGAAGGCTTCAGGTAATACTTTATTATCTCTTCACCTAGCTAAATCTCTAATCAAGCACAAATAGATTTCTCCTCACTTTTAGTCAACATTCAATCACATTGAAGTTTTTGCTCCTGTCTGTTAGTATGCAAAGGATTTTCAACACAATAATGAGTGATTCAAAGTTTTCACTCTCACAACAAACCTGTGAAGGAAGGAGTGATTTCTGCATTTTACAAAAGTCTGATTATAAGAGAAAGAAAATAACTTCTACAGCCAGATATGTTCTGTGAATGAAGACCTAACACAGGGGCCTCCCAGTGTATCAAGCAGTGAAACAGCTTTTTTTATTAGTATTATTTGGTTTTCTTTACAGGGAAAAAAAAAAGTCACTTTCTCTGAAAGAAACAAATTATTCATTTCCTAGAAACACAAAACTGGTTTCTGTCAAATTCTTTCAGTGGTATGCTCTGAAAAGGGAGAGAGGGCAGTGACGAATGTGGCAGAGGATGATAAAGTGCTGCCTTCTCCAGAAATAGTGATTTCATTGCTGTCAGCTTCCTTGCTTGAGCCAGAACCAAAGCACACATTTTACACAGACTGAAGGGCCTCTTCATACAACCATAAATGACATCTAAACTATTTAAAACAATGGAGGGAAGATGAGGATGCAGAAAACAGAGGAAGCTCCAGACAAGCCCCAAGTATTGCCTTGCCCTAAGCCTGCAGAACAGCAGCAACATCTTTAGTGTCCCTTTAGAACTGCAACAGGATCACCTGTGCTTGCCCAAACATCTCAGAAGATAGCACATGAAAATTCCCATGGAGTTAATGTAGACACAGGGATTTCTCAGCCCCCAAAGAGTGTGGATCCTCAATCCAGGTCCAACAGAATTGCAGAGAGACATTCATGAGAAAGCTGTCTATAATAAAGTTCTACCTATGTGACAGATTTGTCTCCATCTTTAAATACCTGCCTCAATACAAAGACTGCCTGGCTGTACATAGCAGTGGTGGCTGGTTTGGTACCCTGCACATCACCTCCTTGGTGACATGCCCACAGCCAAGCAATGATGGGTCACACCACCAATGTCAACTTTATTGCTAGAGCAGAAAAAGGAGAAAAAAAAAAAAAAAGAAAATAAATTTTTAAAAAACCTAAACCAAAAACCTCACACATACCAGTTCAATGTGGCCTTTACAACTGCAGCCTTTGGCTAATACACAAACAGCTTCTTCCAGGAAGAAAAAGTTGTACTACTTGAATGAGAAGTACAATTCTGAACAGATGCAGCTAAGCCCTGACAAATCCCTGGGTAGACATAGTTATTTCAGTTTGAGAGCTCAGAGTGTGACTGGAAATCTGAACACTTTGAAGATGACATAAATCAAAGTAGCCTCTCCTTCAACATGGTGATTTCCTCTGCTTCAAGTCCCTTCCACTTTGAAAGAATGGATCTAAACCAGTCTCTCAAAGCACCACACACTGCTCACTAGGATTATGGGAAGTATTTTCTTTAAGGAGAGAAAAATCAGCTTTTTTCCTCACCTCTGCTTGTACAGCTTAAAAACTTGTTATAATGACATGGTGCTGGGTGACTACTTGGACTGTAGAACAGTGACAGAAAAACAGCTTTTCTCCAACTTGAATGCAGAGGAAAATCTCAGTGCCAGGGCATGAGAGAAGTGTGGTGAGCACAGGACTCTTGCACAACCTTGTACCAGTGGGGGTTTCAGCACATTTTTGAGAACAGGACTACAGGTTTTAGGATCACCAGGATTATTAGGGCAACCAGATAATTAGCTCTGTTTCCTTTGGGATGTCTTTAGATGTCCCATGTGAAGGTAGCTAGCTCAGTTACCAGAACAGAAGTCATTTCAAGAGTGTGAGATTCAGCTAAAGAACTGCTCAGTCTTAACCATAAAAGCTACCACAGCTGTGCAGCTGAGTCTCCCAGAAGCAAAAACCCTGGGCTCACTCTGTACCAGAGAGAAACTACAGGATTATGCCTGCTCAGCTGGTCTGAAGGATGAGAACACCTTCTGCATCTTGTTCTTGCATCAGTTTTCCCCTTCTCTCTCCTCTACTATGAGGAAACACCACACAGACAATGCAACAGGAAGATTTTCACATGCTTGGCACAATCCAAAGACTGATTTCCACCCTCCAGACTACAATTTGTCCACAAGACAACCTGAGCTTCATTTATATACTAGCATCCCCACTGGGGGTATGGTGCCCCATGCATTATCATATTAATTTCTAATAACTCCAGAGGAAAAATCCCTATTTAGGCCTAGATATGGTTACATCAAATAGACTTTAATGTACACATACATACACTGATATATCTTGCAACAGATGGAGCACAAAAATAATATGCAAACATCCACATCATACTGTCTTCCATTTTCTAAATAAATACAGCAGGACACCTCCTCAGGTAGGAACTTTTCTGGAGAAATTAGCCCTACTAAGGTCAGGAAAAATACACATTAAAAAGGTTTTCCTCTCAAGAATAAGCTTCAGTGGTACACTGATAAAAATGCATCTACTGGAACATTTATCTTTAAAAACTCAGCATATTACAAGGAATTGTTCTAATTGCTGCCTTAATCAACATCATAACTTAGAGTAAAACTTGCAATTAACATATGGTAAATAGCATCTGCCAATTAGGCTGTCATGTGCACTGTACATCTGATTCCTCTTTTCACTGGAATGCAGCTATTAGTGCTGGAAATTGTCCAGGGTCTCTGCTCTGGCCTCTAATGCTCTGTAGATGAGCAACCCTCAGCTTTATACAGCAGTTAAAAGGAAGACAAGATTCCTGCACATATGAATTAGGTCATAGATATGAACCTTGAAAAGAGGTTCATTAGTCATTTTTAGAGCTCCACTGCTTTAAAGTAGAAGAAAATCAATCACAGAATACATCCACTTCATCACTGCATAGTGTCACCACAGACAGCAAAGTTAAAAGGGTATTAATCACACATATCCCACCATTTCTCCCTTTGTTGCCTGCCCATCCTTTCCCTTTTCTTCCTTTTTCTTTGTTATACTTCACAGACCAGGAAAAAAAACAAAAACCCACAGGCATTATATTTTGTTGAATTACTCAAGATCTAATCTCTGCTGTTGTCAAGTGTCTCCTATGGATGGCTGAGGGTTCACACTTTCCAAGACCACCTGTATTTATTTGCTCAGCACTTGTAAGCTCAGTTTTGCACAGAGAGCCCTTGGATTTTGCTGCAATACTCAAACACACAGTGCTAGTCATAGAGGTAGGAGATGTGAAGCCCCCTAAACTTCTTGCTCATCAAAAAAGCACAAGACAATAAGGGATTCTAAATAACTGCATGATCAAAGCATGAAGATAAAAGAGAGCTATCTTAAAACTTACTTAAGTGTTGCTTTAACTTTCTGAAACCAAAATTATTCAAAAGGCATGCTCCAAATTTAAAAAATTATAATGAAAATAAAATGTACCATGGAAGGTTGATGCTTTTACCTGCCTTGGTAACTCATTCTGGAGAGGCCAAACAATCTTTACCAAAAACGATTCAACAACTGGTGAGGGTGCCAATTCCTTTCAGGGCTCCAGAGACAAAGCATGCTGGGGAGAAAGCCACTGCCACAATTATCAGCCAAAGCTTGTGAAAGACATCCTTTTACCAGCCAGAGAAAACTGTGACCTAGGACTTAAGATGAGACTTCTCTGCCTAACTCTGTCCCGTGGTTGTGGGGTGAGACTGGGGACAGGGGGTTACCTCAATGCTGCTTCCTCCCCTGCTGCCCTTTGCTGCTCAGCTGATCAGATTTTAAGTCTCTGAGGCCTTGGAATGCTTTTCAACATAAACAGTGCTTAAGCTCCCCCTAAGTGTGGTATAAAACTATTAATACAGAAAATAGAAAGTGTTTTGGTTTCTTCTCCCTGGGATAGAAAGAATACCAATAGAAAGTCAAAGGAAGCACGCAAAATTTTCCACACTCATCCCCTGACTGCAGAGTCAAGGTCCACTAGGATCAATGCTGGTCTTGCTTGAGCCTGAAAGCCAAAGCTCAGCTGTCATTTCAATGTGTGCCATGCACACAGCAAAGGTTTATGTGCACCATCCCATCGTGTGCTCCAGCTGCTGTCAAATGCAGACAGGGAAGAAAATGAAAGCATCAACCAATGAAGTAATTTTCCTTCCCACGTACAACCTCAGGCTGAGATGATGCCAGGTTTTACAAGCAAAACAAGTTTGAATGGCAGCAACATTTGAGAGGAGAAAATCCAAAGGAAACCTACATTTATGTAGGAAAAGTGCTTCTGCTGATTCAACAGGCAGCATTCCCGACTGCAAAGTCTGAAAGGAATCAAGACTGTGTGTGACACATGGGTGTCACTTTGGCTTTCACAGAATGGGTAGAAATTGCCTAAAGGCTACACTCTCTCCTATGCCAAACAATTCCTGAAGGGATTATAAGGCTGGTTACCTTTACTCTGAACATATTCAACTTCCTGCTGAGCCATAAAAATTCTATTGGTCTAGTAGCTGCTGTAATTTCTGAGAGTTCTCAATCATCTCTACTAAATTACAAATCATACTCAAATAAATGTAAAGAAGAAACCCAGGTCCCTTTGATTCTCTTACTGGAATAAAAGTGGCAAGGGTGGACATGGTGGGAAGGGGCAGTCATGCTGGCACTGTGCCACTTGAGGTGCTGCCCCTGCCAGGGAATTTCTGTGCAGGATAGCTGTGCCTGGACTGCATCCTTTTCCAGGTGCCAAAGGGGACAGGATTTGGACTGAGAACACAACCCTCAGTCTTGACCTTTAGTCACGGCTGAAAGTCACTCTGCAATTTTTACCAGAATAGTACAAGTGCTTGGGAGAATTCTGGAGTGAGGGGAACTGAATTTATCTCCTCTGCAGATTAAGATGCATGAATACTCTACCTATTCTTATTAGATCCTGCATACCAGGATTCATCTGGCTGTATCAAAACTTAGATCTGCTGCCTTCCTCTTTGCTCCTCATAACCAAGCTGGCTTCAGCAACAACAGAGAGAACAAAATAATCAAGTGGAAATTGCTTTCCCCACATTTCACTGCCCTTGCTCCTGTCTTGCTGCTATTTCACATGTCCTACTATTCAGGACAGTAGTCTCCATTTGAGGTAGGTTTTGAAAAGGATGAAGGAAAAATTAACCTTTTTTTTTCTTCTCTTACATATGACTTTTTAGAAAGACAGGTGAGGAAGGTACATGACACTTTAGCTGATGTATTAGTGACTTGTCATTTTGGGGTAACCTTAGACTTGGAAAAAAAATGCAGCAAGCTGGAATCACATTAAAGCCCTGATTTAGCCAAGTGCTCTGAAACACATGCTTATAGTTAAGCATGTGCCTAAATGCTTTGCTGAATTAGGACCTATGTTGGTAAAAGGGGCAATTGATTAATGGCTTCTGACAACCACCAGAAACTAATGAGCCACAGACCTCTGGTTTTTTCCTCCAAATGACTGTACTTAAACCCAAAGGAAATTTCATTATGGAAACAGAAAACACTTACAAATAAATCATACGTGTCTCCTTTGCAAATATTAATTTTTATCTGCAATTAGTGGTAAACCCAAACTTCCTTTCTTGATACAGTAATCAGAGATGGTGCCATTTGCCCTACGAAGCTGGTTATTCTTCCAAACCCCATAAATTTCTCTCTAGAATTCCACAGTTTACAGAAAGCTCTGTGAACCCAGCTAAATCAACCAGGAAATGTGCAGGATCCAACAGGTGAACCAAAAGGTTGCCTGAGACAAAGTTTGGGGTGAATCATGCCAGCACTGTAGAAACCACCTAAAACTAAAAGCTCAGGAGCACAAGATGCTGAAATTTGCTTCATGCTTCCCACTGAAACACATTATGGAACCAAACACCAGGGAATTCACATATCTGCTAGCTCCCACATGAGAGGTGGAAAAGCTAGTGAGCTTTTGGCATTCAAGCCTAGTGTGATGATATTCAAGCCTAGTGTGTTTAACTAGTTTTGGGTTAAACCACTAGATTTAGTTAAACAACTGGCCTTGTCTTCCCTAGCAGCATCACTGCAGCACAACACTGACACCACTCCCAGCAGGATGAAAGGAATCCCTTCTGTTAACACTGATCTGACAGATACACCTGCAAACTTCAAGATAGAGAGGTACAAAACAGGGACAGTAATATCTGAGGTCTCATTGTTATCACTCATAAGGCATGCAAAAAATATTCTCCCTTTTTTCCATTTTTGGATTGGTATTTTAGTCATCTAAACCAGATTTCAAGATATAGAATGAAAATACAAGAAATACACAATTGATGCCATACAAGACCTGAATGGGTGTTGGAGGGCAGAGATGGAAGTGGCTTTCATGCAACATAACTGTGAGCAGCTGATTTCCTTCATTCACCCCTTCTTTCTTGAAAGAGCACTAATTCACCTGTAATTTTAGAGATACCCAACCATGAGCCCTCCTGGACAATTTGTCACTGAACCATGAGCCACTGATGAGATGGAGACTTCAGCTGCCAGAGTTTTGTTTAAATGTTTCTTGAACATCCATTATGGCCTTTGTAAAAGATATGAATTCTTAAAGACAGAAAAGTGACATCACTAACATTACTGAGCCTTGGGGAAATTACCAAACCCAGCTTCTTTTTTTTTTTTTTTTTTAATACAGAGAAAAAGTTTCAGTTCCCTAGGTTTGGATGAGAACTCTGTGGATCACAGACTTTAACAATGCCCCAGAGAAAATGATGGGGAGAGAAAAGGAAAACACTTGTTTTGGTTTTTTTCCACAACTCTACAAAAAAATGGTATTACATTACTAAGTAAATACTCAGTGTTTACACTTCTGTTTCACTGGGAAGAGGAAAACAAATATCTACCTTGGCACAAGTGACTTATCAATATGTTTACTGTAATGCAGATCCTGGCTGAAAACATACTTGAAAGTCTATTTCATGTTTCCATGGATTTCAATCACCATTTTGCAAACACACAAACAGAATTTTGTAAACAATAACTAGCAGCCAGCTAAGGTCTATTCACCATGGTGCCATGCACAAAAATATTCCAGGGTTCAGACAGAAAACTTGCAGCAGTTCCAAAAGGAAGACAAGGTGGTGAGTTTAAAAACACATGTCCTTATCCAGCAGTGCATGAGAAAGTTGGGAACAGCAGGTATTTCCTTTTCCTAGCACTGTGAAAATGCAGTGTGTCAGTTATCACCCCAAGAGGTAAGTCTGGTTATTTCTGGAAGTGAGGGCTGTGGCTGGGAAGTCACCAGCACCACAAAGCTCATCCCTTTAGGAAATCTATCCTGAGAATCTTGGCCAGATTCAGCACTGCCCACACTGAACTGCACCACTGGTACCTGGCCCCATCCATCACACCCTCACCTGGGCAAATAAGATAAAAAAACCTTGTATTCTTCAGGTGATCAGAGCTTTTCCTCTGCTTCATTATAGCAAGAGATTGTGAATTCTCACCATTATACTTCACGACAGTAACAAGTCCAATTTTATATTTCCTAAGCCTTGTATTTCCAAAGCTCTTTTCTGTACTGCATGGCTCCACTGACAGGCACTTTTTCATTCCTCCTCTCAGTGGAAAAAGCTGGCTGGAACTGAATGAACAGTGATGAACCCTTCCCTGTAAATCTGCTCTGAATTCAGCAGGCTCAAACCATGGCACCAGGAAATGAGAATCTCTTGGCTACACCAAGGTAAGTGCTCTCAATTTACTTCTTCAGGGAACTTATAAGATGTGTTCTCTTCATTAACAATCATCTGAGCATTTAGGAAGCCTCTGGGAAGCCAGTCTAGAGGAGATCAGGATGATTCTTCCATTGCTATGGAAAATTTACTCCAAAAATCTTGAAGTCATGGTATTGCAAGGAGGATTAGAAGAGTGAAATCTTTGCTTTAAACTCTCCCTCTTACATGGAAGGAGGTAGCTTCCATTTTAATAACATGATATCTTCCACAGGACTCACTCTACTTTCAACAAAATGTGTTTGTTCTTTTGTCATGGCATTACCTCTACTTTCTCAAGATTTCTAAAAGCAGATATTAAAAATTACTATGAAGCACACCCATAGGTGTTGAAGAAACTTGGCTCCAGACACATCCTGTTCTCCCAAAGTGTTTCTCTAATTACTTTTCTAAGCACTTGCAAGAACCTCACTGAAGCATTTTCATTCCCCTCGTTGCTCTAAGGCTTTCCTCCCCATTTCAGTGTTTTTCCCCATTTCATTTTGTGTTTTCTCCCTATTTCATTTTGTTTTTCAGCCTGACCTATCCTGTGAAACCAGAATGCGGCTGAATATACCAGGCAGCCCAAGCCATTGATCTGAGAGATCACTGACAATATTCATTGACACAAATTTTGCCATTAATAGCACTAAAAACCCATGAAAGTTAAGAATTCCAAATGAAGGGACAAACAGCCAGAACATGCAAAATCAGGCTATTTGAGTATTCTCAACTTGTAGGTTAAATCTCTCAAAAAAATATGGTAGTGGTTTTGTAATTGCTTTCACAAACACCAGACAATATTTCACTGAGGCAGTAATTGACAAATTAAAAAAAAAGGAGTCAAAAAATTGAAAGCCAGAGCTGGTGGCAAATCCCACTCATGTCACATGTTTGGGAACTACAAACAGCACTGTCTCCCTACTGAGTACTGGTCAGTTCCTGCCTGGAAACCTGAGCACATTCACATGGATTCAGGAAATTGGGGAATTATTGGAAGAGGGCAATCAAACTTCCCAGAGCTCTAGGAAACATGGTGTCCATGGAGAATTTGGAAGGGTCAGCCTTGCCAAGCCTAAAAACCAGTAATTTACACACATGTGTTTGGAGAATGATAAACTGAGGGCAGGAGAAGATGTAATGTGCTTAAAATGGAACAACAGAGACTGATTTTACCCCTTGACACCAGCAATTTCCCTACCAATAAAGAACCTTGGGAAAAGTGTGTAAAGGGAAGGAAAATGAAGCACTGTTACAGGTCAAGTGATGCAAACTGCAAAGCTCTGCATGGGACACTTCCAGCACAAAATACACCACTCAAAATAGTCAATCCAACTGCCATAAAAACCCCCATCTAAGGCCAGATAGGGATGGCTGTGTAACAAACTCAAGATGCAGATTTTTTTTTTTTTTTTTTGGCCAAGCATACAGTTTAAAGTTCATAAACTTCATTCGTTTTCTTTAAAGGAAAATAATCTGAATAATTTAAAGAAATACAATGGACTGATAACAGCTTTGACTTTCACTGAGTATCTATTTCCTGTCCTCGAAATTCTCCCCTCAACCACTACTTTTTTCACTTGAATTTCCCCACATATTTAATATATTTATGAAATTCCTTTTCCTATTATTATAGAGCTCTGATCTTTTTCTCTTGTTTGGATCACAAAAGTAACATGAGTTGGTATCAGCTAGAGCTGCCACCCTACCAGCATTCCACCTCCAAAAGTGGCTACAGGGTATTTGTAAGGAGATGAAACAAATCCACAATTCACCTATCAAATCATGCAAAAACAAGCAGGATAAAACAGGAGAAGTTCTTTTTCTGCATCTCTCAGCAGTCAGTTTATAATCTGGAGCATGAGATGCACTTTTAAATCACATGCACATCTACACATATTATTAAGAGTCATAAGCCAATTTTTTATATCAAAGCTACCAATCAAATTTTTCTAAAGAGATTAAAATTCTGAAATAGAAAGGACAAGGGGTGGGGAGCAGGGGAGGAAAAATAGCAATAAGGAGACTTTTCTCCTCAAAACACAATAAATGTAGTACTAACTCTTGAGCTCACTCTGCTACATGCCACAGGCATGTGGAAGGAGGCACACAGAAAAAAAAAAAAGACATCCAAAGCAACACAATTATTCTGTACCAAGGGCAACAAAGGTGGACAATAATTTAGCAGTGCTTCAAAACAGCTGCCTTTTATACACATAAAATAGGAGGCAGGATCTAGAACACACCCAGATCTCAGCTTCAAACTGCTGTCTCATGTCTAAGAAAACAAATCAAACCCAGAAATCTCCTGTTGGTTTATTAGAATTTCATTCAAGGCTTTGAAGTTTGGGTCCAAGCTGTAGCCAGCTCATCCAGGTTTGTGCTTGGATTCCCTGAGTTTGGGTTCTCTTTAAACCCAGCCACACCATCATCCTTCCTGCTGTCACAACCACATTCACAGTCACAGAGGAGAACCCTTCAGAGTGCTCCAAATGGGCAAACTGAGGTACAAAAAAACCCCAAGACATCTTGCTGAATATTCCTGTATCTGCTCACAGAGCTCAACCCAGCCCTGGTGGTTTAGGATTAAATCTGGGAAAGATCCACATGCAGATGGATAAGTGGTTTATTAAAAAGTGAATTAGCTGTGGCAAAAAGAATTTCTGCTAAGGCTGCTCAAAGCAATCCAAAGCAGAGGCTGCACTCCCCACAAGGGCAGTGTGGGTCACTTTTGTTCCTGGGCCATGGTCCCCTGCCACCATCTCCCCTCTCACTGCTGAGGAGGTGCTGTATTCAAAACATGTCTCAGTCTAGTCAAATACAAGGTCTGTACAGCCTTTTTTCTCTCATACTCTCTATGAGGGGTCATCTGGGGATGTTGTTTGGTCGGGATGTTCTTCTGTTTGAATATTTTATGTGCAAGTTGGACAGTGTAGAGAGGAGCCATTTAGATCCAAATCAGAGCCTCCTCTGTTCCTCTCCTAGTTCAAGTTGGATCAGACTTCAGATGAAATAGTGCCAACATTTCAAACTGCTCTCAGAAGATTTTTGCTGGAATATCTTCTGGACAGTAGCTGTTCTTGGGAAGTCCACCTAATGCCAAAATTCCATAGAAATGCTTCCTGCACTGAACTACAGCCCTACAGCAGAGCTCCTTTTTGTAATGGATCTAAAATGGAAGCCAACAGAAATGTTTCCTTCTGCATTTCCCTTATGTGGATGCAGTACTGAGGCTGTGTTTCTATTTATTTTGTTTCAGTGGGATGTGGGCATGAAAAAGCCAAGCAAAATCCCCTCCCTCCTGCCCCAAGTGCTCATGCACCTTTGCACACACTGGTTAATATATCACTAATAAAGACCTGGTCCTCACAAATTAGCATCAACTGAATGTTGCTGCACTGAACACTTCACCAGATTTATATATATATATTGAAAAATCATGGATAGAGTTGGAAGTCTGCCTCCAGCTGCAGCAGATGAAGGCTTTTTCAACTTGGTAAATCCATGTGCTGTGCCAGTGAGGGGATTTACCAGCCTGGGCTCAGAAGAATAATGTGCAATGTGTTTTAGTTTACCTGAGTTCAGAGCATTTTTTAAAATAGTATTTTATTCTCTTCATGCCCCACTCCTAGCTCTGCTACAATTTTATGACAGTGCATTCATTTCATGCTGATATAAACAAGCCTAAATAAAAGACAGGCTTACTATCTCTTCCAAGACTGTCAACCTTGTATTCTTGCTTGTGCTGGTCTCTCAAACTAAAAATTAACAGCTGGGTAAAACAACAAAGGCAACTTGGACACTTTAAAACCATATTCACAGTGGGTCTCTAGTGAACTTTACAGAGGTTACACTCAATATAAAGTTCACCATTCTCATTTGATTTAGTTCCTCTCCTCTTTTAGCAAATAAACCATTATAAAGAAACTGGATTTTTATTGATGGCCCTCCTCAATTTCCACAAGCCTGGACAGCATAAACTTACAGGTCATGTAATGTGGTTTTCTGCAGCCATTTGCCCAAATATTTTACATTGCCACTTCTTTATATTTTCCAGATCATGCACAAACTTGAACCAACTCCTCACAACCTTACCAAATGCAGCTACTACAGCATTATTATCCAGACATGAAGGTCAAGTAGTCAAAGTATAAGATCACACACACCATCAGAAAAAAGCTGGAAGGTCAGAACTGATGTGATGATTCCAGACATCCTGGCAGCACAGGTATGGATTCAGCCATTTCTGGATCTTTGAGGAAGGTTATCAAAATTTGTAATTGAAAAGCTTAAATTTAGCCTGTTTGTTTGTTTGTTGGGGGATTTTTTTGTTTCTTTTTTAGTAGGCATCAAATAATGCATGATGTGGTAGCAGAAGGGGTCCATGCAACATTAAATGAAACAAGGCAGAAAGGTGATATCCCTGACACAGCTCAGTGATGATCACACCTGGAATTCTTCATTCAGCTCTGCAGAACTCATTTCCTCAGTGACAATAACAACCCAGAGGAAAATCACAAGAGAGCCATAAAAGTGTTAAGCAGGCAGAGAGGGACTGGCTTACAAAGAGATTAAAAGAGCTATGCATGCATCAAATAAGTTTTAAGCAGGGGATGTGACAACTGTCTGCAAGTGTTTGAAGAACATTAGAAAGGACAGAGAATCATTTTAGTGAAACAAAATTTTACAGCTACAGGGAGCAGTAGTAAATTAAAAATTTATGAAAAGACATACTGATCAAAAAAAGCAATTTTAACAGCAAAATCTACTGGAGTACAGGCAGACCTGATAATATGCTTGAGCAACACTTGCCAAATTCTCAACCCTTAAGAGCATAAAAGCAGTCAGTCAAATGCTGAAGATTTTCTGTTTTGCAATTTCTCCAGTGGAATACTCCATCCCTTGCTGGGCAAGTCTCAGACATCCTCTGAGGCAGCACAGAGAGCTCAGTCCCCACTGCTCCTGCACCAAACTCCAGCAAACCCTGGCAGTCACCAGTCCAGGGTTTGCCTTCCCCAGCCTGGGATAAGCCAGCAAGGGAATGGGAGTGCTCATGTCACATCCAGCCAGGCTCACTTCACTCTGTTTTCAGCTGAATAACAGCACAGTACACGACTACTGAGACCTCGTTTACAGGATGATCAATATCTACAGATGAAAATCAAAAGGGAACCCCAAACTTTGTACGACAAATTTCTTGGGAAATGCCCTTTTTTTTTCCCTGCCATACTTCAGTGACCATTTTTTAAGGGTTGTATTTGTCTTGCTCTGTCAAACCTGCTAGTTTTTAAGTTAAAGCAGTGGCTGCCTACTCCCTAGAACACGAGCACAAGCAGTAAGGACATGGAAGGCCCATTGCTGCCTGGCCAATTTCCACGTATCCTAATATGGTGAAGAAAATGTTTGACTGCATCCCAGAGCAGAGTGCCAAATTTAACAACTCTGCAGCAACCAGAGTGCCATAGAACCCTCTGCTTAGGCTCACTGGAGCTCCAGCCTGCTGCAGCTGCTGCCTGTTCACATGAACTAGACCATAATTGTACTTGTGCACAGTGACAAAGCCCAGAGCCTTCTGTCCTCCCTGCCCTGCCAGGGGAGGCTCAGGCTCGCTGCCCTACAAGGCTTGCAGGGACAGCAGCTCATTGGAGAGCTTCCCTTCTTGGGCTAAATATACTGAGGAAATCCTGGGTATCCCAGGGATATAAAAGAACATGCACAAGGCACTCTGGGTTTGCTATTTACACAAATATTCTCAAGGCCTCCAGTACAAGAACAACTTTCTTTTTCTACTGCTAATGTGCATATGAGAGGTTTTATATCAAACCCATATAAAGGGCAGGTACCTTCCTTGCTATTTTGCTGCCACTGCCATTTCTGAAACTCAGCAAAGGTGCAGGATGCTTACCTGCCTCTGAGCCCACTGCAAATAAACCTTGCCCACTTGTGTATTTGCATTTCAGCCTTCCCAATTTCACTGGGCAGCAAGTGGTCTAGGATTTTTGAACAAAGGGTGACAAAGGAAATGAATGTCATTACTGAGGTCAGCCTTCAAATAACACTTCAGTGCTCCCACTTATTCTCTTTTGTAATGCCACCAAAATCATTGCAAAGCCTGATAATGGAGTTTTGTTGACAGAAGAAAAGGGGATTATTGAGTTTATATCAGTGAAACAACTCACTTTAGGCATTAAAAGAACAATGCTACCTTGATTATGCAAGAGGGTTAGCTGGCCTCTCCCAGATCATTTCCTATGAGATCATATGCAGACTTGGAAACAGAAGGGACTGGTTTCAGGAAGTTTGGAAGCCTTCTATGGATTATATTAACAAGGCACAGACTGTTCCCTAAAACTGATTGTACATCAAATTCCACTGCAGCCACATGCCCTTGGTTGGAATGCTTTAGAATATATGATAGTACCAACAGCCACCAGAAAAAACAGGAATTCTGTCATTTAATCCCTTTGTCCTTTTTTTTTTTGTCTTTCTTTTTTTTTGAGTACTGGCAATTAATTTTAATTTTTGGGGGTACAGGTAGCATACAACACGTTACAATGAGAAAAGTCTTTGATTCTCAAAAGTTTCAAGTATCCCACAGAGTCCAGCTACAACTTTTTACACAGCTAAGTACCTGTCTTACATCACTAGAAATAAATGTTGAACTGCAAGATTTTGGAATGATACCTAATAGCTATCAGAAGTCTGTTTTTTCTTCTCTGGTAAGTACCAGCAAAAAAACACATCTACACAAAAGCACATCAGTGTCTGAAAAATACTTTTTCTTGCTATGTAGTAGATTAATTATTTACTATTTACTACCAAGCATTTTCCAGTCAGTTCAGTTACTGCACATTTGCCCTTAATACAGGAAATTAGAAAGAAAATGAGAAACTGCATTCCTTTCCCAAGAAATGAAGGAATTTATTCTTGTGCTTCTGTTGGGAAGTGTCACTTATGGAGGTTCTGGCCCTCAGACTGCTTAGCAAGGATTATTTCTCACTTGGGTTTCATGTTAACTCTTTGGTGATGCACAAATTGCATGCTGAACTTTACAAGACCTTCACTGGGAGAGACTGAATTTCACTGTGGGAGGCAAACTAACCTGTTAATGGCATTGGATAAAACACTCACCTATTCATTAGCAATGGTACCAGCAGATTTAGCTTTCAGGAGAAAGGAACATTTTCAAACAGCCTCTCCCTAAGCAAAATTATAATCATCCTTCCTATTCACAGATGGGGGAAGAGAGGTGTGGATAAATGGAATAATGGACAAGTTCCCTGTCCAAGCCCAGCTGGTCAAGAGCAGCATTTTGCACCCCAGATAAGGCAACCACATGGGGAAAGAACTTTTCTCCTGCCACCTCACTGGAGAACCAAAATACTTAGCATGAACATCCCCCCCCAGCATTAAACTGTCGTCTCTTACTAGAAATATTTTGGTTCCTGTTGGGACTGGAGAGAAATAAGAGAGGAGAGAAAACCTCAAATTTATTGTAATTATTTGCTATCTGTTTAATAATGATGTCCTCTGTGCCAGAGAAGATGCAATAATTAAAAGACAACCAGTGTCTTTGCTTAGTTTGGAGAATAACTATCCTTGATACAATCTCCCAGGAATCCATCCTTAGAGCCTTGCCCATCACTATTTATAACTGAGTAAATATTAGAGGATTCACATCTTTTGCCCTGAAAAAACAAGACCTTTGGCCTTAACATTCTTTTGGGAAGTGTTTCAGAGAAGGCTGTTGCTCTGCAGCAATGTTTCATTCCATTAAAATTCCCTCTTAAAATATATGGCCCAAAGGAGGAACACTAGACCTCAAATATACCACAAATATGGACAAGTCTGCCTGCAGGGCATTTTGGAGGCTGGGAATTTGCCCAAAACATTATCCTTCAAGAATTAACCAACTCTCTGTCAGCACAGTTAACAGCCTCAAAAAAAAAAACCGAAAAAAACCCCCAATTTACTTTGACATGCCTTTGTCAGGACAGCTCACTAATTGAATATTGCAGTGTTTATCACTGCTTAAGGTTTAATTATTCCCAAGAACTGAAACTGGAGCCTTTAGAGATCCATCTGGAAATTAAAAAAAAAAAGTGTTTGGGAGCCAATATTGCCCAAATAAATTCACTTTTGGGTTTCTATCCTCCTGGCTTCAGCCCAGCTTGCCCTGCCTCCTCTTTCCCTCCTCTCCTGACACAATCTGTCGACAGCCAGAGGTCAGCTGGCCACAGGAACTTTGTTCTGCTTGGCTACTTGAACCTGCCTGTGAACACCAAAAATGAGAAAAAAAAAAGGTACTGAGGAAACAGAACTCAGAGACACAAACTCACTAAAAGTGTGTGCAGACACAAGAGCCATCAGCCCTACCACCTGTGTAGAACTTCTTGGGATGCTTACAAACCTTCCCCTTAGAGGAAAAATTCAGATCAGATCATGCAAACACAAGCCCTGACAGTGGCAGTTTCTAATAAAAATCTATTTTTTAAAATAGTAAACTAAGTTATTTTCTATGCATTTTCAATATCTTTTTTTAAGTGTCTACAATTTTATTCTAAGCTTTTTTTTTCTTATCGTTTCTAATAATAAAATTTCTCTTTATATCATTTAAAATTAAACCTGTTCCACCTCCCTCCTAATCCTATCTTACAACAAAACAATTTCAAATTAACAAACCAAGACAAGTCCTTTCCTCACCTCCACATCAAGGTTGGCTGCTTCACTTAAATTTTGAATCCTTTTTACTTTCCTTAGCTTTCCCTACTAAAACTCTGCATTGTGTTACTCTTTTAAATAAATGTTCCATCCTTTTGAACTGGTGAATTGGCTGCACATGACATCATAACCTCCACCTGTGGAGCCACAATGATGGAGTTTCCTCACTCAGAGCAATTTGGGCTAAACAGCAATTATAAAACCAGTGCAGCCTGGGAACATTTATTATTATTATTACCATTCTTGCTTAGAAGACTCCTATCAAGTGCTGAAGCAACAATCTTTTGAAAGGCAAATTTCCTCCCACCTGGCAAGCAGAATTCTTTTTTAGGTGTCCCTATCAAACTAAAACCAGAACACCTGGAGAACAGAGAGTCCTTGACTTCCCTGACATCCTCAGCTACATTATTATCCTAATGACACATAATTGTCTCCATATTCATAACCTTTTCACCCAGACAATGCCCAGTGTGGCTGCTGAGCTGACCTCATTCCCTCAGTCTGTGCAAGGATGACCACGTGGAGGGTTAATGATAAAGACACAAGAGTTGGACCTTCCCAAGGGAAAAACACCTCCTCCCATTCAGGGAATTTCCAGGAACATGGAGATTAATATGGAGCCACAACATGGAAAAATTCCTCAGTGCTTTACAGAGCTAAATTACCATGCACATACTTATTTATAAACCTTAGCATGCAAAACACACAAGAAAAAAAAGGGGGGGAAAAGCAGGGTGGAAAAATCCCAAATATACAAGTAATTTCTGGCAGCCAGTTTGATCAAGGACTATCACAAAGTGTCTTGCAAATCAGGCTGGTCCCTAAAACTAACCTCTTTCCATACCAGACTCTGAGTTCCACAGGAAACTAAGCTAACATGGAATGCATCTCATGACAGAAATTGTCTCAATTGAATAAAATATAGCTCCAGGGGGGGAAAAAAAGGCATAAAAAGCATATATCTCACCAGATATGATGCCCTGAGCGTGGAAGATGCTGCCTCTTCAGCTCCCAAGGGATTCTCTGAGTAAGCCAATGCTTACCACAGGCACTGGAAATACAGAAATGTTTATGTGAGGGGTTGAAGAGGGCACCAAAGGCAGAAAAAAAATTACAGTTAGGAAGATGTAGAAAGCAAAATAGATCTTGATCCTTGCTGCAGTTGCTAGATGTAACTGCACCACTGACTAAACTGATTTGCTGCCCCTTTCCTTTTTCCTCTGTGAGGAAGAAACTCCCAAGCAAGAAAGGCAGAGTGCTCTATGCATCTGAACTCCCACTTAGGGAAGGAAAACTGCTCCATTCACCTGATCCTGCTGCCATGACTGTAACCCAGCCACAGTGTAATGCAATCCTGAGAACATCCTGGGAAGCATCAGCCACACAACTGAGAATTTGAATATCCAAGCTGCACTGATTAATATGGAGCCAAACCTCATCATGCCCCCCAATAATCACTTCCAGAAACAAAAAAAAACCCAAAAAAACCACCCCCCAAACAAAACAAGCAAAAAACCCCAAACAAACAAAAATCCCCCCAAAAACAAAAAAATACAACCAAAAAAAAAAAACCTGATGGAATTCCCTATTTCATTTGGCTACAACCAGCACAGGTTCTTGATGGCTGGCTGCCTCCAGTCAGAGATGCAAAAAATTTTGGCTATTCATGCACAGCTGCTGGGTTGCATTTACTTGGGTTTCAGTGGGTTTAAGCAGTAGTGTCAGGGGGCAAGATTTGCTTATCTGAGAGAATTCTGAGGTGTTTGTTCCAATTTTAAACTGCCTGTCAAAGGGGGTTTTTGAAGGTAGTGTGTGATTAAATGAAGAGGGAGTCAGTGTCTCCTCCACACATGCAGCACTGTGCTCCACCATGGTTGAACACACCTGGTACCCTGGTTTTAGGAAAAAAAAAACCAAAAAAACAAACAAACCAACCAAAACACGTTTGCTGCCCCAAGAACTGCCAAGGCAGAGAATCACAGCTGTGACCACCTGAGATGGCAGTTCCACCAGGAAACTCCATTCTGAACCTCCACAGGAATCCAGGTTTTCCTGAGGTTTGCCAAATCCAGCAGATCTGGTGAGAGGAATGCTGCTTTTCCTTGTGCAATGCATAAATCTAGATTACAGAATCTCTCAGCCTTAATAAAATTAGTTCCCACCGAAGTAAATTGCAGTTGCATGTGCTAATCCAGAGAAAATCCAGATCCATCAATAAAATGCCAAACTACTCCAATCACTAATGAAACCCAAGGACTGACATGCCATTCAGCAGTCATGGTGCACATGAAGTGATCCAGGACTTTCAAGCAGAAACTCTGCTTAACTGATTGTAGCTGTGAGAAAAAAAAATGCCCCATCATTTACATACCAAGAAGAAAATACAAATTTAAAGGTACAATCTAAGCACCTTTAAGTTGTGTAACTTCCTGGCTGCTGAGATGTTTTGCAGATAAAGCTCTGAAGGTGGACATCAGCCTTAATCAGAAGAACATCTTGTTTTCTTTCCAGGGCTCTCACTGAGCCCTGTTTGCTGTGATACCTCAGCACCAAGACATTCCTGAGTGCTCTCACTCACAGGGTGCTTAAGTGCTCTCCTCACCATCCAAACAAGATTCCTCACCTTCTTTAAGTTAAGCACACGTTTGTTGAGGCAGAGCCAAAACATACACACACACGTTTTCCTGACCAAGGACTTGTTTTTCTTTCATGGGCTGTTTTTACTCTGTAGTCCTAAGAAAACTTAAAAAACAAAATCATTTTGCCAAATATCTCCAAAAATTCCTTATTGAAGCAAAACTCACAAACATATTTTCATACCACTCTATGATTCCATGATCTATCAAATTAAATACCTGACAACTAGACACAATTTGAGCCAGAGGAATTTTTTTAATCCACTTGCTGATATACTTTTATACTGTTTCATATCATATAGCCTGCAAAATATCCAAGTCAAGGGGCACCAATAACTAAAAAGCTTCTATAAAATTAATCTGTTTGGCTCCTACTCAAGAAATCTCTGGATGGCACACACAAAGGAATGCTGAGACAATTATCTTGCACGCCATTCGTAAAAGGAGCAGTAAATGCAACACAAATTAATTTACCTTATTATTTACCTCATTATTTCTTCCATCTCCTATAGATGATCTCATCACTGTATTTACTGACACACTGATCAACTGATTACCAGGTGGGAGAAACTGAGGTTTGAGAACCAAACCCAAACAGTTGTGGAAATATAAACTTTCTCTTCCAGGAGCCAGTACTGCGTTTCTTCCATAACTTTGTAACTAGAGATAAGTTCTAAACAGAGAAGTAGACCATTTAACATTTTATAAGCAAACTAAATTGTGTTTTTCCGTAGTTCTTTTCCAATGTGAAATTCTGTTCCCTGTAGGAAGGGGAAATGATCATTTTCAGAGATGCTTCTCACAGAGGGCAATCCCTATGGTCTTGTTCTGTGGGATTAAATATGGGAACACTTGGATGGTGCAGCCTGCAGTAGCAAGCAAAAACAACAGCACTGAGGGCTACCTATTTCCAATCCACTGGAAAAAGCTTGATCCTCTTTTCCATAAGCTAAACAAAAACCAAAGTGCCTTATTTCCTTGCAACACCCTGGAAATGGCAAAGCCTGGGAAGTTGTGTTTGACCCAAGAGCTGAGGACGACTCTCCCCATTGTGGCACAAACATCAGAAAACCTACAGAGATCAAACCTGGATTTCTGAACATCTCTGGAGCCCTGTTAAAGCAGGAGGCATGAAGAGCAGCCAAAATTCCCACTGAACCATGGTTCAGAGGAAAGATGTGCTGAATGTCCCTGAATTGCTTCCTAGCAATTCTGCTTGCAGAAGTTCCCAGGGATTACTTGGTCTGGTTTTATCCAGCCCCCAGGATCAAAACACATCACAACCCACGTGGATCTGGGCTGCAGACATCCTAAAGGAGGCAAATGGCAAAAAAAATTCT
This sequence comes from Luscinia megarhynchos, assembly GCA_034336665.1. NCBI lineage: Eukaryota > Metazoa > Chordata > Aves > Passeriformes > Muscicapidae > Luscinia > Luscinia megarhynchos. Next base: position 2,632,973 of record CM067564.1, on the reverse strand, counting down.
CTTTCAGTGCAAGCAGAAACATCTTCCATTTACAATCACCTGCAGAGACAACATGAAAACCACCAGAGACAGCAGCACCTCTTTGGTGTCCTCAGAGCAAGTAACCACACATTTACAAAAATACATTTGAAATGCTCTCTAGGGCCATTCAAATTCCCAACTCTTCAGGCTGAGGACTAACATTTGACAGAAAGGAGACACAGGTTGCAGCTTATAGAATTCTCATGTGGAAAATCCCCCTTAAGGTGTCATTTTCCTTAGGTTTTATATATGACTGGTTGAAGAGACATAGTTAAAATGAAAAAAAAACAAAACAATAATACTGGGGGTTTAGCAAGATAGCTTCTTTTACACTTTCATTTTACCTATAAGTCCTTGAGCTTCTCTTCTAACAGCACTCAAAAAAAGACCTAAAGCAGTTTTGTCTATTACTTGACCTAGGGCAGCAATTGTTTTTTTCACTGCACACCACAGTCAGGCACAAGCCCTGCTCAAAATACAGCTTTGGTCCCTTCCATGACTCAAACATGAAGGTGAATTTCTGACAAATTGTGTTAACAACAATTTGATGACAACACAAGCTGTGATATTCCACTAAGTGACAAGGAAAAAAGCAAGGCAGGTTATGTTGTTTCCTTGTCAGCATCCAAAACCACAGCACACATGTGAATGCTGCTTGTGCAGACAGAACCCTCTTTAAATCTTGGAAAAACCTTGGTTTAGATATTTTTGGTTAATAATTCCACCAACCACCTGTCTATCCTTCTGCCTCTACTCAGTTCTGGAATAAATCAACAAACACTGGCATTTTAGAAAAAAAAAAAAACAAAAAAACCAAGGCTTTTTGAGGATCTTTTAATTCCTCCATATATCTACTCCAAAGAAGGTCATGTCCTGTTTTACTTATTTTTTCCCCCAACATTTTTGCCCTATGTTTTTCTTTATAGGAGACTGAAAGATAGAGATTCTGTACATTTTTGTGGGACAACTATATTGGCAGGCAGCCATTTCCTCAGCCAATATCAGCAGTGAATTTATAGCTCAAAGAAAACTGAAGAGACAGGGGTTTGTAGGGACAGAGGTTTTGTTTATCTGTGGTTTGTTTGTTGATTTTTTTTCTTCCTTAAAACTGCAAAACTCTTTGGAAAAGTTTGCCACTAAGCTTATAAAGGAAAATTAGAATTTAAAGCATCATCTGCTCTGCAGGATCTCACCTACACTCCAGTCCCTGAGGTTATTAACTCCAACTTTGGTGCACACTACCAGACTGAGTGCTCCCTTTAAACTATTGGCAGCCTATATTATAAACCACATAATTTCTACTTCACCACTCATTTTCTTAACTTAGCTCTCTTCAGTTTCAATGTGTGTGGATGCAAGGAATAAAATACAAGCCAAACAACATTTCACCTTGGAGATCGACCCTTTTTTCAACAACAACAGCAAAAAAATTTGGAAACAAATGTTTTCTGACAAAGACAATTAGAGCTCTACAAGTGGGAAATGTCCTGAGCATCAAATACTTAATTTTTGACAAATGCTGTGCTGACAGCACCCAGCAGAGCTTTGTGACAGGCTGAGCTGGATGGGACTGAAGGTTGTGTGGCAATAGGAAGGCACAGAGCTGGCAATGCCACACATTTAGAGATAAAACCCAAGGCAGGGCAGCAAACAACCAAAAAACTGTGTGGCAGAAACATGGGAGACAAGAAAACAGCAACAACATTTATTAACAAAACCCTTACCCAAACTCCAGCCCCAAACTCTAAAACTAAAGAAAGTTTCTTTTTAGGACATTTTAGTTGAAATATGTTTGGGAAAATGTTGCAATGAGCCACTCGAAAAAAAAAAACACAGTACCAACAAAAAATACTGCATCTTTTTGATTTGGTAAGAGTGTCCCTTATTCCACAGATTTTGAGATGTATTTAAGATTCCATAGGTTTCATATTACATCACTGACTGTTCATAATGAAATCCCAGGCAGTAGCAAAAAGAAGATTTAATGACAGCACCACACAAGATATGGATATGGGGCTCTTTGAGCAGGTTTACTGATAGGAATGTTGAATATGGGTTAAAACAACAGTTGCCTGGCTCACCTGTGCGTGCTAAAATGTCAAGTTACAGCACAACTTACACAATTTCTTGAATCCCTCAAGAAATTAATCTCATTCTACCCATTGCTGGATTTTTCAAAATATGTCACTTGCTACAGCTCTATGACACAGTCAACTGTCTTAAGAAGTATTTTTCCCATTTTCAAATCCCATCCATCTCCTTGATGAATAATGTTTTGATGGTTTTAGTAACATGTTTGATATTACTTGGACTGGGAGATTAGTGCCCTTCAAAGCACAGCATGACAGTGGACAAAGCACTTGGCTGGCATCACCTCCAGTTTGGTGCAGTCACAGGAATCATTTTTCTTCTTTTGTGCTTCATTTTGTCCGAGTGACAAAAGGGAAAACGATGCCAAACTCCTCTGTAAAGAAGGATCAGCAAAGAACAAGCAATGCCTGACAGCTTGTTCATAAAGCCATTTTACACTACAGAAAGAATATATATTTTAGAGATTTTTTTTTTTATAAATACTAAGAAAACCACTTGACACCTTGCAGCTAACACAGGGTTGAAAGTAATTCAGAATCATCATGTATTTTCTGCAGGTAGATCCCCTTGGTCTGGGAGAGATGATCTGCTGGAGGCCATTACCAGATAAACAGGCAATCTTTGTATAGGAAATTTTATAAACTCCAAGGTATTCACTGCAACAACACTTTCCTTGGGACTAAAAGAGATTTTTGATATAATATCTCAAACTGTTGCTGCCATAGTTGCCCAAGAAATAATTCTTATTAGAGCTGTTCAATTTCATGTTTTTATGCCAGAAGCAGATAAAGCAGGCAAAACATTTCAGAGAAAAAAAAAAAAAAGAAAAAAAAAATCATTGGAAGGATGTATTTGAAGAGCCACCTTTGGTTGAAAAGGCAGGACAGGAGTGTGCTGTCAGATCTGGAACATGAACTGACATTTGAGGAACAGGATAAAGCAAAAGGAACAAAGGAGCTGTTGAAAAATCTCCTCCTCTGAACAAAAGGATGTCACCCAGTGATCCACATCCCAGCATCAGACAGAGCTGAGCTCACAGCAGCTTCTCCCATCAGGGCTTTTTGTCAAAGCTGATGAGACTCAGACCTGAGAAGGTGCTTCCACCCAGTGGAGCTGCTCCTCACCTCTGCAGACAGGTAAAACACACAGCCCAGCTTGGATCCTGCAGCTCAGGCTCCCACAGGACTCAGTTCCCACTTTGTGTGAATTTCAGGTAAGCACAGCACACAGATTATTATTATTATTTGGCTTATTATGTACACGTAAAAGAAGGAAACCCAAGCCACAAAAATAAATTTCTCACACAGAAAAAAAGCATGTGGATGTGCATGGGAACAGAAAGGAGAGCACAGCAAACCCCACCTTTTGCTCTTCAAAGGAGACACTTAATTTTGGTTAAAAACTGATGTAAGACAGAAGATATGAATCCCCTGCTAAGCTTACAATTAGTGCCTTGCTGTTTTGTGCAGCTGAACTCAACTGTATCTTCAGATGAATTTTTTTGGAACGCTTTTAATGACATTGGCTGCCTGTATTAAGCTGTTGCAAAATTTGATTTCCAGGGTAATGACAGCCAGGTCTAAAATATCCTAATCAGACATCCAAGAATCAAGGCCTTTCAAAAATAACTTGGAAAAAACCCTGCCCTTTCTTTTGGCATCTTCTTTTTGACAGAAAGTGTGTCCACTTGCCAAATTAAGGAGAAATATCAAAGAACAAACAGACCCTTGACCTACAGCCAGACTATTGTTATGCATTCCATGACTGTGTGACAGTGTAAAACATGAATTTAACAAGACTGGTTGGGAGCTTTGTATTATGCATGCTCACTCATTCTGGTGATTTTTATGAGGTTTTTCTGTTCAACATCCATTCTACTCTAGAAGAATGCAGCAGCTACATGAAAATTCACCAATTTCTGTGCAGAGTTCTCCCCCCCTGCCAACAGTGATGAGTCAAAACAAGAAGGTCTGAAATGTTTCTCTATTAGAATTACTGTGTGCTGCTCTGATTGGCACAGCTCTCAGCTGGAATCAATCCTTGGCATCAGGCAGACCAAGATGTGGAATGAAAACTGCTCTGCATTTATGCACTGAACACTCAAACAGGATTCACAGGCATGAATTAGCCCAGGACAACTGGACATGCAGTGAGCTGGTGCATTATGGCCAGAGATTATTCCTAGAAGGGGTCAACAGCCAGAAAAACAGAGTCTGCCAAATCTGAGGGCTACAGCTGGATAGGAGAGAAGCTTCATCATCAGTTTCAGCAGAGCTAAAAAACCCATTTCTTACATGCTGACTTTCACTTTTCTTAGAAATCACTAGAATGGCTTCATTTCCAACCATATTCTTTAAGTCTTTATATATATAAAGAGCCTGGTCTCCAATAAAATCTATTCTTAAACCTAAATTCTGTGGTGTTTCATAGGCAAACTGTTTCATGATGTGATCCAAAACTCACTGAAGACTTTCCATCAGGCTCTTCATCGTGTGACTTCTCGAAACAAGTGCTGCTCCAATTACACCCTGACATCTTTGTTTCTGTAAAGCAGCCAGAACCATCCATGCCATGGAATGAAGCTCAGGGACTTCCCTGCTCTGTGGAGCCTCAGACTCCACAGCTTTATTAACCTGACTACAGCTCCTTGGAGGACTTCTTTCCATTGGAAGTTATGAAAATAAATGTAAAATATATGCACTCACACATCATAAAAGTGAGGTTTTGTTTCATTTTAGACTACGAGATTAAAAAAATTACACTGTGAAAAATAAAATTGAACTTACAAACCCCTAAACAATAAAGGGTTATGCACCATGGAGCTGTTTCTGGTCAACTTCTCTCATAAAAATGAAAAAGGCATCAAAAAGAATAAAGTCAGCATGTCTGATATTTGTAAATGTCTGTACCCTTTCTATATGCAGCAGTTGGATATAAGTTAGGGTTGTTTTCCAGCTGACAGGAAAAGACCTCAAAACCTTGTAACCAGCTCACTAGTCATGAATCAGGTTTTTAATTTGCCCTCTCCCATCTCAAGTGTAAATTAACCTCAAATCTTCACCCTCACTGTGCTTCAGTCGTGGTGATCCAAGTGATACTTTCAGTGAGCTCTGGCACAAAACTCACCTTTGAAAAGACCTTGGAGACCTTTCAGAGGAAGTGTTTTCACAAGTGATGTGCTGTGATCAATGACACTTCACCAGATGTAAAAGGGCTCCACATTTGATTATTCTTACTTATAAGTAACCTTTTCCAATCAGCAAACTAACCATGTGCTTGAGAGGGTGGGATCAGCTTTAACTTCTGATTCCCACATTTCTGAGGATATTTACCAGGTGTCCCAACAAAACTCTTTGTTATGCTGCACACCCACCACAGCACCAGACAACTTTCCCCACATGACCAATAATGTGTCAATATTAAACTGCCTTACCTCACAACCAGCAGAACTTCCATTTATGTATAAATATTAACAGTTCAAAGAGAAGGAAAGCACAATTTGAATAGATAATTATACCTCAGTTTACTACACAGTGATGTCTGCTCAAGAGAAACTTGTATTCTCTGCTTGTACACCGAGCTATTCCTTAAATTTTCCATCCTCAGGATAATGACAGTTTTTCTTCATTCTCTACTTTTGACACAATACAGACTGCTGACTTTCACACTGACTCTCCAAAAGTGAGAACTGCCTGCACTGTAAAAAAGATTTCTCTTGAAAAAGTGAGTTCTTGCTTAGATGAATTCACTTTATACAACAAGAAGCTCCCAACAGGCAACAGAACGATTTTCAAATTCCAGGGCTGTGAAAGGTTGTAATTGTGACACCATGTCTCTGTGTTCTATGTAATGGAATCTGAAAATAACAGCTGAACGAGGATGCATCACTGCTGTCCCAAAATCTATGTACATGCAAGACAGAGCATGACAGAAACAACATGAGGAATTCACAGCAGCCATGGTCAGTGTAAAACAGCAAAGGGCACAGCCAGAGAGGATGAAGCCACTCTCTCACTGCCCCTGCAGCCCTGGAAGATTAAATATGTCACACAAGCTGGCCAGCAGAGCTAAAACTCCCCTGTTTCCTGGCACTGGTGTCAAAGAGCTCCAGAAGTGGATTCCAGGAGAGCTCTGTGCCTGGTGCTTGCTGCTGGCCAGCCCTGCTCCTCCAGGGCCATTCCTTCTGCTCTCTCTCCCCTGGGATGCACACAGGCATTCCCAGCAGGATACCTCAGTGCCAAGGAAGGGCAACCCAGCCCTTGTGTTCAGTCACACCCAAAATGCCACTATCATTTTATGGCCATCAGCCACAGTCTGCAGAAAATTGAGTCCTAGTCATTTGCCAGAGGATACAGAGGAAACTTGGAAGGGATTGGTGGGTCTGCCAAACTGTAGGCAGTGCTTTACTCATTAGATAACCCTTTCTCTCAGATCTCTTTGTTATTGCATCTGGGGGAAAAGAAAAAAAAACATTTAGGCAGCTTTAGTAGTACAATTCTGCTTCTGCTCTCTCACACATAAATCTCCAGGTTTTACTAATGGCATCATAAATCTTCCCAGGCATTTCTAATTCACCCCTTGTTGTGCTATCTATGTACTTTATCTCATAGGGTTACCCTGTGTCAGGTATTAATACTAAGACACTGTGCCTTGTCTTTTGTAGGAAAGTACATGTTCTTATCTAAATTGCTGAAACAAATAACTTGAATTATTGTCCCTGCAAACATACTTGAATGGTGTATTTTCAGATAACCAACTTTTATTTTTTTTTTCCTTCTCCCTTTGCCTACCAGCGAGCGAACAGAAATTAATCCCTCCACAGGAGTTAAGCCAAGAATGAGCTGCATGCCCAGTCTGGAGGAGAGGAAGGATGCTGTCCTGCACCCAGATAACTCTGTCCCACCTGGCAGGGACCACACCCACACCAGGCAGGGCTCCCGAGGTGGCTCAGTCCTTTTATCCCCCTGTCTGCAGAAACACGAGCTGGGAAACTGAGCTGCTCCCCCTGGAAGTTTCTTCTTTTCAAGTCAACATTATTGTGCACAGTCCCTAATGCTTAATCCCTCTGGTGGGCTCTGTGCCTGGGACACTGACAGTGAAATTGTTTTCAACTGATAACTGCCCTAAGGATGCCCCCTCTGCTTATTATTTCTTTGATCCAGATAAGCATTTGGTTGTTTAATCAGTCACAAAGCTAAAGCAGAGAGAACATTGAAAAGCCTGACAACCTCACATATTTAATTTAGCCTAAAAGTAATTTCTGGGCAGAAAGGGAAAATTTAATTAACTCTTCTCTATAAAAATGCATAGTAAGATGTGTAGCAAGATCTTATACATTCCTTTGAAGTTTGTCATACATTCCTGAATACCTTTGACAGCCTAAGAAGCTATGTGTCTGCTTCTGATTAGATAATTGAAATAAATCTACACCAAATAAATTCAGATCTCTTAAAATAAACTGCAGAGGTACATGAACTCCATAAAATTCATGTAGTGCTTCAACCAAAAGGCATTTCTGAAAAAATCAGCTATCATGAAGGAATTTATTTCTGTATTTTTCTTCATGTATGGGGTCTGCAGCTAGTGTCCAAATTTTAATCCAGACTTAACAGTAGTTGGTACTGACTGGGATTTTGTGAAACTGCAAACCACTGCAGCAGAGGGAAATCACATCTTTTACACTTAGTACTTTTTCCATTTCACACCTAACAGTTAAATGCTCATTAAAAAATGACAGATAGCACAATGTCAGTCACTTACTCCAAATCCAGCAAATATTTGCCTGCTCTTCCAACTTGAGACAACACTGTGAAAGAAGGCTGAACCTATAGGGAAGGTTAATTTCAATTCACTGCTCCCAGCCCAGCAAGTCACCAAACAATTCATGTTGCAGTACTGTTTTGGCCAGACTACAAAGCCAGGAAAAGTGTGTGTATATATAGATATGTAATAATATATGCTACACAGACCCAGACATATTACATGCAATGGAAGGTGGCAATAAAATTGCATGTATTGCTTGGCAACACATGAAGAGAACAAGGAGAATTTGAGAGTACAGCCAGGTAATAAGTGGTTCAAGCCATGCAGATACCTGGGGCTCAGAGAGAGCACACAGACAAAGCTCCCCATGGAGCTGAGTGAACACACAAACCATGTCATGCTGATCACAATGATCTTGTTAAATTTATCAGTCATGTAGGCCCTGCCAACCACTGTGCAATGCCCTACTGAAATCACAAAGAGGATGGCACTCAGTGGATTCAATTTCAACCATCTAGATAAAAATCCTCATAAAAACCCACAGCAAAGATGACCAAACAGACACAAGAACATGCTGCAGTTCCAGCTAAAATGCTGAGATGCTACCACACTTCATGCAGCCAGGAACTTTTTTGGGAAAAAAAAAGTTCTCCAGCTCACAGCCATGGGGTGATAATATTCCACTTGTTCTTGATCCCAGGACACTGTCAGATCCAAAAGCAGGCAAAGAGGGCAAGTTTAGGCAGTGGGATGGCACAGGACAGGGGTTGCAATCACTCAACCATCTCTGCATTGCTCAGGAGTAAAGCACAGCTGGTGATGACAAGAGAAACAGCCCTGCAGAACATCCCAGGCCACCAGCCCTGCACGAAGGTGCATGAAGTCACAGAAGTGATGAAGTGCCTGGCATTTACAGGGAGACATCTGAAAATGGTGATGAAAGATGCAGCAGAGAAGCCTATGCAAGCAACTCATTTGGAAACAGAACTTTGGAGCCACAAAAGAGCAAGTTAAAAATGTGTCCTGGGATCCTACTGAGAAGTCAAGACTCATGAAATTCATGGGCAGAGAAAATGGAAGCAAAAGTAGTGAATTCGCAAAAAAGATGAAAAATCACACATTAAACCTGGGTCTGTCTCAAACTAACCCAAAGTATTCAGGTGACAACTTTCTTCTAAAGGCTCATGTGATGGCAGACCCACCTTCTGCTACTTGCCAAGAGCTTCACACTGAGCCAGTTAATCACAGAGTGCAAGTCTGACACTCTGCCCTGATGTGTCCTACCCAGGACATCAACTCTGGAACACTGACCTGGGGCCAGAGTCACAGAAAGAGATTGAACATTTTACCCTGTACATATGTTAATGCTTTTCCATTTAAAAAAAAAAAAAACAAGAAAAAGAAATAAAAAAGAAAAAAATAAAGCAAAGCACCATGCTCCTAAATTTCACAAAAACAATGTTATCAACAAGATTTTTCTGTGCTTACCAAAAAAAAAAAAAACAAACCAAAAACCAACACAATCACAAAAATGTGGACCTACAATGAGACTTGTCACAGAAGACAGCAAGCCAATTCTGCTTACACACAGTTTACAGAAAAATAAGTAACTTTTGTTAACAAAATACTGGTGAGTAGGAAGATAACCAAAAAACCACTTCTGGAGAGCAGAGCATTACATAAAAAATATACATGTAACACCATATAAATGTGTTGCACAGCTTCTTTCCCCATCAGAACTTTTAAAGTGCAGTTATTTGCTTTTGTTGCACTGAAATACATGGGGTAGGATTTTCCAATCACTTTTTGCCATCAGATATGTGAAGTGTCCATGCTAAACAGGAAAAAAAATATTTTCCACCAGATGGAGCAGTGCCACAATTAACAAAATTGACACTACTAGTCTAAAATACATGAAATAACATCACACCTAAATGGAAATACAGCAGCCATCAAAACCTGTGTTAAACACTTTATCACCTCCAGCAGTGTCCAGAGCTGGTACTTTCTGATTTCAGTTCCATGGCTGTATTATTCTACTCATCTATAAATCTTCTCTCCATTCTTTCCTACCCTCTTTTCATTATTTCAGGTTGGTTCTTCCAAAACCAGCACCCACCTCCCTTGTTTTCTGTCTGTTCTCTCTATCACTCCTGGCAGCTCTGCCCTCCTTCCTCCCTCTCATCTCAAACTTGCAGATCCAATGCAATCTTCATTTCTTTTCCTCACATTCCCTCCCAGTTTCAAGTCTCTTGCTAAATTCTACTGTCATTTGCTTGTAATTCCTTTTCTCTTTGCATTAATACTCCTGAGGAGGCTAATTTGGGGGGAGAGTGGGGAACAAACACACAAAAATAATAACAAAAAGACCCTAAACCACAGAACTCACAACATTTTCTGATTCTTTTTAATATTTGCTTTACTTTGCAACCTTCCCAGTTACTTGGCTTTATAAATGCCACAGCAGAATTAGTCTTTCCCACCCACATCCATTTTCTGACCATATTACACATGAAAAAAATACCAAAAAAACCTCATCTGACCTGGCTTCTGCAGAAAAGCAAGCATGTAAGCATTTTAAGAGGAATGGGGCTTTGTTTTCTGAGTCAGGCCCACACTGATGATCAGCTGCCACTAATTTGATCTATGGAAAAATACCTAGCAGAAGATAATATTTCTTCATGCCTAAAACTCTAAAAACAAAACATGGAAGGCACAGCTCAAAGTAAATTATTCCATTTTGCATAAACTACATACAAAGCAAGAATTAAATAACATTTTCTTGTTCTATTATGTCTACTGACACATTTAGTGACTGGAGAACACTTTTAGTAACCATATCATGATTAGTGACCAAAACAGCTTGCTCTCATTCTGGAGATGCAGCAGAGCAGAACACCTCACTTCTGTAATCTCATTTTCTCCACTGGAAGTGAGTCATTAATGTTAAGTTAAATCTACAACAGATTCCAGCCCAAAAGCCTCCCAGGAAAGAACCCACCCAGAAAAGCCTCTGGAGTGTGTGCCTTGCTGGCTACCCCCAGTTTCTGACTCCTCAAAAGTCATTTTGCAATAGTCCAACAACATCCTTCATGTTTGGTCTGTAGCAGCTCATTTTCCACGCATTTTATTTTGTGTTTCTTGTCTTTCCAGATCATTTCTGGATCACTTTTCTGTGGCAGCTCCAGACAGGGCTCAATAGCAGGCTGGTTAATAAACCATTGTAACAAAGTGAATCCTGCTGGGGTTTTAATTACACAAGCTCAGTACTCCTGCTGCAATACATTTGGACTTCAGGAGTGACCAGAAAGGTTCCAGCTTTGTCTAGCAGGACTTAGCTGTGCACACATGTCCCAAAATCAGTTTTTAGGTAGAACTCAAGGGGACTTCTGAACTACAAGAAAGAAGGGGAAAAAACCAGCTGTGAGCTCTGTGACATAAGGCAGATGTCACATTTTCTTACCACCACCAAGAGAAGAATCAACCAAACATTGTTCTTCCAGCAGCCCATCACCCTGAGCATAAAAAATGTGTGTCTAATTTACTTGTCTGGTTTCAGATTCCAACTGTTCCATAGGATTTTCTCTGCTAGAATCACAGAGCCTGTTAGTAGCCAATATCTGTCCCCAAGGAGGTACCAATATTTGATTTTTATGAGAGTTTTCTATATTGTTCATACACAGAAGGCACAGTCCCTCATTCTATTTTTCTTATTCCTTAATATATGGTTTTGGCTGGATCACAACCATTTATCTGAACAGAGTCACTTTATTGAATGATACAGATTGCACTCTACAGCTGCCTTATCTTCATCACTGCTCACTATCCCCCCACCCTCCTCATCCTGCCATCATCTGTGCTTTTTATCTGAATTCCAAGTAGCAGCAGCTGGAGCATCACCCCTCCCTCACTTCTGCTCCTCACTTCATTATTTTCCCAGAGTTTTCCAGTTCTAGAGTGCTGTAACAACAACTGCTCAAAGACAGCAGCATGCCTGATAGACATTTCCCAAAATCACCTTGGAATTCCATCTGCTCAAGGATTACCAAACACAACTGCTGGCAGGGAGGGTCCCCTGCTGACCCAGTGCTCTGGGATAACCCAACTTTTCATGTTGGAAAGGAGTGTTCATGGGAGTTACAGGTTACAGGAGCACAGCCACACAATATTCTGTTGACCTTGGAAATTCTCCCACCATTGATTTTATGTACAAAGCTTCCAGGCCCTGCTTCTCCTGCCAGCCCTGCTCTGTAAAATCCTTTTTCAGTAGGGGAGGACGTGGGTAAGGAATTTTTTTTACTCTCCTTGTTACAGTGTTAATTTTTCTTCTTTTTCTAATTAATTGTTTTGGAAATTTGAAAAGTAACAGCTAGACAAATGGCAAAATTTTTAGGTATGGGACAGGGCAGACCACAGAATTTCCACAACCACTGAGTAAGTTCAAGCAATCTCTAAAATACCATTCTGGCATGTAATTTGCAAGAATGTGGATAAATGCAAATATTTGCTAAGTACTTCTATTTTTCCCTAAGGTTTCAAACACAACAATGAAACTGGAAGCCTGGAGAACTTGGAGCATTCCCAGTACCAACTGGACACTCTTAACCTCTAAACTCTCCACAAAATCAATGTGGAGTGTGTTTGCTGAGCAGATGTTTATATGCACTTCCTGTTCCAGTGCTAACTTTTTAGTTACTGGGAAAAAAAAATAAAAAAACAGAAGCTCTCTAACCTCTTGGGAATCATTTTCCATTAAAGAGACTTTAGATAGACTATTTGTTTTTTCAGATTTGGAAAGAAAACTCAAAGGAATGTGTATTTTGAGTATCTTTACTCATTTTACAGTAACAGTCCAGGGCTGTATGGGTGGAAAAATTTGCAAATTTATTTTTACTAATCTACCTCGTGACACCTGATGATGCTTTGCACCAATGGAACACGATTTCCTTAGACATGACCCTGACAGTTTTTCACTTGATCACACAAACAGCCACAGTTGTTACAAATGAGCAGCCCTACCAAGAGCCTGCATTAAAAAAAGCCAACCATTGTGTGAGGATGGAGCCTGCACACATCCCTTCCCACTTCCTGACAGCTGGGCCCTTTCAGGCAAGGAGAGAAGCCTGATAAAAGCTTCTGTTTGGGCTATTTCTTCTAGAAAGCAAATCAATTTTGTTCCAACACCTCTCATCCAGCACTTCTAACAAGCCAGCTTCCAATAAATTACATTTTTTCAAGAAACACAACGTGAAAGATGATGCCAAGTGGTGGGGTACCTCACCATTAGCATGTTTTGCCATGGTAGAAATTAGAGGACATAGGACAACCAGGAATTGAGTGCAAAAGACTAGAAACTTCTTTTTATTACTGCCCTAGGCTTGACAGTAATGGAGAATCATTGCAGAAAGAATTGGAAACCCAAAAAACATAGGAAGGACAGCAGTAAATCAGCAATCTAAAATAACTCAGGGGATATGGTTTTAAGGAAATATTCCAGATCACAGCATTCAGGAAAAATTCTTACATGACCAGATTTCAAAGGGAGGATAAACTGATGGAAAAGAAGAAAAATTAAGATATTGGGTTGGTGATTTAAGCATCCCCATCTGGACCAACATTCTGTCTTTACTTATTTGACTACAGCCAGAGCAAATTAAAGCACATGCATCTGGATTTATACCAGTGAAAGCTAAAAAAAACAAAACAATGTCTGCTTTTGCTGAAGTGTGATCTCTGAAAAATCCTGACTTCACTTCTGAAATGCCACTTCACTTTAACTGGTTGATGCTTTTTAGTGGTACTTTCAGGAATAACACTTCAGTTGGCTCACAGTGACAGTTGGACATTTAAAAAATCTGTAGCCATCACCTATCAATCACTCAACATCAGCCTTTTTGCTTTAGATTTTCTTTACCCTGCCAGCCACCATCGTTTCTCAGCATCTAGGGAGAAGAAATATATGAAGGAATGAAAGCCTCAGATAATATTTGAATATTTTCAGCCAAATGCAAAATTTTCCCAACAATGGCAGGTTCAGCATTTAGAGCAATTATTCCACGTGGCACTATGAAAACAAGAACCAGTAAATTGCTTCAAATTTAAGAAGCCAGACATGTCCTATACAAACAGAGTCATGTCTAAGAATATGCATTATAATAAACTCTCTTTTGTCTCTGGGGGACTTTGTGAGTTTTTGTCACTGTTTCACAGCACTACAGGTCTCACTCTTTGGGCAGAATGTTGCCAACACCCCCACTGACCATAAATATTTGAGAGGTCACTGCAGCATGACAAATTGAGTGAACCCAGGGCTGATGAAAAATGCTGGGTATGAAATCCTCCATCTAGAAAAAAAATCACAGACATCATTATGCTTCCCTAAAGACACGACTAAGTCCTGAGCAATAATCCACTAAAGATTAGAATGATTGTACACAGGTGTAGTAGAAAAATATGTTTTCAAAACTGAAGAGCATCTCCTGAACACTTATGGAATATATTGTTTTGCATGTCTTCTATCACTGTGAAGCTGTCAGACAGCAGAACTCAGTAATTTCTGATTTCAGCTGGATCTGACCTTACAATTCTTCACCACACTTAGCCTTGCAGTGCCCAGAACTTCAAATGATGTAATCTCATTTAGCAGGTATCTCTCTCAAAATGAGTCATCAAGTAAAAGTAAGGAGCTCAGCTCAAAATGAGTAACCAAGTAAGTATCTAAGCTCCTGGTATGTTTTAATATCTTTTATTTACCCACATCTTGATCTTTTTTTGAGATCAAGAGTCATCAGAAGACAAAAAAATTCAATAGATTATTCGGCTAGTGAGAGCTCTCAATTTAAATGTAGGACTTCTCCATGAAGAAAGAAAAAAAAAAAAGACATAGCTTCCACATTATTGAACGTGCTACACCTGGACCTTAAGGATTTGCTCCTGCTTTAGCTGAGGTCAGTACAATACAGCACAAGCCAATCACCCCTGTCCTTGTGCAATGCCTCCAGCACAGTCCAGTTTCACCCTCACTGTGCAAAGACTGAAAGGAGAAAGAAAATACTGTCTGGTACTTGCCCCATGGCAGAGAAGGGCACACCAGTCCATGCAGCTCTGGCTGGAGAAAGCTGCCCCTGACACCCTGTTCAGTTGTGTCTAAGTCATTTCACCAGCAGCTTCCCATTCCTCCCACCCCTGAGGCCGCAGTGAATGGATGAATCTGTTGTATTTAATTCAGATATATTTCCCATAGGAGTCTCTCTCTCCTCTCACATTAGAGAAATCATTTCACAGTGGTCAATCTCACTCTGTGTGCAGACAGCACCACCCCAGCCTCCCCAGTAATTACCTGACAATTCCCAAGTGGATCAAGAGAGACTTCCAGGGACAGATAAAACCCACCAGACCAACACACAGAGCCATGGTGGGGAAGGGTGAGGCTTTTTATTCCCAACAGCTGCCTCCACACTGCATCTCTGCATTTTGAGCTGCAGCCCTTATCAGCTTCAAGCCACTGTTCACTGACTCAAGGACAGGACATCTAAGGTGGAAAAATATAAACATTCCTCCAAGCTGTTTCTTTTTAAATAAATTGAAGTATAACAGTCCAAAAGATCTATTTTAATTGTAGCAACACAATAAAATATCTTCTCAAGATATTTCTATGAAGGAAAAACAATTAAAGATCTACAAGTCTAATTATCATTTGTTTAACTTTTTAGCACACCACATAACCTTGTTAGGCAGTGTGTGCTGTGTGACTTATGGTCACACTCATTTTTAAGACACTCAGCCTGACAAACATTCCTGTTGTGGCTCCTCCTTACTTTCAGAGTGTTTGGGGTCTTTTAGAAGTCAGGTTTCTGAGGGGACAGGCAAGAGGGGGAGTCACCAACCACCACTGCATCTTCCTCACAGAACCTACATAATAGTAAAGACTCCCCAAAGCAAAGGTTTCAGGAGAATAGACTCTCAAAACCAGACTTTTAAAACTCCCTTATTAAAAGCCTTGCTCATAAGGGATGACTGAAGCAAATTTAAATCCTCTACAATTCTTTCACAATTTTAACCCCCAAACCATTCAAACTTCTGCTGAGTGGGCCAGAAGTACCACCCAGGTTCACTTCAAAGTCACTCCTCCCTGCCCTCGAGTGAGGCTGTTACAGCCCATGGCCATTCTTAATCCAAGTCTCCTTTAGCACCTGGAAAGTGGATTTAACTTCCCAAAAAATGGGATGAACAAACACCTGTGCCAGACCTCAAGCTTTACATGGAGCCTCTCTTTACTGGGAGAAAAGAGCAGGGCTCCACATTTCCCACGTGCAGGCTGACTAAAGCAGAGATAAGGCACTTTTCTGCTCACAGCAGCACTTCTCTGTCCCATAAACTCAGAGTTCCAACCCAGCAATAGTGTGACTGCACCTACTGAGCTTCCTTCAGCAGATACCACAGGGACAGATTTTATCCTCCTGGCTGTCTGAATGTATTTTTCACATTTTTTTCAGCTGGGAGGACCCAGAGGGCACTAAAGCATCTGTTCTAATGTCATACAACTTGTAATTCCCAGTCTGCTACCCAGCAGGTCTATTCCTTCCAGTCACACACTGGCACAGAAGCAGGATGTGTGATGAGCAAACTTCAGTGGAGCCACATCAGTGCAGAGAAATCATGGATCCATCTGATCCAGGTCATGGAGGCCAGACATGACCACACTTGCCCATTTTATTTATTTTTTTTATCAAGTCAGTGATACTGACTGCAGACTTTAATGCACAGACTCCAAGCTACTGCCCATCAACACAACTTCTATTAAAACCCCATGCTTTCATGCATCCAGAGAAATTAGGTTTGTGTAAAATAAAAACCAAAACAGATGCCCAAGAGATGTAAATCAGTAAAGGCCTACTGATGTTACAATGACTTATAGAACCCAGGGGTCCAGCTGAGTGAAGCTTTTCTGCATTTGGCATTCTCAGAGCACACACAATTCTCTCCCTTCCCCTCCTCAGATTCCCATCAAATGCAGCCCTGTAACACAACTGTTCTTTTCCCAACTTGGCTTCAAGTCATGGCTGCAGCTCTCAATAGTATATAACTTGTCAAGATAAAATATGTTTGGGGACATACAATCTCTGCTGAGCATTTTATTGACTTAACTCTACCATTTCTGAAAGGCAGCCAAAATTCTTTAAGGTTTTTAAATGACTCTGTTTTCTAAATATTATGCATGGACAGATACAAGAACACAAAAATCCTCAGTTATTTGTGTAATGTGACTTATGTGCCATGCATTGCCCACCATGATATATTAATTTTCTTTTGCAAGCAAACAAAACAAATCCCAGCTACAAGTTGCTTGGGACATACACAATTCAGAGTTATCCTGGGAACCATTTAAAGCAGGAATTTTGCCCACATAATGTCTGCAGGTCATTCAGGAACTATAATTTTGCTTCTTTAAAAAAAGGGCAACCCAAAGCAAAACAAAAAAAAACCAACACAAAAAAACAAACAAAAACACCACAAATTTAAGCCTTCACTGCAGCTTTTCTTTCCAGATGCTGCATGAGGTCCAGGATGGTTAAGATCAAGATACAGAGTTGTTACTGATGCCACAAAAACACTCCCAGTAACATCTCACAGGAAAAAAATTACTCTTGGAAAGACCAGAATATTTGATAATAAGAATCAGGAATATCCCATGTGCACTCTCTCCTATAACACACCCTGGCTACTCACAGTTGTTCCTAAATGTTAAGCCTGAGAACAATTCTAAAAACCCCAATGCTCTAAACTGAGACTGAAATTGTAAACCTAATAATTTGCTCCAGCTTGAATCAGTGATCCAAAAGTCAGTCCACATGACTTCAATAGGTGTTCTTTGTGAGGAGGAATTGAAAACTGCCCAAGTGGAAGAAGCAGAAACCTGCAAGATCAAAGAGCAGGAACAGAAAAGCTGAGCAGATGATGACAGCACTAGTTTTTGGTAAGGCATCACTTTAGTTAATAACATCACAATGCATTTACCACTGCCAGGGCACCTTTCATTAAAGGACCTCTAAACACTTCCTAGACCCTAATTAAGCCTCAAGCCACAGCATTCCTGTGAAAAATAGCTGCTGAAATTCCCAAAAGGTCAGGAAACAAGTCAGCTCTTATAGCAGATTAACAAGGCTCTACCCAGGACAGGAAATGACACCCAAGCCTGGAGAATAATGAAGGTGCAAGCAGTGCTTTGTGCCAGAGAGATCTGATACAGCTTTTCATGATCTCATTTTCAGCACAACAATCACTGAGCAATGCTGGAGAGCTCTGCTGTGTCAGCCCCTTATCTCTGTGCTACTGCAGAAATCCCAAATGGGTTTGCTAGGTAAGCAACCAGGAAAAAAAAAGGGAAAAAATTCTGCTAAAGCAAAAGCAAAGCAGCACCAGTGATGGAGTGCCATGTCCTGCTCCAGCAGACTGCAGCCTCGAAAGAGATCAGCTTCAGATGCCTCAGGTGTTCCTAAAGATTTTATCGAGTGCTCCATTTAGAAGCTTCCCACTTAACTAACAGTTTTACCAGAGATTTTAAAATTAGAAAAAGCTACTCTCACCAACATGCTTTAAACAGAAGAAAACAGTGGGAAGGAGTGTCAGAGGTCAGACCTGCAACTCTGTTTAATTCACTTTAATGTACACACAGAAGAATGCAAAGCAATAATTTCTCTCTTCTATTTTGCTTGCTGAGCAAAGCTCAAACCATCACCACTGTCTTCTGACACCAGTCAGCTCTAAGAAACCTTAATGCTAAACCTGGCCAGCTGTAACACATTTGCTAGAGCAATTACATTTATTTTTACAGATTACACAGGTTTAGGTTTCATTTACTGATGTACTAGAAAATCAGAAGTTTTAATTTTGCATCTAAAGTTCAGCACTGTTATAATGAAAGACAGCACCAAGTGCCTAAAGCTGCTAACCATACACACATTTTAAAACTGAAATACTGCAGCTAGCATGTACTACAGCATCTATATTTCTTATCTGATGGCTCAAAGTAACTTATGTCCTTTTCCCTTTTTTTCCTGTCACATTACCCAGGCTATGATAAATAGCAATTACCTAAATGTTTAAATCTTTGGTCTCTGTCAAATGAAGCCTTTCTTAATCTACCTACATTTATGCAGAAGAAATTATGTTATTCTGAGGCTGATGTTAACAGCTGAGGGTTCTAACAAAATCTGGTACTTCTGGCCATGGAGCAGTGGCTGAGCTGTTTGAAGACAAAACATCATTCAAAATTACATTTCAATTCCCATTCCCCTCAGCAAGCACAACTACAAGCTAGGAAATGTAAAGCCACTGAAAGGATTCAAATGGGTCAAAGTCAAGGGCAGGCACCTTTTCTTTGGTACAGTCAGCTGTTAGTAGGAGAAGAAATGCTAAAATAATATTGAACAGGTAAAACTGACAAAAATCCCCACAGCAGCCAGAGTTGCTCTTTTAGGAGAGTTAACTCCCAATCCAAATGATGACAATTAAAAGTTCCTAGAAGCACTGTGTTGGGGAAATCCAGATTATATTGTGCATCCCAAAAGAGGAATGATTCCTTTCAAAAGCTGCTGGAAATGTCTTGCCCCAGAATATAAACAGGAGAGTGCCTACAACTCCTCTAAAGGTATTTCACTGTCTGTAAGGGTCACCTCTGATCTTCAAAGCAGACATTTTTCTCTAGTAGTACTCTGGTGAACATAGAAGCTTTTTTCAGTATTAAGGGAGAGGGGAAACAATTCCTTTTTTTGCACCACTTTGAGATATAGTCTGTAAAATGACAAGTTGTTAGAAATTAACTTCATCAGAGCTAAATCTGGACATAGACTGCACAGGTTTCAATGCAATAAGCAGTATACTGCCACAATGCAATTGCCTAAAAGCTACTTAAATAAATTGTCTACAAGCTTTGTATTGATGTGATATTCATATGTGATCAATAAAGTGAAGCAAAATATGTAAAAAATAAAGCAATCAGGTAAAGAAAAAAAGGAAGCAGTCTGGGACAGCACTGTCACTCAGTTTCATACAAAACAGCAAAATATTCAGGCAAAATATTTGACACTATGCCCTCTTGGTATGGTTGGCACACCCCAAAGTTTTGAACCTTGCCCTGATAGGGAGAGATTGGATGTGAGTGCAGGTGGCTCCCAAAAAAAGATTTTAGGGATTGCTGAAATGAAAAGGTGAAAATCGGGTCGTGAATCAACTTAATTCTTCAATATAATACAACAGTTGAAGATCTAATTGCTGAAATTTGCAGGATAGCAGCTTACTTCTATTCAGTCTCCTGTGTTTCTATCCCTTGAAAAAAACCAAAAAAAACCAAACCAAACAAACAAAAACCCCACACTATTCCTGATATCACCTAATAAGATTAATTAAGCTTGACAAAGTGACAAAGCTTCTTACTGACAGTGGGAATTTGAACTTAAAATTGGACATCCCAGTGAGATATTTTTTTTTGCACAATGCTTATTGCAGATGACATGAAAATAGCATGCAATGGACTACAACAAGATTCAGCTGGTACCATCCATAAAAACATTGTAAACCACTAATTGCATTTTTTTTTAATGAAAGAAAAATGTATAAACAAATTCCATTTGCAGAATCAGTGATTTCAGCTGGGTGGAATTCTGCAAATGCCTTATCAAGCAGCCAAGTTGGGTAGCCACTATTATTTATGAATACTGAAAAGGGGCATTATGTCCATACAGAAAATGCACGTGGGGAAGGAGGACAGGTCATCTTTCATGCACACAAGGAACACCAACACAAGTGGAGTGTGTTTGTTTTCTCCTACTCCTGCAAATGTCCAGATGTAATTTATATCTAAGATATAAATGAGACATTCCACCTCATCCAAATGGCCAACTGCACCTGTATAAATGCAAAACCACGTGAAGTTCATCAAGATTTTTTTTTCCTCATATTTCAGACAGATACTCTGTGCAGAGGGCAGCACCAAAGTTGCATGAGAAGCAGCTGTTCCTGTGTGCCCTCCTGCCATGGATGTGCTCCAGAATAAAACTCTAGTTGTCCATTTCTGGCACACTTGTTTCAATTCCTGCATCACTTTTGGGCACCCCAGAAATGGGTGCAGCACCATCTGTCTGATCTCTCCATCCCACACTGCAATTCTCAGGCCTCCTCTTCTCAAAGCCAGTTGTCTCAGCCTTTTGCCATAGCAGAATTGCTCCAACCCTCTGATGCCCCTGGTGACCTCCCCAGGATTTGCTCCACCAGGCTGATGTCCTTTCTGTGCTGGGGGACCCCAGAACTGGATGCAGCACCCATGGGTGGGGTGTCCCCAGAGCTGAGTGGCAGAATTCCTCCCTCCCCTGCTGCCCAGGCTGCTTTGGATGCAGCCCAGGACACACCTGGCTTTTTGGGCTGCAGGTTCAAGCTGCCAGGTCAGGTCCAGCCTCTCCTCCACCAGCACCCCCAAGCTACTGCAAAAATTTAATCCTGTGCTGGCAAAACCAGGACACCTATGGATATTATTCCCTGGGATGACAGCATATTCTAGAGCTGAGTGTCTTGCTGCAGGACACAGAAGTCCCAACATCTGCCCCTCCCTCTGACTTTCCACATGACCTTGGCCAATTTTGTCTCAATAAAGGGACCTATAAAATGCACAGTAGTGTTTAGCACATATGAGGCAGACTGATTTTGGTAAGCACTGCTCAGCTAAAGACAAAATAGAAATATGGGGTGGCTTTTAAGACAGAAGAATGCTGGAAGCAAGCAGAAGAAAAGGATTTCTGTGCAAACATGACCTCTCCCACCAGAGTTTCTCTCTCAACAGCATTTAATTTCCTCAAGGAGCAGATCTAGGGAGAACCAAAAAAATCTCATCTCAAATGCTTTCAGTAACAGGCTCTCTACTTCATGCCTACCCCTGTGAATCTGGCAGAATCATTTCTGCCTGATGGCATCGATGTGAAACAAGCTGGTGATCTCAGACCAATTATGTAAGAACGTATTTCTGCATCACCACTGGAAATAATTAGCAGTTGTATGAACCACAGGGACACCAGCTTCTGCTGTGCTTTTTCTGTGGACAATATAATTAGCTCTGGCTCAGACAGTGAGCACTCAGAAACCTGTAACAGGCTGAGAAGAGACTTGTAACCCCACTCTCTAAGAGCCTGCTTTAAATAAGTGGAGAGGGCCATTTAAAACATTCCCTATACTTTATTGCCTTCCCCCCCCTCAATTTTGGGCTACAGATCAAGCTTAATTACCATCATTCTGCTTTCCTTCAAGTCCTCAAGGAGAGTAAAAATGAAAGTTAACACTACTGAATTCCAGAGTCTTAAAACATTTTCCCTCCACCATGGGGAGGGCAGAGCATCAGCCACAAACCACACTACAATGAAACTTTACACCACACACCTGTAAACATCCCTGTTGCAAACACTGAGTGGAGCAAAAAGCATCTGAAACCACACTGGTGGGAAATCCTGCTAAAAATCAAGGGAGCCAGGTTGAACCCTGCACCTAAAGCACAACAATTCCAAGCTCACAGCAAAGAGCTGCAGGATCCATTCCCAGGTGTGTCTGTACCTCAGGTGCTGCTGCACAGGAGAGCAGCAAGCAGGACTACCAAAACATAAAGAGAGCAACACACCAAGACAGCAAATCCCTCTCTTGTGTCCTTTATTCACTCTTAACCAACACCTGCCACATCTTCAACTGCATTTCCTCACACCCAGAAAAACAGCCAAGCCCATCCCACAGCTGCAGATGTTGCTGTAGCACCAAAATATCCCTCTTAAATAATATGGACCTCAAACAGTTTTAAAGGTCTTCTGCCTTTTTGAGGCCACAGCTACATTTTCAATAGAGCACAGCCACCTTCCTCCAATTCTGCAAGATTTAGCTGAGCTGAAGGCTGAGCTTGAAAGAAGATGTAATATTACACAATTCTGAAGACTCAAGAAATAGACAGCTCTTATTTCACTGCTTCTTTCTGTATTTTTAAGGCAGAATAAGTGTACATGTGGTGCTTTTGTCTGAACTGGTTTCACAGTTAGCTTTGTCTGGTATGGTTGAAAATAAGGAGTCAAAAGTATGAAGCTCCCTGAGAACAGTCTAATTTTGCTGCATTTTCTAGCCATCTAATCAAGGACACCTAAGGAATCCAGTAAGGAAAATGCACTCTAAGAAAATTAGACACTTCTTTGGTCTGCCCTGGCACATTTTCCCTGCAGTCCTTTCTGGATTTACACAGGTGCTACTCAAAGCAGAATTTGGCTGCTTTCTCTCAGGTGGCCTGACACATTTACTGCAGTGTGCAGATATGCCCATATATTTTATATGTATTTAAAACCCATTTCCCAGACTAAAACCCTCTCCCAGAGAGTCTCCCTAGGTCTCTGTCTGATTTTGGCTTCATTTACTCCCTTGCAAATGAAAAGCTTTTCCACTGAAGCCAGTGAGGTAACACTTGTCTTAAACGTGTGTGAGATCATGTCAGAGCCATGGTCCATAACAAAACCAGCTGCTGGTAACTCTTCTACAAGTTTCCATTCATTAGGGGTTTTTGGGTTTTTTTTTTGCATGAATTCACATGAGCAATATCCACAGGCCAAGAAACACATTTTAGAATGATAGCTATTTCCCCTTGCTAAAAATCCAGAAAGTGCAGCAAACCATCCCAGTCCTCACTGAAAAAAATGACAGTTTATTGCATTTTGTTAATAAACAGAGGTGTTTATGGACAAAACATGTGTGAATGTACTTTTGGGAATTATCCTACACTGCCTCCAGGATAGGGACAAGATGATCTATATATGGCTTTCCCAGCTTTTCAGTTTTCTGGGGGGAGATGGGTGTTGGTTATGGGGGTTTTTCACACCTATAGCTTCTGGTATTTAATTCTAAATTGGGAAACACTGAGTGTACCTACTTAAATTGAGCCTCAGAGGTGTGTAAGCATGGAACCTGGACCAAAGTTCTATGCCTGCTAATGCCAACAGCCTTTCCATCAGTGACTTTCTATTGCCTTGGAGGGTCACAGGAGAGACAGAAATAACGTGCTCAAATTATAATGTTTTTTCCAGTTCATCACACCAGTCTCCAGGCTTTTCAGAAGTGTATAACTGTATTTTGTCATATGAGTCAGATTCATAGCCTGTCACCACTTCAATCCATTCATTTATAACAAAACATATTTCCTACACATACAGTAAATTCCTTTCATTTTTCACTAAGATGAACTGATCTTTATCAGATACTCTGACACAGAAGGCAAACACACCATTACTCCCTCTACACTTGTTAATATTAAGTTGGCTATACATTGACTCCAAGAAAGGAGCTCACATCTATTTACAGATGATAGTGAATGGTGGGGGGGGGGGGGAAGCAAAATAAAAAAATAAATTGCCTGTTTTGGAAAAGCAATTAGGTCACTACTACAGCAGATGGCACAAAAATGACAAAGTAGTTTTTGGTTTGACAAGTGAAGCAATAAACATCTTTACAGACCATGGGGACAGTGTAGAGCAGCAGAGTTCAACACCATGAGCTCCTGCAAAGCTCCTCTACAAGGAGCCAGAATGAGATTGCACAAACACTGAGCTGGGTCACAAATCATTTAGGGGAGGTGAAAACCAAAGGGAAATTATACCCAAACAGGCATCTTTTACACTTTCCTCTTTTAGGAGGTAAAAGAAAAACAAAGCAGTCTCCCTTTGGAATCATGGAGATGGTAAAAAGAGAAGAAATTACAAGCATTTTTGTCCATGCAATAATATTTATTGCATTCAATGTGATTATTACTCAAGGGACTTTTTCCAAAGGCTCCAGATGCCATTTAAAAAGCTGATATAACGCAGAGTTTCTCACAATCCAAATCCTGAATGAAAAAATATGAATGAGATTAGATAACTAGTTATTTTGGTCTCCAAACTGGCTACCTCCTATCCTTTTCTAAGAGATGGAGAACAGAATTACTCATGTGCTACTACTGCATTACCCAACAGTCCCAGCTTGACTGTGCTGCTTTTGGCCACATTAGAGCTCCTCAGTGGGCATCTCTTAGCATCACTTTGTGATAATGGTCAAGTGCCCTCCTGGCCACAAAGATGTGGGTTTTCAGCAAAGTTACATAAGAGATATCAGAGAATCTCCAAACTTTCCAGTATGACACAAACAACGTGTTTCTAAGGTGCTCAATGCAAAGCAAACAACAAAAAACTCCAGAAAACTTCCATCAAGCAAAGTACATCTTGCTGCTCTGTTACTGCACTTAAACTTGATCTATGTGAAATAAAATCCAACTACACCAAGTACTTTATCCCCACGATGTTGATGGCAGAGAGGACCAACCCCCAAACAAAATAAACTGAAAAGCAAGACTGTAAACTGTGCTCCAATGACTTTGCTTCTCAGTGCTGTCTGTGTAGAGTTTCACCACCTAGAAACTGCTGGGATGGAAAAAAAAATATCCCTGAGAGCTACATGGAGCACTGGGAACCCCCTCTGCAATTCCCATCCAAAGCACACTGCTGCCCCCAAAACTCATCCCTGTTTATACACACACACATTTGCTTCACTCCCCATCCCTGACAAACCAGCATTTAATCATTGCTTTCCTTAAAGCTAGTGCTTTATACCTGGTGAGAATGAGATTTTGTCCACTAATCGCAGTTTTTAGTCATATAAATGCACACTAGATGCACTGAAGACCAAGGAACTGCATTTATACGTGCACTAGTAAAGGAAATGTTATTTTCTCGTTTGGGTTATATGGGGAAGGGAGAGGAAATAGACTGGTGTGTCTGGTTTTAAAAGGAGGGTTAAGTGGCAAACAAAACTGACTGAAGTTTACAGGGGTCTAAATAAAGGAGCAAGAAAAAAAAAAAAAACTGCTCACAGAGCTTCTAGTAACACACAGCAGAGAAAACTCCAAGCAGACTACATACAAAGGTTTCTGCTTTTCCTTTTTATTGTCAATATGTTCCTTGATTGCACATTGTGCCCAGTGAACAAGCCATTTACTGTTGTGGTTGGAGTGAATGAAGTTCAGACCTTTCCTATATATGGCAGGGCCTTTTAATCACCATGGAGCAATGGAATTTTCCTGGCTTCCTGGGTTTGCAGTGCCCTCTCTTGTACAAAATATCATTTCCCAGTGAATGCTTCTTACTGGGATTTTGACCCAATTTCCTACTATCATTGTCCTTCAGGGGATGTGTAGAAAATCAAACAAAAAGGGTCAGCTTCTTGATGGCAAGCAGCTCACAGGGAATTCTGAATTCCTCTAACTCAAGGAAATCAAACACACTAGATCCAATGCCTATTAAAAAAAAAAAAAAACTCCCAATATCATTTACATCACTAAATGCACCCCAGCACAACTACTGAAATGAAGTTCAGATTCAGGCCAGCTAATGCCCAGGTTCTCCCTCCTCATTTTCAGCAATGCAGCAGAAAAGAGGTAAGTGGTGTTTTAAATTACTGGGACAGCAGTAGGGAAATTCTCAGCTGGCCTGCTTTTGTCAGTATAATATACATTAGCCACAGAAATGCTTGGCTCTGTATCATCTGGGTTGCCTGAACGCTCTTGCTCATATTTACAGCAATTAAAATGCTGCACTTCAGTCTTTCTAATCCCAGTTCTGTTTGAAGTGGCAAAGCAACAGCTGTGGCTTATCAGACATCTGAATGAAACTCCTCATTTTCATAGCAGGGGTGTGGCTCTGCACATGGGGGTATGCTGCTCCCAAAGCCAAACAGAGCAGCAAAGCCTCTCTGCAGAGCCTGAGTGATGCTGGCTAGAGGCATCCTGCAGGTTAAGCTCTGCAGGTAAAGGAGAGCTGACCAAACACTTCTCTCCAACCCACTCCTACTTCCAAACATTGCTAGCCAAGCTCTAGGAATTCCTTTTCCAAACCCTTGAGTTTTAACTAGGTCACAGCAAAGCCAAATTCTCCCCAGCTCAATGAGTGCTGAAATTGCTGAGAGAAATGAGGTTACCACGAGGTCATTAGGAAGGTGCAGATAAAGTCCTTTTTGCCCCCTCCATCTGCAGCTGAACCTACTTGGACTGAGCAGAAATTGTCCTCAGCACAGCAGCTGATAGCAATGGTCACACTAGCACTGCTAGGTCCTCTGAAATTGAGAGGAATTATAAAAGGTCATGCCTTTGTGCTTCTGGGATGAAAGATTTTACCAGGGTGAACTTTGTGGTTCAAGGGAAGGGGAAAAAAAAAATCAAGTGAGGGCCATTTCACCATTAGAGAGCTCACTGTCAAAGAAAATAATGAAGTGGGAAAAGGGTAGAAACATGCCCTGTGGCAGTCAGAAAGACAAGAGAGAACATCAAAGCCTTGCAAATAAGAAACAAACAATGGCCTGATCACAGACTGCTTCATTTGGGCAGAGCTGCCTTTGAAGATGAGTGGGATCCAATGGGCACAAGGCTGCAGGATCGAACCTTGACTTCTGCAGGAGCAGGGGTTGCTGCTCTCCTGGATGAGAGCTTGGCCAGCCCTGCTCTGCCTCCCCCCGGGCAGAGGCAGCTCCTTTGGACAAGGACACAAATCTGTCTGCACTGCTGTCACAGGTCCAGGCTCCCTTAGCCATTTCAGAATCACAAGCACTAGTTCTTCCTCAGCCCAAGTTATTTCCACACAGTGATTTCCTTGCCCCTTAGGTGTCCACATGCTTCAGGGAAGGTTGGGAAGTTCACACGTGCATGGATGTGCAGGGGACACTGCCTTCCTGCATTTAGCAATACTTTCCACTTCATATTTGGCAGCCTTCTGAATAGATCCCAAACCAGAGCATTTACAGCAAAACTTTATCTCCACAATCTATTTATAACCCTTCTATGAGCTAAATTCCAAAAATTTTTTTTTGCCATTTAAGGACATAAACCAGAAAATGTGCAAATGGGTGGGTTCCACTTTGCTTCACGCCCTCCACAGCAAGTCTGAAGGGAAAATGCTCTTTATTTGTATTCTGTATACACAAGAGGGTGTGGAAACATGTCATGTTTCCATTGCCCTGAAATCTTTCCCTAATACTTTCCCCACTGCAGCTTGGCCTGGCCCCAGGGGTTAAAATTTCAATTTCTCTCATCAACATGAGACTGAGCAAGCAGATAAGGTCCAGCAGCTTGCTGAGTAGTTTTGCTTCCAAGCTTATGACACTATGGTGGGTCTGTGAGCAAAAGCTGCCTTTGTGCATTTTTGGAACTCACATGACAGCTTCACAGCTGTCCAGATGCAGCACAAACAATTCCATCTCCAAGCACACAGGAAATGCCCTCTAGACATGACAGCACAATGTCACCCTCACCACGTTCCCTGGGCTTCAATGGCTGTATACCCATAATCTGTGTGAACACAACATGAAAAAAAGTCTAAAATGATCTGGGAAAATCAGTAAAAAACAAGGTTTTAGCCAGTGCCTAAAGCTGGCATTTTGGTATTGCAGGTTCTAGTGAACTAAGCCCCAGCAGACCCATGGGCTAAATACAGAAAGGTACAGATTATCCTTTACTTGGAGATAGAGAAACAGACACAGGGCCATTAAGTGACTCACCAGGTATTTATGGCCACAGGAAAAAAATTTCAAAGGAGAAATTACTCCAGTGGCTTAAGACATTGCTGGCTTTTTCCCTTTCTTTCACCTGCTTCCTCAGCTACTTGGTCCTGCCTTCACTGCAAGCCAGCAGGACAATCCCCACAAGCAATTCTTCCTGGCTTCAACCCATGAACACTGCTGTAGGTAAGATTTTCTGACCAGGAGGTGCCCCTATACTTCATGGACAGAAGAGGGAAAGAGACATCAGTTTTTGGTGGTGATTCCAAAGGAAAAATGCATGAAAAGGAGCCCTCCTGTAATTCAGGATGTAAAGCACACAGCTAACACACCAGATAAGGAGCAGTGTTACATTCCCTAACCCTTTTGGTTGGTCAAATCTGTTTCAAGAAATTTAGGAGCAAGCTCCCTCGGGGTTGGGAGGGATCCCAAATTACAGAGCACTGAGCGTCCTTCCCTGCTGGGTTATGTACAAAAGCATCAGGAAAGGAGAAGAAAAAAAAATAACCCAGTGTTATATAGCTCAACTGTCCTGTGACCTGGGTGTTTCATCCAGAGAGGTCAGATCTAACATGACCTTCAAATGCCTCTGAGTCAAATTTCAGCCCTAGCCAAACCCTTGACAAGCAGCAGCTACACCTTCCAGGCAAGAACAGCACCCCAAGAGGAGGTGCCTGCACATAAGGGAGGTGACTTCCTTCCAGTTCAGCTGCCCCAAACCCATCCTCACCCATTTCACCACCCAGCAGCTCTGCACAAAGCCAGCACACCACCCCCTGCACACACACCTTCCCCACAGCAGCCAGGCAGCAGCTTCCTCATCACAGGCTGCCAGGGGGTAGTTACTGAGAGGAGACCATTTTTGAAGAATGAAAGCTCTCTTTGAAGGCAGGCTCCCACTCTTTGCAGTCACAGGCCTGTGTGCCTCAGGCTTTGTACACCTGGAGCCCAATCCTGCAAACTCCCTGCAAAGCTCCTCTCAAAGGCAACCGAGGACTGCACTTCCCCTTCTGCCCTGTTACCTTTTTTGGTGCTTTCTCCCACAGCCAGGAGAGTCCAGAGCAGCCACTCTGTGATCTCCTGGCCCTCTCATTCTTGGGCATATATGGTTTCCTGTCCCTCTTTGCTCACACACTGGGATCAAATGCTCCAAGCTGCACCCTTGGCAGACAGGGGTTAAGAACTCCACTGATCTTTAACACAAATAAAACTCAGGCAGCCCACAAGAATAGGTCTCATGCAAGCAGCTCCTGAGAAATCAGAGTGTTTTCCACAGTCCCAGAGCACTCAAGTTGTGTTTGTCCTGCAGGAAGGAAGTCCTGCAGGCTCTCACTTTTCTGCAATGAAAAGATCACCCCTACAGGCAGGGCTGCTCCAGCTGTGCAAAGGGAAGTGTGAAACAAGGAGCACTTCCAGTCAGGCTCCTGATGGATCCTGCCTGGCATCTTCAGGGGACAGGCAGCCATGAGAAAAGCCTTGCCCACCTGGAACAAGCAGCACTGCACCCTAATCCTGGATGGGATTGAGCAGATGCTCTGTGTCACATGTGCCCCCATGAATGAGACCAATAAAAGCTAAATGCACTTCAATTTTCCCTGTAATGCCAGCCAGAGGAACTTACACATGAAGAAGCAGTTGTAGAAAATCCCTCACTCTGCTAAAACGTGCTTACATCACTCACTGTCAAAGTGTATCCAGAGCACACAGGAGTCCCCTTGCATCAGACCCTGCATCCATTAATGATGGTGTGGATTTCACCAGGACTAATCCTGTGAATGAAGGCTGTGGAATTGATCCTCTTGTATTGCAAATGGCAACAAAGAGGAGTTTTCAGGCAAAACAAATTATTCCAATTGAGTCTCTTGTTCGCAGACATCTCATCTGGTATTTCTTCCCTCCCACCACAATTCAGGGTCTGCATTAACATATGCAGGGTTTATTAAGATTGCCTATCAAAGCAGTTTCTCCAAAAAAGGCAGACCTATCATTTCTTCAAACATACTGAGAAAAGTTCTGCCCTGCTTTACCTTACTGGCAATTTAATGGAGCAAATGGAATAAAAGTTTTAACATAAATTACAAATGCAGCAAAGAGTCCAACCCATTGATTTTGGTGTGTGTAGTTTCAGGGTCCCATCCTGCCTAAATGGCAGCAGAAAAAGATGGGACTTGCTGCAGATGAGGACTACATTTAATGAGACAGAAAAAGAATGGAGGCAGAGTCTGAGGGTTCTCCAATGGCAAATCATACAAAGATAATCTTTCACAGTATGGCATCTAAAATAGACAAATTGTAATAAATACATGGTTCTTACAAAAAAATCCCACTCTGCCTCCTTATTTTCTTTGAGCTGCTGCCAAGGAGGGAATGTGTTATTTTCCCAAATTATTCTGCTGTCTGCCTTTTAGCAGGGGAAGCCTTCTCAGGCAAAGTTGTACAAAAACTGCATACTCTGAAAAGGAATTCTCCTTTGAAAACAAATACTCCATAAAAAAGTCATTTTAAAAGAGTCATGTTTTCGTTCTTCCAAACAACATTTGACATATGAGACAAATCTAGTCTATCCCTGCAGGTCTGGCCAGAGCTTAGCAGCTCGGTTAGTGTCTGCAGCTACCAAGCATTCATCTGCAGCTGACTTCCTCCCTCCCTCCGTTTTCCCAGCGTTTCCCTGAGAAATTCCCTGCTATGCAGAACACCGTGCCATCAGCAGCCAGCCCTGCACAACGCTTTCCGACCGTCCCAACAAGTCAGAAGAGCTGGGAAGGAGCTGCACCCTGACAAGCACAGACTTCCAAGAGCTCCAGTCCCACCCAAGCACGTTTTGTTAATCCCCCCTCCTTTTAACAGGAAAGACAACTTCACAAGAAACATTCTGGCAACGCTCGCTGGAGGCTGAAAACAAAATCTGATGCCATCTATTGTCAACAATAGTTGTGTGAAAAGCTGCCATGAGGGACATCTGCTGCAGCGAGTATCAGATCGCTGACACCGACCAGAGCTTGGCTGGATCACTTACACCCCGACCGCTGGGCTGCCCTGAAAGTCCGCTCATTAAAATAAAAAAAAATTTAAAAAAAAAAAAAAAAGGGAGAAAAGTGGGGGGAGGAAAAGAAAGGATGAAAAATGGAGTGGTGGGAGCAGCACAGATGCTGCCCAGCATCTCCTCATTGGGGTGATCAAGATTCCTCCCTTACTCTCACCGCGAACATCTGGAAAGGAGGGGGGCACAGAGAAAGAGGAGGAGAGCAAAAAAAAAAAAAGTCTCCGACAGCTCGCTCCCAAACAAACACATCCCGTAAAGCCCTTCCTTACCTCTGGCTGCAAAGTTCTCAGCTACTAGGAAGGAAATGAATAATAACTGGGGCGGCAGGGAAAGGCGCAGCAGCCCCGCAGCCCTATTCAATAAAAGCGCAGCTCTGCCTTGGCCCCTCCCAAAAAGCCGATGCTGAGCGAACACACATCCCCGATGTTTACAGCGGGCAGGCGGCGGAATGCATTGTCCTGGATTTATTCTGCCGGGCAGCCAATGGCAAGGTGGGCTCAGCCTGCCTGCAGGGATGCCTGTCATTCCCCAGGCATGCTCAGGAAGCCACTCATCACAAAAACCGAGACCTAAAAAGCCTCCGAAAATTCGTGCGGGCTGCCAGGACTGTCTTGCTGCATGCCCTTTTTTGGTTATCCTTAGCAGGGCCTCTGAAAGTAAATCCTCTGTCAGGAACAATCATAAGAAATGTTAATCTTGGAGAAAGAGGCTGTCTTGTTGAGCAGAAACGGGGCTTAAAGAAAGGAAATGCGCTGGATGGAAAGGGATACAGTAAACATATTTACTTTTTGCACCAGTTTTTTGGGGTTTTTTTTAAAGAAAATCAAATAAATAATTTCACCACAGCTAAACTTCATTGTATTTTTTTTTAACGAGGACCACATGTACAAGGCAACAGAAACGCTCTGCTGTGCAAGCTTGATTCTGCAGAAAGACACACCAGTGGGAAAGGCACATGAAAGATGAGTTGGCAAGCTTCACAGCCTGATTCCATTTCAAACAGCACAATAGAAGTTACAGACAGAATAGCCATGTTCTGAAAAATAACTTTTAAAGAGATTTGAAACTTTGATGATGATCCTTGGCAAGCTGGACTAGTTGGATACACAGGTTTAGTTTATAGTTCTACAGCTATTCATCTAGAGATTAAACCTGGTTCATTTACTATGAAAATGCATCTCCTTAATATGACCAATATTTGCACTGCCTTTGAATATTATCAATAAAGTAAACCTAGATTAATTTTTATCTTTGTTTTGCTTTAATGATCACACACTGCCGATAACTTCACAAATCGTGCAGGTATCTTGAAAAAATGGACAAACAGATAAAGACTGATCATGGAAACATTCAAACTGCATAAAGTATGAAAATTATTGCCTAGAAAAATCATACAGACATCCCAACATGCACATGTACCAATCACTGAGAAAGGCTGGTTTAGAACAGAACAGCTGAGTGCTCCAAGGCAATGAGATTCCAGACCAGGAGATGTTCTGCAGATTCATATTTGACAATACCATACACTGAACCAGTTAGGGGTAAACTATGTGTAAGATGACTTTGCAGCTGAATGGGCTAAACTATTTTAATGCCTTTCTGGGTCTTTTTTTCCTGGCAGATGGGCCCCACAGACTTAGCCACATGTGTAATGCAAGAAGGACCTAGTCCATAGACAGTAAACTAATCCTTATAGCATAAAAAAAAAATTCAAAGAGAGACAAATCTATGCAGATTTACAGCAAGAAACCATAATTATTCTTAGTGCCATTTTAAGTTTCACTGTTTTATTATATGAAGCAAAAAGTAGTGTTTGTTTTTTGAAGGCACTTTTTTCCTTCACTTTAACAACCCCTTGGAAAATTCTTCTAATGCCAGACAGCTGCCATGATGTGGCTACAACAGTTTTAAATGTTAAAAGCAGTACCTACAGCACATATGTAACTTTGTTTTGTGGGATTTACTAGAAAAGAGAGAACAAAATCCTTGTTCTCCGTCATTCCATTAACTACAGAAATTATTATCCTATGTATCCACAACCAAATAAAAAGAGGTACTGACATTATTCAGGAAGGAATTACAAATCTCTGCTGGATCTTAGCATCCCCTACATTTTTGGAAAACATTGAAGAATCCAGACTAAGAGAAAAGCAGGATTAAGGGATGTGGACTCTCAAAAGAGAAAACCGAAGGTCAGGAGTGCTCTCAGGTTCTCATTCCAGCATGGCCATCAACCCCTGCAGTCTCAGTGTCCACTGCAAGGGGAGCTAGAAGGGATACACTACCTAAAGCTGGAAGCAACTGGGATATTTTAGCTTTTTTTTTCTTACCATGACTTTGCCAATAAAAGTCCCACACTCTGTGTTCCAAGTCACCTTTCCACCAAAATACAAATTTTGCTTGGGGGAAATTAAATCATGAAAAGTAAAGTTTGCATCCTTCTTGCTCAGTTGAATTTCACTGAGAGGAACTTTTGAATTCTATGACTTGAAGGTTTGAGGCCAATAAACTGTGTACAGATCCCACAGTTTTCCTGGAGATGCTGCTGGAAACCTGAGCTTAGAAGAATACAGAGTTAAATTTTAGTGGGTGCCCCTCTCCATCCTATGATAAGAGCCACCTGTAAATGCCTGCTGTAAAGAGGTAAAGATGTAAAGACGCCTAATTCCACAGTTGTAACAATTTAGGGAGCTCCCATGGTAGTCCTTGCCCGGGCCACCAGGACTAGCCACACCCTCCCCTTTGCTTTGTGTCACAGCCCAGACCTAAAAATGTTTCTGGGACTGGAATAACCCAAATCCTGG
Organism: Luscinia megarhynchos; assembly: GCA_034336665.1. Classification (NCBI taxonomy): domain Eukaryota; kingdom Metazoa; phylum Chordata; class Aves; order Passeriformes; family Muscicapidae; genus Luscinia; species Luscinia megarhynchos. The sequence goes on along the minus strand of CM067564.1, from coordinate 2,598,665 downwards.
TTTATGATTGCAAATGACAGGGGAGGGAAAGAGTATATGCAGAAATTAAACCCCTAAATCAAGTACCATTTTAATATAAATACATTATCACAGTAAGGAAGGGCCCTGCAAGTGCTCATTGCTCTGAAGTTTGATAACACAGGACAAGGGTGGGACTGCTTGTGATAAGAGTCAAAGCACTTACACATTTTGGGTTGTTAGTGCATTCTGGGAGACCTCAGCCTGCAGTTTCCCCCTCAGAAGAATCATGTTAGAAGTACCTGGAAATCTCTGTCGAGACTGGGGCTCTCACAGGTTTATCAATTTTTCCTGCAAAATATGCAGTCTAAAGCTGAGGCAAACCTGTGGTGTAGAAATAGTGTGTAAATCATCCCCCTGGGGGTGCAGCCCTGCTTGCTGGGTACAGACACTGCACCATTTGAATTTTGGCACCACAAAGCCCTTGGGGCTCAGCAGGCAGTGGTGGCCAGGGGGTCCACTTGGCTTATTGCTGGTCCAGCCTCAGAGTGCCTTCCCAAAGCTGCTGTGGTTGCAGAGCCATGATCCCTGCCTGGGAAAAAAATCTTTGGGGCTTTTATGGAGGGACAATATTTTGCTTTTCGAAATGAAGTTACTGAACTTCCCCAAAATTATTGTTCTTTTTATTGGACACATCCTGAACCAGCCCACACCTGCACATTCCCACAGAACAGCAAGATGCAGAAAGAGCATCAAATACACCACAGGGAAGGCTGTTCTTCCCACCTGTACCAAACTGGTTCTTGCCTCTCACCCCCAAATTGACATTTTCTTGTTGTCTTCACAGCTAACAGTAGGTCAGACTGTCCCAATGCTCACAGAAATCTTTAGAAAGGAGTTTCTCTCCTGCAAGCAGCACAGATGCTCCATGTTGAGGCTGGGAGACCAAAGCTCTGCTTTGGAGAATCCCAGCAGTGAGGGCTGCAATAACCAGCCCCATTCCCCAGCCCAGAGAGGCAGGACCTGAGCACAGCTCTCAGCCCAGCAAACAGCCTCAGACCCAGGCAGCAGGTTTGGGCTCCCTTCACACTCTTCACACCCATGCAGTGCAACATTTTACTGTGAACAGTCTGCCATGCTTTGTCTCTGAGCACAACGGGGATGGTAAGGAGTCTTAATAAAATATAGATACACAAAATTCATCCCCTGGAGGGTCACATGGCTGGGGCAGAGCCTTGGTCCTGGCCCTTGAAAATCCACGCACAGCTGGATCATCCTTCACTTTCAGCCCTTCCAGAATGTAAGTGCTAAGTGGAACTTCACCACCAAAGATGAGGGGGACTGTTTTGAGATTACACAAGATGTCCAGGCTAACCAGATCTAGTGATTATGTCAAGGCATGATTGGCATCATCACCAGTCCTTTATTAGAAACTTTTCATGCCTTCTTTCAATGAGCTTCCCTCAAGCAGCTCTGACTCCTTTTCTTACAGGCAGCTCCACACAGCACTGACTCCTTCTCTCCTCTCTGCAAGTTTCTTTCTCTCTTCTGCATGACTGGCTAAACCCAACCTGTCCCTTTCCCAAGCTCCAGCTCACTCTCAGCTACTTAACCCACACTTTTATAACCCCCAGCCTCATTGTGCAGGCAAGGCTGTCTGCACCCCTCAGCCACCAGTACAGCTGTAATTCATTGGGAAAGGTTTTCTTCTGCTCTATCCTACAAACCTGTCTTCCCACAACCAGAGTTTAAGGAGGCCTTACTGCCTGTACCAGGGTGGGTGACACCTGTGTCACTTGCTTGGATGGAAGGCAGGAAGGAGGGCTAAACCTCCCCTGGCCCCCAGGATGAGGAGCACAGCCAGAGAGCAGCCAGCAGCTGAGGAGATGGCTCACCAGCTCACCCTGGGCTGGCCAGCAGACTGGGCTTTTCCCCTCCTTGGAGGGGAGCAGCAGGAAATGTGCTGTGCACCCCAGGCTGGCTCACTCCAGAGAGTGTGGTTTGGGCTCTGCATATTTTCTCAAAGCTCCTCACAGCATAAAGAGAGCCCAGTGCTGGTCTCTCCCACCCCAGCAGACGGTTTCCAAATGATGCTATGGCTCTGCCATTTCCACAGCTCATCTGGAATCCCATCTCACACCAGGTGCTGGAGCTCCCAGCTGTGCCCCTCTGACAGCAAGGTGAGCTAGCTGGGATGTGTGAGCTCTGGCTGGGGGATTGCTGCTGAGGGCAGGAGGGAGAAGCCCACACACCACGAGCAGGTTTGATCATCCTCATAATTACCTCCTGGGCACAGACAAGCTGCTTCTATGTTAGACAGGCAGAGGTAACTTTTTAGGAAAATTTTACACATGCTGCTTCAGGCAGTATCTTTTGGCCTGAAACAGCACAATCCATAGGACTTCAAAGCCATCAGCACGCTCAAAGAGGGTGTAAAAACAACCACAAGAGAGAGCAGAGAAATATGAGCATCTCTTCAAACGTGGGGCTGTGTGCAGTACAGTGTCAGTCAGCTAAAAATAAAAAAAACCAAAAAAACTAGTGCTGCCTACACCCAGTAACAATTTCCTAACACAAATTCCAGCCTCAGTCTGCCTAGGACTCGTGGAAGAGCCAGAGCCCTGCAAGGAGCTTTTCCCACCATGGATTTTTAGCACATCCCCAGGCACCAAACCTCTCAGTCCAAGAGCCCCAAACCTCCCATGACTGGCAAGGGCTGTGCTCTGCTTCTACCTGGAGAGCAACACAATTCTTCACAGTGCTAATGAATAAAAAATGGGTCCTGTTTAAGGTGCAGGAACCAAAAAGCAAAGCATTAGTCCATGAAAACCAAGCAAGGAATGCAGGGCAGAAGATGACACCAGTTTTTGGCTTTCCCAAAGGCACTAGGAAAAAAAGGCCCCCAGTCTATAGGGGAGACACTTAGCTAGCACCCTAAGAGCAGGATTTAGCCAAGTGTTTCCATGAGCAGTACTTCCTCACCTTGGATTAAAGTAATTAAAAATCTGGCATGTAATTATGCCTCTATGCCATTTATTTTGGTGTGGTATATCCATCCATTTCTGCTAGGTAAGGTATTTTATTTCCCTGAGCTTAGACAACTAAATACATGCAAAGCACATTTATACATGATAAAAGATCAAAACAAAACCAAAAAAAATCATCCAAAAACCCGCTGGAAAAAGATATTTTACCCACAAGAAATAATTAATCATGGACACAGTGACACTTTACCTCACTAAAAGCAAAACAACATAGTGGCCTATATTCCAAAGCAAACAGAATACCTGCACTTTACTTTTCCACTGCAAAACTAAGCCTAGCTATTAGTACACAGTGCCCCCCAAAGAACAGAGACTTCACAGCACCTTCACTCACCAGCAGAAAAGCAAAAAACAAGAGAGCTCTTCTTCATTGCCTCCAAAGTGGGAATTTTAGACAGTTATCTGCAGGTGAACACATAAGGGAAGTCTGCTCTCAGGAATCACTTTTTTAAAGGACATGCCTCACAGCAGGTACCAACTATGAACAGCAGACGTGCATCATTTTCCAAAGCCACTCAGGAAAAAATACACACAGTGCAAGTAGCAGTGCTCAAAAAATTTACACACTGACTGTATTTGCCTTATTTTGAGAAAAATCAGTGCATTTGCCCAGAACAATTGCTCAGCACACACTCCTCCTTGTAAATTTGGCTTTAATTTGAGTATTGTTTTCCAGGCAGAAGAGATGGTGCCATCATCTGCTTTTTCAACCAGTTTACAAATTCCCCAGCTGCTGGAACAGGCATTTTGGAGGGTGAGGCATGTTCCTTGGCCTTGATTCTCCCCTCACTTAGAGCAGGCTACACCAAGTATCAGCCTAATCAAATGGATGTTCTCTGACATCTCCCATTGTCACAGCAATGTGAGAACCAGTCCCTTTGTGCTCTGATGCTAATGAACCATTCAGCTTCAGCATCTTGGCTCAGGCAGTGAGCAGAGGTGGGGGCAAGGCCATTAACTGGAACTCAAATGAAAAAAAAACCACAATTTCCACACATGCCCATGTTTGCAAACAACACTCCTGATCTTCATTTAGATCTCCTGTGCAGCTCTGCCTAACAGAACTCACAACTTGCACTGCTTCTCCATGGCCACATCCCCAAGGATGGCAAACCTTGGAGAGAGAAAAGCACCCCAAAAACTGCAGGCTGTGCTCACTCTACAAAATGAAGTAGGAATACCTGATCCTGCCAGTATTTGCTTCAAACAGTGAATTTATTACTGTCCCTGTTTTATCACTGCCTGAGGGGAGCTGCATGAACTCAGTCACCACTTTACAGCCAGCTCATGCTTTATTTTATTGTCATATATTTTCTTGCATCTCCTCCAGACTCAAGAGGCTCTAAGCAGTCTAGGTCACACTGCACACCTATTGAGAGAACCTAAATTCTTTCTGTGCAGCCCTACAGGTAAGGGAGAGCTCCATATGAGCAATCCTAGGAAAGTATGAACTCCCAAGGGAGTTTCTCTAAAGAAGCAGCATTTAGTGTAACAGTGGACATAGTGGATTATCTTTCCTTGTCCCCTCTCACATGGAAAGAGAGCTAGTGGGGTTTTGCCAACTATTTTCAGTTCGCCCTCTCCAAATTTAGACACACCCAGCTTTCTTTGAAGTGCTCTGGGTTATGTCCCCTCACAGGCAACTTCCTGCAACAGCTTTATTTAAATAAAAGAAATTAAGTTTGTTTGGTTTTTTGTTTTTTTTTTTTAAAGAGCCAGGACAGAAGCCTCCATGTTGTATATTTTTCCCTGCATTTCATTCTGGGCTGCCTACCCACTGATATCCTCAGACCATCTCAATTGTTAGTACTGATGAAGTAGCCTGACAGAATTTCTCAGCTGGGGGTGTGAACTGCAGACAGCTCTGCTATTTCCCTATATAAACTACATCCCTGGCATAACATGTGTTGAGGTAACAGAAGTATACAAAACCAGCTCATCTGTTTCTCACACTTCCAGTCTCCAGTTCCTCTGCATTTCTAAATTACTTTGCTTCCAAGAGGTTTGATACCTGTGCTCTGCTGTGAACAAGGTGTACCTATAGTTGATGGCAAATTTGAGGTTTATGTAGAATGCAGCTTTTGCACTTGATATCAAGCCTGCTTTGGCCTGACCTTTGGTCAGGCAGTGAAACTGAAAGTATTAGAATTAAATTCTCTCTGTAGGGATCACATTTACTGGAATAAATACTTGATGACCTTCCAGCTTTCCCATGATCAGTGTTCATCAAATATCTGATCTTCTGAACCACTCCAAACTCTGTTTGTCCCTTCCTTTACCAAAATGACACATGTTCCCCTTCTGTGCCAAGCTCTTAACCCCTGGAGTTTGGTGTAACCTTCAGTGTCCTGGTATTTGCAGACAGAGTGCAAATATTCTTTTTCTTGTTCTTTGAGACAGAAGAATGTCACAAAACCAAACTCTCTCTTTCCCTCCAAGAATATTTCACAGCAATTGAGCACCAAGTGCCAGCTGTATGAAGCACACTCACATCATTTAACAATATACAACACTGGGGAAAAGCTGCAGTGCTTCTTGCATTGGTAACAATGGGTGCAAGAAAAGCCTCCAGCTACCTTGAGTGATGTCTGTAAGGAATCACTGCTTGTCTGCTTCAGCAATATAGTGGGAACCTAGCAGTGCAAGCAGGTCACAGTTTTCTATAAGTGTTCATTGGCAATGTGTTCCTGATTCATGAGTTACCACAAAAAATTAACATGTCTGGGTATGTCTGTGACATTCAGAGTATCCCACCCAAAACACATCTCAGAGCTGGCTTGATAAGAGTCTCAGAATAAAAGGATCCAAAAAAAGCAGCAATCTTTGAAAGGTTGCATTTTCCCCCCATTAAACATGAAAAAGACATCTTTAAGAGCATTTGGTTGAGGAATCATTACATTTTCCTATAAAGAACATAACTTACTCTTCCATGAAACTCTCTAGATTATCACATGCTACCCTTTTTTAAGGTAGCCCCACTACCACACTCAGTCTCACAAGTCATCAGGACTAATTCCCAGTGCTGCAAGTTTAGATACAAACCAGTCACCAGTGGCTCATGGTTAACATCTTTGTTATTTTCAGCCACAGAGACAACATTCATAAATAAAAAAATAATCAGTGAGCTTTTTTTAAAGCACAACTATGGAAAGAATTATGCCTGCCTTGACAAAAGTCTTTTCACCACTGCTGAATGCTTTTGGGTAAAGGGAAGGGATGTTCCTTGCCAGCATCTACCACATATGATATTATAACCATCAGCAGTCAGAGCTGCTTCTGAGTGTCAGGATGTGTGTTGAATTCCTAGCTAATAGCTATTGTTTGGACTCATTCGAAGGAATATCACAAATTTGACTTTTTCTAGAATTTAGCACACTATGAGCAGAGAGGAAAAACAAAAAGTCACATTTGATAGGCTAAGAAGAAAGAGGTTTTCTTTGCTTTTAAGGATGTTTTAATTTGATAATGGGCCAGAAACACACTCCTGCATTTAGTTGCCAACTTCTAGTATTCAAAACAAGTCTTAACTATTTTATATTTGATTTATAAAAATGACACTCAGCTTATTTAATTAAGCTTCTGAGCAGTTAAATCCAAATCAGCACTTCCTCAAAATCACTAAGAGTTTTCATACACAGATGCATGCAAACCAAATACTCCCATTTCTGATTAGATGATGGATAAATTCCCCATATTTCAGGGAGACACCCATTTCTGGCAGGCTCTGAGCCACACCATAAAACCTTGTTGCTGCTGTCTGCAGGGGCAGGCAGTGGGATGGCTGCAGTGCACAGCTCCATATTTCAAGCCATTGTCAGTGTGTGTCAGGAGCTCATAAAAGCTCAGTGAGAGGATTTGCTGCTCTCCCTCAGCCCACATCAGCAGGGATTACTCCTCAGCCTGCACGGTGCTCAGCAGGGGGATCCCAGCAGTGCTCAGCATCTGCCTGGAGCTGTTGGGAAATCCAAGCCCTGCAGGGAAGTTCCCCTCTCCCTCCCACAGCTCCATCCCCACCTGTGCCAGAGGCACACTAAATACAATTTGCTCAATGCCATGAACAGGCAGAACTCTATTCAAGCCCTTCTCTGGGGTGGTCAGAGTCCCAAGTGCCTGTCTTGTGGGAAATTCCAGCATTGCAGAGCTCTCCTTGAGTTCATTTTTTAATTGGAAGGAAAAGAAAAACTCCAGTTTCATGCATACCTCCTCTTGTCAATGTCCAGTGACATCCTTCCTAATTCTTCACTCAACTTTATTATATAGTATCAGAAATAGAAATCAATGCTCCAACAATGTGCAACAACTGCTCTCAGAGCCCCTTCAATAACATTTAACTAAAAAAAAAAAACCCCAAAAATAACTCTTCTGAAATACAGTCCAGTGATATTCAGCAAATCTAGAAATACAGACTCCAACAGAACAAATTTCAGCTCCTGAAATGATATTATTCAATCATTGTTTTCTATTATGGTCTCTTGACATCCATTAAGGATGTGTGAAGAAGCACAGAGAAATATCCAGAAAAATATTTAGCTTAAGCTTTTTGACACAGTGACCAATTTCCCTATTGCTTTTTCAGCTTATCTTCCAGATTAGTTGTGATTGATTAGGAAATTCCTACAGTACGAGTTCTGCCTTATGAACTTCAACTTCATATGCTCAAAGGGATTAGTGAAAGGCATTTTGATTCATTTTCTCCAAGGGGAAGGGTATTTTCTATGAATGCTGTCCAAATGTAATCAGGAATAAAAATATATTGGTGCTTGCATACTGCAAAAGTATGGGAAATTGGGCCACTTATTGTTTCAGGCCCAGGCCACCCAAGATTTGAGAGAATTTGGCAGGTTTCAGAAAGCATCACATGAGAGACTGGTTTGACAAACACAACAAAAACAACCCAGATGTCTGTGCTTCCCTCAGCTGCCATCAGACTCACACAGAGGCATTTCCATTTTGTTAAGGGCAGAGATTTTTTAATTCTTTAACCAAAAATCTTGCTTTCCTTCCATTTTCTGTAAGCAAACTTATGTTGATGTCATGGAGATTCTCAAAACCCACCACCAAACAAACCCAGCCTTACAAGATCTCTCTCCAGACTTTGTTTTTCTCTGAGATATAAATATCAGTCAAAGGAGTGCACAAACACAAAAAGTGAATAGTTTGCTCTGCTACTCCAAGTATTGGATAGTTCAGTCACCAAGCCATCTTAAAATTTTCCTGTCCCATTTGTTCAACCCTGTCAAGTTGAAGTTTTTGTTGTTATAGGGCTGCACATCTGTTCAAAGTTCAAAAATCTTGTCCTACCACACTCAGATCACAAGTTCAGATCCAAACAGGATCTTTAGGGTTCCCACTAACAGGAACAACTCCTAATCTTTTTTAGCTTATCTGGCAATTAAAGATGTTAAATTTATATACAATACAACCAGGAGTGCATGGGTAGAAAAAGACATTTACAAAACCTTAACACCTATTAAGTCTGCAGAAGAAATCCAGGCTGTTGATAGTAAATATAAACAAAATATCCTTGTTTCTTGCTTTCACCATTCACCATACAGTCCCACCAGGACAAAAACAGCAGTCCAGAGGACAAGAGGAGAGATCTGGAAATAGCACAAAGAGCAGAGATGAGTCTATACAGAAGGGGAGGAAACTCGATGCCAGAGCCATAGCTCCCCCAAAGGGAACTGGGGACACACCCTGAACCCCAAAAACTTGCTGAAAGGCTGCACATGGCCCAAGAAATCAGAACATCACCCAGAAGTTTAAAGGTCAGTGGGCTCCTGAAGCTCGAGGTGGCAGCTGGATGTGCAGGACTGTAGGTCCATTGCAGAATTGATTAGCTGTATGGGCTGGTGTTGGCAGCACCTCTGATGGACACAAGGCAGCGTTTACAGACATAGCCTTAAGGCATCATGCACAACAAGAATAAATCAATCAAGTCAGGCAATTTCCAAACCCTTCCCTTTTTTATAGGCGAGCTTGACTTGATAAAGTGCAGAAAAAACACAGCACTTTATTCCTGCTGTCATCAGCACTCAGCCACTGCATCTCCTTTTCCACAGAGACCTCTGCAGCCCAGACCAGGCTGAGGATATTCTGTGTACAGCACTGTCACCAAAGACACAGAAATCACCCAGCCCTTAAATGAGGTGTCAAGCACTCCAGACCTTGTGCTCAGAAACCAAGCCCAGCCAATGAATTTTTCCTAGAGACCAGCAGCAGATCCCATAAGCCAGCAGGCTTTGCTCAGATGAGTAAAGATGACACTGGAGAGTGGGGGTCATTCCCCTAGAAAGGTTTTTGTGCTGCCCAGACACACAAACAAGCTCATCTTCAACAGGGGGTGTTGAAAGGAAGGGGTGAAGGCATGATTGTACAATAATTTTCAATGGGAATGAGCACAAAAGGGCAATTCTCAGATGAATTATCACTTCATTCATTGAAGCTTGCATTTTTATTTCCATTTAATGTTGGGTTTCCTCTATTCTACAGCAGAAGCACACCACTAACCCTGACCTGAAGGCTACTCCAGTGCCTGCCCTAATGAGTCAGGAGAAATCTGGGAAGGAAAACTGGAACCAGAAGGAAGGAGCAAAGGCTTGGGTCAGTCTCCCACATCCCTGTGCCTTAGCAACGCTGCTTGTCTCCTCCAAACAGCACTTCTTGCCAAAATGGAAACATTCCAAAAGTTTGGTGCAAAATTGTTCTGTTCTGCTAGATCCCAGCACATAACCAGAGGGAGGCACCAGGGTCAGAACTATTATGAATTTAGGCTGACTAGTGTAACACAAGATCTCTTTTTTTTTAACAATGACTGTTTTCTTGCTCCACTGACACCTATACTGGCATTAGACACACGTTGTGAGCTGTTCATGCTGGTCACATCCTCTGTGTAAAACTTATTTAAGCTTTTTATTATGTATTTGGCTATTGTAGTGCTCAAGTGTGGTTGGCCCACCTCAGGCAGCATAAATCAAGTGGGACAGTAGTGAGTGATGAAGGATTTTAAAATTATGAGGAACTGAACCCCCCCTGTTATTTTAAGACACATTCGATCTTCTGAATATGTAGAATATTCCAAAGAAAATGGAAAGCTAGATTTTTATCTTCCCCCACCCCTGTGCATGGAGTCCTCTGAGAATATTTTCAGATATAACTCCCTCCTCATAAAACACTCACACAAACATAAGCACTACTGAGAGGACTAATTCAAATTCTCCACGTATAGTATTCTCCTTCTCCTATTAAATAAACATTCTCCTATTACATCACCTGAAGGTGATGTATTTTAAAACTCACCTTGATGAGTAGTTATGATTTACTGGGTTTTTCAGGTGGCCTTCAATCAAGGCAGCAACACTGAAACCTCATTTAGCTCTTGTGAAAAGGTGCATCCTACCCAGGCAAAGATCAGCTCCCTAAACATCCCCAGTTTTTATTTTCTTTTCATTAAAGATATGAGCATAGGAATAAAAGTTCTTTACTAGTATGTGTAACAAGGCAAACAAAACAACAACTATGGAATTAACAACAAACAGAAGAAAAGAAGCCTAACCCCCAACAACACAGCCAGCATTTCAATTGGGCTGAACCCAGAGGCAAGTGCAATCCTTTCCTTGACTCCAGAGCTAGAGAATTTTGGTGGGCAGCAGTTTCAGCACAGCTACACCATGTTCTCTTAAGCACATGCACAGGTGTTTTCTTGTGCAGCTTGCACTGTGGAGTGGCTGGCCAAAAAAACATTTTCACCCCCAACCTCATATTTGTTAGACAGCAAACTGGGAAGACTTGTTCTTCGAAAGAGATTATCAGTGATATTATGCTAATTTTAATTCCATTCATTAATACTTTTTAAACTAGAAGTTGTACCAAAAAAAATAAATCAAGAAGCAAGCTGACAGCTAGGCTTGGAGACATCCTACAGGTTTTGTATCCCATCCTACATCCTCCTGTGCCCCTCAAATAAGGAGGGGTCACTGTAGTCCTGCACAAGGAACTCACTGGATGCAGGAGGACAAAGCCAGTCTTACCTAGTGCAGTGGTAGAAATCAACTAGGAAATCTTGCATATTAAGCAAGATCTGTAGTGCTTAATTCCTAAAACATGAATATTTTGACAAAATTGGGTCATTGTTTTCTTACTCCTCTCTTTCCCAGTTTGTAAGTACTGGGGATTTTTGTACATCTCATTTCCACAAATAATCTTCTGCTTATTGTATCCCTTTGTGTGTGTCCAAGTTCTCTCACTCACTCCTGCTAACCTAACTCTGCCAGATGTTTGGGAGTTTTTGCATTCTGGCAGGAAGGATTAATACAAAAAGGACAATCAGACATTGGGGGCTTTCCCCCCCTTATTTCTCATGTCAAACCAGTTGTTGGGATCTTAATCTCTCTGGCTTCCATTTTGATTTCACAGTTATGGGTAGTATTTCACCATGGAAATAATTGCTTAGAAGGTTTAAGTCCTTTGCCCCTAACAAAATAATGAGCCTTCTTTATTTCCTAATTAGAAGGGTAATGGAACCTTTATGAGTCTTCAAACTAGGTCTAAAAATTCCCAGAAGGAGCTGGGCTGGAAAAATGGCCACTGTGGCATTTTGTGGAGAAATTATGTCATGTTCTGTGGTGGAGAGGGGAAAGAAAGAAAGAAGTGAGAAGCAGGGCAGCTGAGAGCCTGTTCAGATTCTCTGGCAAATAAAACAGCCCCTCCACTCTACCCCAGCACCTCTTTTCCCTTCAACAGCTGCTCCTGCACTGCCTTTTCCATAGGGACACTGTCCAGGGATGAGGGGAACTGCTGAGGAAGAGGGAGAAAGCATCAGGGCATCTCTAAAGCCCTAAGGAAATTAGGCTACAAAAATTCACTCTTCATCTTTCTGGAGGTTAAAAAAAAAAAGTTAAGACCATTCTTCAAGAGTAATTGCTGATTAGGCAAAGTCAGGGAATCAGAGCTGACATTTTAGGTTCAGAGGGGAAAAAAAGAGACTTTTTTGGAATCTGAGTCTGAATGATTCCCCCAGCATTAAATTTGAAAGATCCTACTTGAAAGCATGTGCATTTATAATTGTTTTTTTTTAAAAGCTCTAACACACAACCATAAACCAGCCTGTAAATTCTACTTCAAGTTTGAAATTTAATGCAAAAATGACCTTGGTGGCAGAATCTGCTTATACAGCTTAGGTGGAAAAGCAGAAGAAAAACAAGCCACCCATGGCTGTGCAGTCTCACATACCAGTGGCAGCTTCTCCTCTGGCTCATCTTGCATAATATTTTCCATTACAGGACACCCCCTTTGCAGGAGCTTGTAACTTTTCTCAGTATTAAGTGTTTGAATAGAAGTTTCCATGCTCTGCATTTGTGTCCTGATGTTACCTGATGACAGTTTAGGGGGGCACTGTTAAGGGTTGAGTTTTTTTCTGGGTGCTTACAAAAGTTAAAGGAATATGTTGGACCACATGAAAAAAAAAATGTTCATACAGCTGTTTCACAGAGAGCTTCCAGGCTTTGGAGCAGAAGCTTCAGATTTGATGGAAAGACAGCCTCTATTAAATAGAAAATGAGCCCAACACTGCCTGCTGGCTTCCTGAAGGGATTTACATTCCCCACACCTGCAGTAGCAGCCCCTATACCCATGAGCAGCCACACAAGCTTCAGCAGCCACCCCTTTTCCAGGGACTTCTCTGCCCTCCCTACCCCTCCCAAGAGAAAAATATCAGCTCCAAATGAAAATTAAGCAGTATGGAATAGAACAGAGGAATAACCCACGAAGTTTTATTTCTTGGGTCATTAATCAGGAATCTTAAACTATGAGTTTGTCAAACCCATTGAGCCTGAACCTGGAATAAAATGTGCAAATAACAGTGAAGTGGAACCTTTGGCTGTGTTTGCCAAGTGAGCCATGTGCTCTTGCTTTTCTTGACCAGCTTTCACAACTGTTTCAGCTGCAAATCTACAGACTGCATACTTCAACAAGCACTTGCAGGGGCTGGGGAGAGATAGCAACAATCTGTGGCTCAAGCTTCTCAAAGCAATTTGCAGCCCACATGTCTCAGAAGCATGTTAAACAGCTCATGGGCAAGGCAGGCTACTCACTGATAAAAACCTGAAATACTTCAGAACTGTCAGAGTCACAAATTGTGTTGGCACACCTAAGAACAACTCAATTCACTAAAAGGCCCTGAAATGCAGGTTTGGTCTTTCCTGGGTTTGACAGACCCAAATCCACCTTCTGGCCAGACTCAGCTCTGCTATAAAACTGGAGTAAGGGTGGGAGGAAGATGCAGCTGTGTTTGAATACCTCCAGATTATATCTGTTTGAACAGGGGGAAATGTTTCTGCAGCTTGCAGCAGACCTGCACACATCCTTTGGGCTCAACTAGCCAGACAATTACAATTATCAACCTGAGGAAGGCAGGCCATGGCTTCTGTGCCCAGAGCAAACACCCTCTCAAGACATCCCTCATTCTGTGGAATAGTTTTAGATCAGTTCAAGCTGAAAAGCAGCCCAGATGCACTGAGGAGGTTTAAAGTCCACTTGGCACTTCTTCATACCAGCCAATTTAGAGGCTCCATTTGGCTCACTCACCACAAAAATGTCACTGCTTTCATCAAGAGCAAGCACTGGTCACACAAGCTGCATGTCTAGCTGGAAAAACAGTAATAGAAATAGCCTGGCTTAGGGCTAATGCAGACACAGAAATCTTTCCCTTTGGTTCTGCTGGCTGTTTAATGTTTAAACCATGCAGCCCTAATTCTGTGTTAGGTTGCTTTTTACCATGTATTTTTGATTTGGAGAATAAGCAACGAGCCTGTTCCTTGTTTGGCAGCAGTACAAAGTCACTTTGAACTAACAGCAGATCCTGTAATCTAGCCTCAGGTATGAAGTTAGCTACTGGATGGACACAGAGCATGTGCCAGACTGGGGCAGATCTGGCTACACAGCCCAGGTCTGCACCACTTTAAAAGAAAAAAAAATTAAAAAAAATTTAAAAAAGCAAACACAAACGTGCCTTTTTCTGCCTCCACATCCACCTGTGCACTCCCCTGAGCTCAGCATGTGTGTAAATCAGAGGGCAGTCTCCAGTCCATGTGGTCTGCACAAGAACTGTGCCTCCATTCATTCCTGCTCCCAAAGCCTGGAGGTCTGTGCTGGAGTGACATGCTAAACTAATTTTCTGGAATCTGCTTCTGCAGCCAGGCCTGCAAAGTGAGCCTGGGCTGCAGTCAGAGGATGCTGGTGCTGAGCTGATGAGTTGAGACTGACTAAATATTAGGTGTTCTGCTCACAAATGCTTACTGCCCAAGCAAAAGAGCTATCTAAATTAGAGGAGGGTTACATAATGACCTGTACAGGAGCAGCTTTATACCCATTTCCCCTATAAAACCAAGTCTATGGCAAAAATAAAAAACCAAAAAACCCATGCCTATTAGGAAAACAAACAGCATTTTCACCACCTGGACTTATTTGTGGATATCCTGTTCCCCATCTCCTTTACTATGGGCAGACTCTTCATAGATTTCAGCACCAGTTAAAAAGTTAAAAATCCATTCTGATCCTGAAGCACGGTTCTCACCACGTGATGCCAAACAATGATTCTTGTTGCTTTGGGGTTCTTGTGAGGTTTAAATGTGCTCTGACATTGCCAAGAGAAAAGGGAGAGGATACCTGCTACTCTGTGCTGGGCAATACTCTCTGAACACACATTGCTTTGTGGCTCCTCTCCATGGAAATCCTGACCCTCACACAACCACTGCACACACAGCTAGCATCGTTTCCAAAACTTAGAGGGAGGCTGAGTACTTTTTTGGTCAATTATTTATTTACAAGTAGTGATTAAAAGCACTAGAACAGGCAAAGTCTATAGCAGAGGAGCTTTAGGCACAAGGGCATCCAAAGTTTCTGCCAAATGAAAAGACATCTTAGTTGGAGGATGTTAGAAACATCAAATTTCTAGTCTAGTCTTTTACAGCTCAGTCAACCAACTTGCCAGCACTCAAAATTCAAGCAGATTGGTGCTAAAATATAAGGGGTGCCATGTATCTTTACTGCCCATTTCTGGAATATATCAACAATAATAGATTTATCCTTCATTTCATCAAGGAGCCACATCAACAAAGTGTGGCAAAACACTTTCCACATAGGGACTTGACTCTGCATCTATTCAGCTTTTGGGATTTGGGAGAAAACATCAGTATCTCAGGCCCAACATCCTGATTTCCCAAATCATTTGAAAGTGCATTGAAAGGACAAATCAGCACCAAAAGATTGTACTGAAAATTTCCTCCCCAGGGTTCTATGGAGGTTCAAATGGAAAGGCAGAGGAAGGAGCCCAGGCTGAGGTTACTGGTTTGAGTGGCCCATGGGAAGGGGCAGATCCCTTGTGCTGCTGGCACTTTCACATGCCAGGCTTCCCCTGGATACAAGCTCTTTCCTAATTGCTCAGCATTAGTTAGACGTTGTTTTGCTTCAGAGTCAAAGTTCTTTCCCCGTGGCAAAAATAACCAATGTGAAATATTTTTGTGATTGTTTTGTCCCCATGAACGTTGGTTAGGCCTTTCTCGCTATAGGAATTGGTGCATGCATAGTTCATTCAGCAAAATTGTAGTACATGTGGTTTTACTTGGACAAGGATAGTGATCCTGGAGAGTTAATATTCTTGCTTTAAATTTTAATTTCTTTTTGTTGTGTGGAAGCTGTCTGCAGCCAAGAACTCTGGAACTTTTGATAAGTCTTGACCTGGATACTGTCCCTGTATTTCTATTTTTTCATTTCATACATCCCCACATTTTCCCTTAGTAAAGACAAAAGTAAAAATTCCAAAACATTTCATAAATTCTTAGAAGAGACAATCTATTCCTCACAGATTCATTTAGGAGGAATTCATTTTGAAGGAACTGGAGAACATCAAAGCCCTTAAGCTTTTAGAAATTTCTAACTCATCTTTTGAAATATGAAACACGTGTGCCAGACAGTTTTGCCAAATGTTTACATTTTGGTGCATAGCTGAACTGCTGATCAGGAGTTCAAATGCTCTTTGTTCCTAATTTCCCACTATTATTCACACTGCATGCTCTGCCCAATCCCACTTTGGCCATGAGAGCCAGCAGTGCTTCCAGTCACAGGGAGCAGAGAGATCCAAGTGCTCAGCACTCACAGTACACAACCAGTGAATCCTCCCTGCATTTTTATCTTTTTTATGGGCAAGGCTTCATGCAGAGCAGTACCAAACTCTCATACTCAAGGAAAGCACCCAAGAAAATGAAGTGCCTCAGTACTGGAAAAGTGGCTGGAATGTGTCTGAACCTTTGTCCCCCTTATTCCTTTCCCTTGCTTCTAGGTTGTAGTTTGATATAGACACCTCCTGTTGATTATTAATCCTATTTAGTGATAACGACTCCCTCTGGAAAGATGACTGCAGAGGAATGCTGGAGTAGCCAAGTCAATCCAGATATTTATTTGGGCTCCAAAAGTTCAGCAAGAAGATCAGAGCCAGCAATGGACCCTCATGCTACTGAGGGAAGTGAAACATCGACTGACAAATTTCCACATTTTGTTGCAGCATTCTGGAAGATGCTGTGAAAGGGGACTGATGGTTTGGAGAACAGCTGAGGCACAGTTAATTTATGATTTTGTGGCACAACTCCCAAGTTCAGCAGGCAAAAAACAAGAGAGGAAGAGGCAACAAGGTAAGAAGACAAAGCAGCAGCTGCTGGAAGAAAGATAAAACACAAAGGGTAAAATATTGGCTAGGACTAACAGTAACTTAGTGCCCTTATTGTAAATGATCATTTAAACTCAGAAAAGTGAAGAGGGAAGAGAAATTGTGATGATAAGTTAGTTTTGCAGGGAGAAGATGCACAAAGAATGATTTCCCCATGGAAGTGAGACACAGAGAGCAAAGTTCCTGCATAAAGATGTACAGCCTTTCCTTCCTACAACATTTATTCCTTTAGCAGCTTGTTGCCAAGTAGAGACTGGATATAGTGATATATTTTGGCTTTTTACTACTTGAACAGCCATGCAACATCTAAAAAGAAAAAAAACAAAAAAACCACCATAGGCACCTTAAGGGTATCTTAGTGCATTTGACCATTTATCTGGCTTTCATAGGAGAAAATAGGTTTAATTCTTTTCTCATTGATTTTGACAATGTTTTGCATCACTTTCTGCCATACTGTCTCTAATTAGCTCACCACAAATCGTGCTTAGGTTTTTATGCTACATTAAGGAGTAGGTGGAGCCACCAGCCACTCTGAGGAAGGATGATGACAGGGAAACCTTATCTAAAAGAACTACCAAAAAAAGTAGACATCAAGGATGATGCTGTTAGTACTTGATCCCAGAGAAGATCCCAAGTGAGGGAAAAAAAGATGAAAAATACAGTCAAACACACAAATGTGAGAAGGTCAATATCTAGCAATGACAATTTCGAAAAATGTCTTATTTCACTGTCACTGCTGGTGAGGCAGCAATACCAGGACCTGTCCAGCAGAGAAGTCTGTGGCATAAATAGAGGCACAGGAATGATGGATTGGCTTGAAAAATAAAGACTTTAATGTATAAAATAGCAAACATAGAAACTACACAACCTGAGAGCCATTTTCCAAAGACCCAGGAGTATGGCAAACTTAATGTATATATTTATATATATAACAATATATAGGGGTATCAGATGGCAAAGATCCAACCACAAACTCGAACTAGGAGCATGCCCTTAAAAGTGACCAGTTCCAAACCAACCCAGAACAAGAAGCAGAACCCTGAGCTGACACAGTGACCACACCAGCATGGTACCTCCTCTGGATTCAGGGTAAATCCTCCTGAATCTGCAAATGGAGCCACCCCCTGTCCACCCTCATTTCCACATTTCACAACGAGGAATTTCCAGAGAAAGTATTCCTGAAGAGTTTCTCTCTGGAAACATTTTGTAAACTTTCCAGAAAGTAGATTCCCACATCCATTTTACAATTGAAGAGCTACAGATCCTGAAAGAGCTTGAAGACTACTCCCTGAAGTCTTGCATAGAACTGGAAATAAATTGTTACTTTCCTCGCTTGTGTAGCAGAACAATGACTTTACTAATCTGATTTTTACAGATAGTAACAGACTTTTCTCAGTGCTCTACTCAGCAGAGGTTACAATAGCATTGGTAAGGCAAGAGACACCCATGCAATTAAGATTAAAAAAAGCTGGAGACCTATTCATGCTATCCATGAGAGAACCAGCAGAAAAGGAAAAAACCAAGGAAATTTCTACCCTCCTAACAAAAACACACTAGCCTAATGGACAGGATCACAAGCTGTGTAATAAATGGCTTAAATTATTTACTGGCATTGCAATAAAGCAAATCCACTTAGAGGCATATGAGTAAAAAGGAAACCCACAGCTTTCCAGACATATTTTCCAGACAGTATGTCAAGTTCCCATAATTATGTTCTACACACTTTTGCAGCTCCTCCTCTACTTCCATATTTAAGGATGGAATAAAATAACCCTAAAATACTGTGGGGACTAGAAGTGCCAGTTCCACAATCTTTATTGGGAAGAAAATGCAGAAAAAGCATTTAGAGAGGCTCAACATATACATGTACACATTGTTTATCAGATCTGCTTGTCTCTGCAAAGAATGAAAAACCAAAATCATAAATCTCCTTGAAATCAAGTAACCCAGTTTGTCCAAAGAGGAACACCAGGATTTAAACTGTGCTGAGAATCTTGTAGTTAGCATGCAATGTTATTTGACATCTTTTTATAGCTAAGTATATTTTTGTTACCATTTAGAGTGAAAAGCAAGCTTCACTCCTTTGCAATCTCCTGATTTTACTATTTTTTCCCCTCCCAGACTTCATAAAAGTTCCCTGACATAGCACAGAATGCTGGAGACCTAAGTGAAAGAACACAAAGCTGAATTTCTGTACTTAATTGATTCTCCTCAAAAATAATGGCCACAGGGGTGGGAGGCCAGCAGGCTCAGGGGATTAGCAAGGGATATGAAATATTTCCACTCTAACTCAATGGTTCAAAACCAATCCAAGCCAGCACATGCTTGGAAAACCATGTGATGACCTATGTGAAATGAGCTGGTGGTCTCAGTAAAACTCCTGCTAGGCACATGTCTGCAGTACAGTTGATTCTCTTGTTTGAGGCCTCTGAAAGTGCTCCAAAAGGAAATAATCACTTGGCATTTAAGTGTAAGGTACATAAAGGGTTTTTGGGGTGGCAAGGAACAAAACCAGCTGTTCTAATCTGAGCAGTGTAGGAGCCTGAACCGATGGAATTTTTGCAATGGAGAAGTTACCTGTTGAACTGGAAGCACACACAAACACATCTAAACATATCTGGCATTTTACATCACCTCTCACTGCAGGGAGATTGAAGGTTTTTGGAATTGGATCAGTCACACTGAAACAGATGCAACTCAGAGCAAAAGAAAGGAATTTTTCAGCAAGACAGCACCAAGCAATGGGGTCCAACAAGTGTAGGGAGGATGAAAATGCAGGAACAGTTTTAGCTGGGTACAACATAAATCAGTGAATTGAGGTTGTCTCTCTTGATCAAGTCATGACACCACTATGCCAGATAAAAGTGTTCTAAGTGCAGTGTTAAAAGTCAACCCACAGACTTTCTCCAAGTCAGATTTGGTCTGTCCATCAACAGCACATTGCATTCTGTGCTGGAAACCACAGCAGCACCTCCTGACCAAGAGTGCTCCCAGTAGCTGGGGTCTCACATCCATGCAGCTTCAGGGAATTTCTGATGAGTCTCTGAAGAGTTGTGACATTATCTCACAGGTCAGTAGAGGAACACAAGGAAATCTGCTGTAATTGTTTCAATCATGAACACACACTTACTTCTGCATCCAAACAGGAAGAATAGTGTCAGGCAGTATTTTTTTCTGTGTGTGGAGCATCCCACAGGACAGAAATGAAGCCATTCTTAGGTTGCCAAGAAAGTTTCTCGTACAGCAGTAAGGAACTTCTGCTCCTCTGAAGCTCCATGGCCTTGAGCTCATCAGACTCAAGACTCAGAGTCACCCACCCAGCTTTGAATGGCTGAACACTGGTGACATCTGGCTTTAAGTCTGAGCTTTAGAACCAATATTTTGATTTTACAGAGAGATTTGTCACTCTAACATACTCATGTCTTGTGCTTGCAACACTGCTAACACAAGAAGTTGCTTATTTTATCAATGAGGTTTTGTTTTTTTTTTTTCCCTTCTAACTAAACAATAAAAAAACAACTCATACCTTCTGAACAGAAACCCTGCTGCCTTCAAAAGGGGTTTCTCCCTCATACAGCAGGACAGGAACCATGTGGAAGGGAAGATAATCTTCCACTACATCTGTATTTCAATACATCAAAATTCCAAAGCTTGGGGTAAATGACAGCTGCTGTCATCTAGTTGCCCAGCTTTAAAAACAGTATTTTCAACAGGGATAAAACCAAGTTTCTTACAGGTGTGAGCCAGTAGTGTGCACATTACACTGATGATCTGCCTTCCCTTGCTCTTGGAGAGCCACCCATTTCTGCAACTCTTTAATTTCCTTGATCACAGAAACCATCTCCACAGCAGGATCTGCAGGACCAGCACAAGCTCTGTTCCTCTCAAAACTTGGACCCAAAAAAACCCAAATTCCTTCTCTTCCCTCACATCAGTTCTCCTCCTGTTCTTTTTGGCTCAGTGGAATTTCATTTTGAGTAGTTCATTTCTAAAAACTATGGCTTTGAAGAGGCACACACCTCTTCCTCCTCAGCCTTTCTGCATTACCAGACAGCTCCCCAGGATCAGATTGCTTCTCTTCCTCTGAATTTCCATTTGTTCTTTACTTAGAACGCTTTTTCTAGCCTCAGGCTCCTCTGCAAGTTCCAACATTTCCAAAAACCTTAGCAAACATACACCAGAAGACAGACTCATCATGCATATGAGTTATGAGAGTCAAAGCTTTCAGCTTGCTTTTGGTTTTCAGGGAAACCACACAAGGTGTACTAATAATGCAGATTAAAGCCTTGACAGTTACAGCATTTTTTTTCCTAAATTGTCTTTCTGTTCTAGTTTTGGATCATATTGCAAAGAGAATTTTGGCCCAAAGTAATAGCAGAGAGAATATTAAAACTTATTTACTGTGTTTCAGGTGTGTAAAGTCCACCAAAGTTAAACCTTTACAGCACTTTTTCCTCCAGTCAGTAGCTCTGTAGTGATAGCCAAAAATCAGAGGAAATAAATTAATTTTAAGGATTCACAACAGCAGAAGTAGGATTAAGATTTCAAGCTACTTAATTATCTTTTTACAATAAAAAAAAATTCCAGTCAGAAAAATTCCAAATATTTTGCCAGACGTTTATCCCCCCATGAAAATAATGTTTTCCTCTGAGAACTGCTGAAGTTTTGGCCTAAACCAGCCTCAAAAATAAAAGAGACTTTTTGTTTCATTTTTAAAAAAACCCCTCACTTTCAGAAATGCTAAGACACAGCTGTTCAAGATTTCTAGGAGCAATGCCTCTAAAAATCACTTTTTGAGGCTTGGTCTTTCAGCTGACTCTGGCTTCTCCTGGTGTTCTTCAAGCAGCCCAGCTAACAAATCTGAATTACACCCTGGGCTTGTGAGGGGCTGCAGAGGCATTTGAGAACTTCATTCAACACAATGTTTCTATTTCACTTAGAAAAATTATGGTTATGTTTCTTTCATTTTCCCCAAATTAAACTTTCAGTAGAATTTTCTTGTTAAGAGTGAAATTCTTTTCATTGGATTAATATTTTCCAAGCATGTGGCATGTGCCCTTTACAAGAATGAGCAAATGTCCAGATAAACACTGCTGCGAGTCAGAAAAACTATGCATAATAGATTTTTTTAAATTTAATTTCACATTTAATACACAATGCATTTTAGGAAACATGAAGAGCACGTTCGTGATTCCTTGTCTGTTAAGAAACCTGTCAAAAATTGCTGCAAAACAGCAGCATTCTTCAGAAGAAAACCCCATTATTTTAGTTACATGAACAATTTAGGCCTAAGATTAATTTCACTGATGTGCCTTCACTTTCAAAACAATGAAGAGAAAAAATATTTGTCCTTTTCCATTAAAGGCACCAATGTCCTAAGAGCAATGAGATGATATTGCAGTGGTAAGCACCACAGAATTGTCTGTAAATAAATTAATCTATAAATTGCCTATAAACTCAACAAAGACATTTTTCTGGAACATTTACAGTGGAGGAACAAATCACATGTTCCTCTTCCTAACCAGAGCATCCTGCAGTGAGTGATTTAATGCAGATTTCACTCCTGCAAGTGCCTGCAAGGTAAGAGGGAATTTCCTTGACTTAAACCCTCAGGATTTTTGCCCAGGAACTATTTGGAGCACAATTCCAATGATACCATGGACTGTGAGGTCTGAGAATTGGAAAGAAGAGGCCAAAATTCAAGTAAAAAAAACCCAACCAATCAAAACCCAAACAAATAATTTGAAACCACCCATCACACAAATAAATAAATAAATACATATATACATATAAATCTGCAAATGCCTCTTGTTGCATTCTAACAATCACATTTCTAGAAGCTGTTTTGCTCCTCAAATAGATAAATGTATTCTTCCAACTTATTTCAAAACTATCACATCCCACTAGTAGTTTTTTCCCCATAAAAAACCTGAATTTTCATGTCCTCTCTCATGCATAGCACTGCCTTGCTGCAGGATTAAAGCCCATTGCATTTAAAGCTAAATTAACTGGCACCAGTTAAGTCACATTAAAACTACTCTCAGCTTGAAGAGTGGGGATTTCCTACAATAGCACTCTACACAGAATAACTTCAACTTAAAAAAAAAAAAAAAAAGGGGGGGGTAAAAAATTAACTGCAAAGGGATCCTGCATCATCTGATTCACTGCAGTAAATGCATAGGAAAAAGGCAAAATATTTTTCATTATGCTTTTTGGGATGACTTCCAGGATCCAGTTTTTATATCCTGGCAATTGCCATTCACGTGACACTGCAAAGCCAAAAACACCACTACAAAAAAAGTCACATCACTCTACATGATAGAAACAATTCCATACAAATTAAAATAACAAAGGAAAATGCCATTCATTGAGGAACTCTTTCTTCCCAATGAAAGGTGGGTGTGTTGAGACCTGAAAAAACTGCTTCTTATTTAATTTTTCACACTTTTGGTTATTTACAGCTGTTATGTCAATAAGAGATACATCATTCCAGCACCATCCTAAAAATCATGTCTTTCAAAATCCCATTGTCCCAATTCCAGTAAGGCTCTGAATGTTTAAAATTTCCATTTTCACTTTATCTGCAGCACTATTCTAATTAGCAGACAGACCACCATTACCTTATCTTTGTTATTCATTCCTTAAATATTAAAACTGAAAGAATAAATTCTCTCTTACATTCTCATGGAATTTGTTTCGCTTCTGCACTTCCTCTGGTTTGGACAATTCCAAGAGCTGAGTTTTATTTTGTTTCCCAGGTCTGTTTCACTTTAGGGGCATATTAATTTTTGTCAGTGTTTCCAGTGAGAAGAATTCAAGAACTATTTCTAGAGAGTGGGCCACATTCCATTAAAGCCAGTAGAGAGAGAGAGACACACAAAACTTGGATGGGACCCATCAGATCCTTTAATTTCCTGTTTTCCTTTTCTTTAACCTTCAATTGTTCAGGAATCCAAATATGTCAGTTAAAATGATAAATTAGCATGAATATTAGAAATGGACTTCACCCAAAACTTTGTATTTGAATACTCAAATACCGTGAGGGACATCAGATCTCAGCCTCAATTATGGAATTCATTTTCTCACCAACACTACAATCAACTGAATCAAAATCCCCAAGGTCAAACATTAGGCTTGGGTTCTGTATTTAATTACAGTATATGCCATACAGAAGTATTGCTGCTTAATTTGGCATAGAACACAACTTACAGGCACATCATATCAGTAGTTAAACACTCTGCAGCTCTCACATACCTTTGAGGGTTGAATTTAAATACAAAATAATAGAGGGAGGTATTTTGAGAGAGCAGCTTCAGGGCACTTGCAGAATTTTTGAGTCAGAGATGACCCTTGTCACTTCTCATGCTGTCGATAATCATCACCAGCTTGCTAAATTAACAATCAGCAGAAAACACAGACCTTGCAAAATAGCTCTCAGCCCTGTGTTTTAGACAGATAAGCCAGAAGCTACATGGTTTTGCATCTCTAGAATAGAACATTTGATTAAGTACACAGTGTAGATTTTCAGATAAAGAAGAAATATCAGACACTTTAGGTGCTGTTTGTACTTTTTGCTTTAAGGATATTTTTCCCCAGGCAGGCTTTTTTTTTTTTTTTCAGTAATTCTTTGGCATCATTAATATCAACCAAAGACTATAGTGAAATATGACCACCAGCTTTTAGAAGACCATTCTTATGACCTTTTACAAAATTATGTGGCCTCAGTTAGGCAATCACATGTGACTAACATCTAAAAATGTAGGGGTTTTTTCCTTTAGAGATTATTCATATGACAATTAATAAATTGTACAAATGCTAAGCCTATTCCCTTGACTGTAAAATTCTTCCACTGGGAGGGAAAAAAAAACACCCAAAAAAGAAGCCTGGCTTCTCTGGGTAGTGAAGGTGCCAGGTAACTCAGAGTTGCTGTTATGGCCAGAGCACAGGTACAGAGCTCTTGCTTGCAGCCATGCATCTCTCATGAGGCATGAACACAAGGACATTACTTCTGAAGATAACAAACAGGCCATGAAGCCTCTAATAATGCCAAAGAGCCACCCTGGGAAGAGCCCCAAATTTGCAAAAAAATCCCACCAACTTCAGTAGCCTCTTACAGCTGAGCTAAACTAGAGCAGCACATTATCCTGAGCATGCATTACACTTGCCTGTGATTTCATATCATGCATGCATTTCCTGTGCTTTTGCTAATGAGGAGCTACAGAGTATTCCAGGTTGGAAGGCACCCAAAAGGATTATCAAGTTCAGCCCCTCAAGTGAATGGCCCATGTGGGGACCAAACCCTTGACCTTGGAATTCATTATCATCATGCTCCAAAGAGCTGAGCTAATCTCAGAATAGCATGCATAATTTTGTGTATTGTACTCTGTTTTGATTCCACCAGTAGACTTTGAAATCAGAATTCCAGGTGCAGTGAGTCTATTTGTTAAAGCACCCACATTTCCTGGAACCTCACCCCCATTTCCTCCACCCCAGATCCTTAACAGTTAACATCTCCTCCAAGCCCTGCATTTAGCATCCTAAAAGACACACGTGGTACCTCTGGCTTCTGTGCCACACACCCCACCAGCACTGCTCCAGCCTCTGAAAGAATCAGTTCTCATTTGTCAAAGAAGTTCATAGGTGCCATGGTGAATGAAAAAGCGTTTTTCCAGTGTTACCCAACAAATCACTGCCAGACTCTTGAAAAATCTGTGTCTGAAGGGTTACCTCCAGACCTCCTAGATACCAGGTACCAGAACCATCTCTTCCTTGCTGGCACACAAGAACATCCCAATTACTGTTCTGTAAGGACAGACTGTGTTATCCTCAGTGTGGGACTATGAAACCAACTGCAGGGAAAGGTTGACTTTTGCAGCATGGTCATTTCAGCACTCCACTTCAAACATTCAATGCAGTTTTTTCCATTTTAGTTTCACAGGGGAAAAAAAGGATGAAGGGTGATGGCAAAGGAAGAGCTAGAGAGACCTTGCAGGAGGGGTTATAAACAAGGAAGGGACCACTTTCTATGGGTGCACACCTCAGCACTGTAGTTCACAAATAAATGTGAATGCCTTGCCAATCTTTTTTTTTTTAGCCATAAAAAGTTACCTGAAATAGGCTGACAAAACTGTATAATGGCATAAAGTTCTGTAAGCAGTAAGTATCTATAAGAATAAAGACCATCCTTGATGAAAACCATGCTGGCATTTCATTTCCACCTCTCACTTGATTAATAAAAATTCCAGTGCCACGGCAAAGCTACTTATACACAAATGTAATTATTACAGACCAAGGTAACAAGGTGGGTGGATGACCCAGCACAATCCTGAGCACATTCATTTTCTCTACCAAGCCCTAAAGATTAACCTGCAAGGGACAACATGAAACTTAGCTGTCATTCAACTTAATGGTTAAAACATTAAGTTTCTAAATAGCATAAATAAGAAAAAATTCTGAAAGACCTGTAACCTTTTGCTTAAAAAAAATAATCTGCATCTCAGAGCACTAGCATTCTGGAAGCAGAATGAAAAGTTGGCACATCAATCACCTGCAAAAGACTTTTCCCATGTGTCCAATGTGTTATGCTTTGGATTTTATTATTGGACACTGAAAAGATTTGGCATGCTATTCACCAGCATTTGGAAAGATCCAACTTATCTCCCTGATAAAATGATTGCATTTTCATGGCACCAATAAATTTAAGAATATACATCTTGGAGAACAAGCATTAAGAGTATTCCTAATTTTATACAGTCATCTGGATATGAAGTCATGACAACAAGTAATTTTTTACAAGTACTGTGAGAATAACCAGGAGGCTCTATTAACTTTACCACACAGTCTCATTACAACTTTTAAAGTACTCAGCAGAATAAAATGATAGCCACTGTGAGCTCTCCAGATCCATGGGATCTTGAAGAATGAGCGTGGAAACTTTTACTGCCTGTAAAAAAAAAAAAAAAAGAAAGCTAAGGGGTTGGAATAAGGAAGACAATACCTTTTGCAACTTGGAAGCTATTTACAATTTGATGATACATTTCCAGCTCAGAAGACAGACAGCATGACATGGCTAACTGCAAAATAGCATTCTGTCAAAAAAAAATAAATCCAGCACTAAACTTCAAAAAAGTTTCTCTAATAAATACAAACCCACATACCCTTTATGAACGAAAAACAGAGGTTTTAACTGGATCCAAACTAAACTTCAGTTCATGGAGAACAAGGCTCAGGTGTGCTTGAAAACATAAATAATCTATGCTGTAAAAGACTGGACAAGAAGACACAGCAAGGGCTTTTCAGTGAGGGGACAGCACAAGTTCAGAGCCAACTGGAAGGAGGTTTCTGTGCAAAAAGGGAGGTTGGGAACTCCTGGGCATTCAGTTTTGATTAAAGGCAAGGCATAGCTTCAGGAAGCAGCTATATGGAAGTTTTGCACATGTCCACAAAGTTCCTTAAAAAGTAAAATTCTACAGCAAAACTGTAGACAGGGAAGCTCAACCTTAGCTCTCCTCCCACAGCTGTAATAAGCTGATTTCATGCTACATGTTTGCCACCATACCAAAGCAGAGGATTGCACAGATGGAAATGCTAATTGCATGGCCATCACTCGGCCCACAAAACAATAATTTCAATTCTCTAGATGCATTAAAGAATGTGTGCTGCTGACTGCTGAACTCACACTGCTATTCGGGTCAAAAGGAAAAAAATCAACTGGCTGCACAGAGATGTCAGAGTAAATCATGGTGAAATGTGGCAGGCCTTCTGCACACTTTATGTCTTCCATCACCTTTCTGCTTTCACTTGACAACACAGTGGAATTTTTGGGAAGCAGGGATCAGATATCTTAATCTAGCTGAGATTTCAAACCTTTGCAGCAGGGACTGTCTAATGCAATACATAAGGAGATTGGCATAAAAGCTGAAAGTACATCAGCATAAATCCTACTCCTCCAAGCAAAAATTATGTCATCACCATCATGAAATAGAGATAAACTTCCTAAAATGAGCTACTCCATCTTGAGCTGCTGTTGGATTTTTGGTCTTCCTGGAGTGTCCATCTAGGCTGTAAATCCCTCAAAGCAGGAAACATTTTATCTGCAGTAGCAAGAGGAGATGGTCTGTGTTAAGTAATGCACACACTGAGCACAGTCAGAGCACACATACCCATCTCCACCATTTCTAACTAGATTTACTACTGAATAACAGCCTATTTTGAGCAGAATGCAGCAAAGTTTTATTATTTTCTATGCATCTTCCAAGCAGCGCTTCCAGAAGGACTTCCAAGTAATTGGCTTGTTCCCAGAACTCCTGGGAAACCCTTTCCTTCCTGCAGCATGCCAGAAACCACTTCACTGTGAGCGTGGATTCCCCACAAAAATAAGCAGACAGGAATGGAGTACAAGAAAGAAAAAAAAAAAAAAAGAGTAAAATTCAGCAGACTGCACAATTTTTTTTCTAGATGCTGCAGAGAAACCATTTTGCAGAACTAATGCTTGAAGCACAGATGAAATGAGTGGAGCTTTAGATTAACTATTTGATCAGTTGAAGGAGAGTCAGATGGGGTTTGGGGAATTTTCAAACTGTCCACCAAGGACAAAGAGCAGTGCAACAGAGACTGAAACTATTTTAGGTCATTGTATTGGTTCCTTTATCACCACCTGAAGCAGTCTCAGAGAAAGGCTTCTGGGGCTTTCCACACCTCACCTCAGACCAGGAACAGCTGTGTCAGCAAGAACAAAGTGGCACAGGTCTCTCCTGTATCACAGCAGGATCAGGAAAGATTTTACCAGATCATATCAGCACATGTGATGCTTCATTTCTGTCATCAATAACTCATCAGGAGGAATATGAAGCCTTGTGAGAAGCCTTGGACCTACCTTAAGTTGGTTTGGGGGTGATTCTAAGGCTTTGAGGTGCATCAGGCATATTGCAGTGATACAGCAGCTGCTTTGGACACTGCCAAAGCCCCAAAAGCTCCCAGAGATGCTGGGTTACTGCACAGAAGCTGCAGCCTGGTGCTGTGCCATGGAAGTGCCCACAGCTCCCAGACACAGAGCAGGCTGAGGGCAGCCACCCTGGCCAAATACAGAAAACTCAGATTACACCAAGGTTTCTGAGACAGCAGAAAATAGAAGATGGGAGGAAAAGAAGTCTAGGAAAACTCAGACATGCAGTGGCTGTGACTGGAACTCAAGGCACTTTATCACTGTAAGTTACAGTTCTGGTGGGTCAGAGCTTCCCTGCAAATCAAAGCATCTGCATTTGGCTGCCTTTTAGAACTTGCCTTTGTTATTGTCACAGAGCAAACCACAAGGCTGCAGACAAAATGCTGCCTGTCAGGTCATCAGCCAGAACAGGACCAAACAAAATTTCTGATTTGTGATCCTCAGCTCTCATGCACTGGAGCCCAGCCACAGACCCTAAATTTGCACTGATGGCACCTGGAGATGTTTGTATATCCAGTCTGTCTTGGTTTGTGAGCTCAAATGAGATGTGCATTGAGTCCAGCATGGTGCACAAGTGCTCACAGAACTGCACAGGATGTGATGCACAGTGGTCACATCTAAAGCTGCCTGGCTACTGCCCAACATCAAATCTCAGTTTGCTTTCTCCTCTCATCATAAATCACTCTTGAAGTGACTGCCAAATAAATGAAAGGGAATGCTAAAAACATATAGGAACTCACCAAGGAAGCTAAAAAAATCTTCATCATAATTAGACTAAAGCAAGGACCCACCCAGAACAGTCAGCAATTCCCCAAGCAGGGCTGCTCTTCCCATGCATTTTTCAACCAGGGATTTCTTTAGATAGGGCATCCCCAAATGATTTAACTCCTCCCAAAAAGAGTCAAGTTCCTAGGTTCTTGAACTGCTCTCTTTTTTCACAACACTTGCAATTATTTAAACAACTCTTCATGCCCCTGACACTAAATGCAGTCTTCCAGCCTTTCTTTCTTAAGTCAGCTTTTCCTGCTCTTGTATTTCCCAGAAAGAAGCCTCTGGAAACAGCTCCTGTGCTGGCCTGGCATGAAAGTGCAGCTCTCCTTTTAAGCCTTGCCTTTGGCCTAAACACTCAGTTCTAATAATATTTGAATGGCATCATTTGATCAACACCAGCGTAGTGCTCACAGCTTACAACAATTGTGCCATAACAGCTCCTCATGGCCCTCTAACTCAGCAAGAAAAATCAAGTATCTCTCAAAAATGTAAAATCATATTTATGCATAGAGACATAAATCTTCTAAAAGTCAAAGTAAAATTACTTTCCGAGCTCAAAGCTGAAAACAGATGCCAAGCACAGCACTGAGCATCTGATAGGCTTTGGTAGCCCAGTTACAACTGCTTATAAACCCTGGTTTGGGAACCTTCTCACCCCCACTCCTGCATATTGAAAATTCTCCCAGCTACATCTCCTCTAGTTCTCATCAGTCCTTTTTCCTGCTATTTCCTGGTCACACTGAGAGTTTGTTTTCTTTCAGGACAGACATTCCCTGCTGTGCTTTTCCTGGTTTCAGACTATTTTTAATATTTATTTTAAGTTGCTATGGCAACAAGGAATAACAGATGGTGAGAGTTAAAATTATGCCACAGGAGACATTTATCATCATAGCTCTGTATAATGTGAGCTCTTGTTCTCTGGATTTTTTCCCCTGGACACTCCCCCCTTGTTATTTTATGATGGCTACACTAATGAATGTATATGGCTAATGAATAGTATAAGCCTCTCAAATTTATCAGCACATGTTTGATGGGCAATGGTAATTGCATTAATGAGAAAGTGGCAATATTTATTTCTTGCCATTTCCCACCACTACTGAAAGAGCCAGGCTTCTGATAGCAGATTTCATGCTCTCCTTGTCCAGAAATAAATCACATTCATTTCTCTGGTGCCAAGTTTAAAAAAAGCCACATTATTTAATAGCATTAAGGTAATTGAAATCTAGAATGGGTTACATAAGAGATATAGGAGAATTTTATGCAACTCTGGTCCTTCAGGGTGATCATGCACATCTCCAGTATTCTACTCACTCTGGGAAGGATCCAACAAAATATAAGTACAGCTACCACTAAATTAGAAAAAGTTGTATGCACTTGTGAGACACAAATCTGAAAGGTGGGGAGTGCTGAACTTGGGGTCCACACCTCAGAATACCAGGACAACTTTCAATACTGACTCCAGGAAATATTTGCAAGTATTATTCAGTCTCTCTTGAAGCTTGGGCCACTGAGCCAGTTTTACTTGCCACCCAAGGTAGGCATGCTTGGCTAGCAATGAACCTAGTATCTTCTCCTTATAAGTTTTAAAAATATCATTATAATGGCAAGTATTCAGAAATCATCACATTTTAGAGACAAAACATTCTTGGGGTTGTCAAACTTCTGTGATGTTTGTGGGTCCCTTTAAACTCAGGAAATTGTGTGATCCCCCTAAAGAGACCAGGATGAGATGCAGCAGAGCTCCTTGGGTCTCCCTGGTTGCTGGGGTTCCACACACACACACAGCACAGCTCAGGTTCTCCCTTTGGGACCTGGCAGCAGTGCA
Organism: Luscinia megarhynchos; assembly: GCA_034336665.1. Lineage (NCBI taxonomy): Eukaryota > Metazoa > Chordata > Aves > Passeriformes > Muscicapidae > Luscinia > Luscinia megarhynchos. The sequence continues at coordinate 2,567,403 of CM067564.1, read as the reverse complement.
GCAGTTTCAGGATGAGTGGGGAACATTTGGTTCATGCTATCTCAAGTACCAGATACTTTCAATGTTTGGTCTCCTATGGATACAGCAGTCACAGAACATCAAGCAAATTTCACAGGATAAGCAACCTTTAAAAAAAAAAAAAATCTCTTAACAGATTAATAATGCTCAGAGTTACCAAAAAATACCCACATAGATAAAATCATAGATTGGTTTAGGTTGAAAAGAAGTTTAAAAATCCTTTCATTCCAACCTCCCTGCCATGGGCAGGGACACCTTCTACCAGACCACGTTGCTCACTGCTCCATCCAGCCTGGCCTTGAACACTTCCAGAGAAGGGGATATCCACAGCTGTTCTGGATAATCTATTTCCATGTCTCAACTGAAGAATTTCTTCCTGATATCTAATCTAAACCTTCCCTCTTTCAGTTTAAGGCCATTCTCTTGTCCTAGCAGTGCATGTCCTTGTAAAAAGTCCCTTTCCAGCTTTCTTGCAGGCTCCCTTCAGCTGTACAACCTGCACTCTGTGGAACACCAATTATCTCTGCTCTCCACTTGCTCATCAAACCACAACTCTGTGTGACCATCCAGGCAATTCCTTTCTCACTAAGCAGTCCATCCATCAAACCCATGCCTCATGCAGCCACAGCTCTGAACAAAGTTTATGGAAACAAACACTAAATAACTGAGCATATTCTCTAATAAACTAGTTTAAACTCTAAAAGTGGCAAAGTACTTGAGATCTCAGTACAGCTCTGCTCTCCAAAATATACAAGTTGCTATAAAGTAATGGCTTACAGGTGCCAAGCTAGAATTATGCCCAAAATGAATATCAAATGCAGATTAAATTCTTGAAAATTATACTGAAATCCAGAACATGGGGATCAGTCCAAACTTTGGTTATTTGCCACTGCAGTATGTCCTGTTTTTTTTTCAAGTTGTTTGAATTACTTTTCATTAAAATTAGTTTGGAAACAAATGATCTGGAGCAGCAGGAATTGTTATTCACAGGCAATAGATATAGAACCTATAAAAAAAAATCTCACCTCTACAAAAAAGTAGTGCATTACAAATAGGCTGATTTCCAAAACAGACAACTATGGGCAATGCCCAGACTACCTGCTGGAACCAACCAGGAACACAGGGAGGAAAGAAACACATGGGATCATAGGAAAAGATTATTTTAGTAAAGATGTGCTGCAAAATCTTTATTGCTGCAGATATACAAAACAAAAAAAAATTATTTGGTTTCCAAATTAAATGTTTGGTGCCTAGGCTCAGTAAAGCAGCTTATTTGCACAGTTAAAGCCACTGATGAAAAGAATTGCCATTTAAAAGACTTAAGCATTTGTCAAAATGAAACCTGAGCACCTCTCTGTGTCAAGAGGAAACAGCTTCAAGGGAGTGACCAGAGAAAAGAAACAAGTTTCCACGTGGATAAATTGCCCCCTTGCTTGATTTAGTGGCAGACCTGCTGTACAGCACTGCAGGGATTACACAGACTGCCACAGGAAACTGGGGTGTGACCATAAATGCCTTCAGAAGATCTCCCAAAATCAAATTCAGTCTTTGCCAAAGGGTCTCCATTTCTGTGGCTCTTTATCTTGTGTGCCAACCTGCACATGTCCCTACACACTAGACCCATTACAGTAATTGGTATATTGGCCAGGAAATCCCAAATTAGCAAATTTAAACCACCACACATAGGCTAATAAGCAGCTTAAAGGGTTTGGGCTCTCTTTTGGCTGGCTGCCATGTGTTCCTTGAGAATCAAGAAGCCACTCCAAGCTTCCCAAGACATTCCTGCCGTGTAAGGGGAGAGGAAGGAAACCCTTCCTAGGATCTGCTTTCCCTTGAAATGAGCCAGCTGAGCAGCAGGGATGTTTTTCACAGCCTGCAGGTCACCCACGAGACAGAAGGCAGAAGATACCACACGAGAGTGATGCCCTCTGCTAATGCACACCAGGGATTAACAGCTAATTTCTCTGCAGGTGAAATGTGCCACAAGGGCTGCAGCAAGTCAAGGAACAGCTTCACCCCTCAGCAGGGAGGTGGCAGAGCTCATCCATCAGATTAGGACACAATTAGTAATTAATGCTAACGATCCATCAGGAGTACAGTCAGCCCCTGGCAGCCCAAACTTGCAGAGACCAGCAGTGCATCCTTTCAGCCTTTAGCTGCTGAAATTGCACAGCTTCTCCTGCACTTGCAAAACAGAGCATCTTAGTAACTGCTCTGCAAACACAATAAAAATTAAAGTGGCCAAAGACACTGGTACTGCTCGTGTCTTTAGAGTTATAAATAGAGCATACTACTTTCATTGCTTAGGATGTCCTCCAAGGAAAGGCAGGCTGGCTGAAAAATCACTCACATCACGTTTGTGATGGCTTTCCACACCCAAAGGGCTCAGGAAACCCATATTCTGGAAGTTTGTTGCTATTAAAGCAGAACAAGTTCTTCCAAGTTGTACTTGAAAGTAGATTTCACCCAAATTCTTGCCAGATGCAACTGGAATCTGTTTGTGCCCAGTGCAGCTGGCAACACATTTGTTCTCACTGATATCATGGAAAGGCAGAGGAGAAATTAAAACATGGCAGAGTCACACTGGCACCATACTTCACTCAGAGATGACAGCACCCTGGGTAGCTGAAAACACAGTTACTATGTTCAGACATATTTTAAAATAATTTTGGATGGAAGAGCAACAAAAATCAACGCTCTAGGAAAACAAGCAATTAACTATAAGCTAACCATGGATTACATTCAGCTTAAAGTAGCTTCTTTGTTAGGATATTTCAGCAAAGAAGAATGTTATAATTGGCCCATTTCCAAGGTTACAGAGGTCTTGTAGTTGTGTGCTTCATTAGTTTATCATTAAAAATTGCTTTTCCTTGGTTTATGAAGCCACACCAGTGATTTGACTCAGTGTTATCACAATCTGTCAAGGGCAGATGATACCACAGAGTCAGACTTTATGGTGTTATAATTGTATTTACTGCACAGCACCTCCCCTGCACAAGAACATGCTTGACACAATTTGCATCCTGAACGTGCCTCTTACTACTCTGCACCCAAGAGTGTGCTCAACATCATACCAGAACTGCCACAATTACTGAGAACTTTAAATAAGAAAATACTTCCTCTCATTTAGCAACACCTGCCCAAAAAGAAGCTGCTGAACTCTCCAAGTAATGCAAACCCACTGCCAGTTTTTAAAGGAGAGGAGGCAAGGAGTCTCCATACCCACACTTGGGGTTTATGACCGAGGGAAGGGAAGAACCTGGTGAATTAAAGGGGTTTTTAATGCAAGTAGTTGGTTGCATTTGACATTAATCATCTCACTAGAATGCTAAATTGTTAGGTCAACTCCATATAGCAGCATGATCATGGTGAATTAAAATCACTTATATTAAAATAGGGATTGAGAAAACTGCTTTGCAGAAGCATTGAAAACCAGTAAAGTACATGGTTGGGAAATAGGTGAAATTGCATATTTCACAATTTTCAAGTTTCCTGCCTTTTGGAAGACTTGATTGTATACCAAATACAACTACCAATTAATTTGTTGCATGTGTTTACTTGTGTTATCTTGAATATGTAGTAGCTGGGTTTGCATTTACTTGGTAATTTTTCTAGGAAAACACATGGAATGGTGAGCAAAGGGAAGAGACTTAACCACTCCAGGCTTGGAAAGAGAGCAAAGAGACTCTACTGCAGAGTCTGCAGCCATCCCAAATGTGCAAAAGCACTACTGAAGGCCAGCTGTTTATGGCTAATGGCCCCCACCCTTTAACTCTTTTTTTTTTTTTTGTTTCCCCTAACAGAGGATGTTGAAGCTGGCCAAAGATTGGCAGTTTAATCAAATTTAACCAACAGGCTTGCAGGATGGTGGAGAAAGAGAGGGGTTGGTATCAGCTGAGCATCCTCCTCGGTGCATCAGAAAGGGAATTTAACAAAAATAACTTCTTCAAAAAGGAAGCTTACCAACTAGCCTTGGATATTCTGAAGAGGAACTCCTACCACAAAATTACCACTCAGATCTGCAAACCTTCATTGTGACAAAAAGTGAGACTTTTTGATCACAACCCCCTTCCAGCAGCCAACAACTCTGGTGAGAGCTGAGGCAGAAACATCCTCAATTCCACTGGGCAACCCCCAGATCTGCAGGTCATGGTCCACCCCTCCAATATCCCACAAAGACCTTACAACATGGTTATTTAAAACAGGTTATTCCCTCTGCTACCTAAGGATTTAAAGCCAGCTCATACAGATTATGTCTTCCTCCAGGCAACAGGAACATTCATCTTACCTGAAGGATGCAATAAGGAATGATCTCTTGTGCTATAACTATTACACATGCCCAGTTCTAAGATTAAAAGTTCTTATTCCCTACCCACATGGACACCACGTGTGTAAGGAAATGCTTTAATTAAATTCATTGAACTACAATGTAAGCCATAATTTAAATAATAGAAAAATGAGGTATTGAATTTCCAAGGATATTTTGTAATTGGAATGAGAGCAGCTGCCAAAAGGCAAAAAAGCTGGAGGGCAAACAGAGTCTATGGGTTTGGGCAACAGCAGGTAAGCAGAACACTGAATCTGAGATTGATTACATGGGTTTCTCTAGATTGAAAAGAAAGAGACTGAAGAATTAGCAAAGTCCTCTGAAATAAAACTCATGTGCAAAAAAAAAAAACCAAAAAAAACAGGTCTGAACACACTCTACTGATAAACTGAAAGCAGCAGCATCCTCTTCCTGTGAGGGCTGATTCTCCTGGAGAGAAGTTTGTTAGTGTGGTTTCACACAACTTACATTTGGTTCAGGTAGAATTACTTATCAGATTAGGGCCTGCCTAATTTTTGCTAATTCTTGCTGAAAATCCAATGTGTGCTTAGAAAAAAGTAATCCTCTGAGATACAAGCAGCTGAAGGAAGCCTTCACCAATTTCTGTGGTACCTCAACAGGGTGGGAAGATGTCCCCAGTGCAAGTGAACATTGCAAGTCAGGATTACCACAACTTGCATGTGCCATTAAAAAAAAAAAAAAATCTCCTTCCTGGATGATCTGGGCAAGCATCCTGGCCATTTCAGGCTTCTAGAACCAACCAGCAGGGAAACACCTCCCTGACCATCAGGTGTATGCTATGCTAAACAAATAATTTAATATTCTTTACTGTCCAAAACCCCAGCTCAAAACAAACACAATAAAATGCAGAGGTATCAGACCTAACCCATCTCCCAGCTCTGCAGCAACCACTCCTTACTCAGTAAGAACAGAAATAAATGTATGAAATAAAAATCTGAATGAAACGCACAGACCAAATTCCCACAGGCTGCCCTAGCATTAACTATAAATATTTTAACAGGTCCATTGTTCTAGCTTAAAGACAGAAGGACTAATAACATTTTACTTCAAGTTTTTCTATAATTGGCAATATTTTGAGAGCACCTGGAGACAAAAGCTCATGGGAGAAGTACAGGCTTCACTGGAAACAATGAATAATAATTACTATTGCAGGGGGGGGGAAATGGATGATTAGATATTTTTCTAAGTCTCATTAACTTAAACCAAGTACAGAATTTTGGAGGAGTCTAGCTCATGATACTGGAATGTTCAGTGTTGTCAATATTGAATAAACTCACTGTCACACCTACCCTTTCTACATCTCAGTCTGGACAACAGAACTAAGCACAGATCTGGATTTGGATTTTGAACCCAGAAATACACCAATGATCAAATTTAGTCATGTTGACCATACAGTTATGAACCACCTCCAATGGACAATGAAATCAACTTTATAAGTAAGCAACTACTGCAAAACCCATTCTAAACTGCATAAGGAACCCAATTGTTTTAATTTCAAATTAACCAGGTTTGTTTCAGGTCCAAACCACTGCCAAAATAAACCAGAATGCCTACAGCTACATCACAGCACAAAAGGCAACTTAAGTATCCCTTTCCTGAGGCAGTGATGGCATCTGATCAATTCAGGCTCACGTTATTCGTTGTGCAGCAATAGGAGAGGCAGGGTATTGGGGCATTAAATATTAAGTGTCCTCACACAGCTTTGAAAATTCCCCACAGGGTCAGATGCCTGAAGACCTACCTCACTACTAAGGATGTGTGAAGGCACATATTTCTTATCCAGGCACACAGATCTGTAAACCCTCATTTTAAACAAACGTGTTTCTTCTGAAACCTATTTCAGACCTCTTCCCTCTAATTTTCCAGACGTGGGTTCCAACAGCTGCCAGACCTCTGTTTATGCAAATGGGACAAAATTCCATTTCCCATTTAGCCAATGCCACAAAAATGACCCACTTAATTAGCTTCAGGTTCCTTTCCAGAAAGTTGACTAGGGGTCATAAGAGCAGTAAAGCCACAGAAGAAAAAGTGTAGGAACAGCTTGGTCCTTGAACCCATAACTCCACATGAACCAGCTCAGCCTTCCCACACTGCCCTTTTCCAAAGGGCCACAGAGATAAGAGTGCACTGGCTGCACATCCAGGGCCAGCTGTGAAACTCCTCCTGCAAAAGCCCAGGAGATCCAAGGGGCCCAGGAGCACTCCTGAGAGGCAGGAACAGTCCAGGTACCAGGAATGCTCTGCACCATCCTCACCTCCAGCTGCCTTTCTGTGCAGGCAAGGTGACTGCTCCCTAAAAGCTCCTTTCTTTGCCACACTCAGTATTTTTAATTCACTTGTAGCTACTCATCTCACTGAACTCTTAAAACCCTTCTGATGCAAATCTTCTTGAAAGAACTTCATCCCAAACCTTTCCTTTTTTTTTTTTTTCTCCTAATACCCTTGCAACTGCAATTATAATGATTTGTGCAAGTTACCTCCACCCATCCCAAGAGCAAGACTGCAGCACAGGCTACCTGGGCTGCTTGGCCTTTTCTAGGTAGCTGAGAGTACACATGCAATTGAAAAATCAGACATTTTATTGCCTTTCAGCCAGTACCTGAGGCATGCATAAAGGCAGGCATGCAAATATTCCACATAGGAGAAAGAAATGGGAAACATCTTCAAAACACCATAATCATTAAACTATAGGGAAGTGGGGAAAACACAATCAGATTTTCTTGATTCTATCCTTACCAGGTTACACATTTTCCTCTTACCTTTGCCAAGCACTTGAGCATAAAATTTCTTAAATGCTGAGGACAATGCAGTGGAGGCAGGACAAAGATCAGGCAGCCTCTAGGGATGCTGATCAGCAGCTCCAGGCACAGCAAGCAGCAAAGCAAGCCCAGAATCCATCCAGGGATGTTCTCAAGAGCAGCAGAGGACAAAGAGCTGGAAATGTACAATGCACCCTGGAGAACCCCATGCAAGAGACAGCTACCAAAAAAAACAAAAAAACAAAAAAAAACCCCAACAAATAAACACACACATCCAACATCAGGTCAAGAGAAGGAGCCAAGGGGAAGGCTAACAACCAACACTCCTTTATCACCTCTTTACTGGGGCTGAGCTCAATTAGGGCTTAGGTGAAGCTGATCAGGGACCCTCACAAGGAGCAGCTGGTATTACCTTTTCTTGAACTTCATCAGCATGAGCAATATGGTAAAAAAATAGGTGAGGTTTCCATAGAATGCAGTTAATTTGGAAGGAAAATAATTTATTCTTAACAATTAAGACATAGCTTTAGGATTTTCACTTTAAAGAGGAAAGAGGTGTTCACCTCCACATTTAGCTGTGTTTTCCTTTTTAGGAGCCTCATAATAAGTGTGATATCATGCTTTTATGGCACTGATGTACACATTAAATAAATGTCAAATAAAGCATGTCAGACTATTTACTAAACAGATAAAAATAAGCCATACACAAATCCTGCCACAGCCAGTTTCTATAGTTGAGATTTCAATCAAATATTTGAAAGTGAGACTACAAAGACATTCTGGCCATTTGGTGCAGATTCTAGTGGAAAGCTTTAACATGGATCACTCCTAAACTGAGCTGATTCTGTCTCACATCCTCATGGTACAGGATGGATTCTGGGTTTCATGGATGGTTGGAGAGAAAGAAAGACACAAATCTCTTAGGGGAAGGGTCCTGTTAAGAAGTTGCCACAGAGGTCTCTCCTCTTGTGGAGAGATGTCAGAGCTGAGAACAGCATCCTGTTTCTTTTCTCCTGCACACTGGGGAGAAAACTGGGGTTTTGTGCCTTTTGGAAATACACACAGCTGCAGCACCACATCCACTCACAAACATGGGGGAAATATGGAGTTGTTTCACCAGTAACAGAGAACCTATGTCAGAGGAACATGGTGCCACTTAGAGACACTTTTTACTGTCTTTTCAAGCACAGCCTGGGACAGGGAGTGCCACCCCCTCAGTGAGGGGCTGGAGCATGAGGCAGAGAAAGAGCCATAACAGGGCCAATGAAAGCAGAAAATGAAAGATTTCCCAACCAAGTCGTGGGGATTTTGCATTTTAACTGGGCTCTTAGGCTTTAGTTTTAATTGTGCTTTTACTTGGTACAAAGCAGTTTTCCAAAATCCAGCTTGGAGGGACAAAATGAATAGGCAGAGTTATGTGAGGCTTGGAACACTCAGAGCTAAAATGCTGACTGTTATCTTGGGCAGCTCACAAATAGAACTTAGGCAAGCTGGGAACTGCTCCAGCACTGCCAGCACTGCTGGAACTCCTGACCTTCTCCTGGACCTCAGATGGGAATGATTTTTAGCCTATCCGGTCTGGACTGAATTGGATCCCAAGCACCAGGGCAAGGAAAGAAAAAAAGTTTATTTCTCTACAAGCTTTACGTACTGAATGCTTCAAGTTTAACACTCACCCCTTAGAGCTATATTCCCAGCTCAGAGCTGGTAAGAAGCAACATGTTTTTTGCTTTAATCCTTTCCAAAGACACATTCCATAAATGGTTAGCATCCTTGCCAACCACTCAGTCTCTCAGTGAGCCCACATACCAGCTTTAAAGTAAGCTCTTCTAAAACCAATGCAACAGTCCTGTGGGTTAAGTTTATATTATTTCCAGATTCGTATAGCTGCAGGCTCCTTTTTAAAGTTGCAAATGATAAGTCATCTCTTTGTTGCCAGTACTTTTTTTTTTTTTTTTCTTTAACTTTGTTTAAACTGTTCACTGATGCACTTAGTGAAAAACAGACTGCATTAGCTGTAACTTAGCACAGCCTGGATTTTGCAGCAGGAGTGGTGAAGAGTCCCTGTTTGGACAATTCAGTCTATTAGTAACTCCAGTACAGATATTCAAAACTCAAAAACAAGGAAAAAAAGCAGCATATTGCACTGACATAGCACTTTTCATACCAAAAGACACCAGTTTTCAACAGCATAACCTGTCTAAAGAAACTACCCTAAAAAAAAGGACAGGGGTGTAGGGGACTTCCTGACTTCATGCCAGTTAATCACAGGGGAGAAAAAACAGTCCTTAATACAGTCACTCCTCCTTCTGGCCCACTGGGGTTGGGCAAATTTCTGATGCTTGCTGCTGGCTTCGTGTCTCCCTGTGCTGACCAGAACAGAAAGCAGGGAACCAGGCAGGAAGCACTTGCAGAACACTGGAGTCCTTGCTTTTCCTCTATTTCCTGAGAGACTGTAGAAAGTTATTGCTAAAATGACACCACTGCCAAATTAAATTTTAAAAATATAATTGCATTAAATTATCTTCTTTCCACATTTTACTCTCTTGCCCAGTTTTGTCTTCCACTGTACACTCCATCAGTCCCACCAGAGCCCACCAAAATTCAAGCATTTGATTCTCTTCATAAGAGGAGTTAATTTTCTCCTCTATCTTCCCTGGGTTTGAACACCAGGACTTCTCTCCAGCTGCTCTCAGGAATTTGGAACCAGAAACAGAAAAGAAGAGGAGCAAAGGCAGAAAATTGCAGGGAATGATGCTGCCCTGCATCTTCAGACCTCATTCCATGGGGCCTCCTCCACTCCTGCTCACACCAGAGCTGCTCCTGGTAATCAGTGGAAGCTCTTTGTTTACTTGAAGCAGAATCTGCTTTTAGCTCCCAGCTGCACATCTATGTGTGGAGATGTGCAGTGGTGCCCAGGGAAGGGCCTGAAATTGTTTTTAAATTACACATCCTGCAAGCTCATCAGCCTCAACTTTGATAAACAACTGGGAATTGGTACTGGAAGCTCCAGTCAGGACTGGATTGAGGCTGGCTGGCTTTTTTTCTGTAAGTGTACTACATTTATCAGTATACAGTGTTTGACCTTTTTTATGGATCAGCTGGGAAGGCAAAGCTCCCATGCCTGCCTGTGAACTCACACTCTGGTTCTGCAAATATTTATATAAACAACTTAATCCCACATACTTGACTGGTCTCCTAATTGAATATTTGCAAGGCTTTGACTTTAGTGTAAACTGACTTCACAGGAGATCATGCAGCATTTTCTATACTTTAAAACAAGACTGGCATTAAAATAAAAAGTAAAAAAAATAACAATACCACAACACAAAAACATTTTCTCCATGCCTTAATTCACCCTGAATTTACCTTTTGTCCTTCAAGAGAGGAGAAAAGGCAGGATGGATAATCAGAGTGAGGGTGAAAAAGCAGAGCTGACTAACAAGCATGCCCAGTTCCCCTCCACTTGCTCTGTTGTACTGTCATGGTCAGTCTGATTGCTTGGAGGCCCCCCAGAAAATCAGATGTGGTACATGTGCTTCTAAAATTCACATCTCTAAGCAGGAAAATTCAGAGGGTGGTTTTTTGGGGTTTTTTTTTGGGGGGGGGTTGTTTTGTTTTTTTTTTGGTGAAGTCTAGTTCAGCTGCTTACCCTCTTCAGGAGCAAGCAGAAAGCACAGATTAATATGGATATTTATTGACCTTGGGCACACATAGGAGCTACTTCAAAAAGCTCCATTGGCACATCACTAAGGCACACTCTGTACAGCAGTGAAGCTGCAGGGTTTTCATCTTGCAGGCAGAATGGAGTGAAGCAGCCTGCAGGGATGAGCTTCCTTCTGCCTGTGCCTCAAGCTCAGGGCTGAGGATGAGCCCTGGGCTGGAGCAAAGCTGTTTCCCTCTCATTTCCCTTGAATGCTGTGTCTGACCCTGCATTTGGGGGACATGCCTTGCCTTCCAAGGAGCAGAACTGCAATACTGGAATGTGTTTTCACTTGAGATAGTGTCTTCTTGGCTAATGGATGCAGAGAGAAACAAAAGATGAGCCTTTATGAGAGAGGGGGAGGTGAAACTCAGGACTTTGAACACCTGGACTCACTGCTACCTGTAGTTCCACCTCAGATCTCCATATATGTGGAGAAAAGATAAAAGCTCATAACTAAACTCAACCAAGTCCCATTGCTGGCACAAACTCTCAGTGAGATCCACAGGGTTTGGATAAGGCCCCTAATGAGCTGCTTTTATGCCTTCAGAGGAGCCAAAAGTGGATTTGGGGAATATAAAACAAGAGAGAGATTCCCACAGCAGCATTGCTCTCTTTAGCTGGTACTCCTAGAGAGCCTGTTCCTCTGCCAGCTCCATAAAACAGGACTGGAAGAGGGGGACTTGTGATTTCTTGCTTTATCCATCCTGCACCACGTCAGACTGGGTCCCATGTCAGCTTCTCCCCAGTGGCAGGACCCAAAATCCAAGTGCCAGGGCTACCAGGCATTTCAAAGAGACAGAACACAGCAATGCCACCAGTCACTGCTCTCTGTTCTGGATCTCTTGCATTGTTCTAGATGGGGGGTTTGGCTCACTCAAGGACAGCAGGGAAAAAAAGTCTTTGTTCAAGCATTGTTCTTCCTTCTGAGTACAACTGGGCTGTGTTTTTTGTCCCGCAGGTTTTCAACACAATGGATGGAAATGTGAACTCGCAGCTTTGAGATGGCAGCACATCACATTCTGGGGACTGGAATTTGCTTTTGGACTTGAGCTGCACAGGCATTAAAAGATTCATATCTCTTGACTGTGTAATTTACATGCAAAATCAGTGTGTTTATCCTGTCCTGCAAGATCTCATTAGGAAACACAGCTGGCATTCTAATGAAGGACAATTTTCACTCAGTGTTCATGGAGGACAGGCAAGCTCTGGATCACTTTTCACCTATGCACAAAGCCAGAGCTGCAGGACAACAGCAAAGGTGTCAATGTATTACTGATTTTACTGATTGAGCCTGCCCTGGTGCAATATTTTGGATTCCTGCTCCATCAGCTGGAATCCTGAGCAGTGTGCACAGTGCAGCAGAAGTCTTGCCATGCAGTTCATGCAGAACCAGCCTGTTCACACACAGCAAGCCAAAACATCCATCCTGGCATCCTCATCGAATGTGCAGCAGCCACTTGTCAAACCTGAGCATGTTGGGCTATTAGAGGTGCACAAATTGATCTGGAATTATTCAGCAGCCAGATGTCTAGAACTCGCTGGGCCACTGAACTGCCAAGAAAAGCAATCAGCTATTTGCAGAGAGTAACTGGGCTGGCAAGTCTACAACCTGCAGCAAAAGGAGTCAGAGTCCAACCCATCCTTTTAATACAACTGGCAATCATCATTATTTCCTGGCTACAGAGGATGAAATAAATTGCTCATCATCTTTTTAATTAAGTTATTTAGCTGCAGTACACTCACTACAAAGCCTGCAATAGCAGAAGCTTTGCTGTCACAGAGGAGAGTGGAGCAGTAGGTGTTTTGAAAGCACAGTTTCATGTAACTATCCAAAAGGAAGCTGGGAGAAATCCAGGCTGTGTATAGCACTGAGTCTACTGACTTGTAGTAACCAGTGACCACCCTGCCAACTGAAGTTAAGAAACAAACAGATAAACAAATAAAAAAGAAACCTCATAACAATTATCCAGGGATGCATTACACCAAGCTGGCAAATTCCCAAGCTGCATCTGAGCAGCCCAAATGTTCCCCTCCCAGCAGACTTGCATTTACTGCAGTGAGCTGAACTCACAGCCCATGCACAGTGGATTTCACACCCTGGTGGCTGGCTTTCTGCTCTGAGAGCATTGCAGTGCAATCAGCATCAATCCCTTGGGGCAAAGCACATGGTTTACAGCCCAAGCACTCACAAAAATGCACTCCATTGTACCAGGCTGGCCCAGCTCTGCAGTTGGGAAGGGCTGACACCACCCATGGAGCCTGGATCAGCTCCTTCTCCTCAGGGCTTGGCTTATCTTCCAAACATAGAGCTCTTATCCTGACCAAAACAGACAACAGAAACCAGACCACGAGGGTGCTGCTTCTCCCTGTCCCATCCTGATTTCACTGCTTACAACCCACAAACCCCATCTCCCAGCCTCCTTTCCTGTCCTCTCCTCACTCAGACTTGTGTGATGCTCCTTTTGACAGGGACTTTGTCTCACCTTTGAGTCTCTGAGTGCTTCTGGATTCCTCTTGTCCCAAAGGGGAAGCACTGCTCATAAAAACCCTTCACATAAAGTAGGCATTAAAGTTGTCCCTCTCTTCCCTGAAGATATTTTGCCACAGCAGTGTTTGCTGGGAAGAGATCAAGTGATATCCTCATGCTAAGGACAAGTATCACAGCTGAAAAGGGAAGGAGTGAGCAGTGCTCCTGCTCTAAGAGGAAAGAACAAGTGACAAAAGAAGCAGGCAGAGGTTGAATGAATTAGCTCTTAAGATACCTGTTTGCTTCTGCAAATGCTCATTCCTTGTTCTCTGCTCTTGCCAGAGATAATTTTTCTCTTGAGACACACACTAAAGCAGTGTTGGCTGGCCCTGGACACTTTCAGCAATCCCTGCTGTCTCAACAAAGAAAACCATTAAACTGTTTTTTTTAAATTTGGTATTGCTTGTTTTTCCCCCAAATCTGGCTTCAGGAATGGCTGATGAATGACTTTAACATTTCAAACAATCAGTTTTGGTCGGAGATCAAGCAAGAACCTGGATGGTAAATGATTGGGAGGGCTATTGATGGTGACAGACAGATGGTTAGCAAGAAATACCAAGTTACCTGCAGCAGCCTGGCCCCCCTGACCCATGAAGCAGTGCTTGATGTGACCATCAGCTCCATCCAGCAGAGGATCAGATATGCTCACCCTGTGAACAAAATACTTCAGAAAACAGCTGTAATATTTAGCATCCTTTGATCTCCCTCTTGCCTCCCAATATGCTTATTGCCACTTTAAATCAATCTCCTGATGACTTCTCAGGGAAAAAGGAGATCTGTCCTGCAGCCCATGTGTTGTACAGGCATTCTCAACACCTCTGGTTATTAAACACTGTCCAGAGGTAAGGGAATGATACTTATTTTTGGGATGGTCCTGCACATGCACACGTTCCATGGGTAAAGCTTCTGTGGTCAGCAGCTCTGAGAAGGAAAAAAATACCAGAAAGTTTTCACATAAAATGTTCAGGAAAATGTTTTCAGATTTTCCAGTCTTTTGGAAATATTTGAACTATATGAAACCTCCCTCAGCTTATGCACTAGGGAAGGAAATAGTAAGAAAAGACAAGGATTTGGACCACTTTGGGTCTATAACAATACACTGAATTTTTATAAGCCATTTTTCATCACAATATTTTTTCAAACTTCCCCCTCTCATCTCCACAAAGATGTGGAGAACCCACATTTTACTGATGTCCCCTTTATAATTCTCTGGCTTTTCTGCTTTGGTGCTTTTGGCAGAAACAAGTGTCTACCCAGTTCTGGCTTGGATTTTAGGGAAATACCTCTATTTTGCATGGATTCACCTGCTGCTTTTTAGGATCTTGCACATCCAATAACCTGCAAGGCTCAAGTTATTCTGTTTTGCAAGGAATCAGAGGCAAGGACACAGGACAGGACAACCTGGCATGGGTCAGGCAGTGCTGTCATCTGTCCAGAGATTCTGACAGGTTTCCACAACACAGAAAGGAGGAGGTGATATGAAATAATGAATATTAAACCAAAAAATGAATATTAAACCAGAAGGAAGAAGCAGAGATCCTCCCCAAGCACTCCCCCACTGTTTCTTTAAACAAACAAACAGTTTCTTGTAAACAAACAAACATGTTAATAAAGGAAGAGCAAAAAGTCAAAATGCACTTTGCAGCCAACTAAAGAAAGCCCTAAAAAGGGACAGGGACTGTGAAACCAAGACAAGAATCCTGCATGGGATTCAGTCACCAGCCCAGAACTTGGCCCATCCTGGGCATTGCTGAGGGAAATTCACACTGGACTTCCACCTGGTAAAGCAGATTTCTTGCTGGGGCACTGGTTGGTACAGAACATATAAAAAAAGAAAAGGGTTTTGATTATAATGTTTCACTTACAAGGAAAAGCTTTGAACACTTTTCATTTCAGGGCTCAGCAGGCAAATCCTGGACCAGGTAAATGATGGGTGATTGGCATTCTCACCTCTCTCTTTTCCTCTCTCTTCTCCAGCACAGGAATAAATTATGTAGGATCCTACACAGAAGGTGAGCAGAGGTTTAAAAACACAGGGCCAAGTACATAACAGAGATTTTCAAATGGTTGTGCTGAGGCAGTGGTTTCATGGTTTGTTCAGTTCCAGAACTTGAACCTCAGTGCCAAGAATCAATGCCACATAATAATGAAAAGTCTAAAATGATTTTTAAATACAGAGAGAGAGAGAGCACAAAATACAGCTAAAAATAAAAAAGCAAAAGTAAGCAAATAAGGAATGCTCAAAATGGGCATGGCAGTTTCCTATGGATTAAAATTAAGACTTAGTTACCACCCAGTCTAGTGAACCTGGAGTGGATCTGGAAAATATTAAAGATTTGGAATAAAAAACACAGAGCTGAAAAATTATATTTGATTGCTAATTGAAATAAACTGCAAAAATAACAGCAGTGGGCTGCCAATATAATTTGTACTTCTGTAGTGCATCCAGATACACTGTGTGGAATTGCACTGTTCAGTCTTTGAAAGAGGAACATTTGAATAAAAATGCATAACCAAGGCTAGGACTTTAGAAAAAGTGCAGAGACATCAGCCCATCCCCTGTGTATTCTGAAGTTCCCCTGGGCCCACAAGCAAGGGGACGTTCTCAGGTGCCAACTCATATCCTAAATAAGATATACTTTCTTAATTAATGTACCTTTTAGCCTTTCAACTGCAGAGTGTATTGAATTCTATAAAGTGCCTTTGAACTTTTATGGAAATGTCTTTATTTATTCATTCATTTATCAATATTTTTTTTTAAAATAGATGTCAAGGAAGCTGAAAAAAAAAAAAAAAGCAGAGTATCAGGGGGTTTTGGTTGTTTTCTTTTATTGTTTCAAGCAGTTCAAGGGAAGTGAATGTCCTCCAACATGAAACTTCCAAAGGACCAGAGATCTGAAAAATCCATCACATGCTGGTTCATCTGTACTCAGGAAACTGTGGTATGTTTTAAAAAGCTCAACAGTCTCTTGCCTTTGATAAATTACAGGCATCAGCCACCCCAAAGGTCTGCTCAGTAGCTGCCACCCCACTGTAACATCTTGCTTTCTTCTCCAGGGGAAATATAAATTCACTGTCCTTTTCTTGCAATCCATCTTCCTCATTACTTCTGTCAAGGAGCCACTTGAGCTTCTTTAATTCAACCAGATTTTCCCAGGCACAGCTAAAAGCCTTTGGTTGTGTTCATGACAGGAAATGCCTGGTTATCTCTTAGGTAAACTGATTCATTAAATATAAAATCTTCCAGGGCAGTTTTTGGTCTTTTAAAAGCAGTCCTGTTGTCCCATTTCCTTACTAGAGGAAACTACAGACACTACAGTGTCTTTACCTTTGTCTAAAGCCCATGGCAATATTTCCAGACCCTACCAGGGGCAGCAGTGGATAAGACCAGCACAGATCTCCCACCAACTCCTGAACTTCAGCAGAGAGCTTCAAGGTCAGGTATTCTGGCTTCAAGGCTTCTCTTTGCTGCTTTTCACCAAAGTGCATCCATTCCTCTTCCATGGTGTCACAAAATCAGCAGTCACTTTGCTTTATGCTGTCTTTTGCCCTTTGAATACAGAGGAAAAATAGTACTGGTTTGTCAGATTTCTACAATTTCTAATCAATCCAGAACTTTTTACCTTCTGCACTTTTTACCACTGCCTTTCTGTATGTATTCCTTAGCTCAGGAAAGCAGATTCTGATTTCCCCTAGGCCAGTTTTTGATTTTTTTGTTGCAACTTCACTTGCAAATGTTATTCTGCTTATTAGGTCAGATGGGAATGTTTGATGATAGCATTGAAGATGACAGCCAGAAAACATGAGAATGGTGGAAACCATGCAAAAATAATTGTACCAGCAGAGCACTGTCCAGAGAGAACCACATGGCAGCCCTGTGTCTTCAGCTTGTATGTTTGCAGAATATACACATACTTTTTAATATATGGTGTATACCTATCTATTGCATGAGCCTAACCAAACTCAGAAGCAATAATAGGAGTTTTCAAATGCAATTAGGAAATTTCTACCCAAAGAAAATGGCCTTCAGAGACAGCTTCACTGCACTAAAGATCTGTGAGCTGGTGCCATTGTGCTCCTTCTTTTATGAAAGAGGAATGTGTTTTGGCTGCTGAACAAGAACAGTAAAGATGGGTTGTAACAGATACTGTTAAACCCCTTAAACCAACTTATTTCATTTTATCTCTTCACCCTCCCCCCCCCATTAGATTCACACAACAAGCAAATCCACCCACTGAACATAAACATAAATAGATTTTCATGGGAAAGTTCATTATAAAAACCCTCAAGTCCTTTTTTTTTTTTTAATAATTTAATAGATATGTCAATGAGCAGCTGTAAGCTAAAATCATTATCATTCTTATTCTTCCAACAAAATCAAAATTGAGTCTTCCTGGGTAATTCCCATCTTTGCATAGGTCAAATGAATAAATTATGTTACTTTTCCCCAGGCCTCTTCACGGCCTAAACTAAGCCAGGATGAGCAATAAATTTCCTCACTAGATGGAGCAAGAGCATCTAGATAGTGGAAAGGATGCCAAAATACTGTAATGGGACTCTCAGAGCTGGGACAGCCTAACTCCATTTATAAGACTTGGAAAACCACAGAGCTCTTGCCTTTTATTCCAGCAATGCTCTGCATCAATAGCTGAGCAATATTCAAAAAATCAGAGGGGATTCCCTGAGATGGTAAAGATCTTCAAATCAGGATCTACTGGTTGTACTGATTGATGGAGTGATATTTTCTGGCAGCTCCATTAAATCCACTATTGAGAGTTATTCCTGTTTTCCCACATCCTTAGATCCGTGGCAAGGTGTCACAATTTGACCCCAGCCCCTGCACTTCTGTGACAAACTGCATCCTCTCCTCCTCTTCCCTGAGACCTTGCAGTGGCAAAACCAGTTTATTTCCTAACTGGAGATTCAGCAAGTCCTTTGTCATCTGGCATTTGACACTCTCTTCTGAGGAAAACTTCAGGTGTGGACAGAAACACCACCATTCTCTATTGCTGGAGTTTAACAAAAATATTAACAAGTGAATATAGGATGTAGACAAGCCTAAGGATTTTTTTTTAAATGTTCAGGGACCTTAATTATCAGCCCTGTTGCCAACTTGTGTCTGCCACCAGAGGAAATGGCAGGGCAAACAGAAACCAAACCTACAGGCACAGAAAGTTACAAAATCCTACAAAAACTCTCATGTTGGCAACAAATCTCATGTTGACAACAAGGATCATTTCCCCCCAGTATATGGGGATTCTCCCAGGAATTCTAACCCAGGATTAGAACGAGTCTTTGGTGCAACATGAGGAGAAAAAGTCCCTTTTCTCCCCAAGTTAAACCACCCCATAACCCAGTCCCATCCTGAACTTTCAGCTGCCTTTAGGGAGCTGCAGTTTTACCCAGAGATTTGCAGTTCCCCAGCATGGGAAATCACTGATGTGAGAACAACCATTTGGCAAGATGATGTATGTGCCACACTTCTAAGGAAGAGACAACTCACAGCAAACATTCTTGGTGGGATGGAATTCCTCTGTAGCATATTTATCTGAAATTCCTCTGTTACATATTTCCAGAGAGCTGTAGCACTGTGATTTTCCCCCAGGAATGCTGTCTTGAGGCAGGAACTGTCCTCTCTGCCACCTTCCTTTCAGAGTGTGACGCATTTCACAAAATGCCTCGTAAATAATATTGCATCTTGAGAAGGTTAAATTATGACAAATAAGAGGCAGAGCAAGATGCAAACAAAGGCATAAAAATGTTCTTAAAATGCCAAGTATTTTTGTAGCAGATTACAATAGCTTTTTTCCCCCTCTCATCTTTTTGTCCTCACAAAATGTTTTCCTGTTGGACAAAGGAGCATAGACTTAAAAATTAGTTTTCTTCTGTTTTCTTAGACTATTTTCTATTATTCTGAAAAAAAAACCCCACTTCCCAAAATAATTTCCAGTTCTTATAAACAAAATATTTGTACCCTAAAGTTGTGGTTTCTCATTTCATTTTTTGAAATCTGTGAAAAGACAAAACACACTTTGTCTTCTGAAACACTCTAAAGAGAGAAAAAAAACCCAAAAAACCAAACATAACCAGCTCTTCACAATAGTAGCACATGCTTGCTCCTGCCTTGTTTTATGCAGAGATAAGCTCAGCTTGCTGGAGGATTAGATGGGAGACTTCCAGGTCACACAGGAGGTGGCAGGATTGCTTTTTCTGCAGCAGAAGGCAAATTGCACACCTCAAACTGCTGCATGATCTTGTTATTCCAAATAATACCTGTGCAAGCAGTGAGACTGAGGTCTCTGACTCAGGTTTGCTTTGACTCCCACTGTCAAACTTTGCACTGCCTTTGTGGTCCTGCATGGGGAAGAGGTACAAATATTCATTATCTTCTGGATGGTCTTTCAGGAAATACATTTTATCTCCACCTACTAATGTTTTGCCTTATTTTATGTGGAAAATGGGCTTGTCAGTCGTGCAGCTCACCCACATCCCTGGTGTATTTTGAAACCCCCTAAATTCCTGCACGAGTGGAGAAATCACAAGTTGCTCCTACTACCCATGGTCTTAACCTCTAACTTTGAACAAGGCAGCTCCTGCATAAATCAGAGAATCACAGAATTTGGCTTGGAAGTTCAGGGAAAGCAAATTCTCTTGTCCTGGGCCCCCACCCAGAGCAGCTGCACCCCTGCCCCTGCACTGAGCACATTCCTCAGCAGAAGGGACCTTCCAGAACTTCCAGCTCCAGTTCTACCTTCCTCTAGACCAGGGTGCTCAAAGCCTCACCCAGCCTGCCCAGGGCACATCCAGCTTCTCTGTCAGCCTGTTCCAGGGCCTCACCACCCTCACAGCACAGAATTTCTTCCCAATATCCAATCTGAACCTGCTACCTTTCAGGATTGAGCTCTTAATTATCAGATGCCTCCAATTAAACTGACTGCAAAGTATTGACTGGATGCTGATATTAATACTGCAAAATATGTTTTACAATTTCAATTGCATCAATAAGAACTGTAATACACTAATTTCCTGAGGCTGTTTATTTACTTCAAGTGGTTTGAGCTTGAGAAACATAACTGGGAAAGCATAACAAATGCATATTTCTTGGTGGTTTGCCTAGATTTGTTACAAAGCTGAAATCTAGACACTGGTCAAATGGGGTTTTTTATGGATATTGGTCATAGGTCTTTCTTTTTCACTTTAATTTCCTGTTACATTTCTATTTAGAATTTGAAATTTTATGTCCTGAGAATTTCCCTTGTGGTTGCTCCACTTCAGTCAAAGAAATTCATGTGGGCATTTTCTGGAAGCTAAGTATGCAGGTCTGAACTTTTTCTCAACTGTTCAGATTGCAGCTTTCAGCACCAGAATTCTGCAAAATATTTAACACTCCAATAATGAGAGAAAAGAGCCCAGTTCCCTCCACCTTGACCTTCTAAGAAAAGATGTGGATGTGTTTCCTGAGTCACGCTGCTCTGACCTGATGAAATCCTCCTTGCTTGTGCAATCACAGCCTGGAGCCAGGAGCAGGGTCACATCCCCAGGATGTCTCTGGACACTGGATTTGCCTGTGCTGCAGCTGAGGATCAGAGACATCAGTCTGCAGACATCCTCTCAGGGTGGTTTTGGGCAGCACAGGACATTGAAGGCATGCTGGAAAGCCATGGCCCTAAATGGGGTGTCACACATGACACCAAGTGTGCTGGGTCATCTTCGTGGACAGCAAAATCCAGCTTTGGGGCAAATGATTTAAAAGGGTATGAATGTAACCACCCATCACCTACCAAAATGAACTCTGCTCAGAAACCAACCAAAAAGGGCATGGTGATGTTCTGTGCAGATAGAGGCTTCTGCAAAACACATCCTAAATCAGATCCAGGCACACTGGAGCCCCCTGAGTCACTGGAGAGAAGAAAACAGTGGGAGACCACTTTTAATCTCACCTAAATGCAATGTCTGAAATAGGTCTGATGATTCACATCCTAAAAAGGACTGCTGGTTCTGCTTATCAATAAAAGGAGCCAAGGGAGGGCCTTGCTCAAGTGGGGATATTTATCCTGCAGACATGTCCAGGGAGGTAAGGGAAAGCCCACCAGTCCCCTTTGGTAAAGAAAACTGTGTTATCAGGAGCAGGCCTGGAAGTGCTTCATGAGAAAAGGCAGGAACTCTTCCTCCACTTCCAATTTGGCATCATGATTGTTTAAATTGAACTTGAAAAACTTCCTGGCCATTTGCAACAGCATTACAAGGACTTGTGAGAATGATCTTCATGCCTTTTGCAGAGCGGGAAGTGGCCAGGCTGTTTTTGGACATTGATTTATTTGCATGAATGAACTCTTGCAGATACTTATGGCATGGTTCTACCAAGGCAATTTAAAATTGCCACTGAAGACTTCTGAGCTCTAGTCTCTCTACAATTTTTGCATAATAAAAGCTTATCACAGTTCCTGTAGCATGAGTGAAGAGGCAGGGAAACTCCATTTTAAAAACAAATTAATCTTTTAAACACATTGCAAAGAGAAAACACACAAAGCTGTTGTAAATAGAAGGTAAGGTAAAAATTTCAGGCTTTCCCAGAAACCTCGTTTTATTACTCAGAGCTCCATTAGGTTAATGACCAGGCTAGAATTCAGGATTATTCATGCTTTGCAATGTCTAGCCCTCTTCCTGTCTGTCCATGGAGGCTGCTGTCATTAAGGGCCCTCCCAGGAACCTCACAAGAAATACACTGACAAGATATGAAGGTCGCATTTCAAAGCCTGCTCTTCATTTCTGCATCCAGGGGGAAAAAAGAACTCGTGGGGAGTCTGGTCCTCTCCCTCTGCAGACAGCAGGACCTCCACCATTTACTGCAGGGAAAACAAGGATCCCAGGTTATAAGAATCAAGGTGAACACAGCAAAGGGAGAGTGTAAAGAGCTAAATTCAGTACTGTGCTTTCAGTCAGGAGTTCTGTGGAAACGCTGAACACTTGTCCAGCAACCAGACCTGCCTGACAAAGACACTCCCTCACCTCATCCTTTTTCCCCAGAGCTGGACAAGATCACACATTCACACTCTCTGCATCCAGCTGAGACAGCTCTTCAAGTGACCTGCTTTTATAGAAATGCTGAGTCCAGTGGAAATTTTTGTGCATAACACTCAAATACAGGGACAGGGGAGGGAAACCTATTTAGCACCTTCTGAACCAGACCAAATCACCAGGCTTTGTGGGGCCTTTTCTCTCATCTCCATGAAAACCAAGTCAAAGCTACATCAAACTGGAAAACAGATTGCCCAGTGTTTTGACAGCCCTTAGATGATCCTTTGGGGAGTACGGGTATATCTAATATAGCACCCCTAATCTTTCTGTAATCAATTTTTCCATTCATTAACTCAACCAATTCTTCTTCATTCCTGGCACACCAGTCTTGGACACTGAAGGAATTAACATCAAGAAGTGCCTGTTAAGTATGATGCTTTTTTTGAGGGATATCATTAACAAAAGACCTGATCCATGAGGTGATGAGCAACCACAGATCTCAGCAGCAGTGGTGGAGGCACACACTGCTCTTTGGCCAGCCACAGCAGTGAAAAGTAATTTGTCATGTAGCCCAAGCACACAGAAACACACTGCAAGAGCCCCTCAGGCCACAGAGCCCTCCTGCTCCCTCCATCAGATCCTGCTGTGCAACAAGCTCCACCACTGTCAGCTACAAAAAACAGCTGGGCATCATGGTGGGAAAGAGCTTCACTGGAGGAACAGAGAGAACAGAACAAGCAGATAAAATTATTAAGAGGAAAACAGGTCACTCAGTGTTTCTCTCACGTGGGTGGCTTTTTCCAGTTAAAATATAAAAATCCTCATTTTCCCCTGTGCATCATTGGAATGCAGACAGGACTGTAAAATATAAAATGTGATCCAGCTGGAAATCCATACCTCAGCAGAGCAGTTTTCAGGCTTTTTCAGATGCATCTCCCTCTCAAACCTACTGCACACTTGACTCTGTCTCCCCCCACCTAAGCAGCTCTGATAAGCAGCCTGAAGCTGGCAGCACACACCACCGAGGAAGGTGCCATGGAGGAAAGTTGTGTGGGAGCACCTGGATGGCACTTTGCAGTTGGATGGAGAAGTTTAGGGCAGGGCCACATCAGGGGACAAGGAAAAAACCACAAACCTGAGAAGATGTGAGAAACAGGAGCCAAAGGCATCACCCAGAGCCAAGTGATGACTCTTTCCCCCAAACCAACATGAAGGACCAAGTGAGTTTTCAACCAACTGGCATTTGTTTCCTTACTGTGCAGACAGCAGCTTTCTATGGAAACCATTTTGCCACTTGGCAGTGTCCATTTTTTTTCATTGTTCTGAACAAAGATATCAGTATTTCTGGTGGATTCTGACCAAATCTGATTCATGCTTGCCAAGCTAACAAAATAGAACCAAAATCCAAGCTCCTGTGGAATTTGAGTTCTAAGGTATCAGAAGGGAAGGGCAGGGAAGCTAAATAAGGAACTAGAGGACAGGAGGATATAAAGTACTAGTGCTAAAAGGAGGTATTTCTGGCCATGGAAAACACTCGAGCCAACCACACAGAAGGGAAAGCACAGAATATAACATTTCCAGTATTGAAACAAAGTACTTTTCATTTCTGTAGAGTCTCCTAAAGGTTTCACCTGAGAAAATGAGGTCTGGGAAAGTTTGTTCTGTTTTGCTATTGTCCAACAAAAATTAAGTATCAGTTCCCACAACATCTCATGGAACTGAAATGCTAATCTTCATGAAGTTTAAAAATTCCTTTAGAGATATGGGCTGAAGTATAGACCAAGTGGAAAAACAAGGCTCCCAAGTTTTGCACCAGTAATGAACACTTTTCACACTAATGTATTAGAAAAGGTTGCAGAACAAGAATGAGAATGTACTTTGCAGGAGTCTTTTTCTATCAGCTACACCTAAACTCACTTACTTGGATAACTCACATCAGTCCACATATTTCAAGATAAGTGTAAGGGGGGTCTGGACTGTCTTTCTCCAAGCTCAATTTGACAGCATGCAGAATGCTTATAAATTTCCACAAAATCTGACAGGGAGAGGAGAATACAAGAGCCCTTGGAAAAAATTAGTACAAGAGTATGTGAAACCAGATCCCTGAAATCCAAGGCACTTTGCAATTCGTGTTGGTTTTTATTTGGCATGTGCTCATTGCTGAGCACTTTTCTGTCTGGTGAAGCTGCTGATGTGAAAGCAGAACCAATCTGCACAAGCGACCTTAGATGATGACTGCAATTTATTGCACAGCAGAATTAACTCACCCTCACACCACTTGTTAAACCATGGAGTAGCTCTGGCAGAGATAAAATGTGCTGCCTTTCAGGAGATGTTTACACCTCGCTGTCCCCACGTGCACACAGGAGTAAAACTGATCCCGTTTTTCCTGTGCTTGATTTACAATGCTCTTGCTCCATCTGTTGGCCACTTGCTTTTCTACAAGTCCATCCACAGCTTCAATTTTTGCAATTGCTTTGCCATTAGGGATACTCAGGGATCTTAAAAAAAAAGAAAAAAAAACCAAGGAAGAAGAAAAGCAAATTTTGAAAATGTGACTAGGTAGAGAGTCAGACTCTCCTCAGGCTGTGCACAGCAAGTTTATAGCAAAGTCCTTGGCACAGAAAGGCAGACTGAAAGCAGCTGGTCTTCAGATGGTCTTTTCCAACACAGGAAACTGTGGGCAGGGCTCTGGAACAATCTGAAAAGCAAAAATAAAAGTACAAGAAGTGACTGGGGGAAAGGGAGGGAATACACCTTAAAACACCAATGCAGTTTTGGATTGCTTGGCAGCAGTGCCACATTAACAGCAAAATGATAAACATCTGTTCCATTCCCCACTCCATCTCAACACAATCACAAGACCACGTCTTAAAAAGTCTGCTCCTTTATTAAGCCTTTTTTTAAGCCCCACAGCTGCATCTTGCCCACTTCTATCTGAATGTCCAGTTTTTTTAGGACATTCATACTGCCCCCCATTACTCCAGCATCCAAGGCTTTCCATGTGAAGATCAGCACTAAGAGGCAGCCCTCAGCAGGCTCACAGCTCCATGTGCTCATCATGGC
The DNA here is from genome assembly GCA_034336665.1 of Luscinia megarhynchos. Lineage (NCBI taxonomy): Eukaryota > Metazoa > Chordata > Aves > Passeriformes > Muscicapidae > Luscinia > Luscinia megarhynchos. Next base: position 2,541,962 of record CM067564.1, on the reverse strand, counting down.
AGTTCCAGCTCTGCTTGGCATCAAAGTGCTTTGGAGACTGAAGGGGTTGGCTTTGTCTCTACAAGCCACAGCTTGAAACATACCATCAAAAAGTCATGCTGCTTACCAAAAGCAAAAGCAAGCATGGGAATCAGCAAGCATTTGTTTAGATCTACTGTTCTGGAAGTAAAATTCCTTGTTCCTAAGTAAAAGCCCCCCTAGTTTTGAAAGCGTATGTATTCCCTCCACCACAGCTTCTTTACATGTAAACACAAGGAAGTGATTGCTCCAGAATTATTTTAACCCAATTGACTGCATGATGTGTGATAAACAACTGCTTGAGAAGTTTTGGAAGCCTGAAGGTCAGTTTTATTTACTTAACAGCCCTGAAAAGGAAACAAAGGGGATAGGAGTAGAAGGGAAAAAAAAGACCGAAGCCAAATTGAATTCTATTTCAGGTGAATTTATTGAGTTACAAAGAACCTGCCAGCTCCACCATATTTACAAAGGTTTTCAAGATGATCTAGAGCTATGACAGCTACTGAACCACATTAAAAATGCATAAACAAACCAAATCAACCACATCTTTTATGTTAACTGTAAAAACACCATTTACCTTATAGGACTTTGAGGCATAGTCAAACATAGGGAAAAATGCTTCCCAACCACTGATCTCTAAAGCAAGATTCTCATTTCTTCCTCTGATGTAGCTATGCCTGAAGATCAGGAATCCTTATGCCACTGTTGATGGAACTTTGTTTCTGTTCTTCAATAGACATGGTTTATGAATCAGGATTTTAATTAAGATTACTCAAAATTGCAAGCCTAAAGAGCATAGTGAAATTCCAGTTAGTTCCATTTGATACTTTTGTTACCGCTGCCAGACGTGCACATAAAATCCTGTCATCACTTTGGAGCCACAATCCAAGCAAGCAAAGTCAAACTTGCCAGAGCACTGTCACTGTTCACATCTCAAGCAGCACTGTACAAACAGCACCTCCTGAAAACATCACAGTGGTGTTCTCTTCTTCCTGTCCATGACTCAAAGGATGATTTCAGTCAGTTTCATCCATTCAGCTGCAATTAATGCTCTCTCAATTCCCTCATCCACCTTCCCATCCCACCCTCCAGCCACAGAAGAGACCATGGATTCTCTGAGACAAGGAGAGAGCCTATCTCCCAGTTCAGCTGGGCTCATTTCCAAGTTTATTCCAGCTGTGTGTCACGTCCTGAAGAAGTTCTACATTGCAATTCCACAATGTCAAAGGGATGAGGACATGGCCTGTGTGCCCACAGCTCCCACTGGCAACAGGGGGCTCTGCTAGTCTTGTTTACACACCTACAGTAATATTTACCTGATATTAAGCTTCACACATGATTTTATATTTGGGGAAAATTTATTCACTTGAGTGCCAGTGACCCTTCTCAGGGCTTGCAGAGGTGAACATTTGCTAATCAGCAATCTAACACTAACACTCACTTGTAAACTATCAACTAAGATTCAGAGTTACTCTAAGCACAGAAACTAAAACCCCAGAAACTACGTCAGTTTCAAATCAAGTAGCAGAGAAGCTGATAATAGCATTTCCCAGGGAAAAAAAACCAGCAAACAACCAAAAAAATACTGAAATATCTCTCTTGTATAAAGAAAGAGAAACCTACCAGCTTTATGTTTAAAAGAGAAACATGTAACTTTATTACTACTGCAAGGGCTACAAAAACAAAACCAAAGAGAAGCCCGAGTACCATTCATGCATGAGAAACTACCTTCTAGCAAGAAGTCTTTTATGGAGTATGTGCTACTCTAATGTGAGCTGGCATCAGACCTGCAAAGTCTTGCTCCACATGTCAGCAAGACTGTCAGAGGCACACCACAGTCACACTGCTCTCCTCAAAAGAAAAGAACATCCTCTCACACTTACAAAGCTGCCCCTCTAGGATTTTAAAACTTTATCATCTTATCAAGGAAATTCTTATCAACACTGAGATTTGTAGCTGAGCCATGCGGAGAACACATCCAGCCCAAGCAGCACACACACAGGTGTCACCTACATTGATATCCAAGGTCAGAACCAGAAGCTCAGGTGTTGTGGATTTAAATATTAAATCCTATAACTGCAAGCCAGCAAAATGCAGTGATGCTAGGCTTTGCAAAGATGGTGGAGGAGAAAGGATTTTATTAGGATTCCTTAAAAACAGAGCACAGTGTAACAAAAGACAACTACAGTAACTCCACTAGTCAGATCATCTCTACAAAAGTCTCTGGCCAGTGAACTGGCCACAGAAGACTCAAAATAAAGGCAGAGTTGTCCGGCTGGAAGTATTCTGAAAGACTGAAGGAAATCCATCAAGAACAAATTGACAAGGCTGTTATGACACAGAAAAATCATGGTGATAACAGAATTATCTAGTGCCATTTTATTAGTGACAGTTTTAGTGCCTATAACATCCTGCAGTTAAATTAGTCCAGTAAGCTGGTGCTTTTCTCCTTCACAGATTAGGACTGATAGTTGGTAGACACCAATAACACATCCCTTTATTTCTCTGCTGGGCCATCCTCAGTGGTGGATCTGGGGCAGACTGCCCTGCAAGTTCCCAGTACCTGAATCATCCCTTCCAGTACTGAAAACCTTATGCTGCAATCTAAATTCCAGTTTTTGAAAAGGCAGAGGGTTAAACTACTAACCTGAGATTCAACAATTGTCCCTTGCAATTATTTAGTGCTTGAAATTGAGACATTCACACAGTGCAACCTAGCAATCATACACACATTGTCACCTACTACCACACTGAACACAGCTGTGATAGACAGAGGGATTTTACTTCTCAGCAGATTTTACTTTCCCTTGATCTTCCACTTTTTTGATGGCAGCTTGGATAGCTTCTTGATCACCCAGAAACTGGTGAGGGCCCAGGGGGTGCAAATTCTCATCCAGTTCAAGGAGTATGGGCACACCAGTGGGGAGGGTGACATTGATGATGTCCTCATCAGAAATGCCTGCCAAGGAAAAACAGAACAGAGTTACACCTCCAGCTTCCTCATTGCCTTATTTCTGTCTTAAAACAGTCAAGGACACCTTCCAGCCTCCATCCATACCAGCAGCCACTCAAGGGTCAATTCCCAGCTAGGGAAGAGCTTCAGGAACAGCTGAAGGAGAGAATTCCTATCAAGGTGAAGACAGTTTTTCACTTTTTCAGCCTACATGTATGAAATAAACAGGAAGAGATTGCCCTGGAGACTACACCATTCCTTTAATACAGATCATGGAGTACAACAGGTTCCCCTCCATAACTTCCCAACTCACACATCACAAAAGATGATGAGAGCCCACATGTGCTACTCCAACATGAAACAACTTGTGCTACACAACCAACACAGACTCTTTAAAAAGGCAGGATAATAAGGTTAAGTTTTCTTTTAAATTTCCTGGGCAACTCTTATCACACAAACTGTCATAAAAATCAGTATTTAATTCTTCCTGTGTGAGAATCACTCTTTGCCCACACCTGATTTGTCACAAGCAAGTTTACAGCAGGGTCCACAGTACAGTTCTCAGAATTACTACATGCAGGATATTCATTTCCACTTTCAAATGAGGGGAAGAAAAAGGAGGCAGAAAGTCAACTTGTACAGCTTGGAGATTCTTTTTTTTTCCACTTAGCTAAAGGAATGAGTACCTGGAAACAAAGTTTATTTTATGCAGAGGTGTAACGAAAATATTCTGGGCTCTCCTATCAATTAAATTGCTAGTTATTTTTATATCAAACACACACCCAAAATCTCCAAGTGAATGTCAAGACCAAACATCCTTGCTAAGTTTCCACACAAAGTCTAAATAGTTGCATTACAAGCAGTGACTGCAAAGACATTATCCCTCAAAAAATCAGAAAAAAGAAGGCTAGTGTCATTGGGAATGTCAAGATTTCCTTTTTTCTCCCCTTTTTAGAAGGACTAATGTCCCACCAGCAGCCTGTAATTGTGAAGCAGGGCAGCTCTGAGTAATTCACTTAGAAAATGCACACAACCGAACTTCTAAAGTGATGGCACCATATGAACTAGACCAAGGTGCACCAAGCAAACATCCTGCTGGAGCAGCTGACAAAACAGACGGTCCTCAGAACACAGGGGTGTAAATTTACCAGAGATTTTCACATGAAGTAGAAAAGCAGAGCCATCATATTAACAGGAAAACACACACAAGTCAAGCAACTCAGTAACAGTGGGGTGACAACAGGTCAGAAAACACAAATATTCATGAGATAAGGATCACAGACCCCGGCCCAGAGGCTACACCAGCACCCAACTTTTGCAGTGACCTATTCTTGCTTTATGCTCAGCACCTTGGTGAGCCCCAAGTTTCAGAAGGGCATGGAGAACCAGAAACAGACCTTTGCAAAAAACTTACACCTTGTCACATACTGAGCATTAGTCCATTGAAACAAGTCACACTCAGCTTAAGCAATTGTGTACAAGGGACAAATAATTCACCTGGTATAGGACACAGAATCAGACCAACAGGGAAAAAACCTCAAAGAATACCTAAAATTTAAAAATGGCACAGATATTAATGGGGAAAATACTGCATCCATTCACCAGGCACAAACACGGTTCTCAAGGACTTGTTTTCAAAACAAGCAGCCAAGCTGCCTGAGCTCTTATTTCAAGGATTCTTAAACATTAGATTTTAACAACACCCACATCACCATGCATTTTCCCAGAGAATCTCTGCCTAGGAAATGTTCTGACCACCTCCTGAGTTCAGCCTCCCAGACTAAACCATTCATATACACACAAAGCAGATGAAATCATGCAGGAGAGTTTAGGCAAACCACATAATGTGGTTAGGAGACATGATATTTAAAAGTTTCCTCTGGAGATGGATTAAACAAAACTAGCTGTAGCTACATGGATTCAAAAATGCATTTTACTGTTTTTACAGAACACAAAGTGACCACAATGTCAACTAGCATTGATTTACAAAGCAAAACAGTGCAGTCTAGGATAAACACAGAGCAGCAAACACGATGGTTTTCTCCTCAGGACTTTTCCTCATACAGAAGTGCTGCCCCACAGCTAAAATCAGAAGAAAATTCAAGCTGAAGTCAGGAGAAAATCCTAAAGAAACAGCAGTGTCCTGAGGCTGTGCACAGTATTTCTGCTCTTCAGGAAGCAATAGGCTGAGCAGGCTGGTCACACAAGCTCTCTGGTTGCAGGGAGAGCTCAGCAGAACACTCCCCAGCCAGCAGCCAGGAGGACAGCAGAGGGATCACACCTTGCAGTGGCCCATGGCTGCAGTGGGAGCTAACTGCTATCCAGTTACTCCATGTGCTGTAACTATAACCAGCTGACCTTTTCCTGCACTCCATCTGACCTGGCCTGTGGCACAGGGAAAAAGGGTGAAAGGGCAAGATCCCAACTGCTGACTACAAGGTGCAGTGGCAACTGAGACCACTGAAGAAGCAACACCCTTCCCTCCAGTTTAACACCACAGCACTGCTGAAACACTGTGCTGCTGGAAGCAGTCTTTGCCCAAGAAGATTTAAAACCCAGGTGCCACCTTACAGCCATGAGAAGCCACAGACATTCATGAAGTACTCAGGATGGCTTCCTCAGGAGCCCAGATAAAATGCTGACTAGGCCACTGCACTCCCCAAGTGGACATCTGCCATGCTCTGTCCTGAGAACACTGCTCCTCACCTGGATGGCAGGAAGCATTTAGGTACAGGGACACTACTGTAATTTGGTATAGCACTTATTATAAAAAAGGCCTTTCAAAATCACATTCAAAATTCTTCCTCAGCTCATTTATCCTCCTCATTTAACTGAACTGGGTAACCAAACACAAACTGGAAATACCTCCAGGCAAGCTTAAGAATTCACCTTCATGTGGTAGCCCATAGACTGTTTGGAAATATTTGTACCTTGCAAAGTCCTACAAAGACAAACCCCAGTGATTTTGAGCACCTGCAGCACTTCCACAGTTCAGCTTCCCCTTCCCTCTCACCTGTTCTTACCAAGTTCCTCCCTTGTGTCCTTATGGTCAGAGGAACCCAAAACCCACAAGAGTTATTGAGAATAACAACAGCCCTCCTCTCTGCATGTCAACTGCACTTGAGGCCAGATGATTCATCCAATAAATGATCATACACAACATCAAATGGATAAATTCAGCCACAGAAGCTTGTTTAATACTGGTGCTTTGTAATTGAGGTCCAAATCAGGTCATAGCATCCTTCCTACCTACGTGATTAATGAAAATACTAAAGCTTTAGCCTAGTAAGGTAAATATTCAGAGCCACTTTCTGTCCTCCCTGCAGGCTGAAGATCTAACTTCAACAGAGCAGAGGAGGGAAATGAGCACAGTGTTAGAATCTGGCTTTTGATCTGGAGAGAATGTTACCTTGCTGTGCAAACTTTAAGGAAAGAAAGATGAGTGGGCTACAACCATGGTTGTAGCATATCATTTACATTGGTTTCACTCATGTCTGCCAAGATTTTCTGTCTTAGGTTTGCACAGCCAGGCTTTAGTAGTAGGGGGCTACAGTAGGGCACCAAAAAGGAACTGTGGTGGGCTGGCCTTGGCTGGACACCAGGTGCCCACCAAGCTGCTCTATCAGTCCCACCCTCAGCACAATGGGTGGGGAGAAAAGATGCAAAAATATATTGTGGATCAAAATAAAGGCAGTTTGCTAAAATACAAGTAGAGACCAAGCACAGAAGCAAAGAAAAACAAAGGATTTATTCTCTACTTCCCACCAGCAGGCAATCCAGTCACTTCCCACTAATCAGGGCTTCAATATGCAGAGCTATTGCTCCCATGTCATTACAAATGCCCTTCCTCCTTTCTCCTAGCTGTTACAGCTGAGCAGACACCATAAGGGGTAAGGAACATCCCTTTGGGCAGCTGGGGTCAGCTCTCCTGGCTACATCCCCTCCCAGGAGCTTGCCCAACCCCAGCCTGTTTGGGGATAGTGTTGGAGAGACATTCCTGATGCTGTGGAAGCATTGCTTAGCACTGGCCAAAATACAAGCCAAGGCAATTTGCAATAAGGTCCAACAAGCTCACAAGAAATAAGCAGCAGAAGCACTGAGCAAAAACTGGGGGAAATGACAGGGAGAGCAAGACCATCTCATTTCAAGAGCACTAAGCTGTTATATCTCAAGTTGTTTCCTACAACTGCACTCACAACACTGCACTCACATAAGTAGCATTTCCTTAAGAAGGCTAAGCAGCAAAATCAGTGAAATAATCTTATTAAGAAGCCCTCAGCACACAATCCACACTAGGCGTCACAATGTGCAGCTTCAGCATGTAAACTGTTGGAACACTATTGGAAATTCTAGAATTTCCAATTTTAGAAAGGGAGCAGACTTGCTGGAGCAGGACCAGAGGGCCACAAAAATGAACAGAGGGTGGAGATCATCTGTGAGGGAAGACTGAGCTGGGGCTGTTCAGCTTGGAGAAGAGAAGGTTCCAGAGGGTCTCTAAGAGTGATGGAAACAGACTTTTTAGCAGGGCCTGTTGCAATAGCACAAGGGGTAATGGTTTACAACTAAAAGAGCATAGTTTCAGACTAGATGTAAGGAAGAGAATTTCTATGATGAGGCTGGTAAAACACTGGAACATGTTGCCCAAAGAGACAGCAGATGTGCCATTCCTGGGAAGGTCAGATTGAACAGGACTCTTCACCTCATCCAGCTGAAGATGTCCCTACTCATTGCACAGGGACTAGACTTGAAAAGACATCTCCCAACACATACCATTCCCTGGTAAATCAACAACCCTATGCTAAGCTACCAACTTGGCTGTTTATTGGGATGCATTTTCTACATTGGGATATAGTGCAGTATTTGCAGAAGCTTTAGCAAGTGTCTACTTTCTGCAGAACTCTGTCACATAACTTTTTACTGAAAAGTTATCTGGGTGGCCCATCAAAGAACATCTTCCCCAACCCAAGCCAAGCACTTTGATTCTTCTGTGTTACAGCAATGCTTTTTAAATTTAAGAGATGATTATCACAAACTTGACAAAGCAGCTGGAAAAAAAGCAAAAATAATGTGAGCCCTCCAAGTTTTTGTCTATCTAAACCAACCACAAGGTTTGTTTGAAGACAGTTTTAAATGAACAGTGAGAAATAAAATGAAAGCATCAGGCCTTTTCCTTAACTACATTAACCTAAGTAATTCTCTCCCCTTTCCCCATCTCTCAGTTTGCTTCCTTGACCAACTTTCTACTTCCTCCTTGGAGACCACAGACATTATTACCTTGCCCAGGTAAGTAATATACACTAAAGATCAAGATATAAAGTTCCAAGCCATTGAATAAGGAGGAGAGGGGAAGGCTAAAACAAAGGCCCTTACCTTCCACGTGCTTCAGCAACGCCCTGCTGCTGTTGCCATGAGCAGAGATAAGAATCATTTTGCCACTTTTCAGTTCTGGCACTATCTTTTCATTCCAATAGGGAAGGAGTCTATCAAGCACATCTTTGAGACTTTCAGCCTTTGGGAGGCTCTCCTGAGGGACATCACTGCATTTATAGCGGCGGTCGTTGTAGATCTCTGCGTAGTAAGGGGTGAGACTCCGAGATGGGAGGCGGGGTGACATCGTAGCTCCTCCTCCAGATTTTCACTTGCTCCTCGCCGTGATTCAGAGCCATCTCTGCTCTGTTGAGTCCGATCAGTGCCCCATAGTGGCGCTCGTTCAGCCTCCAGGAGCTCTGGATGGGCACCCACTCCTGGCCCATCTCCTGCAGGATCAGCCAGGCAGTCTGGATGGAGCGGCTCAGCACGGAGGTGAAGACCAGGTCAAACTCGAAGCCCAGAGCTTTGAGGTGTTTGCCACAGTTCTGAGCCTCCTTTATCCCATCACTGCTCAGCTTCTGGTCCACCCAGCTGCAGAAGCGATTCTCCTTGGTCCAGGCTCCTTCCCCGTGTCTTAAGAGAACCAGCCTGTACTTGGCCATTTCGGTTGCAGCTTAGCACAGATGGCAGCCGGTCTGGCATTTAATAATGACACATCTGCACAAAAGACATGAGATACACACATCAAACATCCCACAGATAAAGCACTGCAAGCAGCAAGATAGCAGTGAAAAGTAAACAACTATCAGAATCAAAACAACCAAAGAAACAAGTGTCTACTGAGTATGATTTTACAATTGAGAGTGGGAGGAATTCCAAACCAAGAGACCTCATGTGGGAAGTGCCATCCTTCACCCAGCTTGTTGCAACTAGCCCACTTAAACAATTGATAAGGAGCAGATTTGTACAAGCTGCTCCAGCCTACATGTTTCCCTCAGGAGCCTCACTCAGTACCACAGGCTCCCAGAGCAGCAGATCTCCCTCACTGGGGAGCTCTGAGGTGCCACATGTAGCTTGAGCCCATAAGGACCGTCCTGATCCTCACTGCTCCGAGGGAATGCAGGCACAGGCAGCAGCTCAGCCAGAGGAACTGCAGAGTGGGACCACAGAATTGCAACTGGCAACACACAAAATCTTATCAGCTTTTCTCAAAGGAGATGTCAACACAGGCACACTCTGCATTATTTCCTCATATCCCCATCCTATCCTGCTAATTATGCCAGTCTGTGCTTGACTTTTTCCCCCAGGCCACCTCCTCCATCATTCCTTCACACTCACGTGTGACAACACAGATACTCTGGGATGCAATGTGCAAATAGCAAGCCCTCATTTCACTGATGACCTCACAGATTATCCCATCCTCCTCCTGACTGCCAAGTCTATTCTTCCTCTCCTGACTCTGAATTTCAATGCCAGGTTCTTAGACACCAGGATTAATGCTTTTACTTTTGGAGTGGGAACAAAGGTACGAACTATTTGCTGTCTGCATAAACTCACACAGCTACATTTCCCAAGGTCAAACAGCACCTTTCCCTTTTTTTCTTGACCAAGCAACAGCACCTCAGGATTGTCTTCAACGGCAGATACATTTTGATCACACACCTTAGGGTCTGCCACGGTGGACAAGGGATCTGCTACCAGACAATGGCATGCCTGAAAGGTCCATCTAACCCAGGACTGCAATTCTGAAAACCCCACCTGATTCCTCTGACCTGAGACACAGGCTGGACAGCAATGGACAGAGCAGTGGGAAAAAATATCAAACAACTCTCTGCACTGGGGGGACTGGTATACACCAGATGCTCTCAAAACCATGGACAGTGGGAGACTGAGCTCTGATTTCTGCACACCCAGCCTTGGGCTAGATTTCCAAAACACACTTCAGGAGCTCCCATCATCTCAAATCACTTGGAGTTGCTTCAATCACACTCCAAGCATCTCAAACTCAGGCCCACTGTGACCCTGAATTAAGTCAGCAGGATGGGATAGGCCCATGCATTCTGGGTTTTGGGAAATACCCAGCACAATACCAGCATTCATTTTTCCAGACAAAAAAAAAAAAAAAAGTGCCTAGAAAAGTTGAATTCATTAACAGACTCAGGAATCTGATCTTTCTTGTAACAGCAGTTCAGTTCTCCTCTAAAACCACGTTAAGACACTCTACACACAAGGCACTATGGAAAACCTCCCCACTGCAAACTTCTGACTAATGGCACAGCTCAGGATTATAAAGCCTTTCAGGACTGAGATTTTTACACAGGAGATATTGTTTTGGCACACAATACAAAACACAAAAAATTTGTATTCAATAAATACAAAAGAAAGACTTATTTCATGCAAAGGCAGGCTGAGATATGCATATGGCAAGGAACATCTCAGACCAAATCCTCTGCATGGTCCACTTTTTCCATGCCCAATAATCAGCTGCACTTTTCAGGCAAAGAAACCAGCCATTGCTAGAGTGTCATGTCACATCAGATCCAACACTAAACTACCCCTGTAAGATCCTAAGTATATAACAAAAACAAGTATTTGGTAGTATTTCTGCCTAAAGCAACCGATCCTTACTTAACATACCATAGATACAATTTAAAGAATTGCAGTGTGTCCACAGCATGAGCTACTACACATAGAGCTTTCTGTGGAGCTATTTCATCTCTGCAGATACATCTGTACTTAGATTAACTGATTCTATTATCCAAAGGAATAGATTACATAATCCACAAAACCAAATTAAGATCCAACAATAGGGGTGATGCACCTCTTCGCCAAAGTTTAGTTGGCATTTTAGCTAAAAGCAATAAAAAATTTAGTTAGCATAAGAGGTAGACTTACACAAAGACCAAATATCATCTGGGTGCCAAAAACTCCAGTTTACTTATATAAAACATTAGGCAGAATCCCAATTCTCAAACAAATTTAGAAAGAACCAGCAGTCAGAGTGTTGTTTAACTATCAGTCCACTTCTGGAAGCATTTAAACTAGAAAGCCTTAGAGCAACACATGGAAATAATCCTACTCACCTTTCCTATGGCAAAGGAACAACCTACACAAATCCCAGCAGAGGCTGAAGAGCTGCTTTATACAGAGGCCACCACACACTCTTGGCTGGTTACCTGCAGGGAAAGAATAAACACCGAGTGCCCACAAGTGCAAATGGCTATGCCAGCCATCATTTGCTCTTAAAGCTGTTAAAAAAATAGAGCACACACCCCTTGCATGGGCTGGGAAAGCTACCAAAAAGAGATGCCAACACATAGCTCCTGATTTCCAACAAGGGAAAGTTTCTGGCCTCTCACATGCCCTGGGATATCATTTGCTCCCTAAGATTTGTTTAGCTGGAATTACCATAGCGCTAGTGTGCAGAACTCTACCAAAAGCTTTGGTACACACAGCAGACCCGGACCCAGCACACAGTACCCAGAGAAGCTGCGGGTGCCCCATCACGAGAGGCGTTCAAGGCAGAGAAACGCAGGCTAGTGAAATGTGCCGCTGCCGGTGGCACGGGGGTTGGATCTCGATGGCCTTTAAGGTCCCCTCCAACCCAAAGCATTGTGTGGTTCACCCTGTGAGAGAACAGAAACCCAGAGCCCAGCTCAGGACGGTGCTCAGGATAACACCTTACAGCGGCGGATCTCTCAGCCAAGCACAGCTTTATGGTCTGAGACCAGACGCGGTCTCTTCCAGCTCCAGCCGGGACAAGCTCCGCTGCCCATCCCTTTTATAAGGCGTCCCTGTGGGGAGGCACCTGCGTGCCGCAGCCCTTCCCGAGCACGGAGGCTCCAGAAGTAGGGCAGCACCTCCGGGACACGCGCAAACCCCGCGGCTGCCAGCGCGGGGCGGCGACCCGCACACGAACACGAACAGAAACACGGCCACGGCACCCTCGGGGGACACCACCGCCGTCCCTGCCCGAAGCGCCGGAACAGCCCCGCCGAGGGAGCCCCCCCGCACCCAGGGCCGCTCCACCGCCTCCCCCGGGGCCGAGCCTCGCTCGCGGGCATTACCGGGCTGAAGCTCGCGGGCAGCGCCGGGGCCGCGGGGCCGGGCTGGGCGGGGGGCGGACAGCGCGTCTTATTGCGGGCGCCGCGCCTCCGCGCCCGCGAGAGCGGCGCGCTCTGATTGGCCGGGCAGCGGACGGGCAGCGGCCGCAGCCAATGGGCGCGGGGCGGGGCGGTGACGCGGGACGCCGCCGCGCCCGGCGGGGCTCGGGATGCTCGGCCGGGCCTCCCCCGCCGCCTCCCGCGGGAATTGCCGCGTCCCGGAGCGGCCCCGTCTGCCGCCGGGTACCCGCAGGCGCGGCTTGGTGAAACGCGCATCCGAACCCGAAACCGCTTTAGCACCTTCTGGTTTTGGTGAAAAGCAAAGGTCCAAAATCTATTTATTCTTAATGCAATCAGTAGCCAAAACAAAAAAAAACAAAAAAACGTGAGTCTTCCTAAGGATCATGCTAGCTGTAAACCCAATCTAAAGTAATTGAAAACAAGTAGATGGAGCAGCTCTGGTTTGAAACAAGAGAGAAGTGGTGAGATGATATCCTTTAGTGCCTCTACTGCCATAGGTCTGGTTCTAGTTTTAAAAAAGAAGCAGAGCATATCTTTCATACCCTATCAGAGTCACATTTTCTTCTCTAAATTCTTACCCCTGAACAGCCACAAGGTAAAGCTTAGAGGGCCACTAAGTGGATGTACACCAAATGTACTCTATCATCCTCTCTACAGGGGATAGAGCTGATCTTCCCTTTTTAATAAATTTAAAAAACAGTGTATGAAAATAAAAAATGGAGGACTCAGATTCTGATAGGAATAAGTGACATGAGTAAATTGAAGAAATTTTGGGGCAGAGGTATTAAAATAATATCTCTATTATGCTGTCAGGAGAAATGTCTATTTTTACATTTATAGGGATTAGATCCTGAGATCCAATGGGGGTCAGAAGACTAATCCAGATGAAACACTGCTTTGCTAGGCTCACAGCACTGTGGTAAGAATGGCCAGGCTGCTGGTGAGCAGCATCCTGCATCTCTGGTGGTTGCTGCACTTTGTTCCTCATTCATTTGGGAGGCTCCAGAAAGCATTCTGCATCTCAGGGAGAATATTTTCAATGCCTTTCCTGATAGAGCTATTCCTGACCTCACCACAGAACCACAATAAAATCTGCTGCTTCTGAAGAATATTTCTAGAAGATGTGCATTGTACTTAACAGTTATACATAAAATCCTTTTCACCTTATCCACCAACCTTAATATTAGCAACTACTTTCATTTCTGTCAGCTTTGTCTAAACCCAGTCCAGCCTATGTAATCAAAGCAATACTCAAGTTCACAGTGTAGAAGAGTTTGATTTGCCACCCATCAGCTCCAACTGCTGAAGAGAAAAGCTCCCACATCCCACTGCTCAAACCACACCTGCAGCCTCCATGCCTTCAGGCAAACTGGTCGGTTGACTTTTTAAGGAAAAGAAGCAAAGTTCCTAGAGATAGAAGGAAAAGTATCTTTTCTTGAATATCACCACTATGTGCATTGGCTGTACGTCAGTCATTAAGAACACAAGTAACAGAAAGAAACATTCTGTGCCAATATGCAGTCGAGAATAGACCTCTCTGGCCATTAAATACAGATTTTTGTCTCCTTTAGTCTTTAGGAAAAACCATTTCATTTGGCATGGCAGAAGCAGCTTAGTGACTTTGATTCACATTTCAAACTATCCAAGGATAGAGAGTCAAAGCCACATCCCTGTGCGTGACTTCTTGCAGACAGCTAGACTCACTTGGCAGCTATTATCTCTCAGACCAGCTGGGTTGTGTTTTTCAGGGGCTCTGCTCTGGAGCCCTTCCAGGCCGTTGCATTTAGCTGGAATGTTTGTGGCACAATTAGTCCAGGAAACTCCTTTCCTCCATTCGTAAACTTCCACCGAGGGCAGCAGTGCAACTGCACCACACTGAATAAAGGCCTGGAGCTGAGCAAGGCAGCAGCAGAAGAAAACAGAACTGGAAAGAAGAAAGGCTGATTATTGATTGATTCAAACTGTGGCAAATGGAACTGTTCTTCACTGACTATGCCCTTGGTACTCTTCCACAGAATAGTTACTTTGTTCAAAGCCAGATCCACAGAGTATTGCAGACAGACCCATTTTAACTTCCAGAAAACCCTGAGCTCTTTGTTTAGAACTATTTGATACATGATCTGTCTGCATTCATAATTTCATGCTCAAAATAAAGTTCTGTAATCAAGTCCTTGAACTCTTTAATAACCCTGAAACCCTCTCTCTAAAACTTCTCCTGGGTGTTTCCCTACTGTATGAATTTATATCTCCTTTTCTAGACCCTCCCTACTCCTTTCCTGCCCATCCTCTCTGCCACTGAGATGTGTGCCCAGGAAATCCTCCCTCACCTTTTTCTGGGATGCAGGCCCATTCATTTTCAGCACTTGACATTTTTTTCCCCTACAAAAGACCTAGATACTGTCTTTCCTCTGTCTACTATCCATGCTATTGTCTCAAATTCCTCTGCAACTATTCTGATGGCCCATTTCTACCGGTGGACAAATTTGTATGGAGAAAGCTCTGGGTGTACAACACACTATGCAGAGAAAAATCCTTATTGCCTCCTGAGCACTCAGAACTACATCATAAAATTACCCTGGTTAAATCCATCCCTTCATAGGTGTCTACACACCAGATCTCGATCTGTAAGGCAAGGAAAATTAATCTTTTCCATTTCAGAGCTCAGGGAACAGGCAAGGACGTGCCAGGCTCTCTCCTCTCTGCTGGAGCCACTCTCCATGTCTTGCAGTACCCACACACGTGGCTCTCAGCATTCCCTTGGCCCCAGCACACCTATGTGTGGGCAGTTTTTCATCTCACACCTACCTCTCTTTGTCAACAGATCACAGCACCACATCTAACCCAGCCTGTTATTAGCTCCAACTTGGGGGTGCACTGACAGAGCAGCGAGGCACATCTCTGGTGACCAGGGAGTCACCCAATGATAATTTAAGCTCCTTAGCAAAGGCCCTTTTTCACCTTTTGTTTTACTAGTTTAGCTACCTGCTTGGCAGCTGCTTAACACAATGCTCGAGTGTTGACACAGTGGGGCTTCCATCCTGTTTGGGTCTGGATGCAAAACACAACTTCAGGAGATTCTCTTTATATCAAAACCAGAAGTATAAGTCCATGTGAAGAGAAAATAAAGTACTCTACCTTTTTTTTCCTTCTCTGTCTCTCTCTCCAACTGCATTACTTGGAGGGAAAATCTGTTACAAAAAAAAAGTGTGTAAGCACTTAAACTAATCCTGCATTTGTCACCAGAATCAGAGCTTTAAGTAAGTGCAGAAGTTTTTCTGAAACATTAATACCAAATAAATGACCAAGAAGGAGGAAGAAAATACATAACAGCCCTCATTATATGCAAAACAGATGGAGGGAAGCTGCTTTTGTGAGGCATCATATTCTAAACCTGAAGTGGAAAGAATTTTTTATGTCATCCCAATGGCTGGGTACTGATAAAGTTATTCTCAAGTAAGAAAGGTGACTTCTATCTGTTCTTCTGAAATATCATCTCAAAAAAAAGTTTATTTCTGCATACCCCAAGCTGAGAAAATATGAATGGGGAAAAAGCTTATATTCTCTATGCCCTTAAAACCATTACATTGCCATCTTCCAATAAACACCTCTGCACAGCAGGTGCCTAGAACATGCAAAAAAGCATGGAACACAATGTTCTGCAGAAATTCTCATGGATACAGTTCTAGTCTTCAAAAATAAATCTTAAAAAAGTTTACAAGGTATCAATGGCTGGGAAAACAAAATTCTTTCTCACAATCAAAAGTTTTCCCACTTGTAGGCCAAAGACAAAATTTGAAGATTTACAAGGTTCACTTTAAAATTTTGTGGGTTTGGAGGGGTTTACATTTCAGATTTTGGTTTGGAGCATTTCACTGGTTTTTAGTCACAGTATTGTAAAAATTAACTTATTGTAGAAGTATCAAAAGCAAAGAAAATCCTGTGATGAATCTGCTTTTTTCCTCCCATGATAAACAAAGTGCTCCAGACACCAGACGTCAGTAAGGAACTGTCTGGGAAGAGATAATTTTAAAGGGCTTTGAAAAAAAGAAAGCAGCAGGGTGGTGTCTAGTCATGATAAGTTATTTTGAAAACAGACTGGATAGTGCTGATACTAGAGCATGATGACAGCACATAACAATCTGGGCAAATACAACCAAAAGGGTAAAAATGGGAACTTGAGAGTCATTGGAGAGAATGGTGAGAACAACAAACACACCCCACATACTCAAGTTCGTGTGTATTAACATCTTGCTATGAAAATTTTTTGGTTCACCTCATAAAAAAAGCTGCTCTAAAATCTTTTACTTCCATGTTACAATGAACCCTGTGTTACCTAAGACCTTGTTGATCTGTGTGTGTAGAGTTCTCTCTGTCTCTATTCATGATGTTTGTTTTCTCACAAACTCTACAAATCACAAAGACCTTTCTGGTGCTGCTTGTTTCTGTCCATGGTATGTGGCTCTCTTGCATCACACCAGTTTACAAAACAAGACTGCCTGAAGTTCAGTTTGGTTTTGAATGGAGCACAAAAATGAGCTTCCTATATTAAAAGTCTGTCCTATGTGTCATGGTTAGATTTTATCAAGAGAAGGACTGAGTCACACTGTTTTTCTACTCCACTGTAATTCCTCAGAATTCATTAGGGCTGCTCCCGACCATAAAAAGCAACAAAATCAGGCCTCTCTTTCACAGGATTGTTTCCCAGGAAACTTTAGGAGTTAGGTTACTAAATAAATAGCTGTGTATCACAAGTTAATTCATGCTTCCTCCCCCTCTGCTCCACCTCATTTCTTTAACAAAGAGGGAGCATGAGTGGAAAGACAGCCAGAACTAATAAATCATGCATGATGGGGAGTCAGAATATCCTACTTCCCAGAGTTTTTCAATTTGAATTTGCATCTGTTTTACCTACATGGAAAACCATTCACTTAAAAATTTTGTGCCTGACTTCCACTCTTTTTCTATTCAAAATTAGTCTATTCCTCTATATTGTCACTAGATCTAGCTATCCATGGAAGGGTATTTGTCTGTATCTCCTTTTTATCTTACAAAGAAAGAGACTTTTCTGTTTCAGCACTATCCAACATTCAGCATTTTGGATGGGTCAAGTACTTGTTTAAACATTCAGTATTGCTGTCGTGATTCTTCTCTGTACAAGTCTGCATCTGTAATGTATCAAACAAGGGATTGAGCCAAGATCAACACAAGGGATGTGCGAGGGAAAAAAAAAAACGGGCACTATGGTCCTGCCCTTTTTAAAAGGAATTTGCAGAAGTAGATACATCTGGAAACAACCTGTCTTCCTTTTTGGGGAAGGGTATAATGTCTCTAGAAAGACACCACAAAATGAGGCCCATGCTGTTGGACAAAGGGCTTCTCAAGATACAGAAATTTCAGAGACCAAGAAGCCACTTTATCTGCTTTTAGGGTGACATGTAGTTTGGGGGGCAGCTGGGAGCACACACAGGCCAGACCAATTTTCCTGGCTTCTGCAGCAACCCACAGGTGGCCACCATCTCTTCCCAGCCCCTGGGGCTGCACACTCATTCTGGCTGCAGGACAAGCAGAGTCCCCAGCCAAGACAATTGCTGGAAGCCTCGTGCTAGAACAATGTCCAGCTCACAGCCTCCTCCCTGCCCACCCTGAATTCCTTCTGGAAATGACAGATGCTGAGAGTGCCCATCTGACCTAGAGCAGACCTGGAGCACAGAGAGCAATAACTGCACAGCCATGGATTAGTGAAGGACAATGAGCTGAACTTCTGTGGGAATCCCTGGACCTTCCACATCCCCACTAAATGTCCATACTGCCCACGGGTGCTGCCATGTGATGGGAGAAACAGCACATGAGGTTCTGCTCTGGTATTTACAAAACCCCAGTAACTCAGTCAGCTAAAACCATCTGGCTCCCCTGTTGTGTACGAGTTCAGGTTATAAAGCAATTTCCATTCAGCTCTAACTGTACAGATTCCACTGGGGTATTTTTCATGTTGTTCCTAATCAAGATGAACTTACTGGTTTTACTGTGTGCTTCATTTCGTTTTGTTTTTCAAACATGAGGAAAATATTTCCAACACTTTTCAAAACTTTTATGTTTTTTGAAAAGGAAAACATACCTCTTTCTCCACTCTTAGGACATTCAAAGCATCCCTTTCCTTGTCAAAACCAGACGTGGCTTACTGCTGAAACTTGAAAGGAAGCATGAAAATATTTTTCCATGAGAACAAGAGCCTCCACTTGGCAAGAAAAGAAGTCAACTGTTCTCTAAAGTAATGAGCTTTGGGAAACCTACAGCCTGCACACACGAGAAAGGAAAATCCCATTCCTGTGATAACCATGCCTACCAACAGAACTGGACAGGAATGCAGGTCTGGGATGGGAGAATTTTCCATTTATAGATGAGATGGGTCTGGATGCTGGCCATGGTATTCTTCCTATTTAATTGAAGTTGCCTATGCCCTCATTACAAAGCCCATTCTCCCATAGAAACAACTGAGAAGGTTTGGTCTTTGTTGATGCTTTGGTACCTGCTCTTTTTACCTACAGAAA
This sequence comes from Luscinia megarhynchos, assembly GCA_034336665.1. Taxonomy (NCBI): domain Eukaryota; kingdom Metazoa; phylum Chordata; class Aves; order Passeriformes; family Muscicapidae; genus Luscinia; species Luscinia megarhynchos. The sequence goes on along the minus strand of CM067564.1, from coordinate 2,523,009 downwards.
ATCAAGCACAGTATTTGCCAGTCCCACATTAATCCATCTCTCCAGTCTGTGATCAGAAGGTTTCTTTTTACAAGTTAAAGAAAAGACACAAAAGACACTGACATGTTTGTGCTTCCACAGCAACCAGCCCTGGCCTGTGCCAGGAAGTTGCAGTTTAATTAAACCAGTTCAAAAACTGACGCTGCTAAGTTAATGTGAAGTCTTTGGGAGGATGGATGTTATTTTGCTGGAGTAGTTTCTACTCTTTTAACTGAAGTGGTAAGGAAGGGATTTAAAGCTAAATCAATGCACAACATACTTCAACTGATATGTGTCCAAAAAAGGCATTTGCATCAGCATAATGAAACAGTGCAAGATTTTAATGTAGACAAGACTCAGGAGAAAATGTAACTATATTATTCTTTGGGAATATCGTGAACATGCCTTGTTTTGCCCTTGTCTGCCATCAACACCTCCTCCACTGCCTCCAGGGGTCTGCTCCCCACTGCCTGACAGCTTTATTAACTATTTCTTCCTGTCCTGTTTACCCTCAGGTACCTACTTGTTGGCAAGTTACACTTCTCTTTATCACAAAACCACCACTCCATTTGATGTTGTTCTCAAAAACTGTAGCTTCCTGCAGTTTTGCTAAGTTAAAAAGTTCCTCTTCAGAGTAGTTTCAACTTGATGTTCTCCAGATTTTCACCTTTCCTCTATTTGTAACAGCAGAGGTTACTCGAGCTTCAGAACACAATTGGTTTTTCTCAGAACCCAAAATATATTGTTTCAAGCTCCTTGTGTGCTCTGGAAACGTCAGACTGTGACTACTCCTTCTGGGAAGCCCATCTTGCTCCAGAGGGTGACATACAGTGAGTGAGAAAAAGCATTTAAAAAGGCAAAAGTATTTAAAAGGCCATTTTTAGCAGCTGCTTTCTCAGCTTTGCATGATATCCCAGCACCAGGGCCAACGTGCAGAATAGGTTAGACAGAGTTTGGTACTCCACTGGCTGAACAAAGAGCTGGCACTGCTGGCAGGTATTTTAACAAATGGCTCCTTTCCAGGCTACTGAATCCATGGCAAGCTCCCCAATGGAAGCAGCCTCTGGCCCCAAAGGTGCAGTTCACCACCCAGGTCTGTACAGCACACTCTGCTCCCCACCAGCTGCACATGGCAGTCCCCACAGACAGCTGCAGTCAAAAACGAGCTGGAGCTGCTGAGCTCCCACTTGTACTAAATCCAACCACACTAAATTTTACATGGTCTTTCTGCATCTCCTCGGACACCACTGTTGAAGGTAAGTGCCTTGATTTCCACTGCATGTGCATAACAATGCTTAAAACTGCAAGTTTTGGAACATCTTTGAGACACAGTGGTGAGTTGGAGACCATCTCATACGTTTCAGTGCAAAAGACAGCAGGGAAAAGGAAATTAAATTTTTGTGTCTTTAAGATCAGACAATTCAGAAAATTGGTATGTTAGTGATAACTGCCTAATTTCCTCTTTAAACCCAGGTCTGTATTTTTGAGTCCCTACCTGTAAATTTTCAAGTCTATTCATCACAAACGTAAGCCACCTTTATTTTTTTTCTTCTTACCCTTTTTTAGGAAAAGAGGAAGAGGAAGAGAGATTTCCAGCTTCTCATTATTACAAAATCTAAGGAACACAATACCCAAATCAGTCTGCTGAGACACACAAGCTAAACTCTGCCCCCGCGTGTGCAAACATTAAAACACACCCATCCACCCCGGATGCTGCTCTGGTTTTGTGCTAAAAGGTTTGTTCGTTTGTGGCAGTAATTATATATGGCATCCACAATGACCATGCAGCTACAGGACACCCTTTTCTCTTCTACACTCACATGTCTTTTGCATTATGAAACTTCTTTCTGCCTGCACTGGTTGCTAAAAAACAAGCCATAGAGATATGCCTGCTGCCCATTATAATAAAAAAAGAAGAGAAGAGAAGAGAAGAGAAGAGAAGAGAAGAGAAGAGAAGAGAAGAGAAGAGAAGAGAAGAGAAGAGAAGAGAAGAGAAGAGAAGAGAAGAGAAGAGAAGAGAAGAGAAGAGAAGAGAAGAGAAGAGAAGAGAAGAGAAGAGAAGAGAAGAGAAGAGAAGAGAAGAGAAGAGAAGAGAAGAGAAGAGAAGAGAAGAGAAGAGAAGAGAAGAGAAGAGAAGAGAAGAGATCTGGAATTTTACCAGAGGAATGATTCTGTTAAGATTGGGGAAAAACAGGGGTTTAATTTTTCTGCTCACATTTGGCACACATGCCCCGTGTGAACTTCCCTGTCCTACCCTGTGCCTCACCTTTGAGCCTGAGGAGTGGATACCAACACCTTTGGGGAGGGTGAAAAGTGTGAAAAACCAGGTTTATTTTCTTGGTAGATTTTTAAAAGGTTTAATAAAAGATAATATGAGACAAACAATAAAGTAAAAGGTTATAACAGCTTGGATTTAGCCAAGAGCACACCTGCTCTTTTAAAATTTATCAGTCCACTGTATATTCATAGACCTATTATACATTTATAAACTTTTTTATAAAATATCTTTTTATATTTCAGGAACTGTTTTACATGGCTACTTTTTGAGTTTGCTTTTTTAGAGTATGTGTGTTTTTTGGCTGTGGTTTTAACTAATTTATTTTATTAGTTTTAATTTGGGCTGTGGCTTTATAATTTTTATAGATGGTTGGTATTGGTAATTGGTATATTAGTAGTAGGTGTTTTTACTGGGTGTTATTTAATTAAGCAGGTAGTTTACTTACTACAAAGACACTTTATTAGCTTATGTTACTTTTTTTTACAACCAGTTAATTCTCTTCCTATTTTATTCCTGTCTTTAACAAGCATCTGAAGTTGAAGCAATGCACACCATTTAGCAACATAAACATTCTGTTCCAATCTATACTCTTTTCTCAAAGGCCCTGGCATCATCTGAGAACACCAGCCACATCTTCAGGACAGAAACAAGTGGCACCTCCTTGGGCAAGACCTCACACCAATGGGCACAAACAAAGCAAAACACAAAACCTTCTGCCCAAAATCTTCTCTTAACAGACCAAGGTGTCTCTCACAGCATGCCTTGGGAAAAGCAAGAAACCTGGAGGGAGATTAGATGGGAAAACTAATTATCTTGTCTGCCTTAAGTTAAGTGAAGCAGAAAAAACCTTGGGCATCTGTTGTGGGAGAGGCACCCAGAGAAAACCACAGCACTGCACATATTTCAGATTTGTGTTTGGACCTGAATGAATTCTCCAAGCGCAAACAGCAAAGCCCAAGCAGCGCTAACAGGCTTTATTACGGAGCACTTGAAGGATCCTGTTGATAAATCAGTTTCTTTTTCATTTCGCTTTCAACACCTCATCCGTGCAGCGTGTTTTGCCTCTCCAAAGCCGCAAAGCCAGTTTCTAATGGGAAATTAACCCATTTGTTTCTACACTCGTATGTTTCCTTCAGAAACAGGGGCTGCACCTGCCTAAAGGCAGAGGGACAACGCGACCTTTGTGTTATTCGCTGAAAACTCAGTAGTTTTGAAAACACAGTAAAACACGCTTTCCCTCAGCATTTGGAATGAAGTGATTCGTACTGATCACATCCGAAATGACTCGCGAACTCACCGCAAGGTGAAACTGTTTGTCCCACGTTTGTGTCTCTCTCAGGGAACACAGAGGGTGTCAGAACACCCGGGGACATGGCACAAGGCAGACACACACCGACAGGGCGCTGCAGGGGCTGATCCTTGCCGGAATCCCAGCGGGGACGGGGCACAGCTGGGCTCAGGCCCTCACCTTCACTAAGGAACCTCACCCTTCTCTGAGGGAGCGCTCGGAGCGCGCCCGGACCCGCTCCCTCACGAACTGCTTCCCCCATGGCCGCCCGCCGCGCCCCATTGGCTGCGCCTCCGCTGCTGATTGGTCGGTGCGGCGGGCTCGCGCGGGGTGGGCGGCGCTGGTTGGTCGGCGCGGCGGGCTCGCGCGGGGTGGGCGGCGCTGATTGGTCGGCGTGGCGGGCTCGCGCCGGATGGCGGCGCTGATTGGCCGCGGGCGCGGCGCAGCCATGGCGGCCATGGCGGGGTGCGTGCGGCTGGGCGCTGCTGGCAGCGCGCCCCTCATGGGGCTGGGCACATGGAAGGTGAGGCGAGCACCGCGCTGCGGGACGGGGGAGCAGCTGGGAGTCCCTCACCCACACCTGTCCTGCCCTTTTCCCCTTTAGTCCCCCCCGGGGAAGGTGACAGCTGCGGTGATGGCTGCCATCGATGCCGGGTACCGGCACTTCGACTGTGCCTATGTGTACCAGAACGAGAACGAAGTCGGGGAAGGGATCCAGCAGAAAATCAAGGAAGGCGTTGTGAAACGAGAGGACCTCTTTGTGGTCAGCAAGGTATGGATCAGATCATGGATTATGGACATACTGTGGTGTTTTTACAGTAGGAACATCTAACATTTAACTGGAGCTCTGGAGAAGTCTGTAATGCAAATGAGTTAATTCCTGATACTGTTTTCTTGCTGCCTGCACTCGGAGCTCTCGGCGTGTGAAGAGCCCTCATTCCAAAGGGCAGGGAGCATTCCTGTGCTGAGCAGGACAGCTTCAACCAGGAGCTCACAGTCTGCCCTGGTTTTATTTCCAGCTGTGGTGCACCTTTCATGAGAAGCCTCTGGTGAAGGGAGCCTGCCAGAAGACCCTTGCTGACCTGAAGCTGGATTACCTGGATCTGTACCTCATGCACTGGCCTTTTGGCTTCAAGGTAGGGTAGCAATGCCCATAGCTTTGTTTCTTGTGGCTGGCTTAACAGCCCAACAATTGTTCTGGCTGACAAGACAATTACATGCCTGTTATCTGTGCCAGCACTGCTCTGGTGCTCAGCCTGACCCTGGCTGTGTGACTCAGGCTCTTGTTCTCTGCCCCAGAGGCAATTGCTTTCCCTGTGATCCTGGGAATGATGGCCTGAAAACTAGAGAAACTGGACGCAGCTCTCCCAGCTCCAAACATAAGACAGGCTGCTTTCCTTTTGTCTTGCAAATCCAATGTGTGTTCATCTCAAAATCACCCCTTGTGGGAAGGAGGGTTGCTTGATGCTGCTTCTCTGCAATTTTCCTTTGTTTGCTACAGAATCAGAGAGCAAAATAAAGCATTTCTGTTTTCCATTTCTCTCTTTAATCACCAAATCCTTAATGCAGTACAGATTGAGCTGAAGGGAGCACATGTGAGACTGGAAGCTGTAGCTCTGACTGGTTTGTTTCCCTGTAGGTGTTTGGGTGAGCCATCACTGCCAGGGGTCCAGCAGAAAAACCTGTTCTTACAGGGAATGGTCACTGGCAAACATGCCTTAAATTCCTTCCACTTCTCAGGAAGGAATGACTGAATGGAGACAAGAATTAGCACTCTTGCATTAGAAGTTTAAGGTACTGTGGTTGTGAGCACTCAAGTGGACTTGTCAAGAGATTTTCAAGCATTTTCTTTGTCACTGACAGGCAGGAGAGGAGCTGTTCCCTGCAGATGACAAAGGCATGGCTATCCCCAGCAACACAGATATTCTCCAGACATGGGAGGTGAGTTCATCCCCTGGTGAGTGGGAGAGTCACATCTTCTGTCCTCAGCAGTGGTGTTGGCTTCAGCAGTTGCAGAATTAGTTGGAAAGAATTCAGAAGTAGCTGGTAACTTTTAGGAATGTACTTCCCCTGAAGAAAAACAAAGCATGTCAGGAAGAATGTGCTCAGTCATGTCTTCCCCACTGCATGCTGACTGTGCTCTTCTCTCTGCCAGGCCATGGAAGAGCTGGTGGATGCTGGCCTGGTAAAAGCCATTGGGATCTCCAACTTCAACCGTGAGCAGATTGATAGAATCCTGAGCAAACCAGGACTGAAGCACAAACCTGCAAATAATCAGGTGAGCTGCAAAGTGACTGCAGGGAAATACTTTTCAGGGATTTAAAAGTGCTGATTACAGTTAAATGAGGAGGTAGAAAAACAGAGAACAAAGTAGACACAGCATGTACTTTAAGTCCCTCTCTCTGGATATTTCTTTGTACAAGCAGAACCACAATATTTCCTTGTTGAACCACTAACTCTGGAGTATTTTCCTAGGAACCATTCTCTCTGGAGGCATGAAGAATCCAGATATGAGCAATCATTCTGACACAATGATTGACTCTTCTAAAGCCTCTTAGGAAAAAAAAATCCAAAAGGCAGCTGAAGACTCAGGGTTAAAGTTGGTGCCCTATAGAATTACAGTCTTGTATTGTCACACAGGCCACCTGCAGGGATGGGTGAAGGGCAACCTGTAATTAGGAAATCAGGATTCAGAAAAACCTCTGGAGCAAGAGAAAACTAAGTAGTTTTACAGGTCTCACTCCCTGCTTCTGTGTTGGCAGATTGAGTGTCATCCATACCTTTCCCAGGAGAAGCTGATTGACTACTGCCACTCCAAAGGGATCACTGTGACAGCATACTGTCCCCTTGGACGTCCTGATGGGTAATTTCCAAGTGGGTTTGTGTCATTTAAGTCTGAAGCATTCAGACTAATTGAGTAATGGTTCAGGTATTTATATATATCTATATATTTTTTTTAAATTTATTTATTTTATAACTAATGGGGTTAGATATAATCTTTCTGAAGGGATTCTTTATTGTTTCATCCTTTTCTCCCCTACTTTGTCTAGTTCTAAGCCAGAGGCACCTTCCCTTCTGGATGATCCCAAGATCAAGGAGATTGCAGCCAAGCACAACAAAACCCCAGCACAGGTTAGTAGGTGCCAGATGATGGATACCCTTTCCTGTAATTTAAGAAATTAAGAAATTATGTCTGAGGAGAGGAAACAGCCTCTGTGGTGTTACCTGTGAACAACACTGCTTTTTTGTCTTATTAACAAGCAATGCAGGTTGCCCATTCTGTGGCCTGCAAGATGTGCTACTACTAACTCTGGCCATCAAGAAAATATTCCTGACTCATCTTCAGTTGTCACTTCCCTTCTCAAGTCCTCTTGCAGAAATGAAAGCCTTGCATGTAGTGCAAAACTTATTGCTAGGAAAAGGAATTGACTGGCCCAAAACCAGAAGGAAAAGATTCCATGGGGGCTTCCACCACTTCCCTCTTTACTTTCCAGGCAGTACCTGGACTGCAGGGATGGGGATGATTTCAAATGCAGCTCTGCAGAAGTGGGTACAGATCAGGAAAGCAGCTGTTGGGACAGGAGGAAGGATTGAGGTGTCTTTTCTTGCAGGTTCTCCTTCGCTTCCAGATCCAGAGAAATGTGATTGCAATTCCCAAATCTGTCACCCCACAGCGCATTGTGGAGAACTTCCAGGTGAGGGAAGTAGCACCCTTTCTGATATGAACTTGTTCTTTCATCTAGTGAATCTTGCTTCTGATCTGATTTGTTCAAAGGAGTTAAGTCCAGCTGGTTTTCTCTTTTTAGGTATTTGACTTTGAGCTGACTAAAGAGGAGATGGCAACCCTTCTTAGCTTAAACAGAAACTGGAGGATCTGTGCAATGGTCACGTAAGTGACAGTTTGTGTCCTTCAAACTCTTACATTTTCAATTCTCTTTATTCTGATCTTACAGGAACTGGTATAGCTGTTCAAATTGGGTATCTTTTGAAATATGAAATAATTTTGGGGGTGACCATGTGTTGTTGTATTTCCACTTTACTGACTGAAAGGCGAGTATAAGTCGTGCTGTGTATTCACTGTAAATCCATTCCCCTGGAATTCCAAAATGAGAGTTTTAGTTGATGACTTTGGCTGTGTCTATGTGGGAGAAATGAGCATTGGGCAGTTTTACACTTAGGGTAATTTTTTTCTGAGGGGTATTATACATTGATGTCAGCTCTTACACATGTGGCTGTGGTGGGGAATGACTATCTGTTGTACAGTGAAAAGCACAGCTGCTTGCAGATATGCACCTTGAAACCCAAGACAGGAATTCTGGGCTGCTGTCTCTTTAAGCAGTGTGAATTTTAACTCTCTTATCTAGAATGCAACTTGGTTCCACCACTGTTCAGTGCCTGAATAACAGAAAAAGGCTGGAACTTGTTGGTCCTGTGTTTCTGTGCTATCAAGTCTCATGTTCACTCTGCAGTTACTCAGTCCAGAGCCTCCTTTAAAGGCTCCCCTGTACACCCACTGTCGTTCTATATAGCAATTATTTTAGCCTTGAGTAATCTTTCCTCTTTGATTTCTTTCAGGTGCAAAAATCACAAGGAATACCCTTTCAATGCAGAATACTGAAGATGTGGTTTTTTTCTGCCATCTCTCAGGCCTCCAGGGTCTAATGAGTTTTTACCATTGCCTCAAATTGTGCACTATGTAGCTTACACACTGTATCCCTCTTGCCATCAAAGGCACAGGATCTGTGTTCAGTAACTTTGGGTTTTCTTCTTTAGTGGAAGGAAATTGAACAATTGTTCTGAAGAACAAAATGTGGGCTGTGGTAGTTCTCATTACATGAGTTCTCTGCATGGCTGAAATAGCAAAGGAGAAAACAGAAGGATGAGGGAACTAGCAACTGATTTTATCTACTGTCTTGCATCAGCACTTAAGGCTGCAGGGTTAAGGATATGTAAGTGCAGGAGGAAAAGCCATCCTGAATAATCACATAATCACTGCCTGAAGGTAAAAGACAAAATTAACTTCTAGAGTACAGCCCAAAGCTTTCTGGGAAACAAAACTAAATGGGAGAAGTGTCTGGACTTACGGATGAATGCCAACTCATACTGGGCCTTATTTTAGTCACCTTTTTTACAGGCTGAAACTGGGACAGAGACTGATGTTTAATTTCATTCTTGACCAAAATAAAAATATTTGGATTACTGCTGGTTTGGAAGTTACTGTTTCTGTTCTGTTTTCTTCTTCTGTTCTTCTGTTGTTAAAATTAATAAACCAAGAAGCTTGCATTAACAGTGTAGTTGGAAATACTCATCCCTATTCAATTTTAAATGATATCACAAGAGCACTGAGATCTTGTCTTGATCAAAAGTTGAATAATTTGGTATTACAAGCATTGACATAGCAATGCTGGAAAGAACAATTGAGCAGGACAAACAGTATGGACTGTGAGTCCACAGCATTTGTGAAGTTTAATTAGGTATGAGAGCCCAATGCTGACTGACTCAGTGCTCAGTGCTGTACTGCTATTTAACTCAGTATGCAGGGGGTGAATACACTTAGACAAGCTTGAGCTGCTTGCATTGTGCATCACTGGGTGGAAGGTGTGAGTGCATGGATGAAAGGTGCTTGACAGATGACAGAAGGGCTGGAGAGAAAGAGGACTGCATGTCACAGGAGCATCAAGAGCTTGCCCTGATTAGGAGTTAAAATAACTGGATGTAATGAGCCATGACTGACCACTTGCTGCAGAAGAGAATTGGAGGAGGAGTCTTGGTACAAATAATGTGCAAGTGCCAGGAGAACAATAACTGGAAGTGCTGGAAAGCTCTGTGGTGGAAGTGAGGACTGCTCTGGCTGCCAGGCTGTGCTGACATTGATCTAGCTTTGCAATAAAATACTACAATAAAACAGACTATGGGGGAAAAATGACTACACCCATGCAGATATCCAAAATTATGAGGACACGAGGTGTAGGAGCATGTGTTAGTGCTGAGCCACTGCCCAGAGCCTGCCACAGGTCAGAGTCCCCCAGCTGAGGCCACACTGACTCACTGGAGTATTTTATGAAGGGTTTGTGAATATTTTCAGCTATCATTCTGTCATTTTATCATCCATAGCTCATATGTACCAAGACTCCTTCAGTGCACAGGTCACATTCTCTCTGCCAGGCTTTTCCTTCATTGGTGCACATGGTGAATCCAGTTTAGCACTATCACAGTGCCTGGTGTTCCCTTACCCCATGACACATGCAAAAAGAACTTGGCCTCTGTATGTGATTAAAAAGAAAGAAGCTTTTGTTAATGAGGTGTGAACAAAACTTGTGCTTTTGGTTTGAGCGTTTAGGTTATGAGAGACAGGACAATGGACCTTGGATACATTAGAGCAAATGCAAACCTTCTGCCCCAAAGTCCTTTCTACAAGACAGGGGCATCTCTCAGTCAAGAAGTCATTGGGAAAAAAACCCCAGATTAGGATGGCAGCAGGTCTGTCATGCAAACAGTTTGGCTTTAATACTGTACTCCTAATATCACAGTCTTTCCGTTGATTTTACTGTCCTTCAAAGCAAAGCCCAAGAATCTGAGCATGCTCAGAGCAGATTTACGGATAAGGAATCCAGGGAGGGGGAAAAAAACGTAAAAGGCAAACACTGTTACATAACTATTTTGTGATGTTAACTGAAACGTCACATCCTGCTGAGGATGGCTGATGGTGCTGACAAAAACCAGGAGGCTTCCTGAGACAAACTGCTCTCTGCTTACTGTTGTAAGCAGGGCAAAAAAAGAGCTACAAAGCAGCTAGGCACCTGCTGTGGGAAAGGCACATGGAGAAAAATGCACTATTATATTGGCAGCTGAAGCTCACACCTGTACAAATTCTCCAAGCACGAGCATGCAGCAAAGTTTCAACATAACATGTATTATTCTTCAGCAGATTTCATAAAACATTAAAAGAAGCCTCTTCCAACACTAAAAATAACATTCTCCATTAAAATAACTGCTTTAGAATTTACCCCTACAAAGGAGGTCACTTTTCCTCTCGTGTTGCCACGAGCATCATCTCACCTTCGGGGGGAGCCCAGACCCCACGCTGCAGCTGCGGGGGCGGCGCTAGCCACAAACACCAGAGGTTTATGTCCAAAAAGACAGATGAGTCCTTTTTGCGTTATTTAAATAAAGGGAGAGGCTATAGGGCATTCTCCCAGGGTCTCTCGAATTTTTGGAGGACGCAGCCTCCCTTTTTATCCCAATTTCCTGGCAGCATTTCCCTCTCTCTTTCCCCATGAGCTTGAGAGGCACAGACTTCCAGCCTGATACTTGAGATTCCCCTCTAATGTATAACCCTTCCTTTTAATTTTTATTTCTTATAGGATTCATAGTTTTTCCCCATTGCTTCTTTCATCTTCCAACATCCAATTTCATTAAGCGGCAACCCTACAGTTTGTCTGTAAAGGCAAACATCTTTTTTTTTCCATTCACCAATCAGTGGAATCCATCCCATGGTTTCTTTTATCTCGACGCACAGCTTAGCAAAGACAAATCCGTCATTGCTCTCGCGGGGCTGTGGCTGTCCCGGGCTGGGGCGGGCGCGGCGCTGCCTCCTTAAAGCGCTGTGCGGGCGGTGCCAGCGGGCAGCACTCGCGGCTGAGCCATGGCCACCTGCGTGCAGCTCTACACCGGGGCCAGGATGCCCGTCGTGGGGCTGGGCACGTGGAAGGTACCGGGGGAGGGGAACGGGGACAGCGCCCGCCCGCTCTCAGACTCTCGGAGGGGCTGGAGAGGTCCGGAGCGCTCGGGGGTGGGCAGGGAGCGGGGACAGCTCGGTGTCACATCCCCCCTGCCATCGGTGACATCGGTGACATGTCCCCCCTGCCATCGGTGTCACATCCCCCCTGCCATCCCCTGCCATCGGTGACATGTCCCCCCTGCCATCGGTGTCACATCCCCCCCTGCCATCCTGCCAGGATGCCGCCGAGGATGCTCTGTCCCCCCGGCGGTCTCCGCTGCTTTTGAAGCCGCTTTCCCTGCTGTGCCCTCAGTCCCTGCCGTCCCCCTCGTGTCGCCGGGCAGAGGTGGCCCTTGGGTGTCCCCAGCCTGTGGGAGGGGCGGCTCCGTTCCTCCCATGCCCGCCCGGGATGCGCGGATCCCATCCCTCCTCCATCCCCTGCTATCCCGACATCCCGTCCCTCCTCCATCCCCTGCTATCCCGACATCCCGTCCCTCCTCCATCCCCTGCTATCCCGACATCCCATCCCTCCTCCATCCCCTGCTATCCCCACATCCCATCCCTCCTCCATCCCCTGCTATCCCCACATCCCATCCCTCCTCCATCCCCTGCTACCCCAACATCCCGTCCCTCCTGCATCCCCTGCTATCCCGACATCCCGTCCCTCCTCCATCCCCTGCTATCCCGCGGCTCCCCTGTCCCCTTCCCGTGCCACTGCACTGAGCGCTTCCCTGCTGTTTCCGTGCTGAGTAACTCTAATCTGGGCGAGGTCCCCGGGGATCATCTGATCACGGTGTGGCTTTAGAAAACCATCCATGCGTTTCGAGCAAGTTCTGACAGAGGTTCACACTCTTGTTACGATGACTACAAAACCACTGATCTATACAATTGCTGGGTTTTTGTGAACAAGATATGCCAACGTCTCTTTGTGCACAGCTCTCACGAGCCCTTTCAGGGTATAGGAACACAAAGAATTGCACACCTCCTCTGTTTCTGAAGGAAGCAGCTGACATAAAGTTCAAATTACAGGTGGGATGTGCCCCAGGACAAGGATCTAGGATGTGCCTAGATCACAGTACAACACTCCAAAGTGATGTGGATGACTGAGGTGTAGAGCACTTCCCTCCCCATAGAACTGGAACTCTCCTAGCTGGGCTATTTGACTTTCTCTTCTCAGACACAGCACTGGGAAGCAAGGAATGTTGAGCAAGAGGCCCTGCAGAGCTCCCTGGCACAAAACTCAGTTCCCCCTGCTCTGTCTCTGGCAGTGTTGGGGGCTTTGCTCTGCCTGAGCTGTTGGCTGAGCCTGCTGGGACTGGGGCTATGGATAAATGGCTGGAGGCTGGCTTCAAACCCAGCAGCCTGCATCTGTAAAATGAAGAGAGCTTTAAGAACATGGCATGGAAAACTACTTAAAACCCCATTGCATGTGTTTCTTTAGTTGCTAGATTAAGTGGGAAGTGGCCTGCATGCTTTGATTTGGGATCTGAACCTTCCTTTTCCAGTCTGAAGCAGGGCAAGCAAAGGCTGCAGTGATGGCTGCCATCGACGCTGGGTACCGCCACGTGGACTGTGCCTATGCCTACCACAATGAGAATGAGATTGGGGAAGGGATCCAGCACAAAATCAAGGAAGGGGCTGTGAAAAGAGAAGATCTCTTTGTTGTCAGCAAGGTAAGGTGACCTAGGGTCCAGGGGAAAGCTGTGTGCCAATGTATGCACAGAGGGAAATTCAGAGCAGTGGGGAAAGGCTGTGTGCTATGGTGTGGAGCAATTAGGAGAATAGTTCAGACCCATACAGCTAGAAACTTCTTTTTGCCATTGTATTTTGTAGAGCATTATTTAAGATATGTTTTACATTCTCCATTTTCATGGGACTGTTCAAAATAACATGCTAAGTGGAAATGGTCCCAGAAAGTGTGCTAACTTTTTTTCCTTCTTCAGGAAAGAGCTTTAACCCAGGAGGTCACAATCTGCCTTGTTTTTTTGTTCTCTAGCTGTGGTCCACTTTTCATGAGAAGTCTCTGGTGAAGGGAGCCTGCCAGAAGACTCTTGCCAACCTGAAACTGGATTACCTGGATCTCTACCTCATGCACTGGCCTATGGGGTTCAAGGTACAGCAGCAGCAGTGCCCTTGGTTTTCTCTGCTGGGAGAGCTCCTCAGAAGTGCCAGGAGCACTTGCAGCACCACTGCAGCTCCAGGAAGAGCCTGTGCCTGCTGTGCCAGCACTGCTCTGGAGCTGCCAACCTGTCCTGCTCTCTGGTCTCTGCCTGCACTGCGTACTCTGCCCTCCTGATAATGGGGAGGCAGACCCAGCACCAAGGTCATGCCTCTGGCTGCAGGACTGACTCATCCTTAACTTTGGGCTGGATTATCTATCTTTTCTTGCTTTGAGGGAAGGAAGGCTTTACTTTGCTGCCTGACAGAAATTCTTTCCTCTGCATGTTACAGAATCACAGAACAAGAGAATATTTCTGTCTTCCATTTCTCACTGTAATCAGTGAGTCCTTAATACAGTACAGACTGAGCTGAGCTTTGCTGTAGGAGCCTTAAAGTTGTTCCACAGACCTTGGATTTCAAAAGGTGAGACTTTCTGACATCCATGTCAGAAGTGCATGAAATACATCTCATTCTTCATGTACTCCAAAGGAGCTGATGGCTCAGTCTGTGTCTAGTCTTGGCTTTTTCTTTCTGCTGCAGACAGGTTAAGACCCCCATCCTATCTGTTGCTTTTGATGTCAACTGTTTGTCACACTGGCAAAGCTGTCATGGTTAGTTTTATGTGAACAAAGAGTTTGAGTAAAAGTGTCATGGCATAATACTCTGACATCTGCACGCTGGATGTGGAGCAATGTGGGGATGTGGAGCTCTGTTTCTGAATTTGTACACCCAGGGTATTCTGATTTAAACTGAGGCTCCCCTCACAGGACACCTGTGTGTTTACATAGTGCCTGGTTCAGCAGATGTGGCTTAGCCTAAACCTGACTTAAATGTTCCTGGGACTTTAACAGATCCTTAAAAAAAACCAAAACCAACAGACCAAACACGGTTCCCTCTTAAAGGAATAACAGAGGAGTACAGGAAGCTTGTTTGTTCCACAAGTGCTGTGACTTGTTTATCTCTATGTGTTTTAGTGAGTCACCACTTTGCTTGGTCTAGGAGATACAAGTGAATTCCTACTAGGAATGATTCCTGATCATTCCTACTAGGAATGATTGCTGGCAAAATTGCCAGGAACAATGGAGACAAATATTAGTATTTTCTGTACATGGTTTTCAGTTGTCTTGGTATTAACTTGCCAATAAAAAGAATGTTTCAATCTGTTGTGTTTGTTCACTGACAGGCAGGAGAGGAGCTGTTTCCTGCAGATGACAAAGGCATGGCTATCCCCAGCAACACAGATTTTCTAGATACATGGGAGGTGAGTTCAGCCACGGTGGGAAATCATGTTAGCTATTACTGGAAGTCTTTTCCATGCTTTCATTATCTTCAGCAGCCCCAAAGTTCTTATGTTTATTGCACCATATACAATATAGCTTTTCAAAACATACATGCTCAGTCAAGCTGATAATTAGTGAAGCTGTAAACCAGACTGCTTGACCATAACAGAGACAGAACTGTCCTCACCACTGTTCTTAAACTATTGAAATAAATTAGGTTGTGATCATACCCACAGCCTGCACTACAGCCCTCTGGTGCTGGCTCAGGAACATGTCATTGGTTATCCTTTTTTCCCATGTGAAAATAACTGAGTGAATTTCTGCCAGCTCAAGAAAGGAGCTCTTGTGTTTGGGTGAGATGGAAGACATGGCACAAATACACCAGTGTGCACTTTCCCCCCAAGGGACAATATTTGCATCTCCAAACAGTTGTCTTTCCTTGCCCATGAAGGGAAATAAAGCCACACAAGGAATAAAATATATATAATATATAATATATAATATATACTGGTGCTTCTCTCTGCCAGGCCATGGAAGAGCTGGTGGACTGTGGACTGGTAAAAGCCATTGGTGTCTCCAACTTCAACCATGAGCAGATTGAAAGAATCCTGAACAAGCCAGGACTGAAGTACAAACCTGCAAATAATCAGGTAAGATGCAAAGTGACTGGTTTTGTGGGATTATAAAGATCCAACTAGAGCTGAATGAGGACATGCAAAAAGGAAGAACAAAGCAGACACAGCACAATTATGCCCTGTGATTATTTCTGAGTACACATAAAGATGTTGTAGATCTGTGTCCTGATAGGGAATGAAGTTGTGGTACACAAATTGCATCAAGAACTTCTTAAAATATTTGTTCTGTTATTAGTAATGGCATCAATCTGTTATTAATAGCAGATGAGTGTTCACACAACATGTGTTTTTTCTCATGCAGGAATTCACAATTCAGTCACCCAGCGGGAAAGGGAGTTCAGTTTTAACTTCTATAGAGATGCAGAGCATTTACACACTAGTGACTTCCTGGTATATACCCTGATTTATGTAAAATAAAGTGTTTTTATACACATAAACATTTTAAAAAATCATGTAGTCTTTGCATACAGCAGCCACTGCCCTTTTGTATGAAGGAGCTGCAGAAATTTATGCCTTAAGGGGTCTTGGACAGACTCAGACATCTCTTACAGTTCTGAATTCAGTACTTCTTGCATATTCACTAAGAGTACCAAGTTCCCTCAGTCTCCAGAGCCTGCCAGTCCTTCCTCTGCATGTAGCTGCAAAAAAGAGCATGCATCTTTGTCCAAAACTATAGGACATGAGAAAGGGGCACCAATTCATGAGAAAGGGGCACAAATTCATAATAAAGGGAGCTTTTATGTCTAGAACAGACAGAGGGGAAGAACAGAGCAGTTGCAGCATGTCCTCACCCCACTCTTAATCATTGCTGAAGATATGAGGCATTGGGGTTTTCAGTATTTGCTAAGCTACTGCTTAGAAATCTGACAAGGACCTCAGAACATGCCAAAGAACCCAGAGGTGAGCCTTATGAAGTGTTCTTTCCCCAGAGCAAAGGCCTAGAGCTACAAGAGATCTCACTGCAGAAGCAGGTAGAAAAATACAGCTGGATAATACTGTGCAAGGACTGGCACATGAGGACAAATAGCAGCTTTTAATGACTGGGAAATAATCCCTGCAGTGAGTCACAGCTGTATTCCATCAATCTCTGTACTCCTCTGCTGGCAGATCGAATGCAATCCATACCTGACCCAGGAGAAGCTGGTGAACTACTGCCAATCCAAAGGGATTGCTGTGACAGCCTACAGCCCCCTTGGCTCCCCTGACAGGTCATGGTAAGGCTGCTGTGCAATTGGTGAGGGTGGCATGGATAACACTTGCAGCACTGAGACACTATTAGACATTGATCTCAAAACAGATTTCTGGAGTTATCTCTCTCTTGTGTAGGGCTAAACCAGAGGATCCTTCCTTCTGGATGACCCCAAGATCAAGGAGATTGCAGCCAAGTACAACAAATCCACAGCCCAGGTACATGGATGCCAGACTATAAGTACCCCTAATAACAATACAGAGAACAGGCTGGCTCTGTTCCCAGTCACCTCTGGTGAGAGGCACCAGTGCAGGGTCTGTTTTCTGTGTGGCCTGCAATTCACACTCTCAAGTGTCCTCTGAATGTCATCATGAAACATTTTCTCGACTCATCTTCAAATGCTGGAGTGTTTTGGTCTTCATCTCAAGTCCTCTTGCAGAGAATGAAATCTTGATAGAAGAGCAGAAGACCTGGTTGGCCCAAAACTGGATGGGAAAGGAGTGAGGCTCCACCACTTCCTCCTTCCTCTTCAGGCAGGGACCAGAATGATTGGAAACAGGGATAACAGCTGTTGGAAGAGGATGTGCTTCTTCCAGAGCAAGAGGAATGATTCAAATGTCTGCTCTTGCTCTTGCAGGTTCTGCTTCGCTTCCAGATCGAGAGAAACGTGATTGTGATTCCCAAATCCGCCTCCCCACAGCGCATTGCAGACAACTTCAAGGTGAGGGATCAGGAGTGAGCTGGGTGCTGCCCTTCAGGGATGGCTTGGCTTCTCCCTGTGCAGCAAGGGAGAAGATCCTCTATCATTCTTCCCAGCTCCTGCTCAGGCAAGAACACCAGGCTTTTTTACACACTCTTTGAGGTGCTCATTTTTTTTTCATGCTTTATTTTAGCAGAGCCAGGGAAATGAAACTGTCTCATGGTGACAGCAGCAAACAGCTGCTAAACACAGTTCAGTCTTGACACCTTTTCATAAGGCTCTTCTAACTTTCTAACTTCCAACTTTTTAACTTTTTAAGGGCTAAACTTAAGGTTACAATTGGAGAGCAGGAATGAACCAAACCTTCTTTTAGTATGATGATAATTCTAACAGTCACTTTACATGGTGTCTTGTATTCTGTAGACTGAATTGCCACATGGTTTTTCACTGGCACTTGAGTGCAGCAGTACACCACAAAAGGCTTATGTAGAGCAAGCAGTGTTAAGAAAACAGCTGTGGTGTTCAGAAACCATTTTGCTCTATTGTTAATTCAGTGGTCTTTGACTGCAACTGGTCATTGGGATTTCACAGATTAAGTGAAATATGGAAATCTTGTAGATGTGCCTTTGGAATAGGACAGAAAGATGAATCTCTCACAAGTGGGAGATGCAAGAGCCTGCCAAGTGTCCTGCAACAGCTGGCATGTGTAACTGCAACTTTGGATTAATTTTTCTATTTCCTCTGCCAATGCATTCTTGGTGATACAGAGATGCCTTTTTCATGAAGCAGTCATGTCTTCTAACCAGCTACCCTCCCTTGCATGCTTGCTCTTTAATTTTGTGGATTTTGCTTACAGCCTCTGCTTTGTTCAAATGGGTAATTCCCAGCTGTTTCTCTTTTTAGGTGTTTGACTTCAAATTGACTAAAGAGGAGATGGCAACTATTTTCAGCTTTAACAGGAACTGGAGAGTCTATACAATGAAGATGTAAGTGGTAGCATTAAGTATTTTTCTCCAAACCCATAAATTATGAATACTATATACACAGAGGTTTTACATCTAAATACTGCCTAGAATGCCAACAACCTGAATGACAAAGTAATTGGGATGTTCCAAGTGTACAAAAAAACACATACTATACAGGAAAACAAGTCTGGAATGAGCCCATCCCTCAGTTAGAGTTCAGACCCACCTTAGTGGCTTTTTAAAGCAAAACTAGAAAGGAAAATTATGACTAAAACAAAGTCTTCTATTCACTGCAGGGGCAAGACTCACAAGGACTACCCATTCGATGCAGAATACTGAAGATGCTCATATCCTGCCCTCCTTCAGAGCTTGGCCTGATTTTCTTCCTATCAATGGATCTGACTTATTGCATTTCTCCTCCTGCAGCCAGTGAAGCCACAGCATATGTACTCAGTGATCATCATTTGTTTATTCTTTCTGAAAGATACAGTAAAATTGTTCCAAAATAATAAAATGGGGACTGTAATAATTTTCTGTGATAATTTTAGCAAGGGAGAGACTTTGAACTACACTGTCACATTTTAAATTTATATTGCATCAATGCAACAGGCTCAGGAGGATAGTTGGCAGTTACAGGAGAAAAATCTGAGAAATGTGAACTAAAGGCCAGCAGTTTTATCATCCCAGAAGTAACTGAGAAAGGAGTTTTTCTTACTTAGGGAAATCTTTCCCTTAGGAAAAAACCCAAACCAACTCCATAAGCAGAAAACTCACGGGTGCGTGGTCAGTACTGTTTTCAGCCAGGTTTCCTCCCGAGGGTGTGGATTTTCCCTGGACCAGCCCATTCCCCATTTCCCTGCGGGCAGCAGAGGGCAGCCACCCCTCAGCCACCCGGCAGTGCAGGGACATCCCTGATGTCACACAGCCAGGGCACCTGGCTGCTGGCACCGGGAGCTCAGCCCCCTGCCAGCCTCGGGGCCAAATTCTGGCTACAGCTCCTGCCCCTCTAGCTCCATCCTCCTCCCCGTTCAGCCCAGCCCCATCCCACTGCCCTTGGCCCCACAGCCCCAGGGGAGATCAGGAGGTGTTTGCTTTTGGGGCTGTGTCACCTTTCTGCTCCCAGCGCCTGGGCAGGTGACCAAAAACAATTATGAAGTTGCACACTGGGTTTCAAGGCAAAAGAGCCTTTCTTTGTTCAAGAAAACGAGCACCTTATGGACTTCTTTCCGAAATTTCCACTTTCAATTCATTAAAATGTCATCCAAGAACGTTTGCTTTGCAGCTTCCTAAAGGAAGCAACACAGAAGACCTTCTATAAGTCCCCAGGCTGAGGTGAGACTTAGCTCTGCTGAGATCAAACACATATTTTTATTGAACCATAAAGGTGCAATGTTACTATGATGCTAAAGTTTGGAGCACTGTCTTTTTTAGTGAATACTTTCTCCAGCATGGGCTACCCACTCACCATAGAGCCTTCAGGGGTTTCCTTGTTCAAGCATAACACATCCACCAGCTGCAGTCCCCTTGGAATTAAATCCTTTCAGCATGGATCTCCTTGGTCTCCAGAAGTATTCCTGAGTCACAATATTGTGAGCTTAAATTCTGGCGTGGGACAGGCTGTTTATATCTGTTTCAGTGGTCTCCACACAGGGCACCACTGCCATCCCTTGATACCATCTGCAATTTATGTTCTTTACATTCCCCCCTGCACTTTACTGAAAGATATATATAAAGATTTGTTTCTCCCTTATTCAAACTCCATCTTTAACACAATCATCACCTTACTGCATATTCTTTATAAACACCACCCCTTGCCCCTGCAGACCAGTGTACACCTCACCAGTGTGAATATATGACACATATCCCAAGCCCACCCCTTCTCCCACAGAAAAAATTATCAGGATCAACACTGCAACAGTCAACTTTTTTTCCAACTGCTTCTAAAACACTTTCCAAGCTGAACTCCCCTTGCTTGTGCCACTAATCTGCCCATCTTCTGGCATGCACCAAAAAGTACAGTGTGTGTAAGTTACTCCTTGATGTCCCAACAGCTTATCAAATGATACCAGTACTAACTGTGCTCAGACCTTGGGGCTTTCAGGCCATGGCATCAGTGATCACCACTTTTTCAGGGTCTCTTCCCCCTTGCCTGTAAACACAAGTCCAAACAACTGGGGGGGAATCTCATCTGTGGGATCAGCAGCATCAGATGATTTCTCCCCACTTCACTGGTGGGTCCTAAAACCTTTCTCCCTCGGGAAGGGCAGCTAGTAGCAGAGAGCCCAAACTTCCCAGAACTCTGCTCTTACAAGGCAAAAACCTGTATCCCACTTGCTTCAGTTTCCCATCACTGACACAGCCACTGCAGGGACAGTTGCTGCAAGTGTTCAATATTTCTGCAACTTCATTCTGAACAAAGGACTGGCAAGAGAGCACTCACATTCTGGGGAGCAGCACCCCCACCT
Organism: Luscinia megarhynchos; assembly: GCA_034336665.1. Lineage (NCBI taxonomy): Eukaryota > Metazoa > Chordata > Aves > Passeriformes > Muscicapidae > Luscinia > Luscinia megarhynchos. The sequence continues at coordinate 2,502,311 of CM067564.1, read as the reverse complement.
CCAAGGCCTTGCAACCTTGAAGAGGCTTTGTTTTCACTTTGCCATCAGCTTTCAGAAAGCATCTGTTTCTCTCTTCTGAATCATCTTCCTACCCAGCCCTGCTCTGCCCAGATGCCTCCTCTCTTCAGGCAATTGCACACTGTGTCTACTCCCTCCTGGACATGCACTGGCTGCTCCACTTCTACTGCTGTGTGTTCCCAGGGCCAGGATCATTGCTTCCTTCCACAGTTCTTCTCACTGCTCCACTTCTTGGCTGTGTCCCCCTGCCCAGGCTTCCCCTGCTGCACTAAACCTGCCCTTCCCACACAATAATCACCAGGGAGGGGTGGTGGGATCACTGCCTCATGCTTGGCTGTGCCCAGAGCTTGTTATTTCAGCAGGTGTGGTTAAGGGACAAAAGCATGAGGACAAAAAGCATCACCAGCTCTAAGAACATGGGAGATCCACCAAGATAGTCTCCTGGGCTCATTTGAGCTCAGAGTGACAAAGAGGCCAAGGTCTCCTAGAGTCAGGGCTGGCCAAGCTCTTCAGATCTGCCTCCTGGCATCCAGGGGGTGACCTCAAACCTCCCACCGAGCAAGATAAATCTACCTCCAAGTGGAGCAGAAATTCCTGCAGTGCTTCCCAGCCATTCAAGCTTGAAACCTGCATGCCCTCACCTCCAAACCCTGCTTTAAGCCATGCCTGTGTCTGTGGGTAGCTCTGAGGTTGTAGAGATGATCTCAAGTCGTAGAGATGATCACATCTTGCAGCACTGTCACCTCCCTACTTCACCTTCATGTTTTTTCAGGGGGCCACTGGATGTCTCTGGTAAACACTGTCATTAAGGACATAGCCCCTTCCACTATTTTGGGCCCTGTTCTCAGATTCCAAACACCAAAGTCACAGCCTGTGGTGAAATTACAGTTGCTAAATGCAAAGTCAGCAAAACAAACTGAAAACTCATGATGTTACACCCTATTTCAGTGCATGTGGATCAAGGGGGTAAAAAAAAGAAAGCAAGAATCTCTTCCCCCTCACAGTTCCTCATTGCCAGCACTCTCTAAAAGCAGGGCCATGCTATCAAGGACACAGGGCACAAGATTTAGCAGGCTGGCTGTCACAGGGTGACACGTGCAGTACTTCTTCCTCTTCCAATGCCCCACCAGACCTTCGGGAGAGGCAAACAGAGGAGAGCTGACTGGCTTACAGATCTGAGGGGAAAGAGCTAACAGCACAAACAAAATACAGAACTTCTGCCTGAAGCCTCTTGGGACAGGATGGAGGCATCTCTCTGACTTGAAACCACGAGGGAAAATTCAACCCAAGAAGTAAGAGAGAAGCACCAAGTCGTGTAAAGGTTTTGGGATTCAAGTGAGAGCACATTGCATCCTGCCAGGGGTGCCTGATGGTGCTGACACAAAACAGGAGGAACATTAAAGAGGAAAGCAAATTACCTCGCCACCCTTAGCTAAATGGAGCAAAAAAAAATGAAGCTGCAGAGAGGCACCCAGAGAAAACGCTCGCACCTGAAGAAACTCTGCACACATGAATCAGCAAAGCCTCCCAGGCACATCTGGGTTTTTCCACTGCGCTGTGACGTCTTCAGCAGAACAGCAAACGCTTGTCTGCAAAAGCACGGAAGGCAGATTCTGGTGTGAGACTGCTGGCCAGTGCCCCGCAGGATTACAGTCGTGCATTTTATTCTGCCATGTCCTCAGCACTTCCCTAAAGACACAGGGACAACACGATCCTTATGTCACTCGTTAAAAAGTCACTGCTCCCCTTTTGAGACTTCCAAAACATTTTCAAAAAACCTCTTCTACAATCCAAAATAAAGCTGGGGTTTTTTATTTTATTTTTTTTTTTATTGACTCTATCCTGAATTACTCCTAAGCCACGGCTGGCAGTGGAAGCTGCGTTTGTCCCACTGGGTGCAGGAGCAGCTTCTCGCGGCTCTCAGGAGACAGGCACAAGGAGATTTCTGCTGTCCCGCCGCTGTATCAGCACACGAAACCCCGGCAAGGGGCACCAGCCCTGGCCACCACCCCTGACACGGGGCTCAGCGCTTCCACGCCCTGGGGCCAGCAGCGCTCGGGGAGCGGGGACACGGCTCTGTCCCATGTCCCCTCTGTCACCCCCAGCCCTGGACGAGGGGACCGAGGGGCTGCGGGAGGGTCCCGGGGGCCAGGCTTGTCCTACACAGCCCGGGGCAGCGGGCCGATCCCATCCCCGGCACGGAGCAGAACCGGGGCTGCGGGCCGATCCCATCCCCGGCACGGAGCAGAACCGGGGCCGCGGGCCGATCCCATCCCCGGCACGGAGCAGAACCGGGGCTGCGGGCCGATCCGATCCCCGACACGGAACAGAACCGGGGCCGCGGGCCGATCCCATCCCCGGCACGGAGCAGAACCGGGGCTGCGGGCCGATCCCATCCCCGGCACGGAACAGAACCGGGGCTGCGGGCCGATCCCATCCCCGGCATGGAGCAGAACCGGGGCTGCGGGCCGATCCCATTCCCGGCATGGAACCGGGGCTGCGGGCCGATCCCATCCCCGGCATGGAGCAGAACCGGGGCTGCGGGCCGATCCCATCCCCGGTATAGAACCGGGGCTGCGGGCCGATCCCATCCCCGGCACGGAACAGAACCGGGGCAGCGGGCCGATCCCATCCCCGGCACGGAACAGAACCGGGGCAGCGGGCTGATCCCATCCCGGGTATAGAACCGGGGCTGCGGACCGATCCGATCCCCGGTATAGAACCGGGGCTGCGGGCCGATCCGATCCCCCATAGGGACCCCGGAGCCACGGGCCGATCCCATCCCCGGTATAGAACCGGGGCTGCGGGCCGATCCCATCCCCGGTACGGAACAGAACCGGGGCTGCGGGCCGATCCCATCCCCGGTATAGAACCGGGGCTGCGGGCCGATCCCATCCCCGGCACGGAACAGAACCGGGGCAGCGGGCCGATCCGATGCCCCATAGGGACCCGGAGCCGCGGGCCGATCCCATCCCCGGCACCGAGCCCGATCCCCGGCCCGCTCCGCACCCCGGCCCGGCCCCGGGCCCGGCCCGCCCCCACAGCCCCGCGTTGCGCCGGGCGGGGCGGGCCCGGCCCCGCTCGCTATTAAAGGCGGGGGGGTTGAGCCGCTGCTGGCGTTTGCGACCATGGCGACCTACGTGCAGCTCAACACCGGGGCCAAGATGCCCATCGTGGGGCTGGGCACGTGGAAGGTACCGGGCCGCGCTCCCCGGGCCGGCGGCGGGCGGGGATGGGGCCGGGGGGAGGAAGGAGCGCGGCCGGGCCCTGCCAGCGCTGTGGGCGCTGCGACACCCAGGCCGCTGCTGCCCTCTCCTTTTATTTAACCGGGGTTTGCTGTGGATATGGTGGCTTTCTTAGCTTTACCTTGCCACGAGAAAGGTCTTCAGTGCTGTGTTGATGAGGGGTTTTTTTTGCCGTCGCTTTTTTCAGTCCCAGCCGGGGAAGGTGACAGCTGCGGTGATGGCTGCCATCGATGCCGGGTACCGGCACTTCGACTGTGCCTATGTGTACCAGAACGAGAACGAAGTCGGGGAAGGGATCCAGCAGAAAATCAAGGAAGGCGTTGTGAAACGAGAGGACCTCTTTGTGGTCAGCAAGGTATGGGTCTGGTGATATAGGATATGCCAGGGAATACCTTGTTATTTTAAAGTAATTCCCCCAGTTTTTTGCTTACTGCTCTGTTGTGCAGCATGGAACGATTCAGAACACTACTTAAGCTATTTACCTCATCCTGTGCTGGGAGTTATGCAGGGTCTATACCACAAATTTGGGTGATGCTTTTGACTTAATTCTCAATAAGTGAAACAAGACTATTACTGCTGTTTGTCAGGACACAGTGTAGTTGTGTGTGCTGCCACTGCACACATTGCCTGGTGTCACAGGCCAGTGAAGAACTGTAGGATGACCTGGTTTCACATCACTTTCCCAAGGGGACAGGCACCCTGCTGGACAGTACAGAAGAGTTCCAAGAGCTTTAACCCAGGAGGTCACAGTGTGCTTTGGCTTTTTGTCTCCAGCTGTGGTGCACGTTTCATGATAAGCCTCTGGTGAAGGGAGCCTGCCAGAAGACTCTTGCTGCCCTGAAACTGGATTACCTGGATCTGTACCTCATCCACTGGCCCCTTGGTTTCAAGGTACAGTAACAGCAGTGCCCTTGGCTTGTCTGAGTGGCAATTATGAAGAGCTGTGTGGCTTTATAACCCAGGGATTGCTTCAGTTCACAAATCATCCTGTGTGTGTTGTGTAACAGCACTGCTCTGGTGCTCAGCTGTACTGTGGCTATGTGAGCCAGGCTGCTGATTTTTACCTCTGAGATCCCTGCTAGCTTGGCATCTACTGCCCTTCTGGTCCTGGAAGGGAAAGACCTTGAACTGTGGGGATGGATTTCCCTGCTGAAAGCAGAAGTTATATCTCTTTCCTTTGGATTATTGCTTGTGTTGCCTTCTACAAGTCCAAGGTTATGCTCACTGTGGTTCCCTCTTTGTGGGAAGATAGCTATACTTTGCTGTCTGACAGAAGTTCTTTCCTCTGCATGTTACAGAACCATAAGATAAGAGATTGCTTGTCTTTTGTTTCTGTCTTTAATCACTGAGTCCTTACATACAATCCAGCCTGAAGTGACATTTGCTATAGGAGCTTTAGCATTCCACAGGCTCTAGGGTTAAACTTTTTAGTTCCTAACTCTCCTACTGACTGCATGCAAAGGCACTGATGTTGCAGTTTGAATATGTTCAAGCTTAGGCTTTCAGTGAGTGCTTGATCAAAATTTCCTTCTCTTGCTACCAAGATGAATTCTTCTTTATAATGCCTGTATTTTTAAAATTGGTTTCACATGGACAGAAGTATTAAAGTGAAAATGTGTTGTGGTGCAAATAATGAATGAGTAGAAAATAACTGGTTTTGAATGAAATTCATACCTGGCACATAGTCCTAATTGGGACACAAGGGTGTTCTAACTTTCCCTATGCCAGCAACTTAAACAATGAGACTCCCCATGAAAGAGCTGTCAGCACATCTGGTCCAGTATAAAGGTGAAAACATTCCAGAGTCCTAAGTGGGTCCTTACTATGCCTTTCACTCAAGCACTTCATTATGAGCAGGTAACAACTGTGTATTTTTGTAGACTGGCTATAGTTCTACTTTCCTGCACTACAAGTGGAGACAAGTTTTCCATATGGATTTTGATGAGCAAGGGGATAGATACAGTGTCCATCACAAGTATCTGTCCTTACTGGGTTGACTGTAGGCAAAAAAAAAAAGCCACAATACCATGTGAAAACAAAATAAAAGTCTGAAGACTATGGTTAGTGAGTATGAGTATCTAATACATACGTAGATAATTAGTGTAACAGTAAGGATTAGTTTGCTCTGTAATTAGAGTTTATAGGATAATGGTCTTCAGCTGGTGTTAACCCATCCTCCCAATAACATGTGTTTCAAGCAATTTCTCTCTCACTGACAGGCAGGAGAGGAGCTGTTCCCTGTAGATGACAAAGGCATGGCTATCCCCAGCAACACAGATATTCTCCAGACTTGGGAGGTGAGTTCAGCCACAGCAGGAGAAAGTTAAGACTGATGAAGGTAATGAGAGCATCAGAGACTGCTGAGAACACAAGACAATCTTGTGTACTTAGAATTCCTTGGAAGGACTCACTGGTACAATTGCAAATTGTGTCTCAATTCGTGATTTTCCACTTTAACTTGCTGTAAATTTCCATCATCTCAGAGATTGAGTCCTTTGAGCATGGGAGGCATAGTACATAGACACCAGTGCTGAGATTTTTTTTTTTTCTTCAAACTTGAACTCTGAAAATCTAAACACTTACTTTAGGTTTCTCTTGAAGGAAACAAGGCATGTTAGGAAGCATGTGTTCTTCAAGGGCCTGCCTTTGTATATTAGGTGCTGACTTTGTGCATCTCTCTGCCAGGCCATGGAAGAGCTGGTGGATGCTGGTCTGGTAAAAGCCATTGGAATCTCCAACTTCAACCATGAGCAGATTGATAGAATCCTGAGCAAACCAGGACTGAAGTATAAACCTGCAACTAATCAGGTAAGCTGCAGAGTGGTAGAGGCAGATGTTTTGTGTGGTCATTTGTTGTGGGGTTTAAGAAAATGACTAAAATCCTACTTTGAAATAAGATTATAGAAAGAGAGACTGGATTAGACATATGTTCTTCAGTCTCACCCTCCAGCTGCTTCTGGCTGCCAGGGTACTGGTTTTTTATGAACTCTGTGCTATTGCTTGGAAATCTGGCAATGAGCAGCTCCAGAATCCCTTCTTGTGGGAGGAAAGGAGGGGGATTTCAGATGAGCTCTAAAAACTTCCTTGCAGTAGAGTAGGACTTGGTGTGTGTATATATAGAGAATTAGATGGCATTTTCACCTCCACTTCTGTGGAGAAGCCAGTTGCTGTTGGTGATGACTGAGGGAATTGATCAAGAACACGCTTAATAGACTCAAGATTTGAGGGTTAGGAGGAAGAAAGAAATGGAGTTGGAGGGTAGGCAGTAGAGTAGAAGCTGTAGGGACAGCACTTGAATGAAGTCTTAGGAAAATTCAGGTGGCTGGAGACCTTGGGAGATGATGTGCTCAGAGGAGGATCAGACCAGGTTATCCAGGGCTTTATCCATCTTGAAAACCTGTGAGGATGGAGGCTGCACAGCCTGCCTAGGCAGTTCCTAGGTCACTGCTCCCTGACCCCCTTGAGTGTGTGTTGCCTTCCTCCAAGCACTACTAAAGAGCTTGGCTTGTCTTTGATTGGCCTCCTTTTAGTTACTGCAAATCTGCTCCTAGGAGGCCTGAAACCTTCCCTTCCCCAGGCACTGCAAGCCCAGCTCCCTCAGCCTTTCCCAGCACAGCAGGTTCTCCAGCCCCTACTCATCCTGGAATTCCTCTGCTGAATTGATGGCAGTCTGTCACTATTTCTGCTGCTGAGGGGAGCTGGGAAGAGCAAAACTGAACACAGTATTATGAAGGTGGTCTATCAAAGATGAGTAGAGGCAAATGATCACTTCTCACAATTTACTGGCTGCAATTGTGCTGGCTCATGTACAGCTCAATCTGCTATGATCCCCCAAGTCCTTTCTAGCATAGCTGCCTAACAGGTAGTCAGGTTCCAGCTTGTGCTATTGCCAGGGGCTTTTCCTTCCCAGGTGTGGGGCTTTGTGTGCAGCCGTGTTGAATTCCTTCAGGTTTTTGTTTGCCTGTTGTTTCTGCCTGAATAGGTCTCTCTGATGTGGCAGTCCTGCCCTTGAGTGTGTTGGTTGGTTGTTCCCCAGTTTGACATCACCTTCAAGATTCTATCTACTGAATAGTTGAGATGCTGTAGTACTCTTAGATAGCTGGCTTCCTGCAACTGCTGAAGCAAAACAAATACGTACAATATGTCCTAAAAATGGAGCTCTGTGTTCTGTTTAATATTCCAGCATGTCTCAGAGGGGAAACAGGCATGCAGGCCTCTGATAACAGCAGGCAGCAAGAAGCACAAATAAAGTGCTCGAGGCTGTAAACTGATTCCATGTTTTGCACTCCTTTGCTCCACCTGCCAGCCATACGAGTTTCCAGGGACTGCCCTCAGAGTGCAGCTGCAGGAGGCTCAAATGGCAGCCTAATCCAAATGCTGCTTGCTGTTGCCTGCTGAAAGAAAAGTAGTGCTTCCTGGTGTGCAGCTATCCTGCAAGTCCCTCTGTGCAAAGTATCAAAAATTTATGCTTGTTCACTGTCTCCTGACACGTGAACAGTTCCTGTTCCATACTCCTTATCTGTGTATTTGCCTGCCAGAACACAGATCCACTGTGAAGGAGTTTGTATGCCATTATACAGCTATTTTTATGGCAGTTCATGCTGAGTGCACGTGTTTGTAAAAGGTCTGTAATGGGCAGTGTAGCAGGCAACCATTCTCAACACTTTCAGACTAGAGGTGTTGAGTGGGAGTATTGACACAAAGCAAATTAAGGTTAATGAAACAATTCTGACCTTGAAGTTAATATGGTAGCTGCAGAAAAGTATTATGACATGTTTAATTAGGGGTGAAAAGAGAACTTTGTACTTCCCTGGTCTGCAATCTCATTGCTGGGATTTTACAGCTCTCCTGGGTGTGCATTTTACTGTCCCATTGAGGCAATTGTGTAGCTGGTCACCCATATATTGGAGATAATCTGGATCAGCCAAGTTTTAAGGAGTTTTATCACAGTCCTTGGACCTTTCACTGCAAGCAGAGCTACTATAAATAGTAGAAAGGGGGTGGAGGGTAAAGAAAATAAAGACAGTATAATACTGCTGAGAGGCTACTGAGTTAGCAGAAAAATCAGCCTCTGATTAAAAGCTAATCCCTGGAATATGATAAAGCAATTAAGTCACTGTCAGTCTCTATTCTTTTATGTTGGCAGGTGGAGTGTCATCCATACCTTACCCAGGAGAAGCTGATCAAGTACTGTCACTCCAAAGGGATTTCTGTGACAGCTTACAGCCCCCTTGGCTCTCCTGACAGACCATGGTAAGATTGCTTTGCCAGGGAGCTGGTGTGGATTCTTCTGGAAGCACTGACACTACATGTGCAGCATTAATTTTTCATCAGATACAGATCTTTACTAGGCTGGACCTTTTGAAGTTTCTTGCCACTGATCTTCTTTCCTCTGTGTAGGGCTAAGCCTGAGGATCCTTCCCTTCTGGATGACCCCAAGATCAAGGAGATTGCAGCCAAGCACAACAAAACCCCAGCACAGGTGGGTGGGTGCCAGAGTTCCTCTTCCTGTAGCAAAACATGAAGGACAGCTAATGACAATGTTGAGAACAGGCTGGCTCTTCATTGCCTGGCACCTGTGGTGTTAGGCAGCAATGCAGGTTTGTTCCTTGTGTGGCCTTCCATGCAAGCTTGCAAGGGTGCTCTGATCATCACAAGAAACATTTTCTTGCTCCATCTTCAGATGCTGCCATGTTTGTCTTGCCATCTCAAGTGCTGTTGCAAAGAGGGGAACATTTGAGTAGCCTACTCAAAATCTGGGTGAGAAGGAAAGGAATTGAGTGTCACTAAATTGCAGGGGAGAGTAGAAAGGAAGCCTTGTGGCATTCCATCACTCTTCTACTTCTCCAGGAAGTGCTGCTTAGAGTTCAGGTATAATTTGACAAGCAGCTCCAGAGAGTGGGTTAATTCTGCTGAATTGTACCATTTGCAGTAAGAAACTGCTGAACCTTGGCTCTGCTTGCCGTGGAGCAAGAGCCATCTCCTCTCTGATGCAGTGATGTGCCTCTTGCAGGTTCTCATCCGGTTCCACATCCAGAGAAACGTGATTGTGATTCCCAAATCCGTCACACCGCAGCGCATTGTGGAGAACTTCCAGGTGGGCCACAGCAGTGAGTGGGTGCATGGCATGGCCAGGGATGGCTTGGCTTCTCCCTGCACAGCAAGCAGTGATCCTTTCTCAGCCTTCCTGGCTGCTCTTCTGACGAGAGGACTCGTTTTTTTTTGGTTTTTTTTCCTCCTTGAGTCTCCTGAGGGCTGAACTTAGATGACAGTGGGAGAGGAGGAGTGACCAAAGCTTTGGGAAACACTATATCCTGATAATCTGAGCAGTCACATTTTGGTTCTTCCTCGTTCCGTGTCATGTGAATGAGTCATTTGACAGCTTATTTGGGGCCTGAGTACACCCCAAAAAGCTTCTGTAGAACAAGCACTTTCAAGCAAATAGTCCTGGTGTCCATAATCCATGTTTCTGCTCTTGATTCAGTGGTTTGGCCTGGGCTCAGTATCAGGATTTTGCTTCCAAGCACTCGATGGCTTTAGGTGGTATATGGAGGTCTTGCAGCCCTACTTTGGCATAGCACAGAAAGATGCATCCTTCACAAATGGAAGATGGAGGCATTCTGCTACACAGTGCTCCCCAAACTTCTTCATCCAACTGGCATGTGTAATGCAACCTGAGAGTTTGTAATTCCTTCCTCTCCCTGCTCACCTCCCTTTCCTGCTCCAGCTAGAGGAGGCTCAGAATTCCAGAGAGTCGTGTCTCTTTCCTTTCCCTTCATGAAACAGTCACTTCCAACAAGCACCCTACACTATGGACTTGTTCTTTAATTTTGTGTTTTTTTTTTTTTTTTTTTGCTTACAAGCACTGATTTTGTTCACAGAGGTGATTTCCATCTTTTTCTCGTGTTAGGTGTTTGACTTTGAATTGACTAAAGAGGAGATGGCAACTATTCTCAGCTTTAATAGAAACTGGAGAGCCTGTGAAATGATGATGTAAGTGGCACTTCCTTTTCTTTAGCTGTTAAGTTATCACATAGTTCAGTGAATGAAGTTACAGATAATAGTCTTGACTGAAATTAAGGATATGTAAACTCAGCTTTCAAAGGGGTCATCTTCAAAATAACTTCCCAGAGTAAGGTTTTTTAAATGTTCATTTTATGAACCAGAACATGAGCATTGAGCAAACTTTGAGTTGCCATGAAACTCTTTGTAACTGGAATTGCAACAAGAGGCTTCTTATTCATAATTGTTTTGTTCATATTGGAGGAATAAGCATGATGCAGACTTAAAATCTTGATTAGCTTTGCTTGTGGTGTTTTGTCTTTCTTGTCACTCTTAAGTACGTTACAAAATCTGTGAGTTCTTCAGCAGTTGTTGATGAACATTCAAAATATGATGTGAGGATTTGTGACTTGGAAGCATAGGTCCAGATATGAAGTGTTTTTGGAAGGCTGCAAAAAAGCTCTTCCTTTTTTAAAACAGCCATACCTTAACTTAGTTGTCTACAAAGCACCTCTAGGTCCCATCACCCAAACAACAGAAGGCACTCAATCTTTTTGTTTGGAAATGCAGCATGTCACCAAGGAAAAGAGAAACCAGAATTTGCCTTTATGCAGTTCATTTCTTCACTTGGTGGTTCTTTGAAGTGGTTACAACTGCATAAAATGTCTTTGGGAGGTGAGATAATCTTTGCTTTTTGATTTCCTTCAGGTGCAAAGGTCACAAGGGCTACCCTTTCAATGCAGAATACTGAAGATGGTTTCCTGCCTTTCTCCAGGCTTCCCAGCCATGCTTCTGCTGTTGCCTATGAGTTCTGTGTAGCTTTTTCACTGCATCAGACACCCCTCCACGCCCCCATTTTTTTTTTCCTTCTTTTTTCCCCCAAAAAGATGCAGTATATGTACTCCATGACTTTGTGCTGTTTTCTTTTTTTGGAAGAAGGAAATGCTGAAATGGTTCTGAAGAGCACACTGTGTGGACTAGTAGATTTTCTTTGCCAAACAGCAAGTCTGGAATCGGTAAGCAGAAAGCATTGAGCAAGTTTGAACAAGCAGTCACTTTTTTTTTGGAATACTGTGATTTGGAGCTAGTGATTATTCCTGTCTGGAAGGACCAGGATATTGGCAGATGTTGCATAATGAAGTCTGCTTTTTTTCTGATTACTTTTGGGGTTGGTTCTGTTTCTTTGTAACACTCCATGCCTTTTTCTTCTCTAATTGGAAGTGTAAGTTGATTTCTAAGTGATTTCTACGTGGGTAGCTCTTTGAAAAGTGTATAGATCCTGGTTTCTTTGTGATATAAAAGCTGTTTTGCTTATAATAAAATAGAGTTTCATTACTGTGTGTAATGAGATGGTTATTTCAGCAATGCTCTAATGGTAGTAGTGCTGGAGCAGCTGTATATTGTCAGCTGTCTCTAGAGAGGACACAAAAGCAAGGGAAATTACCATCCCCCACAAAATCATCTGTTGATGTTGACTTCTAACGTGTGCCCTGGGAGCTGCCTGCTGTTCTCATGGTTGAACTTAGGGCTAATGGCTGTTTGTGTCTCTTTTAAATAGAACTGTTTTGGTTCTGACAACCAATGCAGTCATGTTTAGCTCAGTTTTTATTTTACTGAGGTGGTAGCATACTTTTGCTAATAGAAAACTTACTCCACTGAAGACTAGAAGCCCACACAGTATCCTGTGGGATTGCTCTGATAAGCAGTAGAAAACTTGCCCTCTCCATGAGGGGAGCACATGATGCAGGAAGGAATTTGGTCCTTGTAAAAGATACTGTTGGTAAATATAGTAAAAACAGGTTTCCAATAAAATTCAGTGTCATTGAGCTAGCAGATCAGTAGCTTAATTCTTTGTTCAGGGAGCACAAAAAAAAAGGCTGATACTGAACTTTTGGCTTGTGAAGTGCTTTGATTTTTCACAGTATTTGCACCTAGTGGTTTTAAAGCTGTTGTCCCCTTAGGGCTGTTCAAGACTGTTCACAAAATGCATTTGGGCACTGGTAAAAGCAGTGGCTAATATTGGGTGGCTTTCTTGCATGTATATTCCTGTGAGTTTTCTAGATGTTTGAGTAGATCTGGGATGTGAGTGGTCCCTCTGAGGAGGTTGTGTAGGCCTGGCAGAAAGGGGATTCTCTTTGAACTGATGGAAGAAGGGAGACACCAGAGCAAAGCCAATAGAAATGGTAAATGTAGGACTGTGGTTCCATAATTGCATAGCAGACCTTAAAGTCAACTTGGCCAGGTTGAAATATTACATGAAAGCAAGTTGATATCAAAGAAATTGTGAAATAGGTGGTTTGTTTCCTGGTTCTGATCATAAGGAGTCATACTAATGGAAAATTACAAAAAAAAATCTGCTTTCTCTATGTAGTGGTTAGTATTTATTAGAAAATTTAAAAATATTTTTAAAACTCTTTCCAGTAATGCTGAGACCAGAATTAGTTTTTGGTCACAATAATTTACAATAAGCTGAACAGACAAGAATGAGTTAACTTAAAATATGAGGAGGAAAGAATCAGTGTCTGACTTGAAGCAATATGCTTCTCTAATGTTGATTCTTCTAATATAAATTGATTATAAATCACTTTAAATTCTAGGCTTATGAGCACTTACAAAAGCTTCAGCTCTACAAGTGTTTTTGAGAATCTTTAATGTGATAAACAAAGGCCCTAAGGCATCTAAAAAAGCCAGAAGAGGTGATGTTCTTTGCTTAATCTGAGCTGTGACAGAAAACTGTTTGGGGCAATGTTGACTTGCTTGCAAACAGCATTTTTGTGTCAAGTTCTGGCAAGAAGCTATATTGAGGGTCAGGGTTTCCAAAATAGTACATCAGGTTCTGTTAGCTTCCTCTGTTTTCATTTCACTGTAACTTCATGAAAGTTTGTGCCTGAAATTTTCCATTCTGGAAGTAGGAATTTTACTGGAGACAGCTTGGAAGGCAGAGTGCTGCAGGGCAGAAGGGAGGTGGAGTGGCATTGTAACAGGCTCTCTCTGTATTTCACTGCATGACTTAGGGGGAAGGAATTTGGACAGGGTCGTTCTGGGACACAGGGCAGCACTCAGCCGGCAGAGGATCAGAGGGTGAGAATTGAGGGTGAACAGAGGAGCACCTGAGTGCAGGGGTAAGGATGCACAGGCTGGAATAGAAAGCATGGGAAGGGAGGGACAGGAAACCCTGTCACCCTTAATGGGTTTTGGATATAATTAAGATATAATTAATGGGTATAATTTGGATATAATTTAGATGGAGGAAGAGGTAGCCTTCCTTTAATCCAAGAACTGTTACAGTAAAATACAGCCTGTTGTACCCCCATGCTTGTGCCATATGCTGCCTACAAGAGCAGAGATCTCCTTTCATCTCCTAAAAGGTGAAGTGGAAAGATCAAAGAGCTCAGTATCCGGAGCTCAGCATTCCTGCTAACTGAGCTCTTCCTGCTGAAACCGTTCTCAGCGTTTGTTTTTGTGTTGTGATTTGACAGATCTCTGGGTTTCTGATCAAAGACATTTTTAAGGACAAATACAGTCTTGTAGCTCTTCCAATGAAAAGTTGCTTGTGTTTTGTTTTGTGTTCTTAATTTAAGAACTTGTAGTTCAGCTCCACCTTGTTGGCCTCTTCCTAGACATTCTGGGGACTCTGCTGCAGGAGCTGAGCTAGTGTGATACTGTAGCACACCCTGGGAAGAGGATTTCCAGCCTACAGCAAAGATTAAGGGCAGCTAACAGAAAAAAACACATCCATGGAACTGGTAAAATCAGTGCTTGCACAAAATTGGTTTCACTTCCAGCTGTATTCACTGCTCCAAATGATACCAGACTAGCAGGCCTTTATTTCATGTTTAAAAGAAAAAATGGTTCTCACAGGACAGATCCATTTACATGGTAGCAAAGAATGATGGTGAACTGATTTATCAGGGAAAACAGGTAGAGAAAATCAGCAATTATCTCATTAGAGAAGGCAAGATGGTGTTTCTGCAAGTTTTTTTTGTGTAGTAGAGGAGATAAGTATTTGGAATTGGCATCTTGCTGGTTGAAGGTAGGACAGCACAGTCTGACAGGCACAGCATGTTTGTTTTAGGTTGCAGTTGATGTTCCTTTGAGAGAAAATAGCTTTACTTTTTGGTATTGGAGCACAAATACACAGGGCTGCCTGGCTGGAATCACTTTCCATATGTTGCTCTTTAATTGGTGTTTGCTTCCCTCAGGGAAAAAGGAGACAGGATCTCTCATCTCACTGAGCCCACAAGACTGCACAAATGCTGTGGAATGCACTTCTTTCAGAGTTGTGAAAACTGGGGCACAGGAAACTACAGTATTCAAAATGGGAAAAGAAAATCCTGTCCTTTGGATTTTCATGTGTACTCACTGTGTTGAAGAGACAACTAAAAATCTGGAGTATTTTGCTTAACTGGGGCACACAAGAGTTAACTTGAGACAAATCATTTTCATTTCAGTCACTTAGTACTCTACCAAACTGTCAGTAACTATTTGTCATCCCTCCCTCTGCCTTGTCCTTGGTCTATTTAAAATACACAGTCCTGTCTTATTCTGGCAGGACCTTGTTTATTTTACCTATGAGGCAGCTCTTAAAACTATTAAATAAGCCCCACAAGTCTTGCCATTTAACTTGTTCAAGTGCATGGTACAGGAGCACTAGTGCAAATATCTGCAAAACTCCATATTTTTTCCAAATGCTTAAGAAAAAAAAAGCTGATTGCACAATCAAGCTGTTCTAAACTGAAACAGGCCTGATTAGAAGCCAGCTGGTATTTGCTCATAAGAGCAGCTGAACTGAATCAGACCAAGTATCTACATATTGCAGCACCTTGTCTCCAGCTGTGGTCAAAATAAGTTGCTGAAGATGAGTAAGTTGAGCACTGCAGCAGAGTGTTATTCAAATATTCTCACAATGTTATTTTATGTTTAACATCCATCAGTTAACTATTTGTTGTTCAGGTACCTTCTGAATCTGTTGTGTTCCAAGGGAATGATGCTTCAAACTCAGAGTTTGTGAAGAATTGCCACCTCTTGTTTGTTTGGGGCTGATTTGCTGATAGATTCATTTGATTCTACTGGTTTTTTACAGTGGAGGGAATAACAACTGGTCTATTTCCAGTCACACTTGTGTGAGCTGCTCCATGTTTGATAAACATCTGGAACAGCTCCTTATGCTGGTGTCAGGTCAAGGAAAGTCTTATTCTTATTTCTTACTACCATCTGTATAACTTATTCCTAGGACATTGCTTATCCTAATCTTTTTTTAAGATTCAGAGGAAGGCAAGGACCAGTACTTCTTGTGGAGGATTGCTTGCAAAAAGTTCATTAAATGGGTTTGTACCTGACTGTCTTTGACTTCTCATTCAATTTGCCTTTGAACAATGTTGACCTCAACATGAGAGAGCTTGAAATTACAGTAGGTGGAAAACTTGAGCAGCGATCAGCAGTGGAGTTTTGGATTTTTACCTGTTGTTCTTTACCTGTGCTATCTGGTTTTCCCTCCAAAACATGGACATAACATTTTACTTTTTTCACCCAGCCCCTTTGGAACTTTTCATGAGGCTTGACTGTACCAGAATGGATGAACTCCACAATAAAAAGCTGAAGTCATGGGACAACACACTGTGATACAAAGAAAAAATGCTCAGCTAAGGTCTTTTCATTTCAGTGGGCTCATTGGCACAGAGAATGTTGCTGCTGACTAGGAACCATGTATGTGTGACTTCGGTGTGAGAGCAGTGCTGCACAGCTGATGGAAACTGAAAATTAATTTGGGATACTAAAAACCTTTGCATACAGCTCCTGGCAGCAGGCTCAGGGCTGTGCTTGCTGGGAGGCAGCAGCTCTATTCTAGAAAGGCACATTGTAAATAGGGCTGTGGTTCTGCTGCAAAACAGGGGGGATTTACTTCCCAGTAACTGACACCACCCAAATTCTTCTCCTTTTACCTTTGCTAAAGTCTCTGCAGCTGAAACAGATCTATTGTCTCTGAAACAAACACACAATCTCTGGCTTCTAACTTGTTTTGAATTTTTTACTATTATATGGCTACTGTGATCATCTAGTCTGACTTCCTGCCTACCGCAGTCTATAAACATCCTGTAAATAGCTTCAAGTCTGATAGCTGTGATTAAATTGGAATGTGGTTAGAAAATTCCTATGAAGTAGAGAAGATTTCAAGACCAGCTGTATGTCACAGCCTTAAGTCCATATTGCTGCTACTTCTGTAGATTGACAAATGATCACAGGCTGAATACCTGGGAGCAGAGCATCTCTCAGAGTTCACTTTCTAATTGCATTTAGGATGATATCCTGCAACTGGCCTTATGTGTAGCATGCTCAGGAGGAGAAAACAAGAGAATGCCCATTACAGGCACCTTCCTCTCCACATCACTGCATTATCACTGTTCAGTGTCAATTCCTGATAGATTTTTTTCAGGCCTCTTTCTTTAGAGTTGCTGTAGGAAATATAATTTGATGGGAATTTGTTCTGTTGTTTCTAGGGCACCTGTTACTCAAACATCTTGGAAAAGTCTCAAGTAGCTCAAAGATGTCACTATTTCCTTTATCAATTACAAAGAAAATCAATTGGCAAAGGATATCCATCAAGTGTGCATACTAGTCCTGAACCTTAATTACACAATTTTCCTTCTCTCTGCATGCAATGCTGAGTTATGTTGTTCTTATCCTGGGCTGCAAGAGCTTAAAGCAAGTACAGGAGTTTTGAGTGAAGTGTTCAAGAGCAAATCTTGATTGACAGACACATCATTAAAACTGCTGTGCTGCAGCAGCACTGACTTTTATTTATTTTTAACCAGAGACATCCTATGAGTCGAAAAAACAAGCAAACAGTAGCTAAGGAACAGTACAGGAGAGTGAAAATCTAGTTTTGGCTTCTGTGAGGCTGACCAGCTTTTCTGCTTGCTCAATATGACAGTTGCCAAGCAAAATAATTCCTGTGTGTCTCCTTTATCAGACTTTGGATTTTCTAGGAGAGATTCAGAGTCTCAACTGCAGCCCCTCTACTGATAAAGGCAGTATTTGTATACTCTTGCAGTTACTATAAACCAAACATACAAATCTCTTAGTAGTTTATTAGTTTTTGGAAGTTCATAAGTAGGAGACATCATTAAGATCTCCTGAATCATAATTCAGTGGTGTCCTCTAAAGAGCTTTCACTCTGTTACACTGAAATTATTGAACTCAGCCTCTCATGTCATTAATGTCTTCTGGTGTTAAATAGATTATCTTGTACTGATAATTAGAAGTAGTGTATGTATTACCCTTTTGTCAGGATTTATAATTATGACCAAGACTGCTTTCTCCTGATCCAAGTATGTGGGTTTATTTAACTTCTTTATCATTACTAAAATTAATAGAGAATATATATTTTGCTGCAACTGAAAATTGTGTTAGAAGAGCAGATAAAGGACTGGTACAAGTGGTTGATAAAAAGGGAAGCAAATGTATTAGTGTTCAAAGATGAATCTTCAGAATGACTGTGAGTTACCTTCTCCCCTTTTTTTAATACATATGCCCCCTTCTCTCATTAATTAATACACAAAGCATTGTATATTGCTTGAAATAACAGTAAATGGTCTGGATCACTGGAGGATCTGAAGCTGATGTCTGTATCAGTCTTCAAAAAAAGGATAGTCCTTGTGATTTTTGCATCTAGAAAAAGAGAGCATGATTAAAACAGTTAAAGGATATGGTTTAAAGGAAAAGCTTTTCTCCCCTGGTAAAGGAACTAAAACTGAAATTCATAAAAAGATGTTTGTCTGCTTAGTGTACCCAGGGCAGGGGAAGTGAGTTCTTTGCATATATCAGTGATAATGTATCTTTTGATCAGTTAAAATTGCTAAAGTTCCCTGAGATATTAACCTCTCTCAGGGAACTCCCAAGCCCCTGAGGATGTTGTTAGACAAGTGGGTAACCTGGGAAAACTGAACAGAATGCAAATCTTGGTGAGGCTGTAACCTTTCTGTTATCTAGGCACTACCTCAATAACGTTGGCAGGACTACATAGGCACAGCTCTTCCCTTCAAAAAAAAAAAAACCTTACAACTCTCATTCTTAAAATGGAGTTTATTTACTCTGACTCTCCCTTCTGTAAAGGAGACAAAGAAAACAGGGGGGAATAGCTGTTTATTTGTCTTGGAATTTCCAGCTGATTTTGATTTTCAGGCAGCAGTTTGGTATGCATCCAGTACAGGATATCTTAAGAACCTTGTGCCAGCGTTCCCAATGGGCAACACTAATAAACCCAAGGGTGAGATTCCAGCAGATATTGCCTAAGGCTCTGTCTCTTTTGATTTTTAGTGGGGCTATCCCAGAGTGTGTGCTAAGAGGATGTTCCAGTGGGAGGAGGAGGAGGTACTCACTCGCTCAGCGCGCAGATGCGATAGCGCCTCTTGAAACTAAGGAGGGTCTCCATCTCCTCCTGAGTCAGTTCAAAGTCAAACACCTGCAAGAAGGCCCCAGACAGCTGGGTTACTTCAGCTTGCAGCAGTTTATTTGCAGCAAGAATACCAAAAGCAGGCTGAAGCACTAGGAGGTGTGCAGCAGGCACTCATGCAGGGAGAGCAATGAATAAATGTGTGGCAGTGTTGGTGAGATCTGCCTGCATCATAATTGTGCCACAGGGGTTTGGCTCTTACCTGTTGTGTTTCAAAGTGACTTTTTGCATTCATAAAGAAGTAATAAGATTTTACTGGTTTCAAGTTTGAGGGGGTGGTTTGTACCATTGGCAGAGTGGGGTTTTTTCCCTGTGTAGTTTAACACCATTAATGACTCTCTAAAGTACCATCTTACCTTAAAATTTTCTTCAATCCTCTGTGGAGTGACAGATTTGGGAATTACACTCACATTTCTTTGAATTTGGAGCCGGATGAGCACCTGCAGGAGCACAAAGGGAATTGACAGATGAGAAGTGTGCTGCCTCCCTTCAGCAAGCTGAAAACCAAAGGTGCCTGCATGGGTGCACAGAGCATCTCTAGTGGTAATCAGAGAGGGTTCACAGAGGAGAAACCCTTCCTCATTATCACATGAGCTCATTAAATCCTCTCTCTCTGAAGCAGAGATGACAACAAGGGAGTGCATTGAGCAAGAGTTCAGGATTGGCAGGGATGCTGTGTGCAGAGGCAGCCAGTGTGCCAGTTAAAGCCCGAAGCCACTGGTAACCTTCTGTCCATCACTAAAACTAAGGTAGAGGAAATATTTTTCTAAAGCATTAAACTGCATATAAGACACAGCTGGAACTCCATATTGTTATTCTATAATTCCTCTGTAAATAGTTCCTTTATAAGATAAAGGAAAATAACTCTGACCACTACTAACCTGAGCTGGGGTTTTCTTGTGCTTGAGTGCAATTTCCTTAATTTGAGGATCATCAAAAAGAGAAATATGGTCAGGCTTGGCCCTGTGAAAATAAAAAAAAAAACAGGCTTCAGTAGTTGAATGACCCATTGTCTTCTCCCTCAAGCCCTGTCAAAAGAATATTATTTGAATTATTAAAATACTTTAACATTCTGTTACTTCAGTTCCTGCCTTCATTCTTTCCATGAATGGAAGAATTCTTTTGCATGAGCACGTGAGAAGAGGCTTCTAGTAAAAACAGCCTCTATAACATACTTATGTCCAGCCTGAAATCAGGCTGGGAATTTCTTTGATCCAGATCCCAAGAATTTCATCTTGTCCTTTACAAGCACAGCTGCTCTGGCAAATGCTTTGTTCTGGGTCAGAGAAAGCCATAATGATGGAAATAAAAGCAAAATTTCTGCTTATCCATTAAAACTTATCCATTTAAAAACTGCATCCCTTTGTCCCAGCAGGAATGCAAAGTTGCTATTTTCATAAGCATCTGCTGCTTTGGTTTTTTGTTTGGTTTGTTGTGGGTGGGGTTTTTTTTTGTTCAGAAATTTCTTCTACATGTTTAATAAGCTCACCAAAGCTCACTTAAGAATTCTCTGCTTTCACCAACCAATTGATCCTTTTTCTTCAAAATATAAACTGTAGTCGACAGAATATGACAATAAGTGTGAAGTATTGGGTGTGATTTTTAATGAATTAATAAATCTTTTTCAAATTACAGTTTTACTCTGAGATTTCATCCACAGCCTAAGAGTAGTTTACTGCACTGACTCCAATCTACATCTAAGAAAGAAATCTCATAAAACATTCTTACTTTGGCCAGTTGGGTGCTCCAAGGGGACAATATGCAGTGACAGGGATCCCTTTCGATTGGCAAAACTTAATCAGCTCTTCCTGAGGAAGGTAGGGGTGGCTCTCAATCTAAAAAAAAAAAAAAAAGAATAAAATAAAAAATTAGCTTTCACTTCTCAGAAGCAGAAGGTACTTCAAGGCTTAGCATCACTGTGGTGACCTCCCAAGTGCCACATCAGCTTTGAAAAGGTGATTCTTTCTGCAGGTGTGGGGTTTTTAAGGGGATTTTAAGAGATATTCCAACCAGTGCAACACCCCAAACAGGTGTGATGTCAGCACTGAGGAGCTGGAGGACAAGTCACCTGGTTATTTGCAGGTTTGTGTCTTAAGCCTGGTTTGCTCAGGAGCCGATGGATCTGTTTGCAGTTGAAGTTGGAGACTCCAATAGCCTTCACCATTCCCATGTCCACGAGCTCTTCCATAGCCTGGAATCACACTTCCTATTCAGTTCTTTCACTTCTATATGGAAAAAATGCCCACACAAAAAGTCTTCCTCTTGTGCATGAACAGTGGGGCTCTGGTCAGTCAGGATCTTACATTGTGTGTCACCATGCAGACAAATAACAGCAATATTCACACTAAATTCCTAAGCTACTATTATTATTATTTCAGTAAAATATGTCTATTTTGAAATACTATCTCCAGACAGACCTTCACATAGATGAAAGAGATTCTTTTAGGGTAATTCTTCAGCTAGCCAAATAATCATCCCATAATAAAAAGCACTTTCTCTGGAACTGAGCAGTTCAACAAGGAGCTGTTATGAGACAGCTGGAACAGGATGGATACTGGTGATCCACCCTGATTAATTTCCCAAGAGAGATGTACCACTTAGCAGTTGGATTATAGGACAAGCAGCACTGTGTTCCCCCTCCATCACCTATTTTCTTTCACATAAAAGCAATAAAACAGCCAGACAGCCCTAATTAGATTGTCACATCCAGCAGAAAAGAAACAGGGGAAAATAATCTACTACCAGCCCTTAAAACAGAAAATAGCCTCAATCCAAAGCAGAAATAATTTTCATTTGAAGTTGCTGTCATAAGCAAATTAACAACAAAATTGTGCCTTATTCTTCATCTGACAGAAGGCATAAAGCATCAGTGAATTGTTCTGACTCCAGTGAGTTTCTTACCTGCTTTTGACCTGGCTGTGCTGAGCACATGGTGGGAGTGGAAGGGGAAGGAAGCCCACACTGAGAGCCAAGCAGAAATCTGAATTCATGCCTGAGCCTGGCCTCCCAGGCAGCCTGTGCTGCACACAGAGCTTAGCAAAGGACTTTGGGCAAGTCCCACTGCCTTCCAGAGAGAGAAATTTGGGTGCTCTGGTACATTGGCACGGGCATGTTGGCTTTCCTGGGGCCTGGACAGCTCAGGTGCAGCTGGAGATGAGCATAGCTACAACTAAAGACACAAAAAATTGCCCAGAGAGTGGGGTAGGCACGAGAGTGACAGCACTTGTTTTAGCTCAAGGCACTGCAGGGTACACACACAGCCAAAGATTTCCTCTTGTCATGCCAACCCAGTTTAGTAAGCAGTAGATACAAAAATACCCAAATTTTGGCACAGTGACACAAAAAGGAGCCCAAGGACACAGAGAAATCAACAATCTTGAATACTTTGTGTTAGAAATTCTCTCAGAACAATTCCCACAGTGGAAAGCTCAGAGTTTTCAGGCTGTTTTTTCAGTCTAGTGAGATATTTTTGGCCTGTAAACGAATGTACCTCCCATGTATCCAGAAAATCTGTATCGCTGGGAATGATCCTGCCATTTCCATCTGCAGGAAATAACTCCTCTCCTGCCTATCAACACAAAGAGAAAAGCAACATTAAGGTCAGCTGAATTAGAAGTACTTAAAGGAACCACTTAGAAATTTGGGCAGGCAACTGGAGCTGGCTGTTCTGACTTATGTTTGTGGTGGGGTGAGACATGGCTGAAAGAAGCAGCTTGTACCAACAGAGAAATCTTCAAGAAAATCTGTCTCTTGAGACTCTGTCCTGCAGGCAGAGGAAGAGCAGGCACTTCTGTGTGCCTCAGCTGGGAGGTGACACGATGGGGAAATCAGGATTTATTTAACCTGGGTTTAGGGATAGAAAACACAGAACTAAGTAGTTCACGTGTTTGATTCTTGATAAGGAAATGGCAGCCAAACCCCACACTCCAAGAGGAATGTAATCTGGATGGTCACTTGATCCATGACTTGAAAATGCTGTGCAGGGGAAAATAAGGTGGGTTTTGTACTACAAGACCTAGTTTAAGCAGCCATGACCTTACCTTTCCTCCAGGACTCTCCCTGCAGAGGTTTATCACCATGTCCTAATGAGGTTTGCCAGCACTCCTCCTTGGAGAGGACTAAAGACATGTCTGCTCCCAAAGGCAAAAGGGGCAGAGCCCTGACAGGTGGATCCCAGCACTTAAAGCTGCAATACCTTGAATCCCATGGGACAGTGCATCAGGTAGAGATCCAAATAATCCAGCTGGAGGGCAGCAAGTGTTTTCTGACAGGCCTCCTTCACCAGGGATCTCTCGTGGAAGGTGGACCACAGCTGTGGGGGAACACAAAGGCTGGGAGCTGCTCTCCTGCCCTCACAAAGGCAGAGCATCCCTGGCAGGGAAACACACAGCACAGACACAGGGGCAGCTCAGCATGGGGCATCTTGAGGCAGTGCCACCTGAGGTGCCTTGACTGATTTGTGGTGCTGTTAATTAAGTAAAATGAGAATGGGAAACTCTGAAATCCCATCAATTACTGCAACTATTGAAACAAAGAAAATAAGTGAACCTGGTGAAAACCAACTCGCCAGCTCCCAGCAGATAGAAGTTACTGTATTTTTCCTACCATTGTTGTTGGGGGAACAAACACAACAAAGCACAACACAGAGGAGCTGACAGGCTGAGGCCGGCGGCGCAGCAGGAGTGACCATGAAAACAATAGCCCTGCTTCCTATCCCAGAGGCCAGCGAGAGCACAGCCTCAGTTCCTGTCTCCATGGCTGACAATGGACATGGACTACAAAACAGCCCCTCTCAAACCAAGCCTTTTGTTCCTCAAGGGCTGACCTATTCCTCCACCCCTCCCATCCACAAATCGCTTTGCTCTGACAGAGAGGAGTTAATTCCCAGCTCCATCCCATGGCACTTCCCATGCTGGCACTCTGCCTTTCCTCCCTGGAGCTTGGCCCCGTGTGAGAGGTATGATCCAAGGGCAGACCTTGCTGACAATGAAGAGCTCCTCTCTCCTGACGACGCCCTCCTGGATTTTCTGGCGCAGGGCATCCCCGACCTCGCTCTCGTTCTGGTACAGGTGGGCACAGT
Source organism: Luscinia megarhynchos (assembly GCA_034336665.1). Classification (NCBI taxonomy): domain Eukaryota; kingdom Metazoa; phylum Chordata; class Aves; order Passeriformes; family Muscicapidae; genus Luscinia; species Luscinia megarhynchos. The sequence continues at coordinate 2,478,514 of CM067564.1, read as the reverse complement.
CCAGGTGGCGGTACCCAACGTCGATGGCAAACCTCACTGCCTCCCTTGCTGCTCCCTGCAGAGACTGAGACCGCCACACAGGACACTGATTTGCCAAACAGCAGCTTGAGAAGTTTGCTGCCCTGCAAACCTGGCGTTTTTAAACCCCCGAATAACCAGCTCCAGGCTTTGTGAAATCAAATGGCAAAGGGTGGCACTGATGGTCACCCGAGCTGATCTGCCCTTGTCTAAGGGCTGGGAGTTCACTTTGGGAGATGAAGCTGTCTTGGAATAAGTCCTAACTTCCCCAGAAATTAAGAGCAAGTTTAGTGTGACACACTGGTGACATGAGGAAACCAACTGCACAAAACCAATCCAGCTCTGCTCCTGCACAAAACCAATCCAGCTCTTGTTGACACAGGACAGGGAGGGGAGGGGACTCAAAACACTAGAGACAGTGCCACCTCCTGGGTAAAAGTCACACTTGGTACTTAGCAGCAAAATAAATCACTTCAGATTGTTGGCTTGGAGACACTAAAGAGCTGTTTGATGACTGAGTCCAGAATATGGCACTCCAAACAGAAATGTGATTCGAAACCTGACCACCTCCTTTTGTTTTGTTTCTTTTTGGTTTTTTTTTGTTTTGTTTTGTTTTGTTATATCACCTCTCCAAGTTTTTCCAGTCAAAGGGTGTTTACTTGGTTCACCTGAATTAACAACAACAAAAACATAGAAAATGCAGCTTTTTTTTTTTTTTTTTAAGTTATAGAGGTTTTCTTTTCTGCAATCCCTTTCCCCATCCCATCCCTCCCTACATCCCCATCCCTCCTAGGGCAGCACAGGGATGCAGGCCTGGGGAACAGTGGCCAAAAGCTGGCATTTTGGAGCCCCCCACCTCTGGGTGCTGCTGGGGAAAGCTGCCAGGCAGGAGGGAGGAGTCAGTGGAGAGAAAAGGCAACAAGAGATTACGCAAAACTCTGTCATGTGAGATGTTTTTCACAGAAAATAATCAATTGTTTAATTTCACAGGGCTTTGAGTTGCAGCTGCTGGGTGAAGGAGAGGCCCTGTTATTGCACCAAAAGCTGCTGTGGGAGCCTTGAAATCAAATAGCTTTAATGAAATAGTCACTAGGAGCTATTATTTTGTGCTGGCAGGGATTGTGTGCTCAAAATTTTCCTTCTACTTAGTCCTAAGCAGTTTCTCTTAGCAGCTAAACAAGTTCCTTCAGGGAGCTCCCCCATCACAGCACTGTGCCCTTTTTAAAGCCCTATTTTAACTACTTTAGGCTTCTCAGTGTCCTTTGTCATCAGAAAAATAAAAGACTGAAAGGGTTAAACAAACTCACTCCCATTGGTGTACATAAAGTTAAATGCTGATTAGCATCAACTGAGGCAAAAATAAGGCAAGAATTTAAGGTATTTTTATGGTGACTGGAAAAGTGTTTCATGGAGCTGGGAAGTTGTGATTTGACATATTTTGTTTCCAGTCTGAGATCCAGGGGAAATCTACTTTTTAAATATTTTTATCTTTCTTCAGATAAGTTCCTTAAAATTTTCAGCTCGTTTCCAGATTCCTTTTACATTTATAATTTTGTGTGTTCTTAAATCTACTCTCTCTTACCAAAAGTCTATCAGGTAACATTTGCAGGTAGAAAACCACCCAAATTATATCCCTGTAAAGTGCTCCATACTCATCTGCTGCCAATAAAAATTAGTTCTCCTCAGTCTCTAAGGAATTAATGTGAATTCCATTTCCAAATCTACTTATTTCCCCTTAAGTTCCTATATCTCATCAAAAGATGACACCTACATGACATGCTGGGATATTAATACCAGTGCCAAAAGGAAAAACAAAAACAAACAAACAAACAAACAAACAAAAACACACCAAAACCAAAGCAAAATCAGCTGGGCAGAAGTTTTTGCAGCATCATTTTAGCATATAATATTTTTTTTTCCCATAGCTAAGAAAAAATCTTGTACCTACTTGTCTACCTCCACTCACTCCAAAGGTTTCCTGAAGGCCAGGGATATAAATAAATACAAATAAATACCTGCATTACCTGGGATATTTCTGCTGAAAAAAAAAATCTACCGTGATTTTCTGCTGAAAATCTGCCTGAGCAGAAGTCCCCAGCTGCAGCAGGTACCTGCCAGGTCCCCAGTCCCAGGATGGGCATCCTCCCACCAGTGGGCAGCTCCAGGTATTTGTCCATCTCCCAGCACCACAGGCAAGCAGAGCCTGTGGTCTCTCTGTTGCACAACCTTTAAAATCAGCTCTGCCCCTCCCTCCTGCCTGCTGACTGGCTGCAGACAAGGAAAATATGGGCAGAAGTGCTGTAATAAGAGTGGGCAGGGATTTGGGTTGATCTCAGCCTTTGAAGAACTCAAACGCTGGTTGCAGGCTCCTCATTAATTTATTGAGTGAGCTCATCACGACAATTTTGCATTGGCTGAGGTTACAGATTTTTGTATGGCCTCTGCTTTCCTGCAAGAAAAGTGGCATTTGAGGGAGTTGGCACACACCCCAAAATCATTTCTCATCTCACCTGTCCTGAACACATCACCAGAAATGCCAGAGTGCTGCAGAAGCATTAACCTGTCCACAGGAGGAATAATTTTTTTTTAAATTCCCAATGTGGCTTCATCTCCACAGCACAGGCACCTATGTTTTTATACTTCTTTATATTTCTTTTATTATTATATATATGTTCCATCTCAAGGCTCTACATAACTTTTGCCCTCAGCCACTCTATGATGAGTGGATACTCCATTCAGAACACTTTTAATTTTATTGCTGAGCTCAAAAAGATCAGGCCTGTTGGCCTGAATTCTGCCATGAAAGCAGAAATTGTAGTGCCCAGGGCTGCCCAGTGGAGATTTCATTCCCCTACGTGTTTTTTCTCCTTATTTGTGAAAAAAAGAAAAGATTATGTGATGACCACACCTCTCTGAATCACTGTTTCCCTGTCCTTCAGTGATTCTGTAAATTACATATAAACATTTTACAAGTTATACCTTTGTGAGACATTTATTAGATGTATTTGCTTTCTTTTCCTGATTTTCTGTGTGTTCCTTGAAGATGAAGAACATCTGAATCTGAGCAGGAGTCTGGCAGGGATGAAGCAGAGAATGTGTGATTTGCTACTGCATGGTAATCCAAAACCAAACAAAAATGAGAAACAAGGAGTTACCAGGACCTACAATAATCCTTCCACACACATCCTCCTGCCTTTATCTGGCTTTTCAAAGCCCTTGCTGCTGCTGGGCTGCATTTGCACAGTGACTCAAACACTAAAAATAAATAACCCAGCTCCTTTGTAGCAGTGTTTGGTGAGCACCTGTGTCTGGCAGAAGTGCCAGGAGCTGTTTTGTGGCAGCACACCAGCACTGAATCCCAGGCACTGGGCTGAAAGAACCTCCTTGGGTGAAAAAAGAACTCCTTGGGCTGTGGACACAGGCAGCCAAGGTGACTTTCTGCAGGTCAGACAGTTTCTACTAAACCATTAAAATAAAAACAACCCAACCTATAACTAAAATGAAATGTAACCAATACCAAAAAACAACCATAAAGCCAAAAACTCATCACCACTTTTCTGACTAAACCCTACAATCCAACCCCCAACATAACCTTAAAAAACTCTTTATCATAAATAACTCCAACTGCCCCACCTAAAAAAAAAATTCACAAAACCCTCTACTATTCAAACAAAATACTAGCTCTTTCACTGCCCAAAATAAAACTTACAAGCACTTTATTCTCTCTAATAAATTAAAAACAACAACAATAATAATAATGCACACATATTATGTATCACATAATATTTTATTTAAAAACCCACTGATTACTTTTCATTGGAATTAAATGTGTTTTTTTTCACTGAAAAGATTCTTAAATTGCAATTGTTTCCTTGATGGGTGGCATCCCTGGAAGGTCATGACACATTTAAGGCATAAGTTTTTTTAATTTCAAGTTATAGCTATTAAGAAATGTCAGTCTCTTATCCCATTAACTTCCCAGTTCCTAAAAGTGCAGTTTTGTCAGCTCCTTCACAGAGGCAATGCTGGAAAAGGAAACAGAAACTTGGTTTTCACCCATTGCAAGATGCTTTAGAAATAGTGCAATGCATTCCTGAAGGTGAACAGCCCGAAAATTCCTCATCCTGATGGCAAATAATATGCTGGGATCTTTTCACCACAGAATAAACAATAGAAATACAGAGCTGAGCAGAATAATGGACTTTGTTAATACAGGTCCTGTATTAATATAAATACCTTCCACACAGTGAAAGAGAAATTTCACACCTATGCTCTAAGATTTCTCAGTTTACCTTCAGAAAAGGGACATGATTTGTGAACTTCATCATCATTACCACAATAAAATTAGGTTATACACAGATGGCAGTATATCTACACTAGTTTTATAGTTTTATATAATTTATATAATTTTAATATAATTTAATAATTGCTCAGTCCACAGAAACAGCACCTTTGTAAAGATACAGTCATAGAGTGTGTTAGGTTGAAGGTCCTTCCAGGTCTCAAACTGCTGGGATCCTCAGCCCAAGAGTGCTTTAAAAGCCACATAACCAAAAATCCCAAAAGTTCAAGCACATCAAGGCATCTCACTTCCCTTACCACCATGTATGGCCTGGATTGTGCAAAATCACTAACCAGCTTCAGAATCTCTGCTGCTCTGAATATTTTCTCCTACAGGAAAGAAAATGTATCTAAAAGCCTGAAAACCCTGCTGAAATAATAATCACCTGCACAAATTTATACAAACTCCTCTTGTAAATCAGAACTGCTCCAATAGCTCCTGATTTAAAGCACATCTCAGCTGCAGTGATTTGTTTTCAGGGAGGTTTTTAGGAGTGTGTGATGTCACAAGGGTTCTGACCCTTCCTCCAGCTGTTTCTGGGGTGATTTTTGGGGATCTGCCCAGCTTGCCAGCCTCTAACACAGTGCTAAAAGCACAAAGTGAATCTCAAGCCCTTGCTGGCTCTGTATGGCTCCCACAGCTCTCCAGTAAAACCACACACCTCCCTGGAACATCACACAGGCTTTCAAGTCAAACACTTCTCCTGGACTGGAATCCAGGCACCAGCACTAAGGAAAATGGTAAGGCAGCAGAGACAAGGACTAACTTCATCAGCTTTTAAAGAGGAAATGAGCATGTAGAGTTACATAAATAAAAAAAATAAAAAAACCACATAAAATTTATGGTCTCTAGTTGCAACAGTTCCTAGATCCTTTCTCTAGCTGAGTGTCTGCTGCACTCTTTTTGTACTTTAAATTAAATGTGAAGACCGAGGTTGCTGAGTGCAGAATGTCTTCCTTGTGGAATATTTGTACATGTCCACGCTGGCCCAGAGGTGCTGGGCTCCAGGGACAGTGCACAGCTTTCAGAGACATCCTGATACTCCTGGACTGGGCTGCTGAGGGTGCTTTTTCATGTAAAACAGGAGATAGGCTGTTTCTCTCCTGTGGAGGCAAAGAGAGAGCAAATCACAAGCTATGTCTGAAGATCTAGGTTGCAGGTTAACATCCCAGAATTGCTCCTGCTCAGCTTTCTGAGCTTTAGGTCAACTAAGCTGGTCCTCTCCACTGTTGCCAAGATTCCCTGGCAGTGCTATAGTTTGTGGGAGAGATTATTTCCCTCCTGTCTTATGATGCATCAAAACAAAAACTGTGGAGAATTCCTGACTGACACATCTCCTGCATCCCCACTACACCCCGGGCAACATGCAGCCCATTTATCTTCCATTAAACCATTTATCTTCCTCCCTTGGCTACCCTCATTCCAAAATCCAGAGCTTCATTAGGAGAAATCAGGGATATGTTTGCTTACCAGTTGAGGTTGGAACGTCCATAGGTGCATTTAACATCATCCCATGACACCTAGAGAAGAAAAACACACAAGAGGAGACTGGTAAAAACTCCTAAGGGGCAGAGACATTCTGATACCATCCCAGGAGTTCTCGTGACAGTGATATAAGTGGCACTTCCAGGAACTAAACACCTTTCAATAAATTGGTTTAGTGCTTTTACTCTTTGAGGAAAACCCAGTTCTGAATGTACACATTAAACAGAAGCAGGGTACATTGAGTAGGACATGCAGCAAATGGGCTGCTTCTGCAAATGACAAAACAGAACCTGAAGCCTTGTTTGGTACAGAATGAGAGTCACTCTGCCCTCAGCCCGGAGCATCCTGTGGCTGGACAAAGCTCTGCAGCCTCAGGTTCCTCTCCTGGCTCTCCTTAGCCAGCAGCCAGGCTGGAAGGGACCTGGAGGAGTGCCCAGGAAGGCACAAAACACACGTGGCTGGCTGTGCTCACCTGGCAAACCTGAGAATCGTTGAAGCAATACCATCTGCACTCCGTGAGGCTCCGAATGTAGGCACAGTAATGGCCACAGCTGGAGTGCCCTGAGTGAGCAACCACAGCAAACAGCTCATACTGCCAGGCAGCCTGCAAAGACACACAGAGCAACCTCAGTGCACCAATCCTCGTCTGCCACAGACTGCAGAGAAGCAGCCAGGACAGCAAGGATGTGCATTTTGTAAGGAAAAAAAAATCAGGTTGGCCTTGAGTATCCTGCCTTTTTTGCTCTTACCCTCAGAGTTTTGCCTGTCAGCTGTGGGCTGGCAGCCTCTCTGGAGCCCAGAGGATTGTGAAAAAGGCAGCAGGACAGCAATGGAGCAGCAAAGAGGTTCAACACAGCCAGACTTGTGCTGTTGCCACACTTCCCCTTGTTAATTCCCAGAAGGAGAAACAGATCCACAGTGGGGCAGATCCATGTCAGCTACCTGGCAAAGCTGCTGTGGCCAGGAGTACCAAACTCTGTGGCCAGCAATACCAACAATGCTGCCTGGGAAATACCAGGAATGGAGTTGCCTGTCTTGGACAGGTGAGATCTGCAAAGCCTGGCTTTTGTCCTGAGGGCAGGAAGCTCCAGTTATGATTTTGGTGATTTAATCTGAGCACAGAATGTTGAATAATGACTGAACCAGTTAATCCATGGGATGTGAGACAGCACCAGGCACAGGTGAAGTTTCAGACAGAAATTTTTAAGACGGGCACTTTTAACTGAGACAAGTATTGGTGTGATCTCTTAAATTTTTATGGGAATGGAGCAGAGAGGAGAAGAAAAACTGCCCTTTTTGAACAGGTGTATCTCACCTTTTCACTGTCATCTGCTTGGCATTGATCTTTTGTCAAGACTTCCCTGAAATCAAGCTCTTGTGGGAATGGCAGGGAGTGACCCAGCTTGTATGTGAAAGAGGATCTGTCAAAGCAGAAGCGCTTCAGGTGCAAGGTCAGAGTCTGTGGCAGGTGGACAAGCTTCATGCTCTGTAAAGCAATAAATAACCCAATTAAAAACTGGGGAGGCAGGGTGGAAACAGCCATGTCACCCCCAGTGTGGGTAGAATGGAGAGCAGCCAGTGCTCCAATGAGTATTTGCCAATTCCACGGGGCCAAGCAGATCCACAGATGCCAAACTTCTGTTGCCCATTGCACACAAGGCACACCCAGGTAACAGAGCTCTGATAGCCAAGTTTCTCAGCTTTGGTGTCATCAGCACCCAGCTCTGGGTGTCTCAAGGGCTGCTTCACTTCTCATGTGCTTTCCCAGCCCTAGGCTGGTATCACTGGGAGGGTGAAGAGAGGAAAATCAACTTCCTTGTGACAAGGGACCTCCTTCCCAGCAGGAGGAAAGGTGCCTGTGGTTTGTATCTCGCTGACACTGCTGTGCTAACAAATCTGAGTTGTTGCTCTCCTCTTAAACTGATATAATTTAGTCCTTTCCCCACCCCCTGCAGTCCTCAAGGGAGTTCTGGGTATGAGACATGGCAAAATAATTCTCCAATTACCTGCAGAAAAGGTGTTTTCTTCCCACACTGCTGACAGAAACACATGTTTTGTCCAGTCAGCTCCTCTGGAAGGAAGAAGCATTGCAGACAGTCCTCCTAAGAAGACAGAGACTTTTTTCAACTGAATTTTTTCAATTTTTTATTTCTACATTATTTCACAGGGTCCAAACAACAAAGTTGCAGAAGGCATTTTTTTATTCAAAAGACAAAAGACTGCCTAGCAGCCTGAAATAAAAGGTACCTCATTTCTCCTAGCTACTGCTGTGAGTGCAATAGTTGGGGGAAAAAAAAAAGAGTACACATATTCCACAAAGAAGATATTGATGGATAAATGCCTTTTATACCTGCTTCAAAGCCATAGGGGTTTTCAAAGCATTTCCTTTAGGCTGAAACAGTGTAAAGTGGTCAGAGATTCAACAAGGTCCAGTGGTCCACTGGCATTTGAAAACTCCACTGTGAACAGAGGGGAATCATCTCCCAAGGAAACAGTGCTGCTGCTGAACTTACCAGAGTCTTCAGCCTGTGAGAATTGGCATCTAGCACTGGGAGTGGAAGGGTTAACATGGTGCTGTTGCTCTTTATTTCAAAAGAGCATTTCTGACAGGCCACATGCTCCTGTATGCAGATTGTGTACAAATCACTCAGCTCTTCAACCTGGAGGGGTGAAAAAGAGAGGCAGAAACAAGGTTTGTGAAGAAGACAGCTGAGCTGTTTCCCTGTGGGTGGGAAAGCCTGTGTCTCCACACATTTCAAACAGGGTTATTGCTTTAAGATTGGAGCCAAGATGTGACAATGACTTATGTGGGCAGGGTCCTTCTCACAATTTAAAGGAGATCAACTCCTTCCCCTCATTCCCTAACAGAGGGGAAAGACACAGCCTGTAAGATCAGAGAGTTAAATATCTGCTTTGATGCAGAATTCTTCTGTTTTGCTTGAAACTGCAACAGGAGCCTGTCTTCTGTATTAATAAAACAGGGAAGAGTCACTTTCCTCAGTCCCATGGGAGGAACAGGTACATACATCATGTACTATCAGTGACTAATTATAATGAAATGCACGTGGCTGACTTCAATGATTGCAAAAGCTGTGTCAGCATGCACCAATAAATGCTTATAGAAATTTGGGGGGAAAATAAATTAAATATAACTAAATACAATGCTGAAAAAAAGATCAATCTTTTAGTTATTTATCAGCTCTCCCATTAGAATGGAGACTGCATACCCTGAAAACAGGATGAGCAAAACTTAACTGTGATTCAAAATGTCAAAGCTTATGAAGCAAAGGTTCTCTGTCTCATTTGAAGGATGCAATGAAAGAGGAGATAATTTTAAATATTTAATTTAGGACAATTGTCAGTGAATGGGATCCTTCAAGGAGCAGAGGAAATCACACATGATAAGAGGCAAAGGTTCATTTCAGTCACCATCCTTACCAGCTCTGGGTTTTTCATCTGCTTCTTTAACAAGTTCCAGAGAGTCAGAAAGAGCTGAGCAGCATCATACTGCACAAACACTGCACAAACAGAAAAAACAACCTCAATCAGCATCATGAACAGCACAGAGCACAGATTTCCCACAAATGGCAAAGGGAGATTGATTGTCCCTCCTTAGAAGCAGTCTGCTTTTTGCTCCTCCCTGCAGAGACAGAGCTTAGGCTGCACACGAGCTGCAGTTTCTCCATGTGACCTGAGCAGGCAGTGGGGAAAGACAGGAGTGTTTGTGCCACCCAGTGCAAAAGTCATGTCCTTGTCACCAGATGAAGGGACAAGAGGACACTCAATACCTACCAGAGCAGGGCTCAGATGGCTCCCTGAGCTGAGGGCTGCCTTTCACAGCATCAGAGAATGGTTTGGGTTGGAAGGATCCTTAAACATCATCTGGTTCCACTCCCCCCACCATGGGCAAAGACACTTTCCACTAGACCAGCAAACACCTTCCAGTCTGGCCTTGAACACTTGGGATGCAGCACCCACAGCTCCTCTGGGCATCACTGTCCCACCACTCCCACAACAGAAAACCTCTTCCCAGTATTTAATCTAAACCAACTCTCCATTTCAAGCCTTAACCCCTTGTCCTATCCTTCTGTGTCACTTGCCCTTGTAAGCAATCCCCTTTGAATCCTCCTTAGAAACAGTGCAGGGAAGATTCTGTTCTCTTTTTCACAATTATTTCTCCACAGACCTGTTTCCCCCATCCCCTCATGCCCCATGAAGGTGAAAATGCTCCTGAGAGCCGAGATTGAAATGACAGGTAGTATAAACCCCTTGATCCCTATCTCTCTTTAGCTGCAAGAGAGATGTCAGACTGCAAAGCCACTCAGAGCCAGGAGAAAAGTGATGCAAACAGGGATACTGAGTTTATCTTGTGTTCCTCTTTCATAAAGGTCAGGGCACCTCCCCCTTCAGTGCTCTCCTGTTTGGGCTCTTATATGACAAAGATAAGGGAATTTGGTTATACCCTGTGTATTTGTGCACACAGACAGAGTCTTGGCATCCCATTGTCACTGGTCACTCATGCATTAAAAACCTCTTTCTTCTAGAACTTTCACCAGTTGGGAGATTCAGCCTGTAAATACTTCTCTCTGCCCTCATAAGAAGGTGCAGGAGGAGGATCTGTGCAAACTCGTCCTCTTTTCCACACTATCCCTTTCTTTTGATAAGTAACAGCAGCTATTTCACTATTGTGATGCCAGCACAGCAAGAAAAATCAAACTATGAGCTCTCTGGCCTGCACAGCCCTTTGCTCCTTGCCAGTATCCACAGCTGAATCTTCTAGCAGTCTGACACTCTTCCCACCCTTTGGATATCAACAAATATATCCAGCAGGGCTTTTTTTTTTCCTCTCTTCACAATTAAGACACAGCATTGCACTCAGCTCACACAAAATGTGTCATTGTGCACCCAACTCCTGGCATTCCTGAATTCCTGAACTAAGTGCTGGATAATGCAGACAGAGGTGGGCAGCTTACATTTCACTCTGTGCTCTGCAAGGCAGTAAGCCAGGTCTTTGGGACAAACAGCTTTGCACTTGCCACACTGCATCTTCTCCAGCAGCAGGAGCATTTGGTAGGGGACACTGCTCCTCCTCCGTGCAGGAGATGGCACTGTGATCCTGAAAGGCAATTCAGAAAAATCAGACATCACACCTGAAAGGAGCACAGCTCAGCAGCTTAAGAGGAACCAGGATGGGTACATTTTCAGCAAAAGAAGGAATAAGGGAAAGCAGTCACTTGCACTAGCTCATCCCACAATGCAGCCTGATAGTTCTCAAGTAAAAGGTCAAAATTTTAAGTTGGCTTGTTCCTGCATAAGAAACAAGCCAGGCAGGACCTCAAGTGCTTTCTGGCCTCTAGAAACAACTTTAGGTACAGCCAATTTCAGGCATTTATTGCCTCCCACTCAGTGATGTCCTCACTCTCAACATGCCTTCAAAATTTCATGGATGTGTATATCATAATGCTTGTATTTCAACTGTATGCCAACAAAAACTCTTAATTCTCCCTAAATTTACTGTAGCACACAGGTTTTTCTTTCTTCAAGTAAGCATGGTAACCGACAGTCTACACTATTTATCTTTTCCCATTTATAACACTTGTCATTTCTGCATGCCTGTAATTTGTCTTCTTTCTCCTCTGCTCAGAAGTGAGCACATAAGAAAGGACTGAATAGATTCCTTTTCAGATCCACTGTCGTAATAAATTAGCTGAGGCTTCATTTTCTTCATGCAGGAAAAGCCAATTCTTTATTCACACAACTTGTTTTATACAGTTTTTACAGACTTCATGTGCAAGTCTAATTGGTCAATAGTTTTCTTGCCAATTACTCCATTGGTTAGTAAAAGGTATTTTACTTGTCTTTCAAATTTCTCTGTTCTTGGTTAGTTTACATATTTTGTTCACTGATTCTCCTGAGACAGTTTTCTTGTTTCTTGCAGATGCAAATGGTTCTCTTACCAGGATGGCTTGTTGTGTCAATTGTTTTCATGCTTAAGATTGTTTCCACATGGGAACTTGCAAGTTACTTAGCTGCACATAGAAGTGACAAGCTAGCTATTAATTTAAATCTGCAGTGAAGTGAGTAAACTAAAAACAAATCAAACCAGTTATTAGTGTGGTCAGTGGGGAAACAGAAGCCCAAATCCTCCTCAAAGCACACAGGAACAACAGTCAAACAAACAAAGTAATGCTATGTATTTATGATCTGAACAACACTCTTCTCTATCAGGGGCCAGCCAGGGCAGTCAGGGATTAAGGTGTATTTATATTAACGTGCTTCAAGTGACAAAATTAATAGTTGCCTGTTAATCAGGCATGTGAGTAAAGCTGGAATTAAATTATGTCCTGTTAGGGAAAAGAGATACAAGCCATAAAGACCCAGTTCAGGAAATGAATCAGAGATGATTAACAAGTCTGAGCACTGCAACTTCTGCCTTTGCAGGGGCTGTCAGAGTATGACAGACACAAGACAGAGACCATGCTGAGGGACCAAAAAGCCTCCTGATAGCACCTCAGTGGTCCAAGCCTTGAAATAAATGCACATTCCATATCAAAAAAGGAGTGGAGACAACAGGGCAGCTGGAAATATCTCGGGTGGTTCCAGCAGGTACCTCCGGAGGATCCTTGTGAAGTGGATATTCATGAAGAACACTTGCAGCAGGGAGTTCAGGCAGCAGGTCTGTCCAAGATTGTACAGTCCAACAGCTTCTGCAGGGGAGAAAAAGAGGAAGTGAGGCCTAGGGATAGGTACAGGAAAAGAAAGTGAAAATTATCTGAAAGCATCAAGCTCCTCTTGCACGTATTCAGTCATTCAGTGATCAGCCTCTTGTCATCAGTCATTCAGTGATCAGCATCTTGGTCAGACCTGAAAAAGGTGGATTTCACAATCCATCTATTCTTCTGTTGCTCAGGCAGATAACATTTGGTTTTGTTTGGCAATTGACTGAAAGACTCCAGGTAGAGTGGCTAATGATGCTCAGATTTCTCCCAGTTCCTCTGTTTTCAGTTCTTGCATAACACACCTGAACATAGAATAGAGCAAGAGGAGGCAGAGACTGCCAGTATGAGGGGAATAACCAGAGCCTAGTCCATGGTTTAGCAAATCCAGCAATGCTGGCTCTGTTTGGAAAGTGATAGAGCCAACAACTAGGCCTTTTCGGCTTGCAATGGCCAATTTGAGAACTAAAATAAGGAAAAAACTCTGAAATCTTAATGAATTCCATTCTAAAAAACAACCTCAAAATGGTTACTCGGCAATGCAAAATGAGAATCATCCATATCTTCCTCAGTGAAGAGGTAAGGAACAGGAGAAAATTGATCCTATAGACAGAGAACAGAAAAGCGGACATGAGAAATAGAAAATATGACAGTGAAGAATAAGCAAAATGTTATTACCATTTTTTAAGTCTGCCACACCAAAGACTGATGCCAGCTTCTGATTTTTTGCCTTCACCTCTTCGATTTCCTCTTTATTATTTTGTACTTCAATTTCTGCCTCCATGGTCTCACTTAGTGCCACCTCTGGTTTCTTGCTTCTTTCTTGACGTCCACTTCTTTGTCCCATCAAGAATATTGTTCAAGGACAGAAAGACTGCAGAGACGTTTTCATTATCAAAGAGGTGAAATAAAAAAACAAAAGAAAAATCATTGAATGGCTTGGGTTGGTAAGGAGCCTTAAAGATTATCTAGGTTCAAACCCCTGCCACAGTCAGGGATGTCACCCACTGCATCAGGTTGCTCAGGGCCCCATCCAATTTAGCCTGGAATATCAATAAAATCAGTAAGATTACTGCAACAGCACGTGGGATATTTGAATTAACATGGGCTAAGGGAATAGGAGTGGAGTCTGACAACAATTCTCATCCTGTCTTCCTCTTGTGGCTAAATAAATAAATGAGCCTTCAGTTCCACAGAAACAGCTCCATCTAGCCAAGGAACTCCACACATCCCTGTTTGGAAAGACTTGGTAAATAAGATGATTAAAATTGCCCAAAAGCAGGTGTTGCAAAATTCCTCTGTTCAGAAAAAAACAGTCTTTTATCAAAATAAAGTAGCCCAAGTATGGAAAAGCTCAAGTTTCACCTTCTCTTCTGACCAGATAAGCACATTTGGTTTCTGTACTGGGCTCCCTGCATCGGTTTTAATCACTTGCATCACAGCACTGCTGTGGCACTTTGGACTGTAATTTTGAGAGACATGTAAGCAACCAACAGTTTCTTTTTCTATTCCTTCAAGTGATCACAAAGTAACTGATCATGCAAAAGAGACATTATAACGCCTAGATTTTTAAGGGAGTATTCAATAGACCATTACTCTGCCAGTCTCCTGTGATTCAGCTACTAAAGCAAAATAAAAGTACACAAACAAAACAAAAAATTAAAAATAAAAATAAAAGTTCTAATGCAACCAAGCAGAAAAGGAAATTTTCTAAAAGCCCGATGCCAACATGGAGAGAGAATCAGAAAAAAACAGATAGTCATGGCAAAGGAAAGAGGTGGAGACCCCCAAAAAAGCTCGGAAATTATTATTCTACAAATATTAAACAGCATATAAAATCAACCTAAGACCAAGCACTAAAAGAATGAAAAAATGCTACTAAGAAAGGGAAATAAGCAAAATCCTGGTTCTGCCTTTTATTAAAAAAAAAAAGAATATCTCTGCTATAAAAGCATGTTTTTGGGTTAACTATGCCTAATAGTGTCAAATATCAAAATTACTGAAGATTCAGGCAGCGAAGCTAGAAATGAAATGGATTTTTTTCCTGATTATTACCTTTAAGCTTAAGTAGACTTATTTCCAACTGTACTTCTGATTGTTTACTTTTGAAGATTACTTTTGATTTCTAAGTGTCACTAAGATTCACCAAATATTGTCGAATTTGCTGGGAAGTATTTTGGGTGAAAAAAAAAACAACCTCTGAAAGATAGATTCAAGAACATTACTTTTTATACACAAACTGCTACACAGGAAAATATAAATTTCATTGGATTTCTCCCGTGGAGAACAGAAACTGAGCACAGACTGCCTGTTCTCCTGGAGATGATTTAACAACACATTCAGGTTTCTGAAAGCTGAGCTGGAGTGGGAGCCTGTCTCAGACTGGTGGGTTTAGCTGGTGTAGAATGAGCCAGAAGGGATGCTCCAGGCAGTGGGGATGTCAAAAGAGACAAAAAGGAGAGGGGCAGGCAGCACAGAGGTAGTTAACAACAGCTAGAGATGCACTGGGGATAAAGCAAACCTGCAAGACACAGGTTTTGTCAGGAAAGGGAGGACTAAGAGTGGGATTAAAGAGCAAGCACAGGGCTGAATGGCTTTGAGTGACTTGAAGCAAAGGTAGAAAGATCTCAGGGCAGGAAGGTGCAGGGGGATACAGGAGATTTTGTTCCTGGTTGCATGGATTTTTCTCTCAGTCACCACTATCAGGAATCCTATTGTGGGAACAGGGACACGAGTCGAACTTCTGAACCTTTGGAATCGCCTTGTTTTGGCTGTCAGAAATACAGCCTTCCTAAGACTTGCACTTGTCCTCCTTTTCCCTGCACAAGGATATAAAAGAGCTGGTGAGTGAGCCAAAGAACTGAGCAGCATGCTCTCCTCCTGCCCCCCATTTCTCCTCCCCACTGGAGGAGCAGCGCTGCCTCTCGGTTTTCTTTGCAGGTCAGGGGCAGGACTCGGTACCTCAAGTACCAAGCCAAGCAACTGCCCCAGCACCGGGCAGAGAACAGGGATCAGTCCTCCCCATACCCTCCACCCCGTCATAATCTACCCTCACACTCCTCAGCTCCTCTTCCTTGATGGGAATCTTGGGGTGCAGGTGATGCTAAGGCAGGTCGTGGGGAGCCAGGTTGGATGGGGCTCTGAGCAATCTGTTCCCGTGGAAGGTGTCCCTGTCCTCAGCACGGGGCTTGGAACTGCATGATCTTCAAGCTCCCTTCCAACCCTAACCATTCTGTTTTTGGGGTCCCCCTGAGGTGCTCCTCGAAGGGCTCCAGCAGACTCGGTGGGCCGATCCACCCTTGAAGGGAAGAGAGCATCACCTCCACACTTCCCTGGGATGCGACTGAAAGCGCACTTCCCGCTCAGCCGCCAAACTTCTCCCTCTTGCCATCTCCCCATTTCCTTCCTCCCTGACACCCTGCACCTCCAGCACCCGATAGATCTCCCAAACCAGCGAAACGGCTTCTTACCATTTCCCGCAGGACCCGAGGCTGACAGTGGGCAGCGGGGCTGGCACAGCGGGGATGGCACAGCGGGGCTGGCAGAGCGGGGATGGCACAGCGGGGATGGCACAGCACGTCTGCCCGGAGCAGCCGCTCCTCCGGGGCAGGGGAGCCGGGAGAGCAGAGGGAGCAGCAGCAGGAGAGCAGCAGCACCGGGAGGCGATGCTCCGGGGCAGCAGGAGAGCAGCAGCAGCGGGAGCCGCTCCTCCGGGGCAGCAGCAGCAGCGGGAGCCGATGCTCCGGGGCAGCAGCAGCAGCGGGAGCCGCTCCTCCGGGGCAGCAGCAGCGGCGGGAGGCGATGCTCCGGGGCAGCAGGAGCCGGGACAGCACCGGGAGCGGCTCCTCCGGGGCAGCAGCGGCGCCGGCAGAGCGGCGGGCGGAGCGGGCAGAGCGGGGCGGAGCGGCGCCGCAGGTTTCATTTCTCGCTCGGCCGGCAGCAGGCACAGAAAGTGAAACTCGGAGCCGCCTTGCGCCGCGTCATCCCGGCACAGGGCGGGCTGGGAGAAAGAGCCAAGAGGGTTTTACTGCCGGCTCTTCGTCCCTGAATGCAGGTCGCTTCTCGTGTGCCTTCTGGGCGGAGTGATGATGCTGAAGTGTCCGCACTCAGGTGAGGACAGCAGGCACCCCCAGCCCTGGGTCAGGTACCTCTGTCAGCTCCCACCCGGCTCTGCTGAGCCTTGGGAAGGACACAGCACACGGGAGGCTTTCCGAGGAGGTGTCTGGAGCCATCAGAGCTCAAAAACACACACGAGAAATCCCCGCAGAAGAATAAAGCTTTGAAAAGTGCGACCCAGCTCTTTTCACGCTCTCTGCTAATACATCCTTCCTTGGCTTTTACAACAGAACTGCCTTCCAGTTTGAGAGATGGTACCAAGGGTAAAACTGCCAGTCCTGTGACACACTACATGATTTATGGACAGTCCAACTTTCAGTCCTCCCACAACCCTCATCCGTGCCTGAAGAGCTCCTCAGAGGGTATTGGAAATTGCAGGGGGCCCTACCACAGCTCCAAAATCCACTGTGGGTTTCATGAAGAGCCAGTTGCCACCCCTCTGGGCAGGTGATGGGGAACATGCTCACACTGCCTGGCTCACTTCTTAGCAGTACAAGTCTTCAGGTGAGGCAGCAGGGACAGTGAAAACTGTCCTAAGTCGTCACAGTAAGGGTGTGGATATCTGTAGGGACTTCTGAGAGAAGGGCACAAATGACTCAGCTTCTTGGCTGTGACAGAGACTCTCAGCTATACTTCAAATTAACTGAAGGATGGATTTGTCTTTACAAGCTGTGGGTCTGCTGGCAGCACTGAGTCATAAAAGAAACAATGGGATGGATTCCACTGATTGGTGAATGGAAAAAAAAAAATATATATATATATATTTGCCTTTACAAACAAGCTGTAGGTTTGCTGATAAATGAAATTGGATATTGGAAGATGAAAGAGGCAATGGGGAAAAGCCATGAATTCCATAGGAATTCAAAATTAAAAGGGAGGGTTATACATTAGATGGGAATCTCAGGTATCAGGTGTTCTGGGAAGTCTGTACCTCTCCAGTACCTCAGACAGTGAGGAAAGAGAGAGGAAAATTTATTTATTCAAATAAAGTAAAAGGACTCATCTGTCTCCTTTCTGGACATAAACCTCTGGTGTTTGTGGCTTAATTTTCCTGACATTCCCTTCCTATTACTGGCTTATGTGGTGACTGCCCCATAGAGGAAAGAGAGGGAGAGAGAAGAACCTCTGAACCATAAAACTGTCTGGAGATAATGAAACCGCCTGAGCAAAGTGCAAAAGGACACTGGAGGTTGAACAGGAACTGGATATGCCAGGTGAAGCAGTGTGAGGGTGAAACAGCTTTTGGTGATGACCCCTGTGAGAGCCTGGGTGCTCAGGTAGGAGGAGTATTAGGTCTTCAGAACAGTCTAAGCTTTGCCTGTGGAACTCAGTCACTTTCAAAGCAGGTGGCAGGCAGAAGTCAGCCCAGAAAATGGGCTCAGATGAAGGGGTGGCTCAAACTGAAAGGTGCAGAGTTTGGCTCTCCAAACACACTGCCTGAGGACTGTCTGGTGTGGTGTCCCTTGGAGAAAAGCTGCTTGTCCTGAAAATTGCCACAGCACTCCTGATGTCCAAACAGCTCCAGAAAGGGCATTGAGTGCTGCAAGAGCAGAGCTTCTGGTTATTGAGTGTCCTTAATTTGGAGGGGATCCCCTAAGAATTGCCTTACTTTTTATAGGCAAGTTCTTCTTGAAAGGAATTCTGTATTAGCATCATAAAAAATCCAGGTTCTGAAATGAGCAAGGAGGACCACTAATGCATGTAGGGGAACCTAATCAAAAAGCAAGACAATATCTCATTTGTTGCACCAAGGTGTTAATAAATTCTCAATTAATTTATGCACGAGCACCTAGGTACTTCCTGCATAAGTGCCTAGTCAATTTATCCATGAGCATCCAATTAAATCTGCCCTCCACATGCTTCTGGGAGGACTTCCATGATCTTCCCAGGCACAGAGGTGAGGGTAACAGGTTGGCAGTCACCAGGACCCCCCTTTCTACCCTTTTTAACAATGGGGACAATGTTTCCCTTTTCCCAGTCCCCTGGGACTTCAGCTGATTGCCATGACTTTTCAAATACCCAGGAGAGTGTTGTAGCTGACTGGGTATTCCATAGAATCCCAGCTTGGGCAGGTGCCTGTGGTGTCCTGTTGGCAGGAACAGGATTCTGCAGCTTTTTGGGATGACCTACATGGAATGCAGTGAGTTTATCATGTACATTAGAACTTTAAAAGGCTCACATTAAGTGTGCAAAGGAGAGCAAGTCTGTTTTACATTACTGGGAGTGGTGGGGCATTACTACAGCTGATGATATCTTCCAGGATAAGTTGTCTGTCATTTATAGAATAAAAAATGTCACTCCTAAATTCATGTTTACAACGCACAGAAAAGCTGACCTAATTGTTGACACGTGCAACACAGTGACACAGAGACAATTCCGTGCTCACCAGGAGCAAAATGTATTTTAAAATTCCTCCCCATCGTTCTCTTCTTCAAAGGAGTCAGTTCCCACTTCTTCATAGTCCTTTTCCAGGGCAGCCAGGTCCTCTCGGGCCTCTGCAAACTCCCCCTCCTCCATGCCCTCCCCCACGTACCAGTGCACAAAAGCTCTCTTGGCGTACATCAGGTCGAACTTGTGGTCCAGCCTCGCCCACGCCTCGGCGATGGCCGTGGTGTTGCTCAGCATGCACACTGCCCGCTGCACCCGGGCCAGGTCCCCGCCAGGAACCACCGTGGGAGGCTGGTAGTTGATCCCAACCTGGAGATGGGGAATGCCAGGAGAAGGAGGCACAGAGATGAAGAAATGTGAGCGAAGTTGCAGATGCCGGGGCGGGCAAATGCCATTAAAAGTGGCAAAGAGTGTGGTACACACTCACTTTAATGTCTGTACTGTTCTGCTGTTTAATGTACTCTGGTGAGTATACAGAATATAGAGTTTCATCAAGATACTCTGCAGAAATTAACATCAAAAAGTCAGCTCCCAATTTAAAGTTTTCACTGTTGAAGGAGCTGTTCGTATCACAAATATTTTTCCACTATATTATTGTTGAAAATATGTTTCCCAGCACTGCTGTATAATATTTCTAGGTTAACTAAGAGACTCCCTAGTATCAGCATTTTGTTTATTAATTTTATCTGGTTTAGTATTGCCTCCATTTTAGGTTGTGCCTCAGAGGCAATGCTCATTGGCTGTTCCAAAGGTCAGGCCTGAAATTGAAACTTCCTTAAATTTTAACCCATACACACTTTGAATTTCCCACTTATTTAAATATGGAAGGGCCTGTGTCATTGGGATGTCCAAAGGAGAAAAGGCACATTTTATATAAATGCATCCTTCTTACATTCATTGGGAAATATCTATATTCATGTTCAGGGGGAAATAGACAAGTTTTCTATGTCCAAAGGAGAAAAGGCACATTTTATATAAATGCATCCTTCTGATGTTCATTGGGAAATATCTATATTCATGTTCAGGGGCAAATAGACAAGTTTTCTATGTCCAAAGGAGAAAAGACACATTTTATATAAATGCATCCTTCCTACATTTATTGGGAAATACCTATATTCTCCCATGTTCAGGGGCAAATAGACAAGTTTTCTATGTCCAAAGGAGAAAAGAAACATTTTATATAAATGCATCCTTCCTACATTTATTGGGAAATATCTATATTCATGTTCAGGGGAAATAGACAAGTTTTCTATGTCCAAAGGAGAAAAGGCACATTTTATATAAATGCATCCTTCTGATGTTCATTGGGAAATATTTATATTCATGTTCAGGGGAAACAAAAGAAATAGACAAGTTTTCTACTAGATTGAACCTGCCCTTGAAACACAGAAGAGAAGCTGGTGGCAGCCCTGCTCACCTTGAAGCCTGTTGGGCACCAGTCGACGAACTGGACGCTTCTCTTGGTCTTGATGGCAGCAATGGCCACGTTGACCTCCTTGGGCACCACGTCGCCGCGGTAGAGCATGCAGCACGCCATGTACTTGCCGTGCCTGGGGTCGCACTTCACCATCTGGTTGTTGGGCTCGAAGCAGGCGTTGGTGATCTCGGCCACGGAGAGCTGCTCGTGGTGGGCTCTGTCGGAGGAGATGATGGGCGCGTAGGTGACCAGCGGGAAGTGGATGCGCGGGTAGGGCACCAGGTTGGTCTGGAACTCGGTCAGGTCGACGTTCAGGGCGCCGTCGAAGCGCAGCGAGGCCGTGATGGAGGACACGATCTGGCTGATGAGGCGGTTCAGGTTGGTGTAGGTGGGGCGCTCGATGGCCAGGCTGCGGCGGCAGATGTCGTAGATGGCCTCGTTGTCCACCATGAAGGCGCAGTCCGAGTGCTCCAGCGTGGTGTGCGTGGTCAGGATGGAGTTGTAGGGCTCCACCACGGCTGTGGAGACCTGGGGGGCTGGGTAGATGGCAAACTCCAGTTTGGACTTCTTTCCATAATCCACGGAGAGGCGTTCCATCAGCAAGGAGGTAAATCCAGAGCCGGTGCCGCCGCCAAAGCTGTGGAAGATCAGGAATCCTTGCAGCCCAGAGCAGGCATCGGTCTAGAAAACAAAAGTGAAACAGCAGGGGCTGAAAAAGGTGGAAATGACTGCCATGTGAGCTCATCCTGAGCTGAAGGAGTGAGCAGCCACAGGCAGTGTACAGCACTGATTGCATGTCAAGTTTTCCTGGTGATAATTCCAACCTTTGCTTCCCTCACCATCTCAACTTATGACACAGGGACCTGCCCAGGCTTCTCTCTCTCTGAACTTCACACTGCTCTGTTATTCTAGCTGAAACCAGCACTGTGCAACTGCATAATCCACCCTTCAGTATCAGTATTGGGGCTGTAGGGCTGTGCTGATAATTAGAAATTACACATTCAGAACCACTTTATAAAAACACCTGGAGGCATGCAGATGAGAAGTGAACTGCTGGGCTTCTCTCTTCCCAGATATCATCTGTATGACTTGCACTCTCTTTTCTGAAACTTAGGCATCATTTGCAATTAACAAGCTGTTAGTTCTGCCCTTCTTTCTTCTGCAGAGTCCAAACTGCTGTTTTTTCAGAACTAGTGGGACTTACCAGCTTACGGACACGATCCAGCACCATATCAATGCTTTCCTTGCCAATGGTGTAGTGGCCACGGGCATAGTTGTTGGCTGCATCTTCCTTCCCAGTGATCAGCTGTTCTGGATGGAAAAGTTCCCTGAAGGTGCCAGCCCGTACTTCATCTGAAGAAGAAAGAGAAATTGTACAGGTATGCTCCAGTGCCAACAAATTCTGGTTGTTGCTGGCATCAATGCATGCTCTCAGTCACAGGAGCTCATGATGCCAAAAGACAGATGTTGATGGAGAGAGAAATGTCTCCAGAGCATTTTTTCATGGTTGCATTTGATTGATTTGTGGTGCATCCTCAATCCAGCCACTTATCTTGTTATGAGCTTCAGTGATAAGCACAGCCTGCACCCACAAGTTCCCAGAAAAAAAAAACAAAAAAGTGTGAAGAAATTCAGGTATCCCAATTTTTAGACATTCTTCTGTTATTGGAGGGAAGCAGTCAGGCTCCCACTTTGAATCCAAACTGAAGGAAAGCAGAAGTTGAATGGCAAAAATATCATGATAAACAAACCTGAAACTTAAATATTGATGCAAAGGGAAGTTGTGCACCACATGTATCAGCTATTAAACTGCTGGGGATCCTTCTGTTCCTATGTTTATAACACTTGTGACAGACTCTGGCATCCTGTGCCACAAGAAAATTAATTTTATGCTACCTGGTGGTAGCCCAAGGTACAAAGGGCTGCATTGTGTCAGTGAAGACTGGTGGCACACCACGGTGATATGAGGAAAAGCAATCTCATCTCCACTTTGCATTTTATTTCTGTACTGACCTACCACAGTTGGTTCCAAGTCCACCATGACAGCCCGTGGCACGTGCTTCCCAGTGGCTGTTTCGTTGAAAAACGTGGTGAAAGAGTCGTCAGAGCTGAGTTTATCTGGCAGGTCCTTGAAGGTGCCATCGGGCTGGATGCCATGCTCCAGGCAGAAGAGCTCCCAGCAAGCATTTCCTATCTGCACTCCAGCCTGGCCCACGTGCACAGAGATGCACTCACGCTGAGGGGAGGAGAAAAGGCAGGGTCAGAAAAAACAGTGTACCCCAGCTCTCCTTATCCCAGGGTTACATTTTCCCAGTGTATTGCTTTTCCAAAAAATCAGTGAGTTGTCACTGTCAGCTGGTCATTTGGTTGTTCAGCCCCATCACACAAAGAGACTGCACAGTTCTTTATAAAATTGAGATCTCTGTGCTCTACTATAAAAGAGTCAGGAAAAAAATTCAATTCCACAAACCCCACCTTTCTTCCTGGACTGGCCCTGCTGAGGAGCACATCCAGTTTGGTTTATTTTTACTCCTGGCTGGAACCTGACACAGCCATGTGGCATCCTTCACCCTTATGTAACCCAAGGCAGGTGATGTCTTTTGATCCTTCTACCCTCTGATAGCAGGCTAGCGTGGTGTAGTGGTTTAGACTTGTTAATTTTAATATACTTTGGGGTTTTTTTGTGAGATAGGAGTAAGAGTAGAAGGAAGATAGGTTTAAAACTTAAAGAGTGTAAATAAAAATTTTATTAACAACATAGAAGAATAACAAATTTAGAATAAAACTTTTAGACCACCCCTTCTTTCCTCTCCTACATTTATTTCTGTAAATGCCCTCCTCTAAGTACCAATTAACACAAAACCAGCACACATGGAAACTTGAAAGAGCTGCTTTCACCTAAGGAAATTATTTCAGATTGTCTTGGCTGAAACAAATGTTCCTTCCAGCTGCTGAGCAGACATTAATTTTATATCATGGGTCCATTGCTTGTCAGGCAGTGCCATTGCAGTATAGTGTATTTGCATGATTTCCAGCACTGTTTCTGTGGCAGCCAGGAGGAGAAAACTGTGTAACACCAGGCTAAAGTAGGCAGGAGTCAGTTGCTCCAAAACCCTGTACAGGAGCATGAAATGGTGCTGGATTTCATAAGTTCACAAACAGAATTATAAAGCAAATACCTCTGGGTTAGTCCCAACAACTGCAACACTGGGTGTAGTGGAAGGCATTTTGTTGAGGAGAGAGTGGTTTCAGGAATGTGGATTTTTTCAGATTTGGTTTCTTATTTGGAGCAACTAAAGCTGCCTGAGTTCTGGTTTTGTGATCTCCAGGGCCCTTTCTATACCAGGGAGTTAAAAAAAAAAGCCAGCACTGAACACTTGACTGTGATCTCCTGTGCTGATTGATAATTCAAAAAAACTGGCACAGGTTTGGTTTAGGCCAGTTAATATTTTTCCAGACAATGCTTGGGCTCCATGCAGAAAGCAGCCAATTGTCAGGAATGGTTTCCAGTGAGCAGCTCACTGACCATTGCCAGGCTTTGGAAGGGAAGGAGAATTGAGATGCCCTGCTGTGAAAGAGGCCTGGCTTTAAGGGCAGAGGATGCTCCCCACCCATTCTTGTTTTGTAATATTGCATTTAGAGGCAAACAATGGCACTATTGAATCTGACCAGTTAATTTACTTTTTAAATTAAATTCTGTACTGCTTACCCACCAAAATCATTCTGTGACCTGAGAATGAAATGTATCCTCCCCAAAAACTAAGTTTTCAGTCACAATGTGTGACCAGCAACATCTCTGGAACAGTGTTCTCTTCACAAATTGGCACATATTTGTGTTTAGGAAACATAACTGAAGACATTTTTTCAGAAGCAGATAGAATTTCAAAAGTCATCACTGCCCCAACTAGTCATCCCCAGCAGTTCAAATGAACACAAAAGCTCAATTTAAATCTTTCAATCAATGAAATAAATTATTTCTATTCAGTACTAATTTCTAAGCTGCTGACTCTGCAAATGCATGTGCTCTCAAGTGCTCTTGCACAAGCCAGTTTTGTCTCAACTGAGTTGTGTAAAAGTCTCTGAGTTATTTGAGTGACAATGGGGCTTCATCAGTCAGTGTGTTGCAATCTGGAGGATTACTCAGGAGACACTGAAAGCATATTTGGTCTTAGAAAATTCAATTAATGCTGACTTTCCACAGGGCAGGCTCCTGCCTTTTCTTTCAAATCCCAGGGTGAATCTGGCAGCAAGAAAAAAATAAGGAAAAAGAAGGAAAGGAAAAATATTTCTTTCCATTTCAAACACAGCAATGAGGCCAGCTGGCTTTTAGAAAGAATATCTTTTAAAGCAAAACTACAATTACAAGTCAAGCAATATTTTAGACCTAAAGAGCTGCTTTGCTCACTTCTTCAGGTCTGTAGAGGAATTGGTCTGGTTTTTACAGACAGAACAAGTGAATGCTGCCTTAGGAAGTTAATATTGTAAAGTTTTGTATAGGATTATAGTAGAAGACTTTCCAGATTGAGTTTTCAGCTGCTGTAGTTTGAAATCCTGCTTTTTGAGCCATTTCATCTTCTCCTACCCCAGCAGTAATTTAGAAATATTCTGCCAAAGAGAGAAGATAGTGAAAAAGAGGTTTCTGATTTTGCATAGTAAACAGCATTAAAATAGATGCCAGACTTTTAGCAGGGAAGAGAGTGGCCCTTCAGTGTCACAGACAGAGTAAACTGATCTTTACATGATATTTTAATTTGGAGTCTATTCCAAACTCATGTTTCACATCCCACCACTAATGTACCAGGGCTGGTCTAACAAAGAAATGGTAAAAAGGGCCAGATCCCTTTTGAAACTAAACCTGGGACAGCTTTGACTCTTAAAAAAACAAAGCTGGCTCCAGGATTTAGTGGAAAAGGCAGAGTTTAGTCTTCCAGCTGCCCCACAAACATGCTCACTTCCCTGGGCCTGTGGAAGTATTTTGCCTGTGAAATGAGCTGGCAGAAAGTTCTTCCTCTGCACCAAAATTAGACTCAGTGCTAGAGATATACTGGGGTACAAGGTAAAATGGATTTTTTCACATTCTAAGAGGTCTTGAGAGATTTCTACAAATTTATAACAAACCCCCAAGACTTATAAACAATAGCATTTTGTCACTTACTTAGACACATGCATATATAAAAGGATTCTTGGACTCCAAAAACATATATGCATACCCTGTATAGCTATGGACAGTATAGCCATTGGGGCTAAATTAATTTAAAACAGACACATAGGTAAATAATTTTTTCAGTTTATTTGTTAAAAAAATTATCTCATATGAAAATGAACTGGTGTTGAGAAAATGTGGTCACAACAGAAAGTACCAAACAGCTAAGAGTCCACATCTAATTTATCTTGTAATTCCACTCATTAGGGACTCTCTGAAGAAAACCTAATGCTGTAATGCTTCAGTGAGATTTTCTGCACTGCCTTCCCATCTTCTTATGTGGTAAGTGGTGTGTGAGGTCAGGGTTTTGTGGCAAAACCGACTGATGACAGCAGCAGACCTCCCCTCACCCACAGCCCTCCCAGCCCCCCTTGCCATGGTGCTCCCACATGCCCCTTACCATGGTGTCTCCAGAGGAGTTTCCCCCCTTTGGGATCCCTGGTGTGTGCTGGAGCCTGGCTCTGGGCTGCAGGGCAGCAGGAACCCTGTGGCACCTGCTGCTGAGCTTCAGTGTCACAGTGCTGGGGGGAGAGGTCACCCTGCTGCTCCAACACCCTCCTGTGCAAATCCACCCACTCAGAGACACCCCAGGCTTCAAACTCAGCACATCCAGGCTGGGCATGCTTGTAATTTGGAGTGTGCCCATGTAACACTGTGCTTTCTCCCACCTCAGGAATTTACATCACCTGCAGCACACACACGTTAGTGCAGCCACCTCCACTTTGTGCTTCTGCACTAGTTCACCCCTGGAAAGCAGCAGCTTCTCTCACCAGAGAAATCCTCCTGTTTGCAGCCCCTAGGTAACAAAGAGGAAGGCACACTTATTTGCTTGAATCTGTGCTATGTACCCCCAGACTTTGGAAATGTACTGTTTATGATGCTGTTTAATCAGATAGACAACTCCTAAAATGTAGGTTGATCTATTCTGACCTTATGATATTAATAGATTTTTCTGCAACTGTTTGGCAACCAGCATAGAAGTATCTTCTTTAGCACCTGCATTTTAACAGTGAGAAGTAGTTCATACTGGTTTAAAAAACTCACTTTGGTATAGTCTTCATTTTGCTGTTCTTTACATAAATCTGCAAATCATTACTCTTTTGGCTGGGAAAAGCTACAGAGCCATAATTTCTGGAGCCATAGTTGTTTTTTAACAAAGAATTTCCATGATGATTTCCATCTGTTGTTTTGTTTAAGCTGAATCTCAAAGTTGTTCAGAAAACCATCAGATCATTGCTTTGAGACTAAGGAATAGGTTGCCCTAGTGTTCCTCTTCCAGTGGAAGTGGTAACATTCCAGACAAGCTCTGGTGCTCTGGACAATCTGAAATATTAATGCTCACAGCTTCAGAGAATTAGGAAAAATTCTCACTTTGAGCAGTCCACCACCCAAAACCTCTTAGGCACACTTTGACTCAATGTATCAGATCTAGCAGCCTTGAGCTCTGAAACAGGTTTGTGAATTACTAAATTATTTGCAATTTAGTCCTTTGTGGGCATTTTCTCTGCCAGTGGGAGCCCATAGAGACATGAGGTAGATAAGGCCTGGACCTGGATTCTTGGAAAATAAGTCATCTTGATGGATGCTGGCATTCAGTCTCTGGGCAGATGGTGAGCTGCTGTATGAAACCTAAAGCCTTTTTCTCTAATTAAAAGATAGACACATCTCTGAAAACAGCATTTTTGAATAATCCAGAACTCAAAAGTGCTGTTGCACTGGTTTAACCCCAGCTGGCAACTGAGCACTGGATCAGAAGAGTCAGAGAGAACCTGTGAGTAGAGGTACAGTTTAACACACAAAGCAGAAGCTGTGCACACAAGCAGAGCAAACCAAGGAGTGGATTCACACTTCCCGTGTGTTCAACCACAACCAGGACAGCAGGGCTCCATCACTGGCTCTGGAAGACAAACACCATCACTCTGAATGTCTTCCCCTTTCTCCTTCTTCCCCCAACTCAATATGCTGGGCAAATCTGCTGGAGATTGAAATACATCTAAGAGGCAAATGAAGGACAGCTAAATGCTTTCTCTCCTCTACTGGATGTACATCACTCCCTCCCTGATGAGAGGTAAGTTAACAGGTTGGTTACTTACAACAGTGTCAGAATCATGGGTTATTTTAGAACATTATTGTGCCATTTTACAAAGCAGTGCACTCATTAAGTCCTGACGTGATCACACAAAATCCTCTTTTCATTTGGGACATCTGTAAGTCTTTTCATTTCCCATTATAATACCTTCCTCAGAAAGTGAATGAGGATCCAAACACTTTCCCTGTGTTCCCTGTGTAACTGTTTTCTGTCAGTCTATTGCCACCTGCTGGGAGAACCAGCAGCATCTCATTTCAGGATTTCTGAACTTCCCAAGTCTAGTAATTAAGTACTTGTATAACACTACTACATTGATAAAATACTGGTTTTCAGGCATTTCCCCTGAAACAGAGAACTCTGTTACATATTTTACTTCTTATTTGTAGCGTTTTCTCCCCTATTATAGTAAAGTCAGAACTGTAATTAGTTCTAATTTAAAGATACATTAATCTAATAATGATGAATACCAGGTATTATTCTGGGTAGTATTGGTCTTGGCCATCCCAAAATGCAGACTTACACCCTACCAACAGCATCAGTGGATTAGTTCTCATCAGATTCATACAGAAGACATCCTCTACTTAATTCAAATCTGCTGAAACTATGAAACAATGTGAAACAATTCTGGAAAACTTTTATATACTTTGTAGTGAGTGTATCAATACAATAAAAACCATTTTTTTATATATATATATATACTCAGTCACAGCACAAACAAGCAACTCTACAAAGAGGTAAATCAGTAGTCACTTTATTATAAAAATTAGATACTGCAGTTTTAGTATTAATTGCAAAAAAACCCTGATAGCTTATTTCTGCCTTCTTGATCCCTCATGATGAATTAAAAACAATATAAATTCTAAATCAGTTGTGCTCCAATAAAGTCAAGGTTCCCAACACACACTTAAAATAAAGTTGAATGTTAAAAGTCCTGGTAAATGACACTTAACAGCATTCTAAAAACTATGTATGGCCTGCTGAAACCACTGGCCCAAACCATCCTCCAAAACAGCATCTCTGCCATCCAGCTAAAAATGATGCCAGGAGATTACAGCAAAAAGTGTTCATTACCTAACAGTCACTTTGATAAGAATTTGAGCTGACTTCAGGGTGAAGTTTGCCATTTCCTTAACTGGCTTACAAAAGGCTTAACCTGAGGCCTTGCAAGGCAGGGGGGCAGAAGACTCCTGGTCATTTCTTGGAAGAGCTCAGCTCCAGACAGAGCTTCTCTGTTTTGTTCTACCTGATTTCACATCAAGTGTTGGTTTCAGTGCTGTAACTCCACTTACTGTTGGGTTACAGGAATCATTTAGCAACATCAAAGGCCACTCTTCCCTGTGCGTGCAGAGTATATAAGAAATTATTCTTTTATATGGAGAAGCACTAAGTGCTACTTAACCTGGTGTAGAGTCCTGGCAGAGACAAAAACTTTGGGGAGGGATATGGGATTGGTTTAAGGTTTAAGAACTCTTGAGACAACTAGGCAAGGTCATTACTGCACTCATGAATAACCTGCCTGAGTTTGTGTGACAATAATGCTGGAGTGTAGCTCTTTTTGGGGTAATTTAAGATGAAAAAGACAACTATTTTTAGTAGTGAAGGTTAGATCGTTTGCAAAGTGCCCCAGCAGGCAGCAAAACCTCAGTCACACAGAGTCTGAGGGTACCAACAGGCCCATGGGTGTGAAGAAAACAGGAAAAACCTTGGAGTATGGTTATTGCTAGAGACAAAGGGCACTGCTGCTGTGAGACACCACACTGGCATCTGCACTGGCTACTTCTCTCTTTTGGTGTGGTCCCACCAAAAAGGCTGCTCTGACAACATTCTGTAGTTTGGGCTGCCATCAGTGAGTTCACACCCTTTTGGCACAGGTGCTGAGGATGATGACAGAGGCAAATTTGTCTGTGGCCTCTCACCAGTGCTCTGTTAGGCCAGTGCTCCCTCCTTGGAATTTACCCTTTGTCAGTTGATGACAGATGGATGAATGGATGGAGGAGAAATTAATGTTCTACCTCAAACCTCCAATTTCTGCCCCACGTGGTCAGAAATGGGGTTGGTCTGGTGACAAATCTGCCTATGTGCAATTTTCTTACCACTGATCTGGGGGAGGTCTTGTGATGTCAGAGAAGTATCTCTTTCTATAAAAAATAAACTTTTGTTCTGAATGGATTGCTAAATGACTCCCGTCTAACCCAGGACTTTGGATACTGGGGACTTGGGGAACAATTCTAGTTATACAGAGAGACTTTTTGACATCTACACAAACAAAGCAAGAGGTAGGGAAAGAGTAAAACAAAGCAACAACTTCAGTTGTTCAACTGAAGACAAAAACATAGAATATAATTGTAAAAAATAAATCTATTTCCTTACCACCACCACCACCAAGTGCTTCTAAGAATGACTATACATCAGGCAAGCACTAAGTGCTGTAATTTGCATTTAAGAAGAGTAGATACAGCAGAACAGTCTTTGTGGCCCACCCACCTCATCTTTCTGGCTTAAATATGATTAAAATCCAGTGTGCCTGTCCAAAGAGGCAACAGTCACAAGAGGAATCATGGCTTTCAAAATGCAATAGGCTTTACTTTCTCTAGTGTTTTTCTTCCATGTGCTTGTCCTAAATCCCATGCTGCAGGAACTGGGCTTTTCAGATGTCTTCAGGCAAAACAGAATATTCCCCTAACCACTGGTACTCTGTTGCCTTTTACAGTTATGGCTCCAGGAACACCATTGCACTTGTTCAGAGAACTGCTCAGCATTTGCAAGGATGAGAACTTCTTCCATTGTTCATAACTGGCTACACAACTCTCACTCAAGAGACATCCAAAGCAAAGTGTTTGAAAAGGAGCATTCTTATTCAGTTGCAGATATGGAAGGAGTGGCTTTACTCTAGTGTTGGACAGGACCAAGCAAAATGTCAGGAATACTTGTTGTGGCTTCCAAATTCATTTCCCTGTCTGAAGAAATTCCAGGAGTCCACAGGGGGTCATCTCAGATTTCTACATTTTCTGGTAAGATCCCCAAAACAAGGTGACACTTTCAGTGGAGGAAGACACTTAGTCTCGAATTGGAGGCCTGTGGATTGGAGAAAGCACAGCTGCCCAAGCCTGTCTGAAGAGCTGGACCAGTTTGTAAATGAATGGCAGTGATGTGGGAGAAGCTGCAAAGCAGAACAAAAAGGTAAAACTTACCAGGTAAAATTTACATTCACTAAACATATTAAGAAAGAACTACCCCCAACCAGAGTTAATAAAAACCTAGTTCTCTTCCTTCCTTTGCTGAGGAAAAGGCTGAGACTAGGACAGCTCTGCCTCAGAGTCTGTTCCTTGTCTACTGGAAAGAGTATATCTACTGGAAAACAGAATTTGTGGAGCTTCACCTTTCTCCATGGACTGCAACTGGAAACATTAGACACACTAAGTTCCTAGTCATCCCAGATTTTGTGTCTCCCTGAGACATTTACACAGACCTAATTTATTACAAGCAACTAATTTCTTCTCCATAGCCCTAACAAAAATTTGAAAAATTGGAAATCTTAATCCTATACCTGGGTCTAATCTCACCACCACCAGGTACAGCAAAAAAGTAGCCAAGAGCATCTTCTTGTAAGGAAGTAAATAGAAATGGTTTGACATGGACCTCAGTGCTCTACGTAGCAATGTCAACATGGTCAGGAGCTTTTGGGACAGCACTCCTGGAAAACAAAAACAGAAAGGCTGTTAGGGCAAAAGTAAAGTTTAAAAAGCAATCACACAGATATAGACAAAAAGAAACTAAGACACTGGAAGCCTGACTGCATGGGAGTTGGGTTGGGTTTGGGGTTTTTATATAACATGGAACAGAGAAACAGTACAATTTTGTAATACAATTCATTATACTTCTTTTAGGCATCTACTTTACTACAATATGATCTTACACCACAGTAGTGCCAGCTTCTGTCCTGGGAGAAAACATCAAGTGATTTACGTTCTGGAGAAGAAGCACTACTTTAAATGCTAGACAGGCTTTGTTCTACTTTGCAACTGTAAATGGAAATGAAGCAAACTGTACACAGAGCCAACAAAACGTGCCCTAAAAGGATTGCCAAGTAGTCTTAGTTTTCCTTTTTTACCTTAAAAAAACCCTCCAAAACCCCCAGAGTGCTTTTGATCCTGGACATTAATTGTCATTTCTTGATGTTGGCAGAGACTATACATGCTTTGCAAAGCTATCACCAAGTCTTTCATTTCCTGCTGGGATACACAACGGGAGTTTCTGTCCTGTTTATCATGGCAATATTCTAAATACATAGTTAATACCTGCAAACTAAACTGCAAAAAAGCAGCACAAAGAAGAGAGGGAAAGCCCACCCAGAAGCGTTTCTGCGGCCGGGTCTTGCTGCTCCTCAGCAGCTGGGCGTGTCTGCTGGCGCTGAGCCCAGCGGGCGCGGCTCTCCAGGACGGTGCCGAGGAACTGCAGCTGTCGCTGGCTGTCGAGCACGGCGCAGCCCCGCACCAGCTGCTCCGCCCCCTCGAAGCGCCCCAGCGGCAGCAGCACCTGCGCCAGGTACAGCTCCAGCAGCGGCCCCAGCTCCGGCAGCCTCTGGTTGGCCTGGGCTCTCAGCCAGCTGCTGCCCGCCTCCAGCATCACCTGCGGCTCCCCCACTCTGCTGTACAGCAGGATGCTGAAATGCAAGGGAGAAATATGAGAAAACCACAAGTCTCTGTCGAAGCTGACATCCCTGACAGCTAGGGCAAGGTATGAGTCAGGGTCTGCATCGAAAGAGTGAATTCTGAGGCAGACAGCAGGTGCAGCTGTCGATGACTTGATCACCACGGAGCAATCTTGCAGGCATGCTCCAGCACACATAACAGGCCTGTACCAGATCTCACACCAGGCAAAGTAAAAATATCACATAATACCCAAGCCTGGCCTGCTGTTAAACCTAATGCAAACCCTGTATGTTTATCTGACAGCAACAGACAGAAACTCACCACAGCTCCAGCACTTTTGGAGGCAGATGTTCAGGTTCATGGTAATACTGTAGGACCCAAGACAGAACTTCTCTCCACCGGTTCATCTCGGCCAGCGCCTGAATCCCCACAACACAAAGGGAGCATTTCACTTCTGCAAAACTGGTAAGAACAGACACCTAAATAAGTGCTTCTTACAACCACATCTCCCCTTGCATCCCTTCCAGCGAGCTTCAGGGCAGCCTAGGTACTCCACAGGTCTCTGGCAGCTGCTTCCCCTCCTTCTCCTCTATTTGTCCCCTACAAAAAGGCAAATTCGACCCCCGAGGATATGCACTGTGACCGCATCTGAGAGAACGAAGGGAAGGCACAGCCCGTTTCCCTCAAACAGGCAGAGATGAAGCATGTTAATACTGACAGGATAAAAGAAAGGATAGCTGTAGGGTCATGGAGCAGCACAGCCAATGCTGCAAATGCAGGAGGTGCAGTCCAGGAGGGGAGCCTGCACTGTTCGGGCTGCTGAACCGAACTGCCTCACGGAGATTTTTGTTGCCAAATAATTATTATGCTGTTTGTCCACCCCAGAGCGGGGCAGGCATGGCCTGAAGCTCGAAGCCAGCCTGGCGCCGGTGCGGCACGGAGCAGCGAGCGCTTTCACCGCGTCCCCCGCCCGCCGGCAGCGCTCGCACCTCTCGGGGCCGGGATCCGGACCGGGGCCGGGGCCAGTGCCGGCTTCGGAGCCAGGCCCGGAGCCCAGGCTGTCGCAGCCCGCCTCGCAGCGCTCCAGGGCGGCGGCGAAGTCGCGGTGCAGCACCAGCAGATCCGCCGCCTCCTCCAGCAGCGCGGCCGCCGGGGCCCAGGCGGGCGGCTCGGCCCTCATGGCCGCGCCGGGAGGGCTCTCCCCGGCCCCGCACGGCTCCGGCTCCAGCGCTGCCACCGCCCCTGCCGGGGCCCGGCTCCGCTGCGCTCGGGCAGGCGCCGGAAAGCCGCCCAGAGGCGCCCGGCAGCGGAAGGGCCGCCCCGGAGAGCATCCCCCGGGCCCGCGGGCCGCCGGGACCTGTAGTCACCGCTGAGGGCGGGCCCGGGGCAGCGGGGCTGGAGCGTCTGTGACGGGGAGAGACGGAGGGAGCTGGGTGTGTGCAGCCTTGGGGAGAGACGACTGAAGGGAACCGCCTTAATGTGCATAAATACCTAAAGGGAGGTGCTAAGATACAGGCAGGCTCTGCTCTGTGATACCTAGCGATAGGATACGAGGCAACGCGCAGAAACTGACGCACCAGGGCAGGGGGAAGAACTTTTTTCCTGTGCGGTGACCGTGCCCTGGAACAGATTTCCCAGAGAAGGTGCGGAGTCTCCCTCAGTGGAGATATTCCAGAATCGCCTGGATGCAACCCTGTGCAGGGAGGTGGCACTAGATGACACTGCGGTCCCTTCCAGCCTGATCTCCGCTATGATCAGCGGGGTCTCGAGGGGGACCGAGATCGGTGCCCGTCCGTACCAGAACGCGCTTCCTTCATCTTCATCTTCCTCCTCTGCCGAGGGAAGGGACCGAGCCGGCGCTGCAGCTCGGCTGCTCTGCCCGAGGCCGCCGGGAGTCAGCCCAGCCTCACAGTGTCCCAGCCCAGCCCCGGCAGTGTCCCAGCCCTCCCGAGCCCGGCCCGGGGCCGGCAGAAGCGGTTCGGTTCGGTGCTAACGGGGGAGCCGTGAGGGATGCTCCCCGCTCGGTGCTCCCATCCTTCCTCCTTCCTCCGGGCACCTCTCCCCAGGCACGCCGTGCCCGCAGTTTTCAGCACATTACGCTTTGTTAATGCGTCTCCAGCAGTACCCGGCAGGCAGCGATTCGCGTTCTCCTGCCGGTGTTATTTGAAAACAACAGGGTGTCTTGGATACGGGGTAATTACGGCAGTCATTGCAAACGCTCCTCAAAAATGGATCTCTACAGGAGATACAGGATTTATTTATCTTGTAATCTTTTTAAACAACCGACACATTTATCTGTGCCCCTACGATAATTATTCAATTAAAAATCAAATAGGCTAACACAAAACATGCTAAAGAGTGAAACACATAATTTCAAGGGGATGTTCTGTGCCATTTCGGTGTGGTGAATACGATTAAAAACTTGATCCGAGCTCTGTTTTTCTAGGTAGGTGTTTCCAGGAGGCAGGGCCATGTACCTGCCCCTCTCGGAGAAGCAGAAGCACTCAGCAGCAGCTTTTACACAGTAGTGCATCGGGGTTGGCACACCGCCCTTGACTGTGGGAAGAGGTTCCTGAAGGATTCGGGCTGGCTGAGGTGAAACCACTGCACAGAAACATGTGAAAGGAAGGGCCCAGCAGCAAGCCAAGGCAGAGGTAAAGGTGTTTCAGACTTGGTCTGTTGCTCGGTGCTTGCAATTTAGAAAACATTCCTTTTTGGGAACTACAAGTCCCAAAGTGCACTGTGGGAAGAACGTGCCTCGTACCAGCCAGTGCCCAGCACAAATTCCCAAATATGGATAAGGAATCAAGTTCGAAAAAGACTCACACTGGCTGGATGCTCCTCACTGAGACTCAGAAAAGGAGCGAGACAGCACAAAAACAAGGTGAGTGTGCGTTCTGCAAGGATGCTGTTCGAGGATTTCTTTCATGGGGGGCAGCCAGTAATGTTCTATCCCTTAGAAGGGCAACACAGCACTGCTCTGGTGATGCTTGCAGTGGGTGTCGTGGTCGTAGAGGCAGCTTTTGGAACCGGGCTGTTGTTTTGGGTGGGGGAATGAGCTGCAGGAGCAGCTGTGCCACAGAGTGAGTCAGAACCTGCTTCCCCGCAGATGCACCCGATGAATAAAGACCTATGGAAAGGAAATTGATGCAGTTATGTTCGAGGCTGGGAAGGGTCAGCGAGAGGTAGGAGTTGCTCTGAACAGCAGCTCATTATGAATTGCTGTGTGTGGCTTTGTAAGAAGCCAAGGTGGACAAGCAGCCTTCTAGTAACAGTAATTACAGGTTAAATTAATTTCTCTGTTAGGCATGGTAGAATGTTTTTGTAGTTCATCCCTCTTCCTAGAGGGGACAGTGTGGTGCCTTGAAGGCCAACCCTCTTGCAGCTCTCTGACCTGCAAATAACACTCTGTAATAGGATTGCTTAACTTCAGGCCAGGAACAATTACCTATTTTACCAGCAATTTGTTAGCAAGCAAAATGAAATCATCCTGAAATAGAATCACCTTCGTGGAGATGAGAGATGCTCGAGCTCCATTGTCGGGCACACGTGAAGCCTTGGCCGGGGCAGCCCCAGCTCCTGCCTCTGTTTCTCCCCCCGGCAGGCAGGCAGAGTCCTGCTGCAGCTCAGACGCTGTGTGTGGATGCTCACACTGCTGCTGGCTGACGTCAGGTGCAGCTGGTCATCCCAGCACCCTCCTCCTGCTATGTAGGGTCATGGAGCAGCTCAGCCTGCACTGCAAATGTAGGAGGTGCAGCCCGGGAGGGGAGCCTGAGGCTGCTGGGGCTGCTGAACCGGATTGTCACATGGATACTTGCTGCCAAATAAGAGTGATGCTGTTTTTCCATCTTTCCTTGAGTGGGAGCAGCTTAATTGTCTTAAAGCTGGAAGGGTCCTCTCGTACTTGAACCAGCAGGGCAATTTTTCCTACTACACAAGCACTGGAGAAAAGCAGTTTGCTCCTGGATAACAATTTCTAGTAACCAGAAAAGCTGGAGTTAAATGGACTTGCTGTCAGTGTCAGGTAGTGGTTTTGGTGTCCTGGATGGGATGTCCATGCTCATCTCATTGCCTTTTATATGAAGTCAAGGAGGTTTTTTTCCCTCGCAGCCATCCTGATTTTGTATAGGAGAAGAAAAATGAGTTCCAGCACTTGTTTGTGTGTGCATCACCTGTGGATTTACTGGCTCCCCTCCTCCCTCTCCTGTCAGGCAGTTTGAGGAGAGTTTAGAGTCACAGGCACCTGTGACAAGGCCTCCTGAGGTAAATCTCCTCAAGTGTTAATCCAGATCTGACCAGCACACGGTCACAGGGCCAGAGGACTGGCAATCAGTCTTTTTCTGTTGTCTCTTCTGTGTCAGTAGGCTGTTAATAGGAGATTAGCAGCATTAGGGAGACTTTGAGCTAGAAATGGTGAGGCCCTGTGATTTGATTTGAAGAGAAAGAAACCCTCCCACGCTGGTGTAAGGACAAACAGAAGAGCTGGAAATTGTAACAGCATTACAAACACACCTGAGGAGAGCATAGCCTCTAGGAAAGATGTGGGAGCTCTGGAGCACCTCATAGCTCACCAGCAGTAGTTTAGCAAAGCAATGAGGTCCATGGAGACCTCAGGTCCCAGCGTGCAGCACTTTGTTCTTACCACCACACGCTTTTGTTTGACTCTGGCGAGACCGTGCAGTGCTGCAATCTGTAATTCACTTGTAATTTCCATCAGAAGTAAATCCTCATTAAATATGAAGCTGGCTGGCTGCAGATCCCTTCAATTAGCCCAGATTCAGGGCTTCCCTGGCTGCTGGCAGTCTGCAGAGCCTGGGGCTGGGTGAAGGTGAACGCTCTCTGGCTGTGCTTTGAACAGATGGCCCATGGTGATGCTTCCTTATCTCACTGAGAATTGTGGCACAGCATCAAACCTGGTTTTTGTGTCAAAAATAGAACTGGATAGAGGAGACTCACCTGATTTTTTGAGCCCACCTGCTGATGTTCCTTGTCAGTGTATTTAAATGCATAGTGTCTGATTTTGGATGTACCCAAACCTATGTAAACAACAGGTGAGGATGGTACAAGGCAGGAAAAGACAACTACAGGGGCAGCCACAACCACAGTCCAACTTGGGGATATCACATAAAATAAAAGAGCAAACCTCTGTTTCAACCTTCATCACAGATGCACAAACACTGCATGAGGTGTAAAGACTGGAAGTTGGGAAAATGGAAACACAGGGCTGTGTTCACAACTTGTCAAAACTTGAGTTTTACTCAGATAATAACCAAACCTTTCCAAAGCAAAGGGCAATTTTTCTTTTCTTCATAATCAAACAAAATACTCGCCTTGGCAAGGCGGCTGTCAAAGAACAGCAGCAGTTACTTTGATTTAATTGTTACTGTTATAATAGTCATAATTAGTGCTGGGTGGGGCATTTCATAGCTGTAAGGTGACCAATTTGGTTTAGAGGCCTAAGGCATCTTCTTTTCTTCAGCTAGTTATTATCTGTGAGAAAATACCCAAGCCTGTCATCACTGCGGGTCAATTACACCCTGTTTGCCTAGCACAGCGTCTCTTTGCTCATTGCTTTAGAGTCACAACCCCTCTAACAGTTAATACCTCTTCTCAAGGCCCAACTTGCCAAAATCAACTCTCATCCACTGGTCCCCACCTTTCCTCTTTTTTCAAAAGCGAGCCTTGTGCTCTCATGACTGGGAGAAAGGCTTGGCAGTGTGAATCCTGGAACTATTTGTACCACAAGGCAAACAAGGTGATTTGAGAAATGGTTCTTCTCCTTTTTAACCTAACTTCCTGACATCTCAGTATTTCGTTTCACAGTGTCTGTCAGTCATTTACTGTGATCTCTGTTAATTATCTATACAAGCAGGCAATGCATCTTCTGCGTCTCGAATTGGAAATTTCAGAATATACTACAGAAATTAACACACACTTTTTCATCTCAGTCTGCTGGTCCTGGCTCTTGTCTGGCCAGGTCTTGTGGTGCTCACCAAAGCCATGATGCAAGGTTGCTTTAGGAAAGCCAGCAGTGCTGCAGAATTGTGTGGTGGCAGTGCCTGAGCCTTGAGAAATCCCCTGGGAAGTGGCTGTGTGCTGGTGCAACCTCTGTGTCTTGTATTTCATGCAGAGCATCCCCTGTGTGACCCTCTGGCTGCAGTGGGCAGAACTCCCCTGCTTGTTGTTTTTTGTGCTTGTGAACTTGATATAGTAATTAACTGGTGATTGCTTTTTTTATCAACCTGCATGTGAGCTCTTTTTTTTTATGCAGTTGATGAATGTGCAGCACCTTCCTTTTGGATTTCTCCTCTCCTCTGGAAGATCTGTGTGCTATTTCAGGGTCTTGCTGGTTTGGGAGCTGTGCTTACACTGTGTGTAGGATTGTCTCAAACAGTGTATTGGCCTTCATTTCCCTGATGAACTGCTCTCTTTCCTCTGTACCTCCTGTACTTGCAGCTTCTTCTCATCTTTCTTGGCAACACCAGGTGCAGACAAAGGTAGGATTAGATGTCTAATTAGTTTATGTAGCCTTAGACATACGTGGTTACTTCTTGGCACTGGGGGAAGGGCAGCCCATGAGGAATCCAGCCCTTGACTCTCAGTGAGGTTTTCAGCTTTGGGAGCAGCCTGAGCCAGGCAGACTCAAGTCAGGCCAAAATTTTCTAGACACATTTTTGTTCCAGATGCCTGTTCAAGGAGGAAGTTGAAAACCCAGTCTGTATTACCAAATCTGAAATAATTTCTCATTTAATGTTAGATCCAAAAAGTTTATTTCCAAAAAATGACTCAGTGCAGACAGCCTGAAAGAACTTGCTTGAAACATGGCAGAAAAGCTACTAAGCTGTGATTAATATATTTTGGAACTACACTGTAGCTGGGACAAGTTGTATTTATAATATTTTTTTGCTTATTAAAGTAAACTTTAGGCTGTAGCTCTCCTGTCTCGCCATCCTTCAGCAGATGTAGCCAGGGGAACAGAGAGGATAATGTCATTGTCTTTCCTACCTGACAGAAGGCTTATTTGATTTGTAATTTCAGTTGTATTTATGGGGTGTTCCAATATATCCGAATGAAAAGAAATGGATGAGGGTAAAGCAAAGGATCAAGAGCTGTGTACACCAGGAAAATAAAATCACTCAAGAGCAAACAAATGGAAATGGGATTCATGAATGAGCTCTGACCAGACCTTCAAGGATGGAAAATGGGATGGGATTGGGAACTTAATTTTTGCTCTCAGGGATAGACAGATAGATAGAAATGTAAGCTGCTCTTACGTTTTCTCATGGAGTGTATTTGTGAGTGAGAGAGCTGCGTGCTGGTGTGAGCCTGGCACTCACAGTACAACCAAGTCATGAGGATGGAGGTCACTGTAAACACAGCAAGGTTAAGTGAAATAAGGCCATGAGGAGGTCATGGTGAATTTGAAAGGGAGAGTGGATGGGCAGACGTGACTGATGATAACTCTGGTGATTGGAAACAAAACCTTAAATAACTCAAATTTGTATTCAAGAACACTTGTCCGTGTCAGGACTCCACATCTGTCTTTCTGTGTCAGACCAAGCAGCCGTTCACAGGAGTTCACATTTCCAATGCACCCTGAGCTGCAGGAACAATACTCTGAGCTCCCCTCACAAAGCTGCCTCATTCCAAAACGTGTGGCTCACAAGGAGAAATTCAATACTAGAAAGATAGTCGAATAATTTTAGGAGATAGAATCACTGCATCCTAAATCCCCAAAGGAGCTGACTCTAAATAGTTTTAGCAAGGAAGCATGCTCTGTAAATCATTACCAAAAGTTAGGCTGAAAGCATTAAAACACTTTGTATAATAAGCCTTGATCTTCCAAGCCACCGTGGTTTATTTTCCTAAGCTTGCTGTGATCAAAGCAGGTTCTCTGGTGTTGCTATTCATGTGGCAATCGAAGATTCAGACTGGCCTGAAATAGGACAATCATGGAACTAAATCTCTAGAGCTGCCCGAATCATAGGGTTAAAAGAGGGCTGTGAAGTACTTAATAGGCTGCCTACACAGTGCTCAGCAAGTCAGAGGTTAACAAAGGACCTTATTATTTGAAAAGATAATTGAGGCTGAAAACAAGTCAACCATCCCACAACTAAGCCGTGGAGATCATCAGTTTTTGTGAACAATAGCTGATGATGTTCAGGATTCAGTGAGTTAAGTGGTTAATCCTATACAGAAAGCTGCATCCATAATGCACTTTAAATAGGGGAAATCCACCCAATTTGACCCCTGGAGAATTGCTTCCTGCTGTTAGGCTGATGGATATGTCTATAAATATCATGGAAGCCATCAGCAGATAAAATCTCAGAGAGCTGAAAAGCCTCTCCCTATTAAATGATACATTGATCTCCATGAAACAGCAGGAGCCTGGGGTAATGAGCGCTGAAACCAATCCCCCTGCTCTCCCCAGGGTCACTGGAGCCAAAGAGAAGCAAAACCCATACACTCTTTCCATCTTGATTCAGTGGGGGAAAACATCAAGCTCCTTTTTTGCACCCTTCTGTCCAGTCTTCTCCACAAGGCTGCTCATTACATTCTTTACGGGTCAGTCAGGCACTAGTTCATCAGCCTTCTGCTGCAGTTTGTTCCAGATTTCTCCTTTGTCTACATCCCTGAGAAAGCCTTCAGTCTGGGCACAAAGCAAATGCCAAAGGGTGCAGGACACTCCAGGTTTGTGTGAGTTCTCCAGCACGGGTACCAAGGGGTGGCAAACAAACTTCAGCAACCACTTCTGTTCATCCTCACCTTCTTCTTTGGATTTCACCAAAGGAGTGCACAGTGCCCTGGTTTGGGCTTTTGTTTGTTTGTTTGGAGTTTGTTTTTTTTCTTTTTTTCGTGGGGTTTGGTTGTGAGGTTTGTAGTTCTGTTTGTGTTTTGTTTGTTTTGTTGTTGTGTTTGAAATTTTATTTATTTATTTATTTATTTATTTATTTATTTATTTATTTATTTATTTATTTATTTATAGATCAAAAATCTTAAGGTTTTGAAGCCTATTGTCTTATAATGTAAGGCCTGGCTTGTGATTTTCTACTCCCAGAGCTGCTGGTGCTGCACACCATGGAAGATGCACATGCACACTTGCAGCAGATAAATTTACCCCTTTCATCTGAACTCTATACTGCCTGTATAATGTCTCCATATCTGTATGTGCATGCAGGTCTTCAGAGCAAGCTTGCTGCCTTTCTGGTGTTTGAACTAGCCCTCCTGGGGTTTAGAGAGGCCAGCCATGAAGGAGTTAACCCATGTTAAGTGTTTCTGATTTGTCTTCTGTATCTTTTTTTTCTGCACTCTCCATTTGTTACCCTCAATTTTTTGTTCCTCCATTTTGTTCTCTCTTGTCTCCTCCAGTGCTGACTTACTGCAGATTCCATCATTTCTCAGCACTGGGGACTGTGACTGACAGTTGAGGAGGGCAAATCCTTGGACATCTTCTGGGATTTACGTGGAAAACTTGTGCTGTTAGCAATCTACTTCCAGAGTTATTAGGGACCAAGACGATAAAGATTAGAAAAAGCAAGGTTTCACAGTCCCCACAGACCCATAGCTGCATTCAGTGTGAGGATACAGAAGAAAGGGGATTATGAGGTTCTTTCCCTTCTCTCCCATGGACCTTTCTGCTTAGAAAGTCCTATGCTTGTAAGAGTCTTTTCCTTTGGAGACTCTAGGAGTTAAAATAAACTGGGACATAAGGGAAGGATTATGAGAGTCCCATTGGCACTCAGGCTTGAGTTCAGTGACTCAAAGAAATGGGCTCTCATTACCTCTGAAGAGCCAATGCACGCAGAAAAAATGATTCTGCTCCGTTTTCAGCAGTATCAACAAAATTGTTTACTGAGTTCCAAAGGGTTATATTTTTGGCATTCCTGTGGCCTGTTTTGGCTTGTTGAACATTACTTATGAGTAAGAAGGAAAGAACTTGACTTGATGCTCAATTATAAAGCAGAGCTTGTATGGCTGACAGTTAAAGGAAGACAAAACGAATGTGGTATTTTGTGTACTTATCTCACAGGATCTGCAGAGACAATAACTGCAGAGACAACTGGTTTCAATTGCAGGGATATGTCCTGGTTTTTAAAGTCATGTCTGTGGTCTCTCAAGGCAACTGCAACTCTAGACACCCAAGTTCACCAGCTGTACACCTAATTGTAAATGGCCTGCCCAGAGTCACGGGAGAGTCATGTGGTGGTGGGTGGGATTTCTGTTCCAGACAGAAATCCAGAAATACAGACTCTGCTCTGCCCTCAGAGGCCACACTGACCATGACTCTGCTGGAATCCATGCTCAGCCCCTATGGCATCAGGAGAACCCTGCTGAGGCTTCCTAAAGGAAGGATGGAACTGCAGATATT
The DNA here is from genome assembly GCA_034336665.1 of Luscinia megarhynchos. Lineage (NCBI taxonomy): Eukaryota > Metazoa > Chordata > Aves > Passeriformes > Muscicapidae > Luscinia > Luscinia megarhynchos. The sequence goes on along the minus strand of CM067564.1, from coordinate 2,435,719 downwards.
TCCAGGGCTTGTTTGGAAAACTGGTGTCCTGTAGGGAGGAGCTGTACCACCCTTGTTTTCTGCTGTCATTCTGAGTGAAGGGAGCCTCCATCCTCACCACTGCAAACTGGGCAGGGGAGAGGTGCTGTGAGGCTGGAGTCTGTGAGGTAAAAATGCCATTAAAGTGGGTAACAGGCTACAAGGTCTTGGCTGAGGACTCAGGTCCTTTAAAAGTACACAAGACAATGCCAGAAAAGCTACATATTCTTGAAACAGCTCCAGGAGGATGGTGGTGCTGACTCCATAACTTAGGCTGGAAACAACAGCCATGGTTGGTAGCACTGACCACTGCCTATGAAAGTGAATATGGAAAGGAATGGGAAGAGCCCAGAAGGCAACAACAGTGACATAAATAGTAGCCTAATTAACAATTCCTAGCAAGGATTTATACTTACTTGAAGCACTGTGCAAATCATTACCTGATAGATGTTAATTAATCATTTAGGTAATTAAATGGAAGTGGAATGTAAATGGTTAGAGGAAGCTGGAGTATGAGGGCTTCCTGAAACCATTAAATGATTCTGCTCTCTTTGATGGAGGAAGAATTTCTTCCTTTAGGGTTGAAATGTTCTCCCAGTGTGGGTGTTATTACAGTTTTAATAACCACCTGTTTAATTCCCTGGGATGGGAGATTACATGCAGTACAGCCAAGAGTTTTTTTTTGTTTGAGTAACTTTGGCAGTTTTATAGGTCTAAAAAAAAAAAAAAAAAAAAAAAAAGAGAAGTATCCCCAGCTCTGTGTTTCAGGGCTCAGAATGATGACCATCTTCAGGAATGAGTCTTGATCCTTCAACTTCTCATGAGCAGGATGGGCTGGGAGATGGAGTACCATCACACAGTGACCTATTGTTTTCACTTAAGCAGTGAAAGATGAAGATGTGCTATCCTGTGATGTAGAGGAAACACTGAAATGAGCGTGGCAAAAACCACTGAGAATGTTGCAAGTGATGGCTTTTTAATGGATTTTTTTATGGATTAATTTATTCCCCTACAGTAACAAAATAGGATTCTTTGGCAGAGAATCAGTCAGCTTGATTCCTGGCTGTGGCATATTTAGGTTTCTGTTATCACCCACTGCCCACACTTGTGTAGCATAAACTCCTGAGGGAACTTGTGAAGAGATGGGTTTTAGTTGTCTGGCCTGAATCTCTGCTTTGCTGATGAACCCCTCAAGCTGCTGGAAAAGACCTGATTTATGCCAGGCCAGTATAACCACAAATCAGGCATGTAGGTCTGACTTCCTAAATTAAAAGACTGATTTACTGCACTGTGTAAGTTGGGTTTTCAATTTATCTGCAACTGGAGATCTCAGGCTCTTAGGGCAGGTACAATACAAGCAGTTGGTGATGCAGATAAAGCCAACAAAAAAAAAAAAAGGAAAAAAAAAAAAAAAGAGAAAGACGTGGTTCTGTGACTGCTAATTGCTCTGATACCTTTGCTGCTCTCCTTCCAGTCTGTTTCCTTCTGACCTGGGATACTGTTGCTGTCAGCAGTGAAAGCTATCACAGTTCTCCTTTTTTCTCTGCCTTTTCCTCTCTCTGGTTCCCCTGGGGACAGAAGATCCTGGCAGCTACATCTACCCCAGGCTTTTGCCTTTTGTTTTCCTGTACTTTTCTCTTGGCACAATGCAGAAGTTTGCAGTGTTGTGCTTCCACAATCACATGCTAAAATATTTGCACAGCTGTCTGATGACAGAAAAGGGGGGAAAGAGAAAACCCACTCGTCTGTTATTTGAAAAGTTAAAACAAAACAAACCCACAAACAAACAAACAAAGCTGAATATGAATTAATAATGTAAAATCTTCAGTTTTCCCTGCTCTTGTACAACAGAATCCTCAATCACTTTGCCTGGCTCCTCTCCATGTGCTTCACCTTCCTTTCCCTGTACACATGAGCCCACGCTCTCATGCTTCTCTTCCAGTGCCTCTGGGTTCAAACACCCATGGGACTGCACTGCCCACCTGTGTGCACTCACTTCAGCTTGTTCCTGGTGCACAGAAATAGGACCAGCTCCTACAGCCTATAATCAGGCAAATCTCTGACTGAAGTCAGTGGAAGTTCTGGCACAAGGACTGCAAAACTAATTACATTCCTCCCCCAAGTGTATGTGTGTGTATATATATATATATGATGGTGATGAGAGATAAGAAAATAATGCCTAGAAAGAAAGTCCATTAATAAATGAGAAGTAGATGTGGAGAAGAACAGTTGATAGAATTATTTATAATGCAGTTATAAAATTGCTGAGTTGCTGAGCTTTCCAGAAACCCATCAATAACCTGCATGACCGTAGCAGTAGGAGTATAAATAAGTATAAATAAGTATAAATAAGTATAAATAAGTATAAATAAGCAGGCAGGAGCATGGATCTCCATGGAAATCAGGTGTGGAAATATTGTGAAAAAAAGCTTAGCATATCCAAATAATTTAGCACAGAATATATTCTGATGTGGTGATAACTTTCCAATAGCCTTGAGAACTGGTTGTGAGTTAATTCTACCAGCAGTGCACTAGAGAATCTCAAGCAAAAACTGATCAAACGTGGGCCCATATTTTAAAAATAGAAAAACAGCACAGACACTTCCTAACAAGCCTAAGTATAGATCACAGTGAGAAAAAAAAATTAAATGTGTTTTTAAAGTAAACCCAGATAGTGATATTAAGAGCAAAATGAACCTGGATGTTTGGAAGAACCAACCTTGTCAAGTATTTTTTCAGTCAGAATTGTCTAATTAGTGACTGATGATACTAGAGCAAATATACTGCATTAGATCCTTTGGTGCAATGAGTGGAAGATTCAAATTTTCACATCTCCAACAGTCAAAAGAAGGGAAAAAAAAAAAAGTGAAAGCACTTTTTCAGCCTTGACATCTATAATTCACGTGCAGGGACTGCACTCCCACTACCAACAGCTCCCTTCCTACACACATAAACACAAACACACACTCCCTGCCTTTATCCTGCTCTGGGACCACACACAGCTCTGTCCAGTTTCTGCCCTTTCCATCAGCCAGCCTCTTCTCTGGGAAGCATGAATGCCTCCTCTGAACCTAAGCCTCAGTTAAAGGTGTGTTTCTGCCCTGGTCCACCAAGCTTGGATTGGTTTTTTTCAGGTTTTTTAAAAGTTTTTCTTGCTGTCCTCTTGCTGCAGACAAAGCCTTCCTTTCTGTGAGAGAACTTCAGAACCAAGAATGTGGTCTGGACATTTGTGGACAAAGGAACATTCAATGTTTCTGCTCCCCGGTGCCTCCTAATCATCAGGAAGAATGACTGTGCTGTGTCTTTAGCATTCCAGCTCGGTTTCTCAAGTCTGTGTCCTCCTGTGGGCACATACATTTAGGGATAACCCTCTTTTTGTTTGTGGCTGGGCCTGAAGTGCCCAGGCTCAGGGATGCAGTCTCTGTGTACTGGTCTGGATCCAGCAGACAGAATGTCATTTCCAGCCCGTTAGCCTCCAAAACGTTCTGTTTGTGCAATTAGCCTTATGAGGCAACTCTTGAGAAATGGGTGCTTATTAGCTGCTGTCATTTTTATAACCCTCTTCCCTAAGTAATGGCACAGCAGCCCTCGTGATCCCATTAAATAGCTCTGACTGCAAGGAGGAGAAAAGCTGCAAATGGAAAAGACTTAGTGCTGCAGGCTAAGCCCAGCCACCTCCTCTCCCCTACATTCCTCTGCTGCTTTCATACTCCCTGAGAGCCCAGCATTATTCCTTCTCAGGATTGTCTTCTGCAGAGGACAGCTTCATTTTGAATGGCTTCATGCTTCACACCCAGAGGCACCAAGTCTTTTCCACTAAGCCAAGCATAAAAATAGCTGAGGGAAGGGGTGGGGAGGGAGTGTGAGCAAAACAGATTTATTTAATTATATGTACTGACCAATATTTTCCTATGTGAGACCAAGTGTGCAGCTCAGATCTTTCATCAGAGCATTCTCATTTTAGGGTCTCATTCAGGGTTACTGAAGAAACAGGCATAAAATGCCTGTGATAACTCGAATTTCTATAAGATGCCTTCATATGTTTAATTACCTCACACCCTTAGGCTGGGCCTTGATGGACTTTCCCTACTTTGCAGAGATATTCTGCACTGCCAAACCCTAGTGGCATTGTCACGGCCATCACTGTATTTGGTGATGTACTCCCAGTCCCACATTGTAAGAATCCTGTAAACATAGGAGAAATGGAAGTTTTTTTCTAAATCAGTTTAAATTGTAATCCTTATAGTATGCTGGAGGAAAACTGGAAAACTCAGTCTGAAGGCAGAGGAAAAGATAAGTGAAAAGATTAGAATATTTTACTTCTTTTAACAACGTGAGATTTTTTTTTTTTTGCCTGCTCACGGCTTTTATAGTCTAGTCCAATTCTTTCTAGCCCCTCTGGCTGATACTTCTGTTCTTAACGACTCCAATCTCTGCTGCTGCAGATTATAGTGGAGCAAAAAGGTACTTTACCCCTTGTCATGATGGGATCTTTAACATCTAGGTTTTGGCATCTGAAGGCCTATCCCTACCTAGCAAGTTGGGATGAGCCACTGTCACAGATTGCCCGAAACAACCTGAGTTGAAAGGTAGGACAGGAAATTAAGAAATTAAATGTGTGGGTTTTACTTGTGTGTGTTTTTGTCCACATCACCTACGTGCACACAGAGCTGTGCTTGTTACTGGCATCCTGAGAGAGGAAACCCATTACCTTAAAAGAAGCACTTGGCTTTAAGAGAGAATAATAAGGAAAGCAACAAAGAACCATTAGCAACATTTTATAAAGAAGATGAGATAAATAGTCTGTCTCATAAACAAGTGGTATTATTTAACTATCCAAGGAGTTGCTTTCCAAAACAAAGCTGAATTGTTCATTGTCCAGCAAAATAACGCCTGCTTCTGCAGCCTTGGCTGCTTTTCTGTCTACAGCCCAGAATCTGTAGGTCTCCACTCTGGTGGACTGTCCTGCCTAACAGTACTGCTAATGTTTATGTTAATAAAAATAAGTAGGAAACAGCGATATTAAGGCTCAGAAATGATAGCACCAAGACTTTTCAGTTGAGGGGACAGGGAGCAAAGGAATTGTGCCAGCCCTGAGCTTCCCCGTAGCTGTAATAGGGCCTCACAGACACACTTGTGCTCGGTCGTGCTGGCAGAGAAACACTTGGCAGAGAAATCCCCTCTTGCTGTCTCAACTGCTCATTCACCTGCTCACAGAGACCAGATCGTATCACCCCATCCCAGCGCTTCTTCAAACACTGGTGAGCGTGTGCTCGTGCTCAGATATTCACCAGAACAAGGTTTCTTTTCTCCTCTTTTCAAAAGCCGTGGTATTTCCCAGGGAAGCCGGCAGCTCCCTCGGGGTTATGCCCCAGAAACGAGATTTAAGGTGCTGTAGAGCTGCGTGAGTGGGAGGGGAGGTGTGTGAGGGAAATACCTTCTGTATAAAAGAGCCTTTTTAAAGAAAGGGGTGGATTACCCAGGTCAGAGGAATCCTGGAAGGAGGAGGCAGTGCATCCATTCGGTGCTCCCATTGCCGCTCCCTCAGCAAGCCACAGGGGACCACTGCTCCGTTACTGTGGCAACAGCGATGACTTGGCAGCCAGACCCATCATCACACAGCCTCCTCGAGACGCTGCGAGATGCTCTGGCAAAGCCTTACACAAGGAGATTTGCATCTCAGATCCCGTTCCTTTTAATTTTTGGCTTTGCCTTGCCAGCCTAGAGGAAAAATCGCTGGTGGGAGCCCCCCAAAGAGAAGCCCGTGTGGAGGCAGGGCACGGGGAGAGGCGAGGGGCTCTGGCTGAGGTGTCTGCCCCTGGAGCTGTGAGCACCTGTCGGGGAGGAGCTGACTCATGTGAGAAGAAGGTCATTCCTGCAGCCTCGCTCTGTGAGTACCGACCCAGCCAGCCTCTCTGCCTTCTGCTGCAAATATTAGTTATTGTTTGTCATTGGTTAGTGAATCTCGGCGTATCTCGTGTCTAAGGGGAGGAATTTTCTTTTGTGCTAGCTCTAGGCTTCATGCAAAATCCGTGAATGCACTACTACTGGCTTTTTTGTCATAGGCATGAATTCCTGCAGGAGCTGCAGCCTTGCCATTAGCAGCAGGTTTCTTGCAGGAGGCTCGATGAGATCTAGGAGTTTGCAGTGAGAACTGAACAATCCCTACCTTAATACCAGGTTTTGTGCTCTAGCCAGCTGCTATGGTCCTATATCAGCTTTTCCATTTAATTCATGATTCTAGCCTTTGTTGTACAAGATGACTTATTTGTTTTTGTTGAGATTAAGATTTTAAGCAGTAAGTAAACCAAGTGCTTGAACAGGTGCAGAATGAGTATTTGCTCTGTGTTACAAGGGTAGAGTTACAAGCAGTTCCATTCTGATGAGACAAACAGATGCTCCAGATAAACTGCTGATAAAAGGAATTATTATACTGGCAAAGATCCACCACGTTTCCCTGTAGCACATGGGTGTCATAGTCAAACATACAGACAGTAGCCATGGGTGAGATCAATCTAGCATGGCTAACAATAGGCATCTATAAATGTAGTCGTGTTACTGAGCAGTGTCATCATCAGTTTTAAATCATGCCTTGAAAAAATATTAGTGTAACTTAGACATCTGTGAAAAGGATACACCTTGTAAAGAAAGTAATGCTTTGCAAAAAAAAGCAATTATAAGGGAAATAAATCAAAGGTTGTATACCATAGATCTGAAATCTTGATCAACCTGCAGCCCGCTTACATGAAAACCAAGGAGATTTCTTTTTCTCCAGATGAATTTGGTGCTTGTTCTGTTCCTTAATCAGACAGCAGCACTGGGGCATCTCTAGCTCTAATCTCATTAAGACTATTAGGCTGTGATTGTGCTTGTGGTCTGCTGCTGGCATGCATTGGGGCAGACAAATGATCCTTGGAGCTCTCACAGCTGAGAGGAGATGGGGGTCCGTTGTTTCTCATGAGGTTTGAACATCCTTCACCCTCGACTTTTGGACAGGCAGTGCCTGCACAGCAGCAGGGAAGGCAGGCAGGGACAGCCAGGTCCCTGAGCCCGGGCACACAAGGGCAGTCTGTGAGCACAGCTTCTGCTGGTGTGATGGGAGTCACGTGTGGGCACAATAATGGCACAGCACACTCCTCTCCGTGTGTAAATAGCATAAAGCTGTGCCTGTGCCAGTGCTGGCATGGCAGGCTGGGCTACCACAGAGCAGAAACAGAAGTCAGAAATTAATTATGGGCTCCTTTCTCCAGCCCCAGAACCACTCCTGTGTTCTGCTTTGTCCTGCCTGTTACAGCTAACACAAGCATAGTAGCTTTTGTTTTAGTTGGCCTCTTTGACCGAACTAAAACATATTTTGATGATATTACTGTATATTTCTGGAGTCAGATACAACTCTTGTCATTCCATTTGAGCCCATTACTCTTCATTACAATTCCAGGGGACACCATAAATGCCTCTGGTTCCTCTTCCTCAGCCCTGCATCACTCAAATATTAGTTGATAGTGCTGTTCCTCGGCAGCAGTGGGGTTTGAGTGCTCTGGAGGCCAGTGGACTCTCAGCCCCCTGTGTGACCCTGCACACGTGGGTCTCCTGCACACAAACCCGCAGCAGCTGATGTCATTCGCGCATGAGCCTTGGGAAGCAGGCTGCTGAATGAGTGCCAGGGTACCACACACTTCATAAATATGGAAAAGCAACGGGCCCTATCCCAACAAGCTCAGATTCAGAAACGTTTAGCAGATGTTCTGGCTGTGGGGGAGGGAAACAGGAGATGAATAACTACAATACTGCAATAGCAAATACTTTGTTGATGAAACTGCACAAAAATTAGAATGACAAACACACCCTTACCAGGAATTTGACCTATCCATAAAACAACATCAACATGTTTTATTTAATAGTAGTTCCACATTCTCAAGATCAATAAAGTGACTTCATTGATTTACTTTTCCCTTTTTATTAATACTTTTCTAAGCAGTGATGAATTTGGATTGAACATAGCTAGAATCTTTTTTATTGCTTGTCAAAAACAGTTCCAGTAGTTCTAATAAAGCAATAAGCTTCTCAATCAAGACAACACAACCTTTTGCTACAAAAGAGCCTAACCATGGTTAAAGGTTTGAGGAAACTTCCAAATCTCTTTTGAGATCTGGGGCTGCCAGTTATTCTAGACTACACCACAAGGGAGCTGCTCTGTACACATCCTTAAAGGAGTAAAAAGCTGTTGCTTTAAAAACAACATAGAAAGCAGAGCTCAGGCTCTCCCTTAATCCAAACTCCAAATAGTAAACATGGCTTTTAGACCTTAATTTATTCTGTGTGGAGTAAACCAATCTCACCTTTACAGGCAGCTCTTGTTGGGAACTTGTGTAGCCCAAATTAGATGAAGAACCAATAAAATGTCTCAATGATGGCCTTGCAGGAATTGCCTTTACATTTCACCAAGGTGCATTTGAATCCATTCCCTTTGGCCCTTCTTGTGGACTGTCTAAGTACAAGGAAATGCTGTACTTGTGGTTTTTGATTCATGTATTAATTGTAGGGCAGCAGTCTAATAGTACTTCATCAGGGTATGGTGTTCTTGCATATCTATATTTTCTTCCTTGACAAGCACTTGTCTTACTGCTTTGGATGGTCTCACACCTCTTGACACACTTGAACTGTTGTTCCTAAAGTAGGAAGTGAAATTCAGCTGGGTTACTCTTCCTAGCCCTTAGCATAATGTACCATTTTGGGAGGGAGTTTTCTGCACTTGTGTTGCCTTTGGTTTGGGTTAATTCTACTTAAAACTTTACAGTATAGTGAAGTGAAGTGAAAGTTGTGTGTTTCTCATCAGCTTCTTTTATGCCCATGGTCCTGAGACATGGCAGCAAACCCAGCTACAACTTTATATTTTACTGCTTGGCAAAATTTGTGAGCAGTGAAATTGTCTGCAGTGTGTATGCACAGACCCAGAGCCTCTCTTATTCTTAAAATCGTTCCAAATGCTGAAGTCTATACTGAACACTCAGCAGATTTGCATGTAGCCCCAGAGAAACCTTCCTTATTTGTTCCTATCAGAACACTTATTTTTTCAGCATGAAGGATTAGGAATGTTTATCTACATGATGAAAACTCTCTGACTTTGATGGACTGGCTTTTTATTTTCCTTTTTCACTGCAGAAGTTTTTACCTACAGAAGTTTCTACTTAGTGAGCCAAGGGAGTGGGGCTTTTTTTCAGGTGAATTAGACTTGTATTTGTTTTCTTGCAACCAAACACCACCAGCAATTCATCTGAATCTCAGCTTCCAGCTCAGTGTGCATGTGTGCTCAGAGGTGGTGCAGGGGGTTGAATGCATCATTTCATAAATATTACAGCTATTCAAATGCCTATGCAGTGAATAATCACTTGCATCAGGAGAATGCTGGGTGCTTGGTGACTTCTGCCTTGCATTTGAGCCACAGATTGAACACTTATGTTCTTGCTTAGGCAGTCAGTGCTCCAGAACAAATGGACAGAAAGAAGCAAATTTTAAAACCTCTGTAGGCTAGACTAGTCCTTCAGTTTTCTTCTGAATACAGTTCTTCTTTTGGAAGCTCTTAGCTGATCATTTGCATACAGATTACTTTTACAGTAAAAAAAGTGGGTTTAGCTGTCCAAGTAAGTGTGAGCATGAGAAAACAAGACTATAACTCATAAATATCCCAATTCAGTTGCTTACAGCAGATGGCAATTCAAATACAGTGACTTTTAACAGAAACACTTGTACACAGGAGAAAAGAGTTCCTGTTAATGGAGAGCACCTCAGGGGCTTCAGTGGCAGTTTGGTTTCAGGTTGTGGCCTTGACTTTTACACATTGAAGCAAAAAACAACCAAAAAATCCTCTGTTACTGTAAATGTCACACTAAAATGTATAAACAGGAGGGATGATTGCAGAACACACCAGTGCTCTTTCCATTCTGCATTGTTTTGGTAGGGCAGGGCAGTTCAGGAAAGACATGGATCAAAGTGAGAGCCACCAAAGGGGAACACCATGAACCAACAGAGCCTCACTCAATCTAAGCTAGGAGGACAGGCAAGAAGAAATGGAGTTTTAGGTCTGAGGAATGTGATAAGTGACTTAAGAAATCTTCATGCATCTAAAAGGCTGTGAGTGAAAGGAGCAAATGCTTTTTTTTGTCTCGATTGGGTAGGATGAGAAGTACATGTAAATTAGGATAAAAAGAGATCCATTGGTAAAAAGGTTGACCATTAGGGGAAACTTTCTAAAGGCAAAAAAGAGTGAATCATGAGAAAAGAACATCTTTCCTGGATAGACTGTGGTGCCTGCACTGGGGAGGTCTTTAAGAGGTAAAACAGATGGGACAGAGGTGCTTTCACAGGGCTGGAGTTACATGACCTCTCAGTGTCCCTTCCAGTGCTGTAATTTGGTGATCACCTCCTTGTTTGAAAATCCACTTGCTGTGTTTTCACTTCCTATTTCCAGATGTGAGGACTCTGCTCTGGGACAGTACGCTTCCAGTGGAATTTGGTGTTCTTGGTTTAAAGAGATTACAGATTCCCACAGGAACATGCACCTGGCAAATCCTGAACCTTGGAAGGTTGTCAAAAATAGAATTTAAGATTTCTTGGCTATTTTTACTGTGAAAATAGCTTCGATTTCATAGAGATACCAAACTTTATTGAATTTTCTTCTGTAACTTGCCTTCCTTGTTATACTCCTTGCCCGACTGGAAGCAACACCTGGGCCTTATGAGTCTTCAATAATTTCTCTTAGAATACATAAAAAAGTCAGGCCTTTTTTTTCTGTATAGACTTTTGAAAATGGGGCACTATGCTATACTCTGACTTTATTTTGAGCGGTAGCAGGTCATCTCCTTTAAAAAGCTCTGGCACCACAATATTTTTCCCGGGGTTGGTTTGGAACTGCTTCCTCCACAGCTGCTCTGCTCACTAGCGGTCACTTGTGGAGTGCCAACACCCAGTTTTACAGTGCCTGCAGGCAGGAATTCACAGGCAGTCAATCACTGCCTGGCTAGGGCGAGGTGGCTGTTCCCCAGCCCGGCGGTTCTGTAAAATCCTCGGGGGAGATCCCGATGCTGGGCTTGCCTTGAGCATCACCAGCCTGGAACATCAGGCTTCTAACTGAGCTGCGATGCAGGATTTCAGCTGTCTTAGCTTGCTTTTGTGTTGCAAAATAGCCCATTTTGTACTGCTGTTGCAGTTTTTGTGAGTGTGCTTTATTTATTTAAAGTCCTGTACAGTACTGCCTGCCACCCTCCTCCCACTCTGCGCACCACGTGCACGGGGTGACAAGGGACATGCAGAGGCAGTACAGTCCTTTGTTTCTCCTTCAGTTCTACTTGTTTAAACCCTTCCTCTTACGGCGCATTGTGAAAACTTCTCTGGGAATCCAGAGGCATAATGATGCAAATAACCCTGTCATATGACTAAGCCTCTCTGGTGCTGGATTCCAAAATACCGAGCCAAGACATACAAGTCTTGCTGTGGATGCCATAGGCAGCCTCATGCTAGAGTGCAGATGGCTCTTCAGTTCCCTAATGGGAATTGTTTGGGTCCTTATTAGCACTTTACAAAGATTATTGTTAAACTTGCCAGCTCTCCTCCTGACTGTTCGGAGTGCTCAGCCAGTAATCACTGCAAACACTGCGAGTAGGGGCTCGGGAGAACATTTTGAAACATCTCCTCTACCACTGTATGTAAATCCCCTCCTCCATCTGCTTTCATTTTTCAATAATTAACACACCCCCAACCTGCATCTTTGCAAGGGAGGACACATGCAAATATTGGTTTTGAACAGATAATGGGAGCTGCTGCCTCCCCTGCAAAGAGCTGCTCTGTCAGTGACCTGCAGTGATTCCACGGGGGAATATCTCCTGTCTGGAGCTCTTGTCACCCTTTGGTGCTTGTATGGGCATGACTTCGTGCATCTGCTCAGGTAAGGACGGGTGTCCTTGCCAGATTTTCCAACACTTAAGCTGAATCAGCAGGCTGAGGCTCTCCAGTGATTGCAACCAGTAGCTCTAATTTCTGTGTTCATGGAAACTCCATCAGTAAACAGGGTGGGTTGAGCCAAGTTTAGATCAGCTAAAGGCTTTCCTCCATCTGTTCTCAGACATGGATACAGATAGTGAATTGGGAATTGTGCACTTCTGGCTGATATTTGTCATATGCCACTGTAGTAAGGATTTGCTCAGCCATATCAACAACTCATTTTATGCATCTCTTATGAATGATACCCGCTTGGTGTTTTATCGCGTGCTATTACAATACCTGACTGCTTCTCATGCCAAAATCTCTAGTGTGCTACGGAGATCAAAACTTCTCTTAGGGTAGGGCTGGAAGGCTGTGGCTTTGGTAGGACATTTCTGGGTTCCTCTCAGTGCTTTCTAGATGACCAGGGCTGGCTCATTGCCCCTGCCCAGCCAGTCCCAGCACTGTCACCTCGGTGTAACCTGAGGGATTAGTCAATATTTGGGGCTCCCAAGCAGGAGACAAGGATGATGGCAGCAGCATCCACTTGCTGCAGCGCTGCTCATCTTCCCGAGCGCAGGGGCGAGGAGCCTGTTCCCGAGCGCATCAGGGTGCAAACGGGACGAGATGCTGCGGCCATCCCCGACCCAAAAACATCGCCGCACTTTTCTCATGACGACTTTACAAGCGGCCGCTTTTTGATCTGATTTATTTGGCGCCTTCCTCTCGCCGGTTCCTTCGGTGCCGTCACTCGGCTCCACCACCGTGTGCCGGGGCACAGGGCGCGCTCCCAGGGCGCGCACCCCCGCCCGCGGGCCCTTTAAACGGTCAGCCTCGCCCCGCCCCTTTTTTTGATCTCCGCCAATCCCCGCCCGGCCTGTTGCAATTCGAGCGGTGGGAGCGTACCACTGACACAGGGGGCGGGGGGGAGCGAGAGCGCTTAGGGGCTGAGGGGGGAGAACCGCTTGGGGGATGCTGCCCGTTGTCCGGTCACACCTGTTACTTTCCCGTTGCCTTCGCTCTCCTCCCCTTATCCCCGCTCTCCACAGCGTGCCCAGCGGCTGTGGAGCCGCCGCTTGCCGTCGCCCCCCCCTTTCCCCGGTGCGCCGCCCGAAGGGACGGGCGGTGAGGGGGCTCTGCCCGCGCGGTGGGCGGGACAGCGGCAGCGCGAGCTGCCAAGGTGCGCGCGCGCGCGCGGCCGCCGCTTCAGCCGCCCCTCCCGCGGCGGGCAGGGACGGGCCGGTCCCGCTCCGCTCCGGCTCCGGCTGCAGCCGCAGCCCCGCTCCGCCGCCCCCGAGCAGCGGCATGAAGCGAAGGCAAGTGCCCGCGGCGGGGCGGGAGGGCTGCGGGGCGGCAGGTGGGGCGGGGGCGGAGAATCCCCGGTCGCGCCGCGGCACCGCGCGGGGAGCGGGGTCCGCGCGCCGTGAGGGCAGCGGCCGCGGCTGGCGCAGCCGTGACCCGGTTACACGGCTCGGCGCCGGGCAGGAACGGGGCGGACGCGGGCCGGAGCTCGGCAGGCTCAGGCGAGGGCACGGCGGGGCTGCCGCGGCTCGGCCCCGGCGCCCGGAGCGCCGCGCGGGTCACCGGCTGCCGCCGGCGCTTCCGTCACACGGAGCCCGGCGTGAGGCGCGGCGTGAGCCGCACCGGCTGCTGCTTGCCTCGCCTTCGGCCTTTTTGTTGTCCTGCTAGGTAAACCCGCTGCCAGGGCTTGTGGTGCTTGTGCCTCTCCTGCTTTATTTGTTGTGTTATGGTTCGTTCGTAATCTCTGCGGGCTGTTGTCCCGAGATGTGTTTAAGGGGTGTTTAGTGCTTAACAGCGGGTAGCTGCTTCTAAACATAGGTTTTCTTCTTGTATAATAATAAAAACCTGCTTATCCATTCACTGCAATGACTTAATTCCATATTGTGAAGAAATCCTGTCTTACCTCGTGCAGTGATCCGTTTAAGGTTGGTGCTCCATCTCGGCAAAAGTTAGGGTTAAGTCTGCCACGACAAAAAAATGCTGTTTCCTTTGGTCCTGTTGTGCTACTTTGAAAGTTGAACAAAATGAAGAATCTATGGGAAATCTTTTGAGTGCTAGACTCAAAATTGGCGTTCTTGGTTATTCTGCACTTTAAATGAACTTTGTCTGTGCTAGTGCAATCGACTTAGGGGAAGCTGAGCAAATAAATGGCCTCTCAGTGGACAAGCTGGATATACAGAAACTGATCATCCACGAGGCTCCTTTTAGCTAGGAACTTTGAAAAATACGAGGTAACTGAGCTTTGCAATACGAGCAATAAACAATATTTTCTTTGCATAGCTATGCACTTGCTTGAAATATACCAGTCTTACCAATGGTTAGGCTAATATCTCTTTCTGTACTTCTTATAACGTACATATTCTATTTATTTCTCCCTGTCACATTTTCAGTACTTGTGTTTGGGTTGGTTGCACTGCAGGGATATGTTCAGTAAAAATAACTCACTGCATGGGAATTAAGCTCTTCAATCATGGGAATATTTCTGCTGGCCTGAGAGTCTGCAAAAGCTTGCTGGTACAAAACTAGATTTAGAGTTAGATTGGAGTTGGCAGTGCCCCTTTAAACCAGCCAAGAGTCCACCAGACATTCATTTGCAGCTGCAAAACTCACACTACAGTTAAGAAAACAGATATATTTGTATTTAGCTTGCAGCTTGCTAAAATACTTCTATCTAAGTAGATGGCTTAACTAGGTATTCTGGACTTGTATTCATTAATGTATTAAATTACAGTTGGAAGGCACACCTTACAGCTAATTGGTGATGTTGGTAATCCTGTAGTTATTAAATTAATGGATGGGGAACTCCTTTTCAATGTTCCAGGACAGCCATAAATATTTTTCTTTTACCAGTTACTTCTAAGTATTTGTGCAGAAGAAATGACTAGTGGTTATGCTGCTGCTGAATTACATGTATCTCAGTTTCAATATTCAATCAATTTGAATACAAATCCTGTTTCTGACTATCCTGTGTATTAAGAAAGGATCTGTAAATAGTATGTAACTGTATATTCTCGGTCTGAACCAAAACACAGCTGGTTGAGGTCAGGATGACATTTTATTCTAAGCTTTCTTGCCTCTCTGGGTTTCAAATATCCTGCAAACATGCCTCACATGAGAAATCTCAGTTATTTTGCAGGTGCAGGTCTCTTGATAAAGGCTCTGCACTGCTACTTTGCCATGAGTGAAGGTGAATTATCATTTTGCACATGGTAATGCAGTGTTGAAGAAAGCTGAGGCAGAACTGGTCCTTACTTGGATGTGTTCTTTTCTTGCAGGGTTTCAAAATGACTTCTCAGTCATTTAGGTAATCCATGAATGGATTAGGGTTGTTTTGTTGTTTTTTTTTCTTTGCAAACACAGGGGCTGTGCTGCTGGTGTAATCTTGGAGTATACTCAGGGAGAACTGTCCATGCTGCTGTCTGTCCTTGGCAGAGGCAGGAAACTTCCACTTGGTCTGTGTCACTGGAAATAGCTCAGGAGAGCAGCAGCAGAGCCTGTACGTGCTGTTAGAGCCTGATATTTTATGAACCTTTTCTCTGCCCGTTAATCTGTGTCTTAACAAGCTGGAGAAAGACGAAACCCCATCAGCACTGTGTAGCTGTGGCTCACCTGCTGTGTGCAGGGTCATCACACAGGAGCCGAGCACACACCTGCCCTGGGGGCTGCTCTTACACGTGTGGTGCTAATACAGGTGCCAAGTGCAGCTTTCCCTCGGCGCTGGGTTGCTGAGATACTCCTGGTGTGGATGTGATCCCTGACAGGTTTCCTGGCAGTGCTTTGCTGCAGCAGATCCTAAAGATAATCTCATCTTGCATCCAAAAAGGGAGGAGGGAGCAGTTCCCTCTGGTCAGTGCAAGGAAGGAGGATTTCATGTGAGCTCCCCAGGGGAGCTGTGTTTGCTCTGGAGTGTTTTTATAGGTGTCCCAGCAGCACTGGCGTCTAGAGCTGACCTGACCTTTGCAGAGTGTAGCAGGATGTAGCCTAGATGTCAGCTCCAGAGATGCTGCTTGTAATTAGAGATATGGAAATAAAATAGCAGTGATACTGAGCTGGGGTTCATGCTGCTATTTGGGAATGATGTGATAAGATGCAAGAGGAGGCACTGTTTGTTTACTAGGAGGGGAGCCCAAAACAGTGGAGACAGAGCTAGAGGTAAGCTGGCATAGGAACATCAACTCACCACCCTTTCCTTCCTTTTTCTACTCCTCCCTCCCCCAGATGAATGACATCTCACGTTGTAATTGCACAGGGGAGAGGGAGAAAGGGAAAAGTGCATCCAGGAGAACCCAGGAACATAGACATGCCAAGGAACGACATCTGCAATATATGGTGTTTGTGAATGTTGTGAAAACATTTGGGTTTCATCTGACTGGGGCACACCACGAGTTCAGTTTCAATGAATTACTTGTTGTCTGTCCTGTAGATTCCTTCTAACGTTGAGGTACTTGGAATATGGATTAATGAGTTGAAAAGGCTCTAAGAGCATTGGGTTTGTTCGTGTTAACAGTAAACAGGCATGGCTCTTGTCCTTCTGCCTGTGCTGTATCATGGTTTGAAGAGCACTGTGATAGTCTTGTGGATGGAGTGACTTGTGATAGATAATGGAGTGCCCAGATATGGGAGACAATTTAAGATAGGAGAGGTTGCTCATCTCTGTGGGCAGCCTCTCTTTTGGCAACCCTCTTTTTTCTCCTTTGAAAGTTTAATCAAGTAGCAATAATTTGCCTTGGTAGCAAGAGGAAACTGAAGGATGTTTTTCTTTCTTTCTTTTTTTTTTGGATACTGAAATTTACTCCATTCAAAAGTATTCAGTAAGACTAGGAAAGGAAATGCAATTTCTTGCTTTTCCTAGACAGCAGTAAATTAACAATAGAATTATTTCAGCTTCAGGAAAGAGGAATGTATTTCATCCCACGCTTCCTGAGGGAGTTCTTAACTTTTCTACTGAAGGTGGGCACTAGCAGCATAGTTTTTTTACTGAAAACAAAAACTTGGTTGCTCTGATAGAGATCAACTGTTCTGAACTTGTTTTGCAATAGACGACGTGACAAACTGCCTTTCATTTTTGAGAGGGGACACTGAAGAAAGTTATGGAAATTGTGAGGAAAACCTTTTTACTACATTCCTCTCTCTCTCAGCCTGTCTTCTCTTTCTTCCTAGATCTTTATCCTTGTTGTATGTTAACCTTTTTCATTCTTTCTCCACAGAGTCTTTGAGATATGATCTTTTGTGTCTAGCCACATGGTTAAAACTAGTCTAGGCCGCCCTTGCTTTGTCTGGATTTCTTCTTGACATTCAGCTGTCCAAAACAATGACCACTTTTACTGAAAAATCATTCCTATGTGGGGTTCTACAGCTACAGACATAAGCTAATTTTCTTGACCCTTATCTACTGTCACCTGGAGTGAAATGCTGTGGAGCACTTGACTGGTAGTCCCACTTGGTAATGCTGCTTGCTTTGAAGCATTAAATTTTGGAGTTCTGGTTTAGACTGATCTCAAATGTTACTGTAGGATACAAAAGGAAGGTAAATTCTTGCCGTTTTCTGTGCTCCAACCTCAGCCCAGGAATATTTGTCTTACTTTAGGGGTGTTTTGATGTTTGCCTACATTAGGATTCCAGTTGCACAGCTCAATTAAAATCTGGGAAATAGCCCATTTGCAGAATCAACTTCCTCTTTGGTAAGCAGGAAAATTGTTCTGTATTACTGCTCTCTGCCCTGCTGTTTGGAAATAATTCCTCTGAAAATGCTGTGCTTTGAAGCTAGGCAAGGCTTGCTGGGTGCTGATGTGGCTGAGGGAAGAGGACATTGGAGTGCATTGAAGACTTCTAATAAATCTCTTTCAAGCTTTACTTTGCATCTTTTATTTTCATCACTGTAAGATGCTTTGGAATGAACTTTGGGTGGTGTGTCTGAAATCTTGGGGTATAATCTAGTCTTCTAAGCAACTTTTGAACTGAAGTGACAATGGATAGCATAACTTTTACAGTGACCTGTGTTTAGATTACTGAGATATCTTTACTCTGATTCTGTGGGGAGAGCTCTCACTGGAAGTGGAGGCAGAACAGCAACATTTTTGTGGGATCATATCTCTGCCATACAAGTAAAAGTGCTTGTGGCTGTGTGAGTACTATCTAATATTTCTATCTCTTTACGACCCTGATGGAACTGCCCTGATTGAACAGAATGGCTGGGAGCCCTTTTTGCCTTCCTCTTGGTGTTTCTAAATATGTTATGTAGACTTAGTCAACTGTTAAGAAGTTGTGTTGGGTTGGGTGTACAGGACAATATAAACTCTGCTCTATTTTGTGAGATGCTGCAGCTTATAGTGATTTATACCATTTAACACTTAGATGTTTTTCAGGGCTCATTAAAGAATTGAGTCTAAAGACAAGCAGGAGGTGAATTTGATTCTAACCCTGTTAAAGAGCACAAACCCAATTGATATCCATCCGTGATATCCATGGGATAGGTTTTTCTCTGTGGTAATGTGCACAGAAATGAGGAATGGGGGCAGGTGTTTGTCTGGGAGTCTTGCTTTAAACAGTCAAATCTAAAAATGTTTTGCTAGTTTGTTTTTTTTATTGGATTGTTTTGTGGCAGAAAGTAATTTCTTTAATAGCAGTCTGTGTACATGGTGTATGGTACTCCATCTGGTATAAACAGAGTTCTGCTTCTGCTCCATTTGAGCAAGTCTAATATGGTTTTTTCTGTGTCAGGAAGGGTAAACAGCTTTGGAGAATGCACCATGCTTTTGATGATTCACTTTGCTACACTAAATCACTAATTCATTAATTAGGCAAGGTTCCCATTCAGAACTCTCTAGAGCTGTGCCTCTTGCTGTGCTGATTGTAAAGGAAGACTGGTTTGGAGTTAGCCTTTGTGTCTAGTTTCCCTGGTGAGCCTGGCAAAGCCAGTGCCTCTCTCCAGGTACTTCAGGTTTCTTCCAGATCTGGTGTCATTTGTCTTGCTGCTTATAAACAGAATCTAAACATACTCTAGACTTTTTCAGGGCTGCTTACACATTTTGGTAGCAATAGCCATGAGCCAGTAGGACCAAGAAATGTGTCCAGGACATGCCTCGTGGGCTGGGTTAGCTGTGCAGTTTGCTGTGTTCTCCTCTTGGAGAGGAATTGGTTAATGCTAATTTAGAAATGGTATAGTATCAGCTGTGATCTAAACCAGCTAAATTGCTTGCCGAGTGTCACTTGAGATGTTTGCTTCCTCCTTAGGAGAATTCTTCTGCTAATGTGCCCTTTTCTGGACCATTGTCTAGATGTCTCATCAGTCTGGAGTGGCTTGTTTTTAGTGCTGTGTGCTCTCTGGGGAGTTTATTTTTAAATAGTTACTGAAGCCACAGTCTTCTGAATTGCTGGAGTGTTAGGGTAGAAGGAATTAAAATGTTTCGTGCTCCTCTGAAAGTCTAGGTTGAAAAAAATACGTTTGTATCTTCTGTTCTCTAAGGCTGGTTGAAACTGTGTTAAAGATGACTTGTTTATTTAGCATTTTCCTTCCTCAGAACCCTCTAGTTTAAATTGTGTATGTTCACAAACTGAAATATTGCCAAACCCAAATGTTTTACTTCAGGGGCTGCTGTGCACTGTCCTTCATTCTCTGCTATAAAAAGATGACTTGTTTCCACCTGTGTTAAGTTCTGCCGTTGTAAGGTGAGCTTCATCTTGAGGTAGTCACCTTGGAACTTTAGCTCCCATGGAGCAGTAAGGTACTATTACACAAGAAAAATAAATTTACTTTTTTTAAAGAGAAGCATTTTGTAAGTCTTCCTTTCTTGTGCCAAAAACCTGGGGACTTTACTGTTTACTCTCTGCCAAAAAAATGAAAAGAAATGTTTTTCCGGAGGTCAGATTTCCTTATCACGTTGTACTCCTCCAGCATTGTAGCCATTCTACTTTATATAATTTTCTGTCTAGAGCTAAAGTCTTCAGATGGGTTCTGTGAGGACAAGAATTAAAGTTATTGTGTTAATTTGAAATCATATGATGTCACTGATAAATCATTAATCAAAAGTCACAGGGTTTTTTACCTCCATGTAAAAGGGATTGTACTTTTTCTTAGTTCTAATTCCTTTGCTGCTCTATTCCTGTGCTCTCTAGCTATCACAAAAGCCCTTTGTTGTTCATTTGACTGTTAAACTATGCTTATTTTATGCTGCTTCAAGCTCTTAAGGAGTTCAGGGTTTATAATATGAAAAGTCTGTCTCTCCAAGGGTGAGAGAAGCTAGCAGGTTTCATAAAGCTGTAGGGATTAACCAGCATACAGGAAAGCATCCCAGGCAGTCAAGACTTTTTTAATGGTAGTGGAAAATGATGGCGATTTCTTCTTAGCATTCATGCAAGCAGTGATGGTGACTTCTGGGCACGATGCTTTCTCACAGTTGGGGTCTGCCTGTGCATTCAGCTGTTGAGCAGAGTGCTTTGGTTCTAGACTTTGGAGAAAGCAAGGACTTTCAGAAACATGGAGCACACATCCATTGAAAGAGTCGTAAAAAGAGAAGAAAGGATGTGACCAAGCAGGTTCCAGATGCACAGGTCAGACATGACCCAGCAGACCAGTGCCTGCTGCACACTGGTCTCAATTCTTCCTTTTCCAGCTGGTGTCACAGCAGAGGTGCCTCTTGAGGGCAAAATTCATAATGGATTGGGAATCAAGTGTTCTGAGATTACCATAGTAAATTAAGATGAGTGTTGACTTGTGTTGGTTTGGAGCATGAATTGCCTTAGAATGCTGTGCTAATTATGGCAGTTCAGGAAATGATTCACATGAGTGGGTAGCTGAGCTTGGTTCTTCCAACAGCTGCCTTAGCTTAAGCTAGGTTGGCTTATTTACTAGAATTGTGCTTCATGAACTGCAATAGCACTTGCAAATTCTCTGTGTTAATTCCTGACTTGATTGAATAGAGTCTTTTGACAGATGACAGCAGCACAGGAAGAGCTTTCAACCTGTCTACAAAGTCAGGGGCTTTGTTAAGTATTTAGAAAAGGTTCGATACAATAGTATGGGGTGGAAGGTGTTTCCAGTGCTGTGAATTAACTGCTGGGTTGTTACATTGGCTGTTGCCTGGTATCAATGGGGTTTGCCACTTGCTTCATCCTGTAGGCTCCAATATGGAGAGAATATCCTTAAGAAGTATCTGGGAATCTGAGAGCCGAGTAGATTCTGTAAGCCTGTTCTCAAATGCATTAATGACTTAAAACCTTTTTCCCCTCAGGTATAAAAAATGGTATTGTTCTGTATCCCCAAGAAGAAATGCAAAAGATATTAGTATTCCCATTTGATAGGTTAGCTGCTGCTGTGTGAAATGCAAACTGCTGTGACATATTAGAGTTCATGCCACAGTTAAATGTGTGCAGTGTTTATGGAGTTTATGACAGAAAAATCTTTAGGTGGCAAGAACAAGGTCGTGGGTGTGCGAGATGAACTTGCATACAGCATTCCAAAAGAATGTTTGGCAAGCATCAACTTTCTAAAACCTGATAATATTCAGGTACTGCAGAAAAATTCTCCTTTCTGTGAAAGTCTTACGAAATGGTGGGGATATGAACTCTGGCCACTCTCTTCAGCTCTGGGTTTAGAGGGGCTTTTCTTGCTAGGTGTAGGAGGAAAACATCATGGACCAACCAGGCTTTTGGTGTGCGTGTTGTGATTTGTGAGAACTTCCTAGAGCAGTGAAATAGAGCAGCAGCACATTTGTGGAGTCTCACTGCAGGATCTGGTGGTTACATCCTACAGTGGTTCATGGCAGGGCAGTGGGGGAGATGAGCTGTGACCTCCTCTTGCAGCCAGAGCCCTTACTCTAAGGAGTCAAAATTTGGAGAGGAATGGACTGAGGTCAGCAGCACGAATAGTCTGTTCAGTAAATAATTTTCTTTGCATACTGACTCCATTCTTTCACTCATTATTTGCTCCACTTATTCTTTTCCCTTCCTACACATGTGCAGGCAAATTTTCTGGCTTTATCCTCTCTTGCCATGGCCACTTGTCAGTGTGACCCACCCTGGTCAGGGGGTTGCAGAAGATAGTTTTGCTGAGCACAAACACCCTGGCTCTGGGATGGGCACCTCTGCTCAGCCTAGGAGAGCACGGCTGTTTTCCAGCTGCTCCTGCAAGTCTGCCTGCTCTGAGCACTGCAGTGCTCCACGGAATGCAGCACGCAGGAGGGAGAGCACTCTTCAGCCAGACACAGAGGAATTCAGAGCTGTTGCCCACCTCTTTTTCCCCCTGGTGGCAGGCTGCAAGCTTCTGGGTGAGTGAACATCTGGTGCATGGCATGCATGCTTTTCGAGGCTGCCGGGGAAATCCATTTACTAGCCCTGCTGTTGGAGAGAATTGGGGTAAATGTAGGACGAAGCATTGCTTAATGTGCAGTCTGCTAAACGTAGCAGCCTTTCCTAGGGCTTGGACAGGATGCTATGAAGAGAGAAAAAGCTTTTGAGGGTCCTGTATCTGAAGATCTACAGAAAACAGCTTGATGAAAAAGTAGGATTTGGGGGGGTTGAGTGACCTTGAATGTGTGCTCTAGTGAAACAAGCAGTACCGTGTGTGACTGGCATTTAGAAAAATATTTTCTGGGAGGCCCGTTTGTTAGGGGAATAAGCAGTTTAAATGTCCTGCATTTGTTCAGAGATCTCTTTTGTTTTTTCAGTGGAAGTGTAATAGCTGCTACTTGTCACTTTTGTTCTTGATCTTGTAAATGCTGCTATCCCAGGCTCCTGCAAGATGTGCTGACTCTCTTTTGTGGGTGTTAAATTAACTCAGGAAACCCCACAGACAGAATGAAATAGGTCCTTAGCAGGTGTGCTGTAGCATGGCAGCTGTTAAGAAAACAGCCCAGATCTAGTAATAAATTTATACTTCTGGATTTGGGGGCTTTGGCTGTGCAGCACTCAGCGATCTACAGCCCAATAACTCTTGCCTGCTGTTGGAACACAGCATCTGTGTTCTTTCTCTTTCCCTTAGGGCACTGCTGTCTGCTTCATTCTTCTGAGGTTTTTGTGCTTTCCATTGTGTTTTCTTAAATACAAAGGCAGCTCTAGAAGCAAACAAACAAAATTCCTTTCTTGTTTGATTTCTGCTTTTTCCTTTATGAAACTATTTTCCTGCTTTTTCTGATATGGCAGCATTATTAGAACCAGGACTTTTCTCAACTAAGCTTTGTTGCTGCAGAGCCAGTGGGATAAAGTGAGTATATAGTGCTTGCTGTGAGAGGTTGTTTTTTACCCTTGGTTTAAATATTGATAGTAGTGGAGTTAGAGATCTGAAGATACTAAATCAAAACAATTGTTCATTGTTTTCTAAACAGGCTTTAGATACAGCTTTCCTATGGCTACATTGTGCAGTGAAGTGCATTCCTTTTCAGTAAATAGACAGGCTTTAAGGCCCTCAGGTTCTTCAGATCTGAAACAACAGCAACAATTACTAAAATTTAATGCAAAAGAAAAAACAATTACAGGATTTTAAAACGTGTCTTGGGCTGTGCCCCTGCCCTCCAGTTGCTTGGTTTTTAAATCCTGGGCTTCTGTGTCCTCTTTGCTTGCTCTTGTCACACAGCACAGCTGTCTCAGAGTGCACAGAGTCTTATCAGAAATCTGATCTGGGTTTAAAAATAGCCTTGCTGGAATAAAAAGATGTGAAACAGGGTGGGTTTACTGTGGGATCCATAGCTGCCACGATGGCATTTCTGGTCAGGGAGGAGGATTTAGTGGTGAATGACAAGGAAAAGTTGTTGCTTAATGATGTTGTACTTGGGAGGACATAGTGCCTGTGGAGAAGAGGGAGGAATGTTCCAAAAGAAGTATTATAAGCTTTCATGAAAGAAAGGTGAGGGATGCAAATTCATAAAGGAGAGAAAGTACATCCAGTGGTATCTATTGAAATTCTATTCTTTATTCCTATCCCATGTAGGGTTTTGGCTCCTAGGCTCGTATTCTGGCTGTTCTGTGTGTCCAGGGCCCCAGCTGAGAATTAAAAGGAGCAGTACTTAATGTAGTTTTCTGTTAGCTGCTGTCTGCTTTTCCTCTTAGCTCTGCCAACTGCTTCAGATGTGCTTGGGCACTTGTAAACATTGTCACTTCTGCCTGTACCAGCTGCTTTTATAACAAAATTTGCCTCTTCCTGTACACAACCTCATATTTTTACTAGCAAAGTATATACTAATTGCTCATTCTTAATTACTACTGAATATGTAAAAGAACACATGACTGCTTTTTCTTGGCGATCAGGAGCAGCGTGGTGAAATGTGGGTAGCCTAAAAAGCTGTGTTCTTTTTTTTTATTTGGTTTTGTTGTAGATGTAGTTTTTAGGTGGATATTTAAGTACCCATTTGTGTTAGGTTGAGATGTCTTGCCATGTAGTGCCTCTTTTATGCTTCCTTCAAAGGGCTTGACACTGAGTCAGCAGGGCACCTTTTACTCTAGTGAGATCTTGGGATGCTGAGCTCATGTAAAAAGGAGAGGCAGACTATGCCAGGACTTTTGTGAAGCATTGGAATGGAATTGACTTAAATCCTGGCTGTACTAAGAGGATGGTGGGAGGTGACCTGTCTCACTGCTCCAAGATGAGCAGCCACCCTCAGGAATGGCGCTTCTTGTATCTCTGCAGAGAAACTTGAAATAAGATACCCTGCCTGCTTTGTGAAGGAGGAGTGTAAACCTGATGGAGTCAGTGCAGTCTTCAACCAAATTCTGGAGAAAAACTTAGAGGTTCTAACCCTGATGGGTCTGAATGTTACTGAGCTTTACAAAGCCTAAATGGAGATTGAAAGGAAGCAAAACTGGAAAGGAAGGACCCAGCTTTCTTTCCAGTGCACCTGTACGCAGACAGGGTGGACTGCATACTGTACACACTCTGTGCTACTCAGGAGTGTGATATTGATGGTTACTTTTCTGTACTTTGCTCTCTAGGTGAGATTAGGCATTTGCAGCGACAGGGTTTCTGTCTGTAGTCTGTCCTTATCTAGGGAAAGCAGCATTACCTTTTCCAGGGGTGAAAATACTATTGATCTAGGGGTGAAAATACTATTGATCTAACGTTACCCTGAAATTCTTTCATCTCTAGGTATTCCTGCCCTTTTACCAAATGGGTAATAGTCTTTGTCCCCTCAGTTTCTGAAGGGAGATAAATGGAATGCAGCATTATTGCTCTGGAGTTGACCTTTGTGAGTGTAGACACAGCTAGGATATGAGTCTAGGGCTCTTAATACACCGATCCCAGGAACAGGAAGGAGGAACCTTTTGCTGTCTTGCGGATGTGATATATGTGTTTGTGGGCATGAATAGCAACTAATGAATATTTATACATGTACTAATGAAGTCCTACATCTGTTTTTACAGATGCATGTGGGTATGGACTTGCAAGATACCAGTGTGGGTGTGCATAGATGCGGCCTGGGAAAACGGTGATAGCTTGTAACTGTGTCGCTTGGCACATACAGTGTGTCCAAATGCCTACTTGCAGAACAGTATTGTTAAAAGGCAAAATAAAAAAATTCTGCCCTTTTGTCCCTCCCCAAAAGAGTCATGAGCTCCAGGGCATTTTTTAAAAGCACAACTATCTCTTGCTGAAAATATTAATTGTACTTCCTGTCTCTGATGACTTTTTGAATGGGAACTACTGTTGTGTGACCACTGTTCGCTTCCCCAAGCAGGCAAACCTGGTAATGCTGCTTTTGGGAAATGAATGCTGTTCAAGTGAACCTGAAACCCTTGTTAATATACTGTGAAATTTAAAATTTGAGTGGCTGGTGGTGAAGCTGGCAGTTCTGTTGGACTGCATGCTGGGAGTTGTTTCTAGGGATGTGTGCACTGAGCCCTTTCTGTGACAAAGATGCCTCTTCTTTCTGTGCTTACTTGTTTTTAAGAGACTGGTGATTTACAGATCCGTTATAAAATCTGACTTGCTTAAATTTGGGGGTTAGTTACAAGAATGTTTCTTTCTCAAGTGGATAGTGTTCCCACAACCTTTCCTTGACACCTGTAGTATTTCTGAAATGTATGTCTCACCTGCTGGCCCCCCCATGAGCTACTTTTGTTCCTTTAACAGAATCATTTCATAAGAAGAGTCTCAGTATTTGATTCAGAAGTGTTTGTGGAATTATTGTTCTGATTTAAATGTTGAAAGAGTCCTGATTCACAGGAGGAAACACAGATTCTGTTATTTTACTGCAGTTTAGATAACTAGAGAAATAAGAATACAGTGTTCTGCTCTGTTTTGGTTTCTCTTGTTGTACTCTTGTTTTTAAAAGGTGTTTGACCTTTTCAGAGGACTGACCTAGTAGAGGCAGCCTGTTTTGCTTTTAGCATTCACAGGATTTTTTTTTTTAAACAGTTGTTTCAGTGTGTATTTTATGATTTTTGTCTGAAAGCTTCCACAATTCAAGCCTTCTGTTGCTCTGGACAGTCCTGAGTTAATTAACCAGCCCATTTTGTATTTTTGTAATATTAAGTATTCTTTTTTCAGAAAACCAAGAAATAAATGGGGTTTATGGCCCTTTAGTGGCTTTGTCAGTGTAATGAACACAGATCTCGAGTATGGATTAAATCTGGGTTCTTCACTGCAAACATCTTAACTACTGCCTTTTAAAAAAAATATGTAGACTACATGATTAATCAGTGCCTGAACTTTATATAATTTGGCCAGCCCTGGGAGCTGCACTGAAATACACAGTGCAACATTTTTTGTTGCAGTTCTCATTCTGTAACAGAGTCATACCTGTGGTGCTTTCTCAAGGTGTCCTGCCACAACAGGTGAAAAAAAAATGGAGGCGTGGAAATTCAATGCATGAGCTGTTTCATAGAGAGAAAACTGGTGAATAAATAGTCCAACAACAGGAGTTCCAGACTTGAACTGAATTGGAGTTGATACTTGAGGATCAATATGCTGTGAGTGAAGCAGTTGTTCATATTGGAATATGTTACATTCTGCTTCTGGCATGGGAGTATGTGCTCCATCTAGTTCTGATGTTTGCCAGTGCATGGAATTCCTCCCTGGAAATTACTGTGCCCTCGGGTGTGCTTTTTTAATATTGACCAGTCTGACTGGAGATCATTTCTTCTGTGCTTTTTCCTGTATGCCTTGTCTGTTTGTTTAAATTCCTGGTCACACTGAGTCATCTGCTTGTTAGTTAGTTTGTGGAAATGAATTTCACAAGCTGTCAGGTAGTGTCTCAGAGACCTTTGTTTGTGGGTTTCAAGTTAACTGATGGAAAAGAGGCAGCTCAGTTTGCCAGGGCTAATGTATGGGAGCCTGTGGAATTCTTCCTGCTCCTGCTTGGCATGCTAATAACAGTAAAAAGAAAGAAATGAAGTTAGTACTACTGCCCTGAGAAGGGAAGTGAGCCCAGCAGCCTTATTTAGCTTCTGTCTTCTTATGCTGGATTATTCACTATAGTAAACATGATTTGTATTTTTGTTGGATTTTTGAAGGAGTCCAAATTTTACAACTGTATTTAACACTTCTGGATGAGTGGGAGGTTCTCCTGTGTATGACATGTAGAAGCCCTCACTTTTGATTTTGTAGGATAATCAGTGAATGGTTCCTAGACCAGTATTTTCATTGAAGATACAGGCTGGGAAGAAATTGAAACAAAGCCTGGACTATTTTTGCTTACTTAAGAGCATAATGTGAAAGTGTGTGGTTTGCCAGCTGAAGAAAGTGTGTATGATTGCTTTTTTTGGCTCAGTTCTGGCTTTTTACAACACTTAAATGGGCAAATGACTTGCTCCTTTCCCTCATCTGGCTAGTTCTTTCACAGCTTCATCTGAAATACATTCACAGATTCCAAGCAGGGTTTTTTTGAATGGCTGATTTGTTGGATATGAAGGCACAACTTGGGCTTTTGTTGGTAAACAGCAGTAGTAAAAATAATAATAAAGAGATTGTGTGCCCTGGCTGATACTAACCTATACTGCTGTAACTTCTCTCCTAAAGACAGTAATCCCTTCCTTGGTGATTAGAGCAGAGCTCACACATCTAAGCTGGAACCACAAGTCCTGACTGGAGGCCTAGGAGATATTTATTCTTCAGCCCCTATATGTATTTCAGATATCTGGTTAAGGACAAGTAAAACCATGTTTTCCCAATTCTCTTCTGGTCTGTTGTAGCAACAATCTGCTCTGTGGTTATCAGAGGGAAAGTGAATCATTTACTTCGTGCTTTTCCAGTAGGTGCCAGTTTTCTGATGGTGGGAAGCAGAAGTTTGGATCTGAACTGTGAGATGAAAGAGTTCTGCTTAGTTCTTACTGAAGCAGCTTTGGCTTTGGAGGTTTTATCAGAAGGGAAAATTTCCTCTGCTTTTCTGTGAAAGAACAGCTAGTTGGAAGATGGTTAGTGTGTTTGTGTTTTGTGTATTTTGATTGAAAAAGGCAAGATACTTCCATTTCCTACTATTGTTGCACAGAGTCTAGAGCAGCACTGTCCAGTGTTTGCAGTTTGCATTAACAGAATTTTTTAGCTGTTTTTCTTATGTTTGTGTATCTGCAGCAACAGTTAGGGTTTGAATTCTAATTTCTTTGCTCTTTTCCAGGTTTATGTTCACTTCTTGTGTTATGGTTAAGCAGTGGAGATTCATTTTGGCAGATGGAAGAAATGCCCTTATCTTGACTGTTGTTTCCTTGAAAATACTTTACTGCTTACAGGTTTCTACTCAAGTGTGCTGTGCTAACAGAGCGAGGGAAATTTCAGTGTTATTTTTGTCAGTTTCACAGTGCGTCATGTTCAGATTTTCTGCTTGCATGGCTGGTTTTCTCTTGTGCTGAAAAGACATTTATAAACTTTACTAGCCCAAGAGAACACACTGTATTTGAACAAATGTAGTAGGTATTAGGGCATGCCTGCAGTCTGGTTTGTAGAAACACTTCTGCCTGTGGAGCTCAGATTTGACAGCTGAGGAGAGCTCTTCATCTCACAAACTTGCATTTATTGCAGTGCTGTTTTTCTCCTATGAAACAGAAGCAGAGGCACCAAATAGTCACTTTTGGCTTGATGGGGTTACTCTTTGGCTAGGGGCAGGCCTGTTGACACTAGTCCAGTTCTGACACAGGTGCCCTATTCTAGTCTCTCCTTTAAAAACTGGTATTAGGTGTTGCTTTCAGCAATAATGTGCACATAAATCCTGTCTACATAAAACCTCTTTGCCACAAATGGAAGACAACTCTGAAGCATGTATTAAAAATGCTGCTTTGAACGAGCTAGGATGGAATAAGGAAATCATGAAGAAAATTTCCCTTTGAGTGGGACGGGCACAGCTCCTTCTTGTAGTTTGCAGTGAGATGTAGAAGTGTGGCATCTCGCTGACTGTACAAGTGACAAACCTTTTCCCATTCTGTTCTCAAGGAATGCTCGTGTTTGTGCTGTTATCTCATGTGCCAGGGCTATCTGCTTTTCTGGGCTACAGCCCATAAACCAGAACAGCCACTTTGCCTCTTGCTCTCTGAGCCTTTTTCCTCTGCTGTCAGGGAGCTCCATGTTTGGAGGAGCACAAAGCGCTCTGTGCGCGGGAGATAACCGTGGGGCTGATGTTTCTGGGAGAGGCTTGGCTGTATCACCAGCTGCTGTCAGCCTGCCCTGGACTTTGTTACAGGATTGATAGCACTCTCCAGGAGCCAGATCTTTGTGTCCCTGTGCTGAAGTGCTGCAGCCTGCCTGGGGAGAGCTGTGTGTGCACAGAGTGTGTTTGTGCATGTGTATTGGCCCCTTGAGGAGGGCAGCATTTAACCCTAAAGTGGATTTTTGCTGCCTGCTTGAAGGTCTGCTCTGCTACCTGTAGGAATAAGAAAGGAAGATTGCTGGCATGGGCTGAGGAGAGATGGGCAGGGCACACAACACAACTTGGCTGAAGACATTTCTTAGTTTGAGATTTGTAAGTGCCCTTGCTTCTGACTTTGCTATTTTTACGGTGAAGGTCTCTGGCAGTGTGGATACCTGTATGAGTGGAGGCTGTCCTTACATTGATCAAGAATATTGGTGTCGTCCTAAAATGTGAGGATGTAATGCTCTGCACTCCTGGATATGCTCCTAGTCTCTGAGGAAGCCTTTCTAGAATATAGGAACAGTCTCAGCAGGAGCAGCTGGCTTTTTGTGGCACAGCATGCTTCTGGTAGGGCTTCCTGGAGGGCTTGAGGGAAAACAGAATTCAAACTGTTGTAGGACTCAGTGAGATTTAGATGTGCAGATCTTACTAAGTCTTCTGAAAAGAGTAGTCTGATAGACCTTTATAGGGCCCATCTCAAAACAAAAATGGTTAGAGGTGAGATGTGCATTTTTGAAGAACTGACTGAAAAACTTTGGTTATTATAGAAGTACTAAAGAGTAAAGTGCCATAAAACCAAGGTACCAGCTTTCAAAATTTGGATGCCTTTGTGTCATGCAGCCATCTATTATGTCATTTAGTAGCTCTGCCAATGTGATTAGGGTAATTTGGTAAATAAAGGATTTGGGTTTTTTTAAATTTTTGTTCATGATTTCTCATTTTCAAGGAATAAATTGGTAGACCCGAGAATAAGCTTGAAGTTAAATTCATCCATATGATGAGAAGCTTGAATCCTTGAAAACCTGTGACTCTGGACAAATCAGTTTATTGGAAAATAAACCTCATCACAGGGGTTCCAGGGCTGAGGATAAGAGAGAGGGCTTTAAGATTTTGCTTTTAACTCCTGCCTCTGTTTCTCTGCTGATATTCTGTCTCCCTTAATTTTTCCAGCACTGGTGCTAGTGGTCCCCATTTGAATCTTAAAATTCTTTCACAGGTCAAAGGCTTGGACTGTGCTTCAGCAACCCTCACTTGCTTTGGGTTTGTGTGAAACCAAATATTTTACTGATAAGTCTCCATTAGTTGGAATAAGTCGTTGAATTTTCAAAGGAAGGATGATGTGGGATAGACACAGAGACCTCTACAATGAAAGTTCCTTTTGAAGAAAAAATTTGTTCATGTGAGAGTTAGGACTAAACTTTTATGGTTTTACGCTGTGTTCAGAGACGTAGCCTTGGCTTCTGTTCACTTACACAGTACACCTAGAGATGGTTCTCTCTAAGCTAGGTCCCTCTGGATCAGACTTGACTTAAATGGATTTAGCAGGTGCATAACACAAGCAGTTGGGTCTCAAATATTGGCAGTAGAGTCTATTCACTGTTAAGTGAAGGTATTTTCTTGTCTAAGAGCCTGTTAATCCACAGTTATACAAATAGCTTGATGGAGATTTATAGGATGCATGTTGAAGTGTTCCCTTGGAGTTGGCCTGCCAGCTATGAATTCTCTAACCTTCCTGCTATAAAACTTCCAGAGTGATTCAGTACAAAATGAAGCAAATTTTCAAATCCCTTGTGTATTCATTGCCAAGGCAACTTCTGGTCACATTGCTCCTCTGGTTGGCTCTTCAGCTGAGAGTTCTTTGAAGACTGTAAGCAGTTGGTTTGTGGTGCTGAAGGGAGATTATAGAGTTATTGATTCCCTCAATTCCCCTTGTCTTAAAGCAGTAGGAATGTAGGAAAGACTATACTACCAGTTGAGCTGTTAATATAAGC
This sequence comes from Luscinia megarhynchos, assembly GCA_034336665.1. Classification (NCBI taxonomy): domain Eukaryota; kingdom Metazoa; phylum Chordata; class Aves; order Passeriformes; family Muscicapidae; genus Luscinia; species Luscinia megarhynchos. Next base: position 2,404,167 of record CM067564.1, on the reverse strand, counting down.
TGGGCCTTCATCCTTCTAGGTTGCTATTAATGATATTTCTATCATTTTATCAAGTCAAGTGGCCTCTTAAAAGCACCCCAACTCATGTTTGTTTAGTGCTTACTGGAAAGCTTTCCTTCCGGATTGAGAACATTGCCATAAGGACTCTTTCAAGCTCAGGGCATAGTGAGGTTATTGTGTAGGAGGGTGACAGGTTTGCTTAACGTTCATGGAGTACTTTCTAAGTGCTTGTGGTGCTGCTTAATTGAGGGAAATGTTTGGGAATTCATAAAATCACAGAATGGGTTTGGGTTGGAAGCAAGCAAGTTGGAACTAGGTCATCTTTAAGGTCCCTTCCAACCCAAACCATTCTACGATTTTTCAAGCAGTATTACTCTACCATTTTTTCCATCTTGCAGAGTTTGGTAACCTTGGTAACTTACAATGACTTGTAAGTCATGACAACTCTCTTGCTGATGAAATAGATTTAAAAAAATCAAAATATTTTCTAGCTATGTGTGTTAACTTTGTTCAGAAATTTGGTCATGGTTTCAGACTGTTCTAGAATGGAGAGTAGCAGGCTAAAATTAGTTATTCTTTAGGTTGCTTGAGAGTATATGTAAGACTTAAAAGTTTGGTCCTTGTTGTAATGAGCTTGTTCTAGAACTTGTCTAGTACAAAGTGGAGATACCATACTGGAGAGAAAGCTGAGCCATAAACATAAATACTCATGATTGATGGGAAGAGACTGAAGCTGAGTCTTGAAATTTCATGGTAGAGCTGTTGCCTTTCAGCTTAGTTCCTCCTTTCATGAATTTAGTGGTGCCCATGTACTGACCACAGCTCTAGAAGAAGTTAGGTTTCTCTCAAATGAACAACAGCTGCAGATATTATGCCTTTCTTGAGACACACCACCAAAAATTATGTTTGGTTTTTTTTTCCCCTAAATAACAATTGTTTTAAAAAGTAATGTAGCTGGTTATAACATGCATAACAGCTTATGTGAGAGACATAGTGTGTGATAAAGCATGAAGGACTCTGTTCTGACAAGGTCTTGAGTTTTGTAAATGCTGCTGCATTTGGTGTTTAGTTCTCTGAGTAGTCAGGGATATATGTGGGGAACAATGGTAAAAAAGGCTGGAACTTGAAATAAACAAATACCTGCTTTTGAATATCCAGTACCCAAAGGCTCATGTTTGATAATCTGAAAAATAAATATACATGGGTGGTGATGGTGGTGGAAATCCACCTATCCATAAAAAGTACTTCTGATATTCATAGGTTTCCTCACACTCCCAAAAAGTTGTTTTGGTGAAATGAACATAACAATGTGGAGCAGCTTTTTGTCAAGGATAAGAGAACAAGCCCAGAAATATGACCTGTACAGAGAAGCTTCTGACAGGATATTTTCCAGAGGCTCCTGTACTAACCTGTTCTTCCTTGCTGGTGCAAAAATGTGGAGTATGCAGGCCAGTCTTTTTTCATCAGCTGGAATCTAATTTGGAGGCTGGGAAGGAACAATATTTATTCCTGGAATCTGAAATTGTCCATGATACAGCAGGGCCACTCATCATCCTTCTATACTTTGATTGCTCCTAACTTGCACCAGTAGTGATGGGAAACAGGGCACTGGTTAGCTGGTGGTCTGTTTGATGGAACAGGAATAGCAATGTCCAGTGTAACCATTTTATTCTTCTTGCCCCACTGGCAAGTGCTGGGGGCTGTGTTTGAGCTCATGGGAATCTCTGTGGTCATGTCACACAAATTGAAATTGTGGCTGTACCTATCTGTTGTGGAAAAGAAGCCATCCCTCCTTTGGCTTCCTCTTAGTTTGGATGTAGCCTCCTTTCCCTTTCTCTGTTCAAAGCACCTAATGGTTCTGAACTTCAAATTGGGTAGGAGGGGGTCTGTCTTCATTGTCCTATATTTTGGAGGCTTGGTGTCTGTCAAGAGTGGCAGTTGTGTTTTGGTTCTGGCAACCAGCACCTTTGTGTGTATAAAATGTGCCTTTGGCTAGAAATGCTAGATAACTTGTTTTGAATAGCAACAGGCCCAAATTGAGACGTTTCCTGCTTCACAGAGCTTTGTTGCAAATGGCATTGCTCACCTCATACCTTCACTTAGTATCCTTTGGTCTAAAAATAATTACTGCTCATGTGAGGTTTCAAGGACTAATACTTTACTTGTTTTCAGCAGGAGACCGACAGGTTTTTTTAAGATTGATTCATGTAATAGTTCACAAGCAAAAAATTTTGGCTGGACAATGCAGCACTCAAAATCTGACCCTTAGTAAACTGTTTATATATTATATATTTCAATACACATATTATTGTTCTTAAAGAACATAAATATTCATGTAGTTTTCTCTCTGTCCCTTTAGGCTAATTTTTTTCTGGGTCAAGAACCGGTCAAGAGGGCATGTGAGGTACCACAAATTGAGACCTGCTCAATGGGTTAGTTATCTTTAGTTCCTTGAGCAGCAGTAGTGAAACAAATCTTTGTGCTGTGTTTTCTTTCTCCCTTCAGAGTCTTTTCAGGACCAAGCCATTCCTGCCTGCTTGTTGCTGATCAAACATTTTTGTTCTCAGTGTCTAAATGGCTTCATAAATTAGACTTGGAAGATAATGTGTGTGTTTCCCTCGTTTTGTTTTGTTCTGTCAAGGTTAGGAGCAGCTCTGCTGTGGAGAGGAGGAATTTAAGGTTTGTAGCACAGCAGCTTTGGAGGGAGCAGCAGGTCCATGTGTGAACTCTGCTTTGGAGAGGCCGCTTTTTAACCAGGGTGGTTAAAAAGGTGCTGGTGCAATATGATTTCTTAAGAGCTTTAATAGAGGTGAATGAAGGCAATTGTAGCTTCCACTCTTGATAACACCCAAGGCTTGCCATCCTCAGAAAACAGTGTGGCAGCTGTGTGCCCCAGTGCTTGGAGACTGAGAGAGAATTCAGAGATACTGCCATGGAAAAACTATTTAAAGACTAATGAAAGCACTTACCACTAATGGACTTAAAATATTCTAATATTAGACCTCTCAGAAGTATTGAGTTGATGAGGTGTTGAAGCAGCACCTTTTTAGTTCCATTCTCGGTGTAGTGAAGCCTGTCACAGGTTCTACATGTACCAGACTGGGGTTTTGGTATTAACCTGAGCTGGAACAGTTGTCAAGAGTCTGAAGAGAGGAGTGTTTTCCAGCTCATGGGCTGTGGATTCTTGATAAATAGCTGGTTGGCAGGCTCTGTTGCTGTAGCAAGGGTGGAGGCTGTCAGCTCTGTGGTGTTGCCTGTTCCTTTGCATTTCAGGGTGGTAACTGGATCTGAAAATGGTTAGGGGTTATTTTTGTGATCTTTTTAGTTGTTGGGGTTTTTTGTTGTTTTGTGGGGGGTTACTATTTGGTAGGTGATCTGCAGTATGATGGCAAGAAGTCTTGTCTTTTCCAACGTTTCCCCAACCCTAGGAGCCAGAATTGTTCTGTCTGTCTGATGCTAAATTCATTTCTCCCACCCGTTGTTGTTCAGTCCTCACTTTACAAGCTATTTGAAGAGCAGAGTTTGACCATGTAAGTAATCTCAAGAGGATGAAGATAAAATCTTAAGTGAAGTTGTCAGTCAGCAGAGGGATTAAAGAATGTATTCGAAAATGTACTGGGGTAATAGAAAATCCTGAATGTTCAAGAGGAGCAAAGGCATGTCAAGACAAAGAAAGGAGAGTAGTTTCTAGAGGCTTAAAGATGACTGTAAAAGCATATTTACTAGCTCTTCTGCTTTTCTAGGGGAATAACAGATACCACAGTTGAAGAAGTTCCATGTCAAGAATTCCCCATATTCAGGAGTTCCAGGCTGACTTGGCATAGTTGACATGTGAAGCCCTTCAGTTTGGGTTCATCAGCTCAAACACAGCCTGGTCAGCAGTGGAAGAAAACTATTGCCACAGGAGGCTTTTTTAATGAAGTGAGGTGGTACTGTGTCAGGCTCTTAGGGCATGGGTTTCTGAAAAACAACCATAAATGGTACTTGCAAGTAAACTTGCAGTGGAAGTAAACAGGTGTCAATGAAAAGCTAAAGAAATGAAGTAGGCATACAGGGGGTAACAGGCATTGAGCACTTGTGCTTGTGCAGCTGATAAATGGGCTGTTAATACATTCCTTCATGAACTTCAAATAAAAGAAACTAGTCAGTAAAGTAGTGAGAATCTTGTAACTACATCAGCTACATTTTCACCGTCCAGATAAAAATAGAAACCTGTGATGGCAGCATTGCTGCGTGGCCAGGCCCCAGTAAAGATGTGCTTTCATGGTCAGAATAGGCAGTCCTTGAGTTCCTTTTGACTCTGTCACCTTTTTTTTTATATATGAAATTACCACTTTTTTGGCTGTAGTGGCTTTTTCAGTGTCTTGTTTTGCTCTTACTTGTGTATGTCCTTCATTGGAGGTCTGCTATTTTGCTCTGGTGAAATTGAGTCTCACTTTCCTTTACTGGAGTCCACAGTCAAGTGCTTAATTCCTGGGCAAAACTCAAGGTTTCCTCTATTGTCCTCCTGGAAGCTTTGCATGGAACATCCTTGCCCTTCCACCTACCCCTGGAGAGAAGGATGAGATGGTATCAGGGCTTTTTTCCACCTCTGTAGCCATTGCTTGGGATTTAAAGTAATGGTTTGCCTGAGCAGCTGAGGAAATTATCTTAGTGTGGTGTAACATTTGTAAACAGTGTTTGCACTGCAATTTTCTTGTTGTCTCTTCCGGCTCTCTCACGTATTTTTCCACCTTCCCCCACATGCACAGTCTAAGCCAAGCTAGACAGTGCTATTCATGCAAACCTAGTTATCCCTTAGGGAAGAAAAAAACAAATGCATGTAACTGACCCTGAAGCTTCTTACTGTGCATAGCAATGCTAAAAGCTGTTCTGCCTGGAGATGTGAACTTAAAATAGCTCTCAAACAAAACTGCTTTTTTGTCTTCTCCCTTTTTAGCCCCATGTTGCCACATTGTGGTCAGAAATGCTTTTTTAAAAAAGCATGACAGTTCTGGATATTTTCTTTGACTGAAATCAATATATAATCTAACATGAAATCATCTGCTTTAGGAAGAGAAGAAAAACCAGCTGCCACATCACCAGGGTTCTGTCTGCCTGCCACCCCGTGTATGTGTGATGGGGACAAAAGTGATTCAGTTCTTGCTGAAGTGTCTATGTGTGCTCTAAGAACCTCAGCTCAGTCTCAGGCCTAACTGCTATTGCAGTTGCTCACTGTTGTACCTGATTTACCTTTGCCCTTTAAAGCACAGATGGGATTCCTGCTTTCCACCTGCAGCTCTTTCCCTGGCTGCCAAAGGGAGCACAGTTTAATGGATGAGCTGAACCCTGTGCTGCCTGGATGGTAGGTGGTGACGTAAGTGTGCATAATTGAAATGCATCGATTTCCCTGGAGTGCAGAAGTGAAAGGCAGGAGGTGAAGCCAGCAGGATTGTGCTCTTGATCTAGAGGGACAGTGAAGTAAGGCAGCAAAAATGCAGGAGCTGCTTGCTTTGCTGTACCTCTTAAGAGACAGCAGCCTCAGCTGAGAATTTGGAAATTGGCTTGGAAATGAACTGATTTTGTGTTGCAATCAAATAAACCTCCTCAGAATGAAGGCTTTTGTGGAGCCTGTCCTAGCTCTCCTTTAAAATAGTGGTGAACTGGCAAGAAGTGGGCATTGAAAAAAGTGGAGATGAAAGGCTTGAAAGTGAACACAAACTGAATGGCACTAATTGAGATTAATTGTTGTTTTATCTTGTCCAGCACTTTTTCAGTAATCTTTCATCTTGCTGCTTTGAAAAGTAGATAGATTTTATAGTGAGGACAGTATGTGCTTTTGTAGCTGTAGGACTGTTTCCAACTAAACTTGTCTTCCTTTTTTTCCTCTGAAATGTCTCCCTTCTGGATCTTTGGGTGTACTTGTTACCTGTGTAACTCAGATTTAAAGATGCCACATGTAAATCCTTGCTGATTTGAAAAAGTAAGATCTAACCTGGGTTGTCTGGTTGAGTAAATCTTTTAGAGTTTCTGGAGACCTATGTATTTTGGCTCTGGAAAGAAAGATGAAAAACCACTGTAGAAATGGTAGTTGTTAAGGCTGTGGTTGCTTTCTGCCTGCTTAGGCAAGGCCTAATTAACTGCTTTCTTCTAAACATATAATAATTGGGATATCTTTAGCTGCTTTGTGGTACAACTTCACCCCATGAAAGACAGAACTTCATGAATGGTATGCATTCTCCTGAACAAAACATAGTCCAGGAGAGTAGGCATTTTCTGGAGCTGTGCTGTTGGTGCAGCTTGCTAGCTGAAGATGGTAAATCAGGTTTTCAAGCTGAGTTAAAGTAACTTGTGGAGATCAGGTTTTTACTGTATTTTTGATTCAGAGCCATATTGGTAGCTTACAACCTTTTCTTTCATGGAGGGAAACTCTCTTGTGTAAATAAAGTATGAAAGCTTGTGAAATGTTTCTCTGAATTCTTAGATAATTAGATGATCACACCTAAAATAGAGCAGATGTTGGATGCTAAAGATTGTTTTTTTCCAAGTTACAATACACCCAGTGTATTGTTTGCCACTACAGATGGGCTGTGATTATGTCTTGTTTGTATACTTGCCTTTTTTTTTTTCTGTGCTTACCTCTGCCTCTCCATGGAGGAGAGCAAGGAAACATGCCAATCAGTTGGCACAGGTATTTTATGTGCCCTGTGTCAGGATTCCAGAAGAAACAGGATCAAGATTGTCTTTTGTTGTCTTCTGTAGCTGTGTGGAAGAGGGCTTGAGCAGGAATGTCGTGGGACACTTGAGAAGTCTCAGGTGCTGACCTGTGAACTCAGTGAGACAAATATATTTTGTCAGGCACCTGGCCAAGTGCTCTGAGAACACTCATGGAGAGTGGGAAGAATATTGCACTTCAGATGTTCTATTCTTAAGCATCAAACCTTATGGTAATTTGCATCCCACGAACTTATTACCCTTGCACAAAAATAGAACTGTGGATATTTGTATAATTTTCCTGCAAAATTATAGGAAACATAATCTAGACAGCTAAGACTTTATTCCTCCTGTTATTTTTTTAAGTAGTCTAATTTTAAATTACTTGAACAACGGACTTCCACAACTTCCCTTGAGTGTGCCAAGTTGATAATAGAGCAAACATTGAGTTGGACTCTGTTCCACAACAACCCCAATGTGGGTATGAGCTTTTCTGTACTGCTTTGTCACAGTTTCTGATGGCAGCCCTTTGGACTGCTCTGACTGATGTTTCTCCAGAATTTTTTTGAAAGCTAGTTAGCTGTAGCCCTAAAAAGTACAATTGAGATCCTGGAACAAAATTCTGCTAAGTGTACAGCTACTATGAGTGCAAGAAAAAGGCAGTGATAAATTGACAGGTTTTTAAAACTGAAATTAAATATGGGGATGTTAAAAGAGCAGTTGGAGCCTTTCTTAAAGGGGTAAGCAAGATGAAATATATCTGCATTTTTAAAGAGGCTTATCCTTAAAGCATGCAGAAGATTTAATGGGTAGATCCAGACAAATAATTTTTATTCTTTCTTTGGCTGTTAAGCAGGCTGGCTTCTTGGCTTTGCTCATGCAATTTCTAGTTAAACTTAGTGGTAATGCAACTTTAAAAAAAGTCAAACAAAAAAAAAAAAAGGAACTTGTTTTCCCAGACATGTCTTACTGAGGTAATTGAAACTGCTTTTCTTTTTTTAAATACTGACATAAATATTTTCTTCTGTCAAGACCTTGCTGATGTACAATTTTTTTAAACTTTCACTGACTTTGAAAGCTAAGGGAGATTTTTATGTTTGTTACAGCCTCTGCCCTAAGGTATAAAGATATCCATATCTTCATGATTTGCATGAAACAGCTGGAGATCCCACAATTGCCTAAGGGATGGATCTCATCTCACCACAAACCTTGTGTTTGTTTTCCTCTTCCATTTGTCTTGTGATAGTTGTGCCATGCGGGGAGTCAGGTCAAGTCTCTGACCTGACTGAAGAGGCTGCTTGTGTTTGGTTAGGCAGAGGAGTTTCCAGCATGGTCTTCAGTTGCAACTCATTTCCAAAATCAGAAGGAAGGAAAAAAAATACCTTTCAGTGGTAGCATGAAATAGATATCCTAGATAAATAGATTTAAGTGAAGTATGGGTCTGTATGTCTGGAGATCTTGGTTGCATCTGCTGTTACAGCCTCCAGTTATGCATTAACAGGAAGGTTGTGTGGCTACATTTCCGACCACAAAAGTGCTGTTCCTTTCTACATTATCATCAAGTGCTTAATAATACCAGCTGATAGGATTTAATAAACCCAGTGAAACCACAGGACTGGAAGAGAAAGTTGTAAAATTCAGGAACTGGTTTTGATGAACAAGCTTGTTGTCTTTGGCCTTTCTCAAGGTGGAAATGTCTGTTAGCACTTCTTTGGATGTAGGTACTGGATTTTCTCTTGGTCATTTCTTCATTTTTGACTGAGATTGCTTTTAGAAATGCTCAGTTTTAAGAAATGTACAATTCAGTGATAGGAATAAATTTTGAAATTTAGAGTGGAAACATAGCAAGACAAAAATGAAAGCTAAACAGACTGTATTCCTTGTTCTGTTCTTGCAGTATTATAAATGTAGGAAAAATCTAACACTTGGTTCTTCTGAGATGTATTTACAGAGTTGAGTGTAGCTGACTTGCTGGTGATGGATAACAGCTTTCCCTTTGGAATCTCCAGTGCCATTCCAGTGCAGTTATTGTTGCAGTTATATAGTCTGAGGAGAGCGTCCTTAAACTTCTGGAAGAAGATTTCTCTGTCTCCATGCTGCAAACTATTCCCTGCACTGTTCTTGGAAATTGAGAATGGAGAGGTGGTACTGCAGGGAATAGCTCTTCTTTCTAGAAGGGTTTCCTCTTCACTGAAGGATCTGAAAGCAAAGAAAGCCAACCAACTGTGGCTTTTTCTGCACATTTTTTATGGCAGATTCAAATCTTAAAAGAATTACAACACTTTTGGTTGCCTTATCTCAAAATTTCATATAATAATGATCTGTAAAGTATTACTAATGATATCAAGGTATGGAATAATTTTTAAGTGTTTTAAATTAGAAACTAATTTAATTTAAAAATTAATTTCTGGTCTTCTAAGTCTAAAGAAACCTGCTCTGCTTTTTCTTTAAGTAGTGAACTGTGAAGCTTGAGGATGCATTGAAATAATTAATTTATATGAACTTAGCAGTAAGGTAGCATGTTTTAAAATTAGGCACTTTTATTCCTTCCATAATCTTAAAGCCTTAGTCAGGGGTTTGTGTTTGAAATGAACTTTGAAGAATTTAATTTTAAGGATTTTAGCAATAATTCCCAGAACCCTAATGTGTCTCCTTGGGATGTGCTCTTGGTTTACTTGAAGAACCAAGTCACTAAAAAAAAACCTTCCCATAAGAATACTTGATATTGAAGCTGCATATGTGCAGATTTCTCTCTTTAAATGAAAATAAGCTGTTTTAAAAATAGAATCCTTGACTTTCCTTTTTATGTGAGGGGAAGGATGAATATATATGTATGAAATGCAGAACAAACTCAGTGTATACTTCTACAATCGCTAGCACACCTCTTTAGGCTGAAGACTCGATTCAAGTTTGGCTAAAAGTTGTTGGCAGGGATATTTTCTTCCAAGTTTCAGCATAAATTGCTAAGTTTTGAGCAAGTCTGCACCATGACAGGGCATGGTAATATGATAGATGAATTTAGTCTTGAACCCCTACCTGGGCTGCCTGCTGTGAGAAGAGACACACTGATCCTGTGCAGAGGACACCAGAAAAAAGTCCCAATTTCACTGCTGGTATCCATGTCCAGACTAAGCCTTTTCTAAGTCTAGACTGAATCTTTTTCCCTGGAAAAGACTTAGTGCTGCTTTCCCTGTTTGCCAGAGGATTTGAGTGGAGGTAGTTGTTTTCTAAATAAACACACACAAAGTATTGCTTATTTTCTTTTAACAAAAGCTCTTTCTAGTGTAGACCTTTGACTGGAGAACTTCAGTGGTTTCAGTGAGACTTGCTCAAGTGCTGTTTGTGGGACAGTGTAAAGAAGTGTGTTCTGTCACCTCAAGTAACCATTGCTCAGGAACTTGTTTGCCCACAGGATCAGACTTAGCATTTGGGTGGCTCGTGACTGGTTTCAGGCCAGTTGCTGAAAGCAGTCTGGCTCAGTCTTTCCTGGCCCCTTTTTAAGTGCTGAGGTGATTAACTTCACTTTTAGACTGCTGGCAGGAATGCACTTCCAGCTTTGACCTGGTAATCCTCTCAAATCCTGTCTCCAGACCCTCCTGTTAGGGGATGAGAAAAGAAGGACCCTGGGTGTAAGAGGGCTGAGGAGGGCTGCTGATGCTTCTGCAGTCCCACATGCATGTGTGTAACAGATTCCCATTAAAAATTCTCTTTAAAATAGATTCCCTTTTAAAAATCTGCTCTTTGTAGGCTCTGCTGGCTTCTTAACCTGTCTTTCCTCCCATGAACCTTTTTTTCCCTACCAAAACCACTTTTTTACCCAAGTATTCCTAAGTAGATGCCATGAACTGAGGCTAGAAACAGCTTCTCATCCCAGAGGTGAACCTTATTTTATTGAGTTCTTTATATGTCAAAATTAAAATGGTAACCCTGCAAAAGCTAAAGCCTCTTGATTACACCCAAACTGAATCGGGGGTCTTTGAATTGGACAAAAAGCTACTGTTTTAAATCATATTGCAAATTATCCCAAAAATGGTTTTGCAAAGGCAGAGGTAGATAATTTAACATTGGAGTGATACATTTTTGATTCTTCTCTGTACATTATTATCTTTGCTCACAGCCTTGTAACACCTCCAGCACAGGATAAGAGAGTAATCTTTGGCTTTGAAACTATCTATTTAAAACCTTGTGATTCACTTGCCAGCTGCATAGCTATTCCTTGTTCTCCATTGCCAGGAATTGCACTCTGCCTTTGGAAAACATGGCAGGGATTTTTTTTAATCCTAATATTTTTTGGTTTTAGGTGTGCATATCCTTTTTGATGTCATTAGGTTTCTCTTTCATATTGCAGCTTGTAAGAAACTCCCGTGTTCTGGGTCAACATCTGGACCAACATGACACTCAGTCACTTCTTGAGGGTCTCTTAAATGTTATTTTTGATTCTGCTAGTGCTTGTTTACTGCAAATTCAGATCTGGAAGAACTTTTCAGGGAGAGAGGAGACAGCTTAGTTAAACCCTTGCACTAGGTGTTGCCTTTGCTTAGAAAGTGGAGTGTAAAAATGGGATTCAGAGCTTCAGTACTATCTGCTAGAGAAGCTTCATGTGTTGTCTTCACGGGTTAAGCTTTCTTTTGTTTAATGTTCCATTAGGCCTGGGAATAAACAATTGAATTTGTTTCAGGGCAAGGAGGAAATCTGAGAACCTTATGAGTTTCATGAATATAGGGGAAAAAGTGACTTGCTGCTTTTGGCACCCTTGACTTTACCTTTTAGGGTGATGTGTGCTGGGACTTGAGTATCTATCCTCTCTTGTATTGCTTTGGTACATAAAAATTAATCTGCCTGGAGGTTAAATATGCAGGTCTGTCTGTTGCAAGAGATATTATGTTAGGCTTAAAGCATCCCTTGTGACTCTGTCCTTGGAGATACTCAAAACCCAACTGGGCACTGTCCTGAATAACCTGTTTTAGCTGACTCTGCTTGGAGCAGTGGGATCAACCTAGGCAATCTCCAGAGCTCTTTTCCAACCTTAATTATTCTGTGGTTCTGTGACTCACAATTTCTTAGTTTGACCTACTCCTCAAGCAGGAGTTTTAAACAATTTGGATCAGTGTACTTCCCTAATCAACAGCCAAATCAAGTTTCCTAACCAAGAAGAAAAAAGGAAACATGGATGCCTTTCCCCTAGAAATGATCTGTCTTTTCTGCAGCTGAATACTGATCTGATGAAAGCTAATGGTGTGGCAGGCCTCCAGCTTAATCCTGTCTGGGTCACCTTAGTACTGACTCCAGTTGTTAAGTGTAGCTTGGTTGGGACAGACTAGTTTTTCTCTGCATGCACATGAGCTGTTTTTCCATGAATGGGTTGTGTTCAGTGAAGGAAACCAGGAGAGGAGTGTGCTGGAAGCTTCTCCATACTCTATTCTGTCTGTAGAAAGGACTGCTGAGAGAATGAGGCACCTAGCTTGGTCATTCCAGTTTCAGTTCTAAGTGAAAGTCAAACTCACCTTTAATAATGGATTGAGTTTGTTTGCAGGTGGTTTGCATCCACACCTGCCTTGCTGCAGGTTACTTTGCACTGATGTCAGCTTCTCCCACACATTGCCTACATGGCTCTAAATTCTTCCAGGGAAAGCAGCCTTTAATAGCAAGGTACCTGTTTTGTTGGCCATTTTCATTAGATGTTGCCTTAACATAAACCCATGTTAATTTGGTATGTGGTATAACTAATAAATAGCTCTGTGCTGGAAGTGAACTGCCTTGTCCTCTGGAGTGGAGGAATGTGGGAGTCTAATGCTTAGGTCTGGACACACGTCAGTAAGTGCTGGGTGAGCCCATGGAGGGGGTGTGTGGGTAGCACAGATGTTCTCTCCAGGGTGTCCTGGGAGTTACTGAGATACCCAATGCTGGGTACCCCTCAGGGTTCCTCCCCACAGTCTGCAGTGAGATGAGCTCTAGACCCTCCATGCAATACCCTGGTAGCCTGTTTTCTCCAAAACCAGCAAGTGTGATGGGCCTAGGGGCACGTGGAACAGGTAGCAATGCAAGCTACAGAAGGGAGCACCTCTTGTATCCAGTGAACAGTGCTGTATTATGCTTGTCAAGGGTAGAGTTTCACATTTTGTTACAGCTGGATGCTGTGAACTTGCTGCTTTGTTCTGTTTCTTTAAGGTACTACTGCATCTCACTCTATGGCTGTTTATAAATCTGCCAGCAACCTTGGACTGAAGTAACAGACATGTCTAAATACTGATCTTTCTGTTAAACTTGAGACCCTGCTGATCTGCTTAATGACTGTATTACTGTCAGATCTAAGGAGTTAGCCAGGGGACTAATGAAAGTGAAGTCACTGTTCCATTGCACAGGTGGAAAAGGGAAAACCGAGCTCATTCGAGATCAGATTAGAGCAATGCTACATCAAAAACACTGTTGGGGTATTTTAGTTATTTCTAAAAGCTATTCAAAGACAAAATAATTTTTTTTTCTTTTGTGATAATGGACTCCTGGGCAACATATAATATATGCTTGGAGCACTTAGAACAGTACTTATCTCTTAAATTGTCTTATGTAATTTAGTGAAGTGATTATACCCGCATAGCTTGTAGTCATCTTACATTCCTTTATTAGCTGTGGGGACACAGATGTGGCATAAATTGCCTCAAGTATTTCTTTGCATAGCTTTGCCTTTGAGGGAAAACAACATTCAAATTTCATTTTCCAAAGTAAACAACACGCAGGAGCATACCAGCAGCTTTTAGTAAGCTGTTCTACCAAAAGCACACTTGAGATTTCAAGTTTTCTTGAAATGGTAAGAACAGCCTTTGCAAACAACACTGTTACCAACACTGTTTCTGGCAGCTCTATGCACACTGGCAAAATTCTGGAAGTCTCTTGCCATCTTCAGCTTTCAAGGCTGTAACTCTTTAAAACAGAAGAAGCAAAATTTCATCCATCCTGTCAAGGAAATAGAGTTTCAGAGGACAGAGGGCTACAGGAATGGCTGCAGGATCAGTTGCTTTCACAGAAATTCAACTTCATGCAGCTAAAGGCCTTGAACCTGATAATTCTGCACAGCCTTCAATGAACCTTCAAGAAAGCTGTTTTGCTTTGCCTACATGTTCACAGTCATGGTTAGGAGCATGTAATTCTGATGTGGCACATCAACTGTGTGTGTATTGTCATGTCTGCATCTACACAGTAATAGCAAACCACTGGACTAGTTTGGAGACAAATCCTAGTATGTGGTCTGTTTATTTTCAGTTTCAGGAAACTGTATTCTCTTAACAAACTGAACTTGCCTTGGACTTTTCCTGTTGGAGAGTGCTCTAGAACTCCACTTCTCTTGATTTCAAATACTGAGTTGCAGGACAAAAGCCAACACATTTTTCTTTCCACTCCTGGAGGTGTTCTACCCTATTTTTTATGTTGTTGTGAGTAGGTCAGGAAGTAGAGGAGACTGGAAGGGCTGATCACAGGTGCTGACCACAGCCTGTGGGAATCTTCCACATGAAAGCTCCACCAGTCACCTGGGCCATGGCATTGATACTGCATCTCCTTCCTGAAAAGACTGCTGCATCCAAATACCATAGTTGTTTCTTTTACAAAAAGGATCAAATTCTGTTTAGAAGGGGAAGAAACTAATTTGGAGGGGAAGGGTTCCTGTTCCTGCTCTTTAAAGGATCAGGGCTGTATTTCTCTGCTTGTGAGACCAACTCTACCTTCACATTAGTATTCTGTAGAAAGAACTAGAACTTGCAGGATACACGTTAATTTAAATTCAATAGTGTGAGACAATCTGATGGCCTTTCACTTGGAAATAACCAAGAAATGAGAAAGAAGGATTCCATTGATCAGTGAGTACATTAAAATGCATGTTAGCTGTGGATTGTAGAGGTGGGAGAGGTTAAAGCCATCCCAGAATGGGCAGGAGAGGGATGTACTGTACACCCTATTGTGCAATTCTGTTCTGAGTACTCATCTGGTCAAATGCACTGTACAGCTGTAATTCTTCTTAAGATCACACAAGCTTCCCCACCTTTCAAACTTCTAAACCCCATACCCAACAATATCCCAGTTTTCTCTTTGGGAAGCATAGGAAAAGAAAGCCAGTCTTAGTCCAAGAAAGCTTGATTTGACCTTAGCATAATGAAGGTCAGGGGGAGAAGTCTATAAATAATAGACAAGGGCATGGTCTATAAATATATGTGGGAAGGGAGGGAAAGCTAATGCATAGGTCAGCATCATCACAGGAACAGAGAGGTATAAACTTGGCCTGGAAATTAAAAGAAGGCTATTGATCATAAAAACAACTGGCTCAGGAAGAAATGTGTGAGTTGATAATGGATGAGACATAAAGCATTAATAATCTCACTGGCCAGCCACAGTGTGATAAGGGTAGGAAATTGCCCATTTTTATGAGCATTAGATCCTTTTGTCTGCCTCTTGCTCTTAAATGAGCATTTCTCTGTTACTCCCTATAGTTACAGAACATAATGCAGAAATTACAGCAAAAGGTGCATGCCCAGCCACTGGTGTCAGCCAGAGAAGGGAAATGAACTTTAATTATGGCAATGCCCTTAACAACATACTTCAGCTTTTGTTCAGCCAGGCACTTGGACCAGATGATCACTGTAGGGCTCTTCCAACTGGAATAGTCTGTTCTATCCTAGAAAATAAACAAGAGTATTACCGAGATTAAAGGTTTAAAGCAAACATTGCTTGTTACTTGTGGTCACTCCCAAGTATCTCAAGAACCAAATATTGGAGAGTTTTCTGGTTTGCCCCAGGAAATAAGAATTTTTTTTCTCTGCAGTTAGCCAGATCTTTTGAGTCCATGGGAAACAAAACACATGATAATTTCTGGGGTGTAAGTATGGGAAATGACAGGGGAGTGGAGAGTAGACATGGATTTTACTGGTAGTTCCCAGTGTAATAAACAAATCCTTTACATTTCTCAGTCTTCAATTTGGAGAAAACTGAGTTTTCTTAATTAGCAGCATTCGTTTCTGTTAATGTAAACTAATAGTAAATATTAGTTGCTTACTGCCAGTGAGCAACTAGAGAGAAAGTAGTTTTCAGATGTTGAAGACCCCAGATTGTTCTGTGCTGTTAATGCTCTCCAGGAGTACTGTATGGATTTTCAGGAAAGCAGCTACAGTCATGCTGTGGTGCTGCCACCACTCTTGGTCATTGCCCAGTTTACAGAGCTGTGCTCTGTTACCAGTCTATTCTGGCTGACTGAGCCTGAAAGCAGAAGCTGAATGAAGTTGAAGAAAGTACTTTTGGATTTCAGTATTTTTCTTCTCCAGATATGCCAGGAGCAGCCTGTTGGTATTGTCAATGAGGAAGTCACAAGTGACCTGCAGTCTGTTGTGTTCCTTCTTGCTGCATTAGAAGCATTTTGGAAAAGGGTCATTCTGTCTAGTGCTTACATACAGGATGTAATGGAATAAGAGATTGTGGAAATTACACAGTGTGAGTCCAAGGTCCAGAACTGAATCATCAGTCAGTGGAAATCTGGCCTGCCCTGCGGGACAGATCCTGGCCTGTGAGCAGCACAGGAGCAGAGCAGTGCCTCAGTCCTGTCCAGCCACGCTGGGCAGTCATGGTTTCACACTGCAGTCTGTGAGCATGGTGAGCTTTGCCTGTTAACCAAGTGCACACACACGTTGCACAAAAGGTGCTCGTAGCTCCCTTGGTGAGGGCTCTCAAACCCCCATTAAACAAAGGGAATGCTCGTGCCCCCTGCTCGGGCTACTTTGTCTGCCAGATATCCTCAGCTGAAGCTCCCAGCTATCTGCCTCAGACCCCAGATATCCTTGCAGAGGAATGGCCTTTATCCAAAGGAGGATGGAATTAAAAAGACTTAAACAGAACAGTCCTTGAGGATGAAAGGCAAGGAGAGATGTGTGCTCGATACTAGGAACAAATTCTGCTGATGGCATCTTTGCACTTAGGTTGGTTGTAATCTCTGACTAATTCGTACCAAGTCTTTTCATGTCCCCACCAGTGCAGCTGTATTTGAGGAGACTGGTAATGTCTGCCTCTGGAAGTGATGACTGCCATCTTCTTCCAGGAGCTGCTTGCCAAAGCCTCAGGGAGAGGAGGGCAAATCCCAGAACCACCTCCACCTCTTTCCTTTAGCTGATTTCCTAACAGATTTTCGTTGGCTCCAGGCACTGGGCTTGGCATGGTCTTTGCTGAGAGGGGCATCCTGGGGGTTCCAGGGCTGCAGGGGTGTCACTATCTGGGTAATTGAAACTACTCCGTGTTTACTGTGAGTCAAATGTCCAGCCAAGTGGGGATGGTGCTGCCTGGTTACTATTTATAACTTACGTAACAATATGTGTAGTTGGTGTTATCTGATATCCTCTGCTGAACTGAAAGTTCACTGTTGAGAGTTTTGGTTTTGCCATTCTCTGCCTACAGTTTGGATTGCTTCTCAAGATTCTGGTATATTTTGTAGCTGGAGAAAATGCAAACTCTTTATTCTGTCTATTTGTCAAGATTTAGCCAAAATGTTGAACTGCTTATTTGCTTGCAATGCATTCCTGTCTCCTGGTAGAAGCTTTCCTTGTGCCTGTGAGGAAAATGAACGATGGGGAAGCATTAGACACAGCAGATTGTGTAACAGAGACAAACTTTCATTAAGTTGATAGATTTCATCAGTTGTCATTTGATGTCATTGTCTCACAGTTTGTTAGTTTGTTAGTTGCTAAGGGTTTTATTTTGCTTTGCTCTTTTAAAATTATTATCCTTGATTGTGGGCCATGCCAGAGTGCGAAGGGTTGGTATTCTTGTCTTGGAAAGAGGATTTACATGACTAAATTTATCAAGGCTACATATTAAACTTAAGTTTAACATACTGTCAAGAACTCCAAAATGTAAGTATAGTAAGAGTATTTTGAGGAAAGGATGTGATCAAGACTTTATTTCCCTCTGAAATGAAAGTCATGTCTACAGGAGTGCAGCCTGGGAGAGGTTAATAGAGGAGGTTTGTGGGATGTGTGGAATAGACCTCAACCAAATGATCTAATTTATGAAATAAAAGTTGTAGGACTCATGTGTGGGTGTGTTTTCTTCCTGTGACAAATTGGGCTTTAACATTGTGTCCATTGAACATGTTGAGTATCTCTTCTGTTACCTAGAAGCCCCATGTCTTTAGAGTCTGATAAATAAAATTTACTGTAAAAATGAGGTGTAACTCCATAGTGAATCTGACCAAAAAGATAAGCCATGATGGAAAGTAGTCTCCTTCTGATTCCTTTCAAATCCTGCTTGGTGCCCTGTTCAGACTCTGCTCACTCAGTAGTGCTCTTGCTGAGGTGTGTACTTCTCCACCTCTGCAAAACAAAATGAAATTGCTTCATTGTATGTTATGGTCTAATCTAGTGACTGATGTGGGAGGACAGTACATGGCTGTGGATCCTGCAGGGTGTTCAGAAACCCCTGATCTAACCTAGATAGAGTTCGTTGTCATTGCCTTTTCTGATTTCAGACTGCAGAGCACATGTTTTCATGCATAACTTGGAAGGGAGAAAGGAAGGCTGGGGTAGTGGTTTGAGTTACAGGAGCAGGGTTCACCCATGAGTGGCTATGAACACACTGTGGGGTTTTTTTTGGGCAGCAGTGAAGCTTGGGGGTGTCAGCCTGCTCTGTGGGAGCTTGTGCCATGCATGGGCTGGGGACAGGGGCAGATTGGAGCATCAACTAGCTGGGATGCAGAGTGACCTTTTCTGCAGGTGAGTCTTTGAGATGCTGTTCCTGGCTGGACTTCTCTTGTTAAGGGAAAGGAGGTGGCAGTTCTGGAGATCTGGGTTTAAGGTCTGATTTTTTTAGGTGTTCTTTTGATTCTTCATGTGTCTTTTATGTGGTAGTTGTACAGGCTAAGGTTGCACCCATGGGTTATAGCATGATCCCAACCCTTCCTGAACTAGAATAAAGGCTTGGATTTGTTGGGGTTTTTTTTAAAGTTCAGCAGTCTCTAAATGGTGGTTTGTGGGTTGGAGAAATCTTTAGAGCTCTTTTATTCAGATGTCTATTTACTTAAGTTTCTTGGCTCCCAAAAGAGTCTTGCAAAATGTATATAGGGGAGATGATTCCAAAATTTTGGACTTCGTCTAATCAGTCTTCTTCCACAGAAAATGGTTATACATCCACTAAATAACCTGTAGTCTGTTTGAACTGCTCTGTGCAGGGGATTTCTGATGTCATACCTAGTTGACTGTGTAAAAATGGTGAAATTAGGAATCTTCTGATCCTGTTTTCTAACTCCCTTGTCGTCCACCACTTCCTTTCAGGAACTGCCTACCTCTTTTCCACACCCATTACAGCTGAGAGTCGGAAGCAGCACAAATAAAACTTGCTTTTGCATGTTTATTTTTTACTGTAACTGGAATATTTGTTTTGTGAGAATCTGGATTTGCCAAACCACGGAGGGGTGAGCCCTGGAGTTGAAAGTCTAGGAGTCATATCTGCTGTGATTAAAATAAATGCTGTCACAAATGACCAGTCTTTGAGCTTGCTTCTCAACTGCTAAATATTTCTCTTAATGACTGATGAAAATGAAGGGGTCTTTGGTCAACTCAGCCTAGTTTGGATCCCATGACTCTAGGTGATAAGTAATCTTTGACCTGTGTAAGGGGGAATTACAGAATCAAAGAGGTTGGAAAAGACCTCTGAGATCATCAAGTCCAACCTATGACCAGACACCACCATGGCACTGCCACGTCCAGTCTTTCCTTAAACACCTCCAGGGACAGCAACTCCACCAGCTGTTCCATGACCCTTTCCTTGAAGAAATTCCTCCTGATGTCCAGTCTGAACCTCCCTGGCACAGCTTAAGGCTGTCTACTTGTTCTCTTGGAGAAGAGGCTGGCCCCCACCTGGCTGCACCTCCTTTTGGGTGGTTGTAGGGAGTGATAAGATCACTCCTGAGCTTCCTTTTCTCCAGGCTAAACAACCCCAGCTCCCTCCCAGCTTGTGCTTCAGACCCTTCACTGGCTTTGTTCCCTTCTCTGGCTAATTAGGTAATGAGAGAGAGAACTGGAGCACATTAAGTGGAGGCAACTGCATGTAGGACAAAGCAAGCACATACTACAGAGGGTGCTAGACCTTTTCAGTTTTTTATCTCTGAACCATTTTACATGCTCAACAAAGACTGGTAATTTTTATCCTCTTGTTACTTGCAGATCCTATGGTTCTATCTGTCTCTCTGTTCCTGATGATTATCTTTTGTCCTTTGTGATCACTTTTGTGATCATTGCAGTCTGTGTTTTGGTGCTTCTTTCTGGCAGATAGAAGCTTTCACTTGTATAAATTTTTGCAAATGTTGATGTGAGTTTCATTACAGAATAGCTTTTATAAGATTTTTTTTTCCTCCCCAGGATAAAAATACAGGCTCTATTTGTTTGCTCCCTGTGCCATGGAATGGTTTGGGATGATCAGTGCACTGGCAGAATCTGGAGACCTCAGAGGACTTGGCTCACTGGACTGCAGAGATTGTTGAAGTGTGTTTGTAGCCTTCAGTCTTCATTCTGCTCAGAGTTTCTAATTGGGGCAGAACAGTGCTCTTGTTCTTGAATGTTCAGTAAGGCTTTTCTCAAAAAAAAGCTGGTTTCTGGTGTTTCTTGTGGCATACACAGCATATTGGCTTGGAAAAGTGAATGGATCCATGTCCTGTATGGTGTCAAAAGCTGATGTATCTTGCTGTGCTAAGGCAACCAATTTGTTTTTATCCCCATTTATTTCTATCCCCATAGAAATAAAGTTTTGTGAAAGTGTAATTCTGGTAATTTTAGGAGTCTTTGTTTTCTTTTGTTTTTCAAATAGGCACTTTTCTAGGGTTATTAGTGTTTGCAGAACTCTGGGGAAATCCAGCTTATAAAACTGGGTGGGAGCTAACTTTAGGATGCGTTTCTGTGTTGAAATGTAACATCAGGAACAGCTTCAAAGCACTTCAGGTAAGAGAATTTAACTGTGTTGCTCTGTAACATCGTGGTGTGGGAATGACACCTATCCAGTTGTCTTACTATTATTCCCTTATCATCCTCTGAGGGTACAGCTACCTCTTCCTTGGTATAGTTTCCTTTTTTTCCCCATCCAGCAAAAAGCATTGATCTGTTTCTTGGTCTCTTTCTTTGTTAGTGTTCATTCAGTGTAGGGAGTGCTGTGATCAAAGGGTTGTGCATGGCAGCAGCAGCAAAGTATGCTTTTTGAGTTCTCATAGATAAAAGGTTGTGTTTTGTAGGTCAAATGCTCTCAGTAGTTGTGTTGTGGCATTGAAGAAATGTTTAGTCATAAGCAATGTACACATTTTTCCTTCTCTACCTTGATGTGAATTTGGGAACCAAAATGTTTTCTGTAACTGCTTCTGTATTTGTATGTTTCCATGTTCATGTGTATAGTTAGTATTTCTTCTCAAGTCAGTACTGGGTTGAGTTTTTCTTGACTTGAGAATTCTGTGAACTGTTTGGGTATGTGCTAAGAACCTGCTTGCAGTCAGGTTCATATTTGGTTTCTCTTTCTCTCACTTTTGGCCTAGCTTGGAAGGGAGGATAGACAGGCAAGAAGTGGAGACCCAAAAGACTCTCCCATGTGGTGGGCAGAAGTGACCAGATCAAGTTTAATAGGTGCATTAAAACACGGATTTTCTGACAGCTTATTTGCTTGAGTTTTGACTACACGAACAGGAGCAGATCTAAATCCCATCTTAAAACATGCCGTGGACAGTGCTGACGTGCCCCTTTTCCATCTGGTGTAAAAGGGAAGCTGCAAACAATGGCAACCACGCCTTTGTCCTCCTGCTTTCCCCTTCTTGGTCTGCGTAATATGGAGCTAAAATAGTTGCCTGTTCTGGCTTTAGCTTTTCTTGTCAAAATTGCCCTTTTTTTTGCCAGCTGTTCCACAGGCTTACCACTGCCCTAAAACTGCAGGTTTTGATACCTGTGTTCACTTAGAAAGTCATGAACATATTGTAGAAAATCCTTTTTTTTTTTTTTGCAATTTTAGCTCAAAGTAAAAGAAATTAAATCTGGGAAATTAAAACAGAACTTCTTCATTTGTTGGAATAAAGATTTTTTTGTGTGTGGCTTCCTAAAGAAGGAAGGCTTACGGGATTGAGCCATTTGTTCATCTGCTTTTCAGTTCATCCTTAATAACTTTTGAACAATTTCATCCAGATTCAATGAGGAATGAGACTCAAAGGTAATTGGTTTCCTACAAGAAAACTGGAGGCTGGGTGGAGGAGAGAGACAAAAATAGGTGTCCCCATGTCTGTAGCATAAGCTTAACTATAATCTGTGCTTAGGCTTTTGCTAGCCAAGTTGCAAGTGTGTCCTGGCTGCCTGGGTACTGCAGTCATCTCGGAGTTTCCAGAGCATGGTACTGAGCCGTGCTTAGGCACCAGCTACAGAAGGGGCCATGAAAGGGAGACAAGGGCTTGGGGAATGTTGGACAGTAGTTTTATAATCACAGACCACTTTGCTTTCCAGTTCCATATGGTATTACCACTTCTTCTCCATGCCTGGCTCCTCAGAGGTTTGTCTGTCAAGGGTGCATCTGTGGTGTTTTGCCTGGCTGTGAAATAACTCAAATGGAAGAAAGCATTTACATTGTGCTCAGAGAAACTCAGCATTTTGAAGAGCAGCTGGGCAGTTACTTTGGCAAATGTTTTATTCACTCCTGGTTTAGGCTAGAAGGAACAAGCTGTGAATGTAATTGGAATTAACTCAGTAATTTCTGATGGAAAAAAAAGAGATGGCTGAAAAATACATTCCTGTAGTATTTTATTTTTTCCCTGGGCTCAAGTCATTGCTTGAATGAACACTTTGAACAAAATTAGGATGGAAATGTAGAGGGGGTGATAACTCATGTAATGGGGGTTTATTTGTGTGAAATATATAAGTCCTGCATTTGCAACACTTATAGCAGAACTTCAGTTTGTACAACCAAATTCATTATGTTGTAGAATTTGCAAAATCTCCTCTTAACTCTTGCCTTTGGCAGAAGTAGGGCACTGGGCTTTCTTTCTCGTGTAGCATTTGATGAAATATTCATATTCCTGCATCTGTGGTGACTGTGTGAAGGAAGCACCACCTGCAATTATTCACTGCCTACAACATCTCTGTTTTTCACTGGTTGCTTTTGTCCTGGGCGAGTACTGGAGATCCTCAGGGTGCTTGGAGCCATGAGTCAGTGACAACCTCCTGCTATTATTGTAAATAGCAACGCGAGCACTGTTCTTGCATGCGTTTTTCCACGGGCTTTGTCTTTCTCGACCAACGCCGCAGCCAAGGAATTCACCGAGCATCTGAGTCAGCAATCAGCTGCCTCGAGACAAAACATGCAGGATACTGCAGACTTGCAGAACAGCCAGCAAGGCACACAAGTACCCTGGAAACCTGGCAAATAATTCTTGCCTGCCCTTGCTTTCCTCCTGTAATTTCCATGTTCTCTGACGTGTTGCTCGCGGGTTCCAAGGGCTCGGGGTGTTTACATCAGGAATGCAGAGTTCTAGGGAGTGACCTAATGTGGTGACTGAAGCCTCAGTGTTTATCACCTGCGGGCATAACTGATTTCCCAGGCTGTGAAACGGGGTTTGGGCACAGCTGCCATGCTGAGGTGCCCCTTGGAATGTGCTGGCTCAAATGACCTGCTTTCTGCAGGTTTGGCTGCTCGCTTGGCAAACCTTGGGCGTGCAGCAGTAAGTTCCTGGAGTGAAAGGAGGCTGGGTTTTAACTTTGGGGTCTTTGGCCAAAACAATGCTGCTTGACTTCCTTGGTGAAAAACTACAGGAGAAGCAAGAGTAAGAAATTATCCCTGTCCTTACATTGTGGTTTATCAGCAGTGGAGTGTGGACTAACAGACCTAAATTGTGACTCCTGCTTAATTTAGGTCATGTAACTTCAATTGCTTTTTCTGAAGAAGTCTGTCATCCAAAGCACTGGTGTAAAGTGAGTGTTTGGGTGGTAGAGTGGGGGTGCAAGAAGTTGGGGGGAATATAAGAGTATTCAGCTTGGAATGCTGTGCTGATTAATGAGGTGTATGACTTTAGACTGTAGGTATTTTATTGTGTTTGTATGACACAGAGACACTGAAATAACTCCTTCAGTGTTAGAGGTGTTTTGTTGGAGTACATTATAATATTCTTGAGAATAAAAGAGGAGACACAAACCTTCATTCTCTAGTGGAGAGGGACTTTTTACAAGGACATGAGTGATAGGACAAGTGGAATGGCTTCAAACTGTTACAGGGCAGGTTTAGAGTGGGTACTGGGAAGAAGTTCTTTACTATGAGGGTACTGAGACACTAGCACAGATGACCCAGAGAAGCTGTGGATGCCGCATCCCTGCAAGTGCTCCAGACCAGGTTAGATGGAGCTTTGAGCAGCTTGGTCTAGTGGGAGGTGTCCCTGCCCATGCCAGGGGCGTTGGAGCTAGGTGACCTTTAAGGTCCCTTTCAAACCAAACTGTTTTAGGAGTTAGACTTAAGCCTCTGTAATAGTGCAGTGGTTTCCCTGAGGAAGACTGAAGCATGTTTCCAGCTTCACAACAATGAAGTTAAGATGGAACATGAGGAAAGCAGTTCCTATTTGCTTAGTGAGCAGTACTGATATGGGCATGGGCATCACTATCAGCCAGTTAGAAAAACAACTTCATGGGTACTGAGTCCTCTAAGGTGGTTGTTCTAATAAAGTTAGAATTGCATTCTGCACTATAACCCATCGATGTACTTTGACTTCTGCAGGAACTTTTATTTTTAAAAGCTGCCAGTTTATTCTGTGAAGGTCTCTTTGCTGTTTCTAAACATAAACATGTTAGGCTGAGAAAGCGGGAGTGCCCAAATAAACTACTGGAGAGCTGTTCGTATGGGAGGGGAAGAGACATGAGCTGTAATGTTTGACTTGGCTTCCTGTCTGCTGGAAGCAGGAAAAGAGCTGGTGAGAATCTAAGAAGTTTATCCAAGTCCACATATTTCCCTTTTTACCTTAATACCCTTTGCAAAAAAAGCAAAGGGCAAAAAAACACCTCAGAAGTGCTTTCACTTCCATAGTTTGTGCATATGTGTCTGAAGGCAAACAGAACCATTCTTTCTCAGCAAGTAGGGTAATGCAGTGTATATACTTAGTGATATGTATAAAAGAAAGAAAAAGGTTTATTGCATATGAAAGAGAGAGGAGGAGAAGATATCCTTCAAACAAAATCTCTAATCGTGGCCCACACAATGAAGTCTCCAGCCTTTGCTTCTGAGGGATCCCAGAGGTGAGCAGCAGAGCTCATGATAGCAGACCTGCCCCAGCAGATTAAAGTAGACCCCAGCTCCCACTTCAAAGTTTTGTATGGACCTGCATATCAAAAGAAATCAAAAACAAGAGAATAGAGGAATTAGTGTAGGAATTAGTATATCTTAGCAGGCTCGTGCACCAGCCACATTTCACTCTTATGCTGCTCATTTACTGACAGAAATATGTGTATAGGCTTCAGGTAAGGGAATATGTTTATACTGCTTGATGCAACACAGACAGGCTTCCTTTTTCAGCCTTGACATATTTTCCTAAGAAATGGATTGCTATTAGCAGGTTTAACTTAGTTTTACGATCACAGTAACCATCACTGTGCAAAAACAACTCTTGGCAAAGACTCTATATCCGCTTGTGCTGTGCCATCCTCTCACATCTCTATTTGAGATGAGATACGTGTCTTGTTTAGAATGAAGGCACCAAAGCTTATTTTACTGGTGGAGCACCAACTCCTGAAATGCTTTGTGGCAGTAGTGTTGTTGAGACCAGCCCATAACCATTGCTGTAGTGTCACATGGTAACTGTGACACAGAAGGTCTGCCTGTTCTGTTTTACAACCTCTGCCCTCTTCCAGACCTCGTGTAACATCTGCCTGTTTACTTGTAACTTCTCTGCTCTTCCTGCAGTATGAGTTTTGATAAAACTTCCAAGACACTGGCTCAGGTTAAAGTATTTTGTGATTTAACAGAGATGTGAGATGTGCCACTGTCTGCAGTGAGGCTCAGTGAACTCTGGAAGCCTCTGCTTCAGTCAGCTTGGGCAGAAATCCTCGGGATATCAATTAGCTGAGGACTGACTAGGAATCTGGGCTCTCAGTTTAGCAGGCTTAGACAAATTTTGGATCAAAAAGAAAGAGCAAATTCAATTACACTCTCTTCTTTTTATTTTCGTAGGTTAATAATGCTTGTAAGCCAGAGGTGAAAGTGGCTCAGCAGAGCAACATCGGGAAATCTGGCAGACTGGAAGAGCACAGCTGCCTCCCTGGGCAGCTGCCACGTGTGAAGCATGGAGGAAAGTAAAAACGAGAAGGTGAACCAGGCTCATGTTCTCTTCGACAGATTTGTCCAGGCTTCCACCTGCAAGGGGACTCTGAAGGCTTTCCAGGAGCTCTGTGACTACCTAGAGCTAAAGCCCAAGGACTATCGTTCCTTCTATCACAAACTCAAGTCCAAGCTCAATTACTGGAAAGCCAAAGCCTTGTGGGCCAAATTGGATAAAAGAGGCAGCCATAAGGACTACAAGAAGGGCAAAGCATGCGCCAACACGAAGGTAAGAGCTTCAGCCACCATGGCCAGGCAGCTATTACCCAGTCCCTCTGTACACACACTAGGAAGGTGTGGATGTGGAAGGATATTGCCTGCTGTCACTGTAAACCATGGGAAGTTTCAGGAGCGTTTTCACTATTTTAACATTTGATCAGCAATCAGAAATTCCTTTGTCAACACCAGATGTGACTGCCCGCCTGAATGTTTGTGTTTTATTCAGGAGAAGCAGCCAGCAAGTTCTTAACATTGTAAGTTTTTGTGGCAGTCCTACAGATAGATGGCTTGGAAAATCTTAATTGGTAAACCTTTAATCTTGGTTATCTTCTTTTTGCATTTTGACAGTAACAGGAATGTGTGCTGTTGAAATCTAGGATACAAAATATTTGGAAAATTAGAGTTTTAATTTGAAAATTCTCATGACTCAAGAAAACTGAACTTATCTGCCAATTTGACAAAATAGACTTTTTCCCATTATTTAGAAAATAATCGTGTATATTCTAGGTTTAAAGGAAAAAGTATGTATGGAAACTCATGCAAATTCTTTTTAAAAGGTTGGTATGTGTGGTATTTAGTGCAAGAATTCCTGCTTTTACACACACACACATGGAGCATTTTAATTTTTTTTAACCTGAATTATTGTGAGCTGGCATTTAAGTGCTGCACCCTTTGGACAGTGCAGTTTAAAAACAGCTCTTTATATAATTTATTGAAATGTGAATATAATAGATTGGCTTTGTAAATAATCAAACAGTCTTGTTTTTTCAGAAAAGACAAATAGTGCAGAATAGGATAAAATTAGAACAGGATTCTGTCCTCCTTCATTGAGGACAATAGATGCTGCTCTTTCTCTTGAATAGTCACCTTTTGAGAGAAGGAAATACTTTAATTGGAAGAATTAATGATTAATTCCTCAGTATAGAATTGAGGGAGAAATATTTTTTTTTTGGAGAATGTAATTTCAGATCTGTGGACTTATATTTTCCCCCAGCTGAATATTAGAAAGTTATGTTAGTTTCTTAATTGTTTATCTTGTTTTACTTTCCAGTGGCCATTTTCATTTGGATGGAGGCATTTATAATGCATTACTATAGTAACACTTGGTAAACACATTTATTATAAACTCATTCATTTATAAAGAATTCCTGTAGTAACATTCTGAAAATCAAACATTTGGGTACTGTTGGTAGTCACAACAACACCCCAAAAATCCAGCTGTTCAAGTTTACATTTTTCAAGTGACATAAGAAAGGAAGGATTTACCTGAAGATAAATGTAGTAGGTTTTGTGTATGCTTAGGAATAAGCCTTGCAAGTGCTATGAGCACCATGGGAAAAATTCTAAATTTTCTGCAAAATTGATTGCCCTGTGCATTCATTAGATTCAGGAATTGCTCTTACTTTGAATGAAACATAATGGTTTGGACTGAACTAGGGTGTTTAAGTCTGTGAAATGAAAATAGGTGGTTTATGTTTTTATGACAGGAGAGAACAAGATGTAGAGATTTTTAATTTATTTGAATAATAGACTGTAAGAGTGATTTTTGCATCTAGGCTTTGACTGTATTTGTTAACACTGTGGAAAAGGTGGGTTCAATAATAGAGATGAAACATTAAAGAAGGGATTTAATGGGCAGGTAAGTGGATAGTGCTTGATTGTGAGAGAGCATATGAAAAACCAGATGTGAGTTAAGGGTGACATCCGGCTATGAAGGGCATTCAGAAAATCGAGTGTGGCATTTACATTGATGAGAAGTGGTGAACTGAGTTTTGAAGACATTAGAGCTTCATTTGGTTGTGCTGGGCTTGAATTAACAACGAGGCAGCCACTGGGAAATGTACCTTAGGCAGAGATTTTAGCTTGGCCAAAATGTGGCCAGCTTTTGAGTTGAAGCTTTGTGAATTGACAGCTCTGACAAAGGTGATTAAACCAGTGTCTCTGAGTGAGGTGGTGCAAAGACAGTTTATGGAGGAAGATCACACATGAGATCATGGGTGAAGCCTCCTGGGAAGGGGCAATGAGAGGAATGAGAGAAATGACAGCCCTTCAGATGGTGCTCTGAAAGAATAACTGGAGACCCAGGGGAGTACTGAGGCTCCAAAGTCATCAGAAAAGGGTGTGCTTTGAATAAATACATGTAACCAAGTGTCTTTAAAACATCTCTTCGCGTGGGGCTGTCCCTCATTGAAAGATGAGAGAGAAACCTCAGAACTTGCTGTTGGTGTGAAGGGTCACGGTGATGGGAGTGGGCATTGACTGCAGCAGATAAGATTTTTAAACTTCACTTCACTTCTTATCTTTTCATATATGTTTCTATTAATTTCTTGTTTCCTATCCAAGTAGTATCTGCCATTAAATGTTTAAATGTAGTTCCTAAGAGATAATCACAACAGTTCAAAGCAGAGGCTTTTGAGAACTGAGTCATGTCTGGTTTGATGTTTCCTAACTCACTTAACTTTATATTCCTAATGTTTAATGTAATTTTCAAACTGCTGATTAAAAGGTACAGAAATTTAAGTGGGCATATGGAGATGATAGAATTTAAAATAAAGATTAGGGTTTTATCCATGCCAGAACAGAAGTCAGTCATTTCTTTAGGAAGTCTGGCTTCTGTACACTTGAACATAAACCCTTCTGAAGTTTTCATACTTTGTATGATAGCTCTTAATTGCCCATTTTAAAAATTGTTCAGGGATGAGGTGCTGTGCCTGGAGTTGGGCAGTTTGTGTACGTGGCCAGCATCCAGGCTAACCAGAATTCAGATAATCAGAGTCCATGAAGGCGTCCAGGACGTGATTGTTGATTCAAATGTAAATAGTTACAATTAGTGCTCTCTCTTCATTGCTTATACAGAGAATACAACATTTCAATTTGCATTTGATGTTCCATTACCATGGCATTGTTACTGGAAACTTAATATAATCTGTCTGAAAGATCTTGAGCAAGAAGTGTTTTTGAAGGGCGAGACAGCTTCAGTGCAGGGAGTTGCAGCAATTGCTTGGAGTCACTGAGGGGAAAGGGGACAAGGAATAACAGTAGCTGCCTTTATTTGGCTGTACTTGGCATGTCATGGAGTTACTGCTGACTGAGAGTATCAGAAGTGGAGTTTTTATGGAAGCATTAGAGGTGGAAGAATCTCTTCCCATTTTAATTGTGCTTAGAATTTATGTTTTGTAACAATTTAATGTTTTTGCAATGGTATTTTAAAAAAAGCAACTTTGACCATAAATTCCTTACCTGAGTGTTTTACATTTAGAACATCTAGACTCTTAAACATAACCTAAATGCTTTTAACCACATCCTGCTATGATGGATGGATAGAGGAAGGATAGAGAGGAAAAAACCTTTTAAGTTTCTGTGACACAATTGCAGTAAACTCAAACTAAAAACTAGTTTATAATTTCATGAAACCTGAGTTTGTGAATAGTCTGATTTTAGTACAATTACAACAAAGTGGTGTTGTGTACTTCTATCATAAGTATTTTGTATGTGGAATTTTGTCAAAGAATTTGTCAAGAAAGTCATCCAATTTAGGATGTTCTTGTTGTTTATTGAAATCCAGGCTCTTTGAAGATTGTAGTTGTCAGCCAAACAAAATTGTTACCTGGGTGAGTATGATATGCTGAGCTAATTTTCTGAAAAGATTGAAAAAAAGAAAGACAAGGTGGTGTTTGGGAGTTACACTTAGCTACAAAGAAAGCAGTATTAAATTGGAAGAATATAGTATAGAATATAGCAGATTCTAATTGAGGATCCCTTGTATCAAATTACAAGATGGACACATGTTCAATATCCAGTTTTATTTAGGTAGTTATCAGCTCAGAGGTTGTGTGTGCCTTTTGTTCCAAATGCTTTCAGGTTCCTGCAGCACTAAAGAAGCAGTGGTGTTATTATTCCCTTCCTTTCCTCTAGACTTGGATCTCTGCCCTCAGATTTACGTGACTTGTTATCTTTCTCAGTAGTCTTACGTGGAATTTGCATGCCAGTAGCTGTGTCATTGCTGCTGTAACTTGCACTGATTTTCCATCATTCAGGCTTTACATTTGCAGTTTCATGGTGCTTGCAGAGTTTATGGCCCAGTCAGTAAGTGGTGAGAATGTGGCAACCTGTAAAAATTGTCAAGATGAGGATGGCCACTGAACATAAAGTTTTGCTTTTGGGGATTGGTTATGTATCAGAACATTGGCTCATGGTTAAATTTTGGCATACTTAAGAATTTCTCAAAGAGCTTTCTTGTGCAGCCAAAAGGATCTGGAAAAGACTCATGTGGCAGCAGCAGCCAGCTGAGTAACAAAGTCTTTATTCCGTGTCTCTGGTGTACTTCATAGAAATCAAAGTACAATAATGATATGACGAATTGGACTGTGTACTGTGTTTGTGACTGCACATACCAACACTTTGTGGACCTCAGCTTCTGTGGGTCAGAAGTGTCTCCTGACTATCTTGGGTTTTTAATCAGAAATTATTTTGCTGCATCAGAAGGTGTATCAGTGCTAGACACGCACGTATTTCACATTCTCAAGCTGTTTATTAGTGTCTGATGGTGTTTGTGAGTAGAGGGGAAAGATATAAGAGAAAGTGAGAGCTTTCATAGAACAAAGGTACGGTTGGAGGAATGTGTTTGATCACACCAAGTTTGGTTTACATGATGTTCACTTCCCTGAAGTCTCCTTTGCTGCAGTAGTAGAAGCACCAAAGCACCAAGAAAGGCATAGTTTGGAGTGCTCTGACTTGGCTACTCTGTGTTATTCTGTTATTCTAAATTATGGTGTTTAAGAAAACATTAGCGTCTTGTGTTTATCTGTTATGGTGTTGCAATGCTACTGAAGACTTTCTTAAGAAAAGCCAGCTCAGAGTCTGGAAGATGAGAGGAAAACTTGTCATTGGTTTTGTTTTAGTTTTCTGGGGGTTGCTTTGGGTTTGTTTTTTTTTTGTTTTTAAGAAAAAAAGAAGTACTGTGAGAGGAAGAAGCCTTCAGAAAGATTGTTGTTCTCCAGGTACTTATATAGCTTGGAGAGTATGACTTGGCTGCTCTTCTTACAGCAATGGTTGCAAGCACACAGTTTTACTTGCCTGCTTCCTGAGTCTTTTCACTGCTCTGCAATATACTTCATTTTCAGGTCGTGGCTTCTGCTTATCAGTGGTAGAACTTGTCAGGTAGAAATAGAAGGACTGATGTGAAATTTCAGCTTCTGTTTCAGACAAAGAGCACTTATCCCTAAGAGCCGCGGGGTGCTCGGAAGCTGCTGCAGAAATATCCGTTTGCTCCAAGGACTGTGCAGTTACTGTGCGCTGGTTGTTTTGCAGTGTCTGATCATTGGGGCTGGACCCTGTGGCCTTCGTACAGCCATCGACCTGTCATTCCTGGGAGCCAAGGTGGTGGTCATAGAAAAGAGGGATGCCTTCTCCCGCAATAACGTGCTGCATCTGTGGCCATTCACCATCCACGACTTGAGGGGCCTCGGCGCCAAAAAGTTCTACGGCAAATTCTGCGCCGGATCCATAGACCATATCAGTAAGTACAGCCAGGGCTGGGCACAGCAGCACTGCTGCTGCCTGGGGGGAGCAGGTGAAGGTGTGGAGTAATGGAAATTCAGCCTACACCAGTCCCTGCTCTCCAGGTGTTAGGGCACAATTCATCACTACCTTTGCATTGTGTGCGCTGGGCTAGTCATGAGATAAACACATGCACTCATCTTAGACATTCCTAAGGCATAGCTTCTTCCTACACTGAAAAGTGCACTTAAAGCTCTAACTTTTCATTTTTTTAAATGGATAATTTTTCTATTTTTTGCTGATACATTCCTGCAGCTGCTGCATTATTCTGTTTCTCTTGAGCAACTTGTAAAGAAAAATCAGTGCATGTTTTTGAACTTTCTTGTGAATTTCAGTGTGCAGAAAGGAGGAATGGTTTTGGCTTTGTTAATTTTCAGAAGAGTGATGTAGATGTGTTTTGATTAAATAGATGCTTATGTGTTAGAATTGAGAATAATCTTGATGATTTTTAAATTCCGTTAAATCAGTTTTCTTTGAAAACTGAATGCTTTGGTGGAGCAGGAATTATTTTTCTTTTTTCTTCCCCAAAATTGACTGTACATGGCATAGCCAGGTGGTGCCCACCAGTCTGTGTTCTCTTTTTTTTTTTAATTTGGCAACAAATGGTAAAACAGAAGATTTTCATAACTTCAGTCTTGCAGATTGCTTTTTCCTTCTAATTCCTTTTAATTTTTATTCTTTCAGTCTTTATGCATTTTGTCCTTTCTCTGTATCAGCACAGCTAAAATTTAGCATTTAGGTGAAGGATTTTTTCATTTCAGTATCTGAAACGTTGGCAGCAAGGTGTTTTTCCTTCAAATTAATTGAGTTTGCACACTGTAATTTTCATTCTCATTGCCAAAGTTACCTGAAGAGGAAAGAGGTGGTGAGGAGCTTCCTATGCCCTCACTAACCCAGAGGTGTTGGGATGGAGTTGCAGGTCAGTATGACAGCCAGGCTGATCCAGTGGCTTTTTGCCATCTGGGACAAGTGCAGTCCTGCCTGTGCTGCCTTCCCTCCCTGTCCTGCAGTTTGTGTCCTGGTTGTTTCCCTTGTAGCCGTTTAAGGGACTGAAACATCAAAAAATCTACTTTTTATTCTTTGAAAAGGGTCAGGTTTTCAGCTGTGTAGAATTTTCTAAGCATGCTGTGATCCCACACACCGGTGGTGCCTGGATGAAGTGCTGGGAACACCGTGGGGAAGGAGAAAGTAGCAGCTGGCCTTTAAATCAAGGCATCAGTAATGTCACACAGGCACTTGTGCTCTTTTTTGTTTCTTCTATTTCTTTATCACCTGCTATTTTTTTGCAGGTATCCGTCAGCTCCAGCTCATCCTTTTGAAGGTTGCCTTGATCTTGGGAATAGAGATCCACGTCAACGTGGAGTTTCGGGGGCTCGTTTACCCTCCGGAGGACCAGGAGAATGAAAGCAAGTATCTCTGAAATGGGCAGTAGAGGAGGGGGAAGTTGTGGTGGGAGACACAGGCTCCTACTCCTTAACTCTGCTTATGACATTAAGTCCTTTCCTCGTGCTCCATTAATAAGAACAGCTATTAATCCATTTTTGCTTGGATTTTTAGTGGGATTTGTTTTTTCTAGTGGCAAATCCAAATTAGTTACTGTATGTAACAAAGTCACCAAGAGTACCCAGAAATAGACCAAGACATGGTAAATTGTAATTGCTTCTAAAATGCTTAAGCCTATTACATAACATTCTGATAAGATTTTCAAACAGCTCCTTTCATTGCATTCACTGAGAATATTTGTATTGGTGAATGATCCTTGTTATGCTTTCAGTATCACTGTGAAGCCTGTTCTCTCATCACCACAGGAGATGTAGCTTGCTTGTTTTTTGGTCTTTTATTAATTGCATAGATAGTAGAGAAGTTTGTAGTGGCCCTTAAAGCAATTAAGGGAGTTTTAGCAGAACTGTGCCTGCCTCTGATTTACATGGAATGGCTGCACTGTTCAGAAATAGCCCTGTCATCAGTGCAGCTGTCCTGCAGGGTTTCTTCACTGATCATGTGTTGAAGGATTTATTGACATTAAGAACTGGTTTTATCCTTTTTTTTCCCCATTATTATTGCCATTTATATTGTCTTTAACTTGGAGTTTATCTACAGGAATAGGTTGGCGTGCATTGGTCCACCCCAAAACCCATCCAGTGTCTGAGTATGAGTTTGAAGTAATCATTGGAGGGGATGGCAGGAGAAACACCTTAGAAGGTAATGGTGTGTTCATAATTCACCTCCAAACAGAACTTATTCTTAAATTTGTTAGAGTAAAAGTGGCCTTTAACATGCCAGTCAACATCTGGGAAGACACTTGATAAGTGATAGGGAGATTAAAAGTCCATGGAAAAATCCATTTGTAGCAAAGACGTGGGTGGTCTTTGTTTCCTTCCTCTGAACTAATAAATACATAAGGGTTTTCGATCTGAATAAATTTTCCCACACTACTTCTTTAGTTGAGTAGTGATGTCATCCCTACCTTCAGAAACTGAGGTGCTGAATGTTATTCTGTGTAGCAGAGAATCCCATATTAATATTTTTTATGGAAATTGCAGCTTTGGGAACAGAGATGAGAGAGGGGGTTTTGGGGAGCTTTATCCCTAAACAACACTTTTCTCATGAAGCAATTGTTCTTTCCTCTGTGGAGGAGTTTGTAACTCATCAGCTCCCTTCTCTGTCTTTCCTTTGTGAGTGTACCTGTTTATGGCACCCTGAGCCTTCTCTGAAGGCGTGTCTGATTTTCAGCATTGCAGCTTTATCCTTCCTGTATCCTGTAGGGTTTCGCCGGAAAGAATTCCGTGGGAAACTTGCGATTGCTATCACAGCAAACTTCATCAACCGCAACACCACAGCTGAAGCCAAAGTAGAAGAGATCAGCGGCGTGGCCTTCATCTTCAACCAGAAGTTCTTCCAGGATCTCCGAGACGCCACAGGTTTGCCAGCACTTGACAGAATTCCAGGGAAAACTCTTTGTCTTTATTATTGCAATTTGCAGCTCAGATTTGTGTGTTTAGTCAAGAAACAAGCACCTTGTGCAAGGCAGTCACTGCAATCTCTGAAATCTCACTTCCCTATTTTTGCAGCTGTTGTGCTGTACAGAGCAGATGTGTGTTGCTTTGGTTCAGAAGTGGAGAACTTAGGGTTTTCCCATTTAGATGGGAAGAGGTCCTGAATCCAGAGTTTTGCTTTTTGCACTCCACATCTGAATGCAAACCTTAGAGTGATAATTAGTGAATTTTTAAAAAGAGGAAGCTTTATGCAGGTGAAATGTGCTGTCTGTGGTTTTGTTGACAATTCAGTTTTTAAAGTCACCCAGAGCATGGGAGAAAGTTAATTGGCGTTCCCTCTGACTTTTTCTAACAGTGCAGTTTCAATTTTCTTTCTTCTGGTAGAACTTTGTTGCACATAACTCCTAAGCTGTTCCTTCACTACCATGTCTTTTGTTCACAAGGCATTGACTTGGAGAACATTGTCTACTACAAAGATGATACGCACTACTTTGTCATGACTGCCAAAAAGCAGAGCCTGCTGGATAAAGGAGTGATACGGCACGTGGGTATTAGCTTCTGTCTCCTCTGTAAGCTAAAATTGTGGTGACAATTTACTTTTGGGCAGGTGAAAGTAGGAAAATGTGCTTTTCCTCCATCACATAACGATTTTATACAGCTGTTATTTTAGAAATTAATGTAATTGTGTTCTAAAAGGCATATAATGTCCTTCCAAAGTACTTTAAACCACCTGACAAGTGTTACAAAACCTGTCCTTTTCAAATTTGTCTCCCTTTGTGGATTTGGAAGTTTTGTTCATGTTAAGATAAAATATGCTGGAAGAACATTTGATAGCTTAGTTGAGCTTCCCTCATTTTATAGGAATGAAAAAGGCCCAAAAGTTTCTAGGCCCTTTGACAGTCAGAAATGCAAGCAGAACTGACTACAGTTTGCAAGAAAAGATTTATAGATTTTCTCCTGGAAGCATTAACACAGATCAGAATGAAATAAAATTAGCAAGCAAATTTGTATGAGTGGATTTGTCATAATTTTCATGTATACCAACCTTAAAATAAACTTGTGGGTTTGACCACACTTTTACTTTGCTGGTTTTGGCAGGACCACGCCGACACAGAGGTCTTGCTCTCACGGGAGAACGTGGACCAGGAGGCTTTGCTGAACTACGCCAGGGAAGCAGCAGATTTCTCCACTAACCAGCAGCTGCCGTCGCTGGACTTTGCCATCAACCACTACGGGCAGCCCGACGTGGCCATGTTTGACTTCACGTGCATGTACGCGTCGGAGAACGCGGCGCTGGTGCGCGAGCAGAACGGCCACCAGCTCCTCGTGGCGCTGGTGGGGGACAGCCTGCTCGAGGTGCGTGCTCAGCCCCCTGGGGCAGCTCTGGGGGAGCCCCAGGCTTTGCACCCATCACTGAAATATGGGCTGGAAGGAAGGCTGCTGTTTGTTACAGGATACAGTGGGAGGTTCAAGGAAGGGTGGGAGTGTTGGGAAAGCAGAATTTTTAGCATGGTAATGATCTCTCTTAAGAACATGTGTGTGGGGCTTTTTCTGAAGTTCTGTCTGTTCCATCTGCTTCTTGTTGGGATGGGTTGATTCTCCACACAACCTCATGTAGGCCTGCCAATAATTAGCATTTTGTAGTTGGTTTAAAAGTGCTGTATTGAAGAGAAGCTGTTAAGGCACTCCAGGCTATGAATTATTGTTGGAAATAGGAGGGACGATTGGCTTTGGGAGAGCTCATACATCTGGTTTCCTCTAACCCAGTGGGAGTGGAGCTTGAAGCTAATTACTGAGTTATAATTTCCCAGCAGATTGCTGCCTGAATATGTACTTGATACTTTTTTAAAATTTTCCCTAAGTGATGCTTTTCCTTTCTCTGCTTTTTTTTTCTTTTTGGTAACCTATAATATCAGCCGTTTTGGCCAATGGGAACTGGAATAGCCAGGGGATTTTTGGCTGCAATGGACTCTGCTTGGATGGTACGAAGTTGGTCGCTTGGAGCTAGTCCTTTGGAAGTTCTTGCAGAGAGGTAATGGAGAAAGTGAATACATGTAAAGTTCTAATCCAGTCCTCCAACATCACATCATTCATTCCAGTTTCTTTTAGTACAAATATGTAGACAGTTTTTAGAGAATCCTTCAGGGTATAATTCAACTCAAGAAAAAAATTTCAAAGGAGTCAATAAACTGAAGTATATGGAGGAGTAAGAAATGTAAGAATATTCCTGGTCCTAGTTTAAAAAGATTAGATGAGGAATCTTTTTTTTTAGGTACTTATTGACATTGCATGGACAAAGTGAGCCTGACAATCTGTCACCAGCCTTCAGTGGCAAACCAGATGAAGATGTAGGTGCCTTGAAAGTACCAGATATAAAAGTTCTTGTCATCTCCTATTATCTTGTGGATACTTTTTAGTATTTCCTTTTAAGGAAGCTGTGACCTGCTATTTTTCATGTTGTCCTTGGTCACTTTGTTTCCTGTAAGCCAAACATCACCTTGTCTCTTTTGAAGTATTGAGTGCTTGATGTTTTAATCAGCTTTGCCCTGAATATTGTGTTGGTGACTCAAGGGGCTCTCTTGGAGATCAGAACTCAGAGAATTAGAAGATAGGAGTAAAAAAAAGGCAATAGTTTGTAGGTTCTGTTTTAAAATTCAGCAACTGCAGCTTCTGACCATCAGGAACCATAGTATAATTTCTAAAATTGCACAATAGCACAATTCATACTTAAAATTCCATTTGTTTGAATTTTAAAACACAGTGAGGAAAATATTGCTGTTGAAGCCAGACTTCATCACCTTTCCATTAGCCACTTCAGACAGCAGTGCTTCCCTGAGCTTTCTCTTCCACATATTGAACAAACTCAGTTCTTTTGGCCTCTTCTCACAGGGCAAATGCTCCAGTCTCCCTTGGTAGCCCTTCTTCCTGAGCCCCTCCTGTGTTCAGTGTCTTTATTGTACTGGGCAGCCCCTTCAGTTTTGCTTAGTGCATTGTTCTCTTCCCTCCTCTGGAATTCTGGAGTTGTGTTAAAATGCAGATTTCAATATGCTTATGCTGACTCCTAGCTATGCAGTGTCTGAAGTGGTTAGATTTCTGATTTGAATGCTTATCTCTCCAGAGTTTACTTAGCCATAGTAGTAGTGATGCATCTCTTAAAAAACCAAAAAAAACCAAAACAAAACCTCAAACCAAAAACTCCAAAGCACCACAAAGCCTAAACAAAACAAACAACCCAAAACAAAACCCCAAACTTTTTTTTTGTGTTATTTTCCCAAGGGAAAGCATTTATAGGCTGCTGCCTCAGACCACCCCTGAGAACGTGAGTAAAAACTTCAGCCATTACAGCATTGATCCCTGCCACCCGATATCCCAACATCAACGTCAACTTCTTGCGGCCACAGCAGGTAAATCACAGATGGTGCTGCTGACTGCTTGTCATCTGCAGTGTCTTTCCTCAGGCAAAGCTGTGCCAGTGATTTGGGGGCAGAGTAATGTGTGTATGACGTGGAAGCAGTGAAAGGCAGATGCATCAGTCAGGAGTAGACTTTTGTACTGGAACAAATTCCTTTTTAGGAATGTTTGATTTTGATAATTTTAACTGTGATATAATGGTACAGGAGACTTATAAATGTGTGTTTTCTGTGTGTGCATGTGTGTTTTCTTTGTAATAATCCAGACTAGCAGTCAGCCATTGCTATTAGAATTTGGTATCCACTGAGCAGCAGCAGTCAGCTGGACTGTTCAGCACTGATGAGCTGACCCTCTCTATTGTGAGGTTCTTGGGGTAGGATTTTTGCTATCTACATCTTCTTATCTTCCTTTTTGTACCTTGGCATGTCTCCTTATTGTCTTCTGTTATTTCTGTGTTCATCTGGGGTGCATGGCACGTTGATAATCTCAAATGTTTTTGTGTGTCATTTTAGGTACGCCACTTGTATAATACAGGAGACTTGAAAGACATTCACCTGGAGATAGAGAACTTTGTGAACTCCAGGACACCGAAGCTGACTCGAAATGGTAGGCCTGGCTGCTGTCCTACTCCTTTTGGTATTCTGGAGCTGGATCAGTGCAGGAACTAGAGAGCAACAGGGCTGTAGGGTATTATTTAACCAGTCTCCTCATTTAGAAAAGTTTATCCAGTAATTGTTTTGTCAGCATTCTGAGCTTACAATTTTTCAAGCTTCCATTAGCATGGGAATTTATTTTTGTTT
Organism: Luscinia megarhynchos; assembly: GCA_034336665.1. NCBI lineage: Eukaryota > Metazoa > Chordata > Aves > Passeriformes > Muscicapidae > Luscinia > Luscinia megarhynchos. The sequence continues at coordinate 2,365,154 of CM067564.1, read as the reverse complement.
GCCTCATTTCCCTTGCCTTATAATGCTGTTAATTTTCTAAGCATATTTGTTTGTATAGGCAGTTCTTTTCACCTGCTTTATCTCTAACAGTGTCCTTGCTTAAAGTGCAGAAAGCTAGACTGAGTTCACTCTAACAGTAGACTCAGAACTCTTACAAATGTAACAGAAGGAATTGCTTGTGCAGTCTTGCATGTTCCTGCTTTCCTTTTCTTCATCTTGTCTCTCGACTAAATGAAACCTCATTTTGCTTGCATTATTCTGATAGTCTTGTGATAAGCATTTCAGTATCTGTCTACTTGTCTCTACCCCGTGAGGGATATGTCAGACTTTTCCTTTTGCACACCTTGTCTTGGATGCCCAGACAGTGTTTTGGGATTTCCAAAGTGGCTTTTTGCTGCTAAGCCTCCCTTTCACTGATGAATAGCTGTGTAGTCTTTGCTCTTTGCCCTACAGCCACGTCCCTTTAGGCTGTAATCTCATCAGATCTTCTGGTAAGACAAGGTCAGGATAGGTCAGCACTTGAAAGGAAAGTTTTCAAGGCAGAAGAAGAAGTTACAGAAGTACATTTGGAGTTCTTCCTCTAGAAGTAATTTATCTGGGCTTAGAGAGCATTGCTACTGTATGTCCTTTTGATCATATTTAACAAGCCTTTGCAACTGTTTTATATTTCCTGGGGCTCTTTTACAATGGCTAGAGTGAAAAGTTTGGCATGTTACAACTTAGATAATTACTTTTCAGCTAATTAAAAATATTCCATTGGAATTGAAATAGATATGATAGTATTTATTAAAAAAATAAGAATCTTGTCCTGCATTACCCATTGTAGAAGGAACTTGTTTTTTACATTAAGGTTTTGCTTGTTGATTCATGGGCTCTGTGTTGTATTTAGAATTTAACCTGTTGTGCATTTCTGTTTTGAAACGTGCTATATTTTTTACAGAGTCTGTAGCTCGCTCTAGTAAATTGCTCAGTTGGTGCCAGAGGCAGACTGATGGATATGCTGGTGTGAATGTGACAGATCTCACAATGTCATGGAAAAGTGGCTTAGCTTTGTGTGCCATTATCCACAGATACCGTCCAGACTTAATGTGAGTAACTGACTGCTTCAAATAACTGGGAAGTGCAGGAAATGAGTGGTATTTGGAACTAATAATATGGAGTTGGAGGCAGTGCATTTGTGACTTATGAAGAAATGGATTGAAATTAATTCAATTAAACTTGATAGAAACCAATGTCCAGTGATTCACTAGCAGAGTGGAAGGTCATGGTAGCTTGATGAATTTGAAAGTAAGTGTGTTGTCATTTTCCCTTCTGGATGATTTGGCAGAATTAAGCTTTAAATTAGTGCTGACTGGAAAGCATTATTGACTGACAGATTTTTATGTGTGAAGTGAGTAAGGAGCAGTTCATAGCTTCAGTGAAATCTCTTGTGAACAAGTCTCTGCACGGCCCTTTATAAATTTCCTGTTTAACAAAGCAACTCTTACTAAAGATTTTCAGGGTGCTCTTTCTAGAAGTAGTGGCCTACAGCCTAAACAGAGAGGTTGTTACTGTTTGCACCCTGACTTGTTGATTGGGTGAATAGCAGAGGTGTACTCTTCAGTGATAGATTGGGTAAAACAGTGCCCAGATCCTAGAATGGGAAAACACTGGCTGGGAAAAAGTGATGGTAGCAAAGACTCTGCTACTGTAATCTGAAATGTGTCCAACTTTCCAAAGGGACATCAGAAAAAGTAACTTGTAGAGCTGTGCTTGAAGATATCATCCACTGTAAAACATACTGAAAAATTGTGGAGTTATTCCAATCCATATGGACTGGATTACTTCTATATTGGTGTACTTGAGTTAACCTGGGCTACACAAAGTGTTTAATAGCTTTATAGCTTGTGGAGAGTTCAGGTGGATTTTAAAGTGGTTCATGTAGCTTTCTGCAAGCTATAGCTTTTCATATAGTTATACAAGTTTTGGAAAGAGTCAGCAGGACAAAAATATGGATCAGTCCAGAAAAAAGAGAACAAAACGTCAAGATTTATTTTCGTTCCAAGCACACAGAATATTTTATATTGGGGAAAACACAAAATCTTCCAGCAAAGGAGGAAGTGGAGATGTATTTCAGAGGATAATGCTTTTTAAGAAGAGTCTAGGTTTTAAGAAGAAAAACAAATTTAAAAAGAATTTATTTGAGCCAAAGCTCGCTGTCATTAAGTAGCATCAACTTTGCCATGTTGGTGGCAAATAAAATTAAGATTTCAAGTAAAAAAAAAAGGTGTTGTAGTTCTTTCAGAAGACTGGTTTCTACTTGGTTCAGAAGTCCTCTTTTTGCCCTTTGCAGAGACTTTGATTCCTTGGATGAGCACAATGTGGAGAAGAATAACCAACTGGCCTTTGACATTGCTGAGAAGGAGTTTGGAATATCTCCCATTATGACTGGAAAGGAAATGGCATCTGTTGGAGAGCCAGATAAGCTGTCCATGGTGATGTACCTCACACAGTTCTATGAGATGTTCAAAGACACCATCCCCTCTAGTGGTAAGCAGTTTGGGGCACTTCTGTCAGATTTGAAGAGTGCTCCAGGGTGAATGTGTGTGCTTCAGTTACCTTCATGCTGCTTCTGCAGGAGCACATGGAGTAGTCACTCACTGTAGCTTTACATTACAAAATGCTGACTTGTTAGTGGTGCTGATAAACACCATGTTAGCAGCAGCAGGAGCAAAATAAGGAGTTAATATAAAATAGCGTCCTCAAAAGTTCTAAACTCACATGAGCACTACTAGGTAAGTTTTCTGCTTTCTTGCTATTGCTTGTTTGTCTTAGCTAATGTTAGGTGTCTTGCTAGTAGTTGTTGAATGGGTAATTTGAAAGCACCAGCTGAGTTTTATACATATGTGCCATCTGTGAATGACTTCAGGCCAATGAGGAACAAAACATCTTTGATCAGAGCTAAAAGATATAATTACTTTACCCGAATCAATATGGCCAGCCTTTAAATATTCATAATGTTGTTACAGCTCTTTATTACTGATGATTTTAATTCACATGTATCGGTCTGATGAGGGGGAAGAATTTGGTTTAATGGCCTTTTAAAAATATAGTATGTATAATGTATTATTTCTAAAACTCTGAACTCTTTTTAAGAATACTGACATTCATGTTCTTTAAATCATGCTTTTTAAATATAGAAGTAAATAGAGAAAACACAGTATCTGTCATGGGTGGTTATAAACCCTGAAAGAACTACTGTGGGCAAAATGAAAAAGCAGGATAGCTGACAAAAGGATTAATTCTAGACATTAGTCATTTTGTACAGAGAATTTAAGAAAAACTGTTCTATTAAAAAGAATCGGTGAGTCCTTCAGTTGTATATTTAATAATAGCACCACAGAAAAAACCTTCATGGCATTCCCTTGTTCTGCCTGTTTGCACTAACAGATAGCCTGGACCTGAATGCAGAAGAAAAGGCTGCCCTGATTGCCAGTACCAAGTCTCCCATCTCCTTCCTCAGCAAACTGGGGCAGAGCATCTCTAGGAAGCGCACTCCCAAGGTAACCAGGCACAGCACCTGGCACTGGCAGGCTGCTGTCCAAGCAGTGGTGCTAAAAATGCAGCTCTTAGTGTTTGTTAGTGTAGTTAGCTTGCAAGAGACCAGGTGTTCACCAGCTCTTGGTATGGGACAGCACAAGACATTTATGACTGCAAAATTGCAGCTGTAATATGTACTCTCAGTGGTGTATTTCAGTCTTAAAATCTTAGCCTTGTGGTAGTATTGGGGCATATATTTTCTCTTGGCACATAGCTACTTGCTCAGTTTTCAATGATTTGAAAGTGTTGAATAATTGTCCAGTTGGAGGTAACACTTCCCTAAGGAGTATCTAGGGAAAAAAATCTCTTTTCTTAAACAAGTGGAGAATGAGCACAGGGAATTAAATAAGCTTTACAACTAAACTGTTTAATTGCACTGATGACACTTATCTCAGCCCAGAAAGGTATAAGACTCATTTTTGTTTTCTTTCCCCTACTCATTCTGTTTTCAGGACAAAAAAGAGAAGGAACTGGATGGTGCAGGAAAGAGGAGAAAAACCAGCCAATCTGAGGATGTAAGTATTACAGTGAGAGGTGTCAGGGAGCAAAATATATGGTAGGTACCTTTTTCCCACCTCAGTTCTTTCATTTTTTTTTTTTATTTTTTTTTTAATCTAGGCAGGGTTTATATCGGATTTTTTAGATTAAATTTAATTATTCTTGGGAAGTTACACTTTCATGGTATCCTTAGTGCAAATATTTTACTAATGTTTATGAAAGAATACTGCATAACAAACAAAATGTTGCAATTCCCTGACATTTTGTTTTAATTGCAAATTACAATGGTTTGATGAGGCACAACACTCAAAACTTCTTAGTAAAGTCATGCAGTACTGTCAGAAGCTTGATGCATATTTAAACTTTACCCTTAGTTTGTACAAAAAGCATACATTTCCAGTATGCCCCATAGAGCAATCTTTCAAATTCAGTGTCTGTAGCCAAATGGGTACAGGTGAATTAAAATTCACTGCTTTGAGATTTTTGTTTGAAGATGGGCCTTTGGTTTATGTCACTGCCTTCACAGGGGTGTTTCAGCTGAGGCCTTTTTGGTAGGTAAGTGTATCAAATAAGATTGAAAAGATCTGTGAAGTTTAACAGAACATTTGATGACTTGCCAAAGGAAATTAAAATCTGAGCTTTCAAGTGAGGCTAAGAGATTTGTTATCTGTAGTGTAAGACACTTCACAGCAAAGGGGTGGAAAGGAAAGGTGATCTAGTTGTATCTTGTTGAATTTTGATGTCACTGACTGTTAGGAGGACCTCCCACGAAGCTACAGAGAAGAAAGGCCCACGCTGGTGAGTGCCCTAACAGAGAGGAGAATTGATGCTTCCATTGGGAATCAGAACAAAGTCAAGTCCATGGCAACCCAGCTACTGGCCAAGTTTGAAGAGAATGCACCAGTGCCATCCTCAAACTTACGAAGACAGGTAGGAGCAACTCCTTTGTTTTGGAATTGGAGAGGCAAACCATGAGTGACAGCATGCAGCCCTCAAGACTGGATGCTAGTGTTGCTTTTCTACTTCAAAGGCTCTCCTAGAGAAGAGTGAAGTTTACCCAAAGCTTAGAATTTATGCAGTACAGGGTGGAGAAGAACTTGCTAAAAAATGTCTGTTTCTCTGTTACTGCCCTTATTATGTAATCTTTCACAAACATATTATCAGCAATTTAGTTCCTTTTATAACCACTATTGCTCTTTAAAAGCTTTCCAGGAACATTCTCCTTATAGTGGCTAAGAGCAGCCATTTGATTTCTGATTTGAACATTTTCGTATCAGGTTGTATCTGTTTGTTCTTGTGAACTGTGATTAAGCTTTGTACATGTACATATGTGCAGCAGATGAATGCCTGGGAGTTTCTTGGCAATCAGGATGTTTGTGTCATTCTAAGTGAGGCCTGTTTGTTATCCAGGATGGTATCTGAACTGCTGCAACTGCAAGGGCAGTTGTCTTTGAAGTTAGATTGAGTCACTTCAAGCTGCTGCTGGCAGTGCAGTGTCAGCAGGATGAGGCTCAGTGTGGTTTAAGTGCCAGAGTCCTTGCTCTGCTGCATGAGTCCATCTCCACAGCTTGTGCCTGCTCTGTGCTGCCATGGCCACATTGTGAGTGGGACCTGACCTGGCTGACTGAAAGCCAGGTCGAGTTTGTCTATGCCACACTACACATCAGCACTAGTAGTGTAACACAATCAGAATGGTGATGTCTATCCATATCATAAAATGTTTCTTCAGCTACTACACATGGGCTGGCATACTCAGCCAATGGTTTGAAGAAACAATGAAATTAAAGGAAAGGTCTAAAAATATGTGAAGTTTTCCGTTTTTGTTTTTTTCTTTTTATATTTTACTTGCTAAATGAATTCCCCCTACCCTATTTTTTTTCATCAATGTTTGTCTGTCTTATTCTGTATTCCATTCCTATGGCTTCCTTTGAGTTTCCTTCACTATTTTATCTTTCCCTCCTTGGTCCCACCTTCCCTACAACCTGCATGCAGCAACCTGTCCTGCCTTATCAAGAACGTGTTCACAGCCAGCCATCCAGCAGACGAGAGCAGGGCCGGCTTGCCCCCATACCCCAGTGGAAACAGGTAAAGAAACTCATTCTGACTACACCACCACCTATCACTGCTGTGTTTTTAAGCCAGTCCTTTTCCAGCACCTTGTCTGAGTTCTTTGTCTTAAATAACTTTCAGTCAATAAAGTCGACGTCTCCCTTTGGTGATGATACATGGTTTAATGTTTCAAAAATATTTATTTAAATTTTTCCTACCCTCTTATGCTAATTTCAGAAATTTTTGCTGTAGAATTTCTGGGTTCTTCTGTTAGAAATAAAGAAAACATGTAAGCATTTATGGAAACTCATGAAGTAAAAGATGTCATATCTATGATATTAAAGCTTTTCCTTGATGTAAGTAGTAAAATTGGTTATCAGTTTTGCTATTCCTGTGGGAAATCTTAGGTGTTCTGTAGTTGCAGGAGACTTTCCTGTGGTTTTCCTTTCTTTAATGTAGCTTTCCTTGCCAATTTCTCACATTTGTTACTGTGAATTCAGAACATTTTAGGTTTTCTTCCACAGAAGGGTTCAGAATAGGGACCAACAGCAGGAAAAATCAGCAGGTATCAAATTTTATTTTCTCTCCAATGTTTTGGGCTATTGTCATTGCTGCTGCTTTTCTTCCAGCCATGCCCTTTCCAAAACTAAGGCTTCTGTTAGATGATCTTTTCAGGCATTTAAGGATACTTATCTCACTGGCTTCATCTGCTTCCACTGTTTCTCTGTGCAAATGGCCTCCTCGTGTTCCTGAGACTGCTCAGAGGTATTTTGCTGACAATTTGAAGAAACACCTGCTTCATTCTGGCTGTAGTTTAATCAGAGCATACTTGGGAGTCAAGGGGAAGAAGATGACACTGGTTTGGAAATTCACTGTTCTTGATGAATATGGATTCACAGTGATCTTCATGTATGAGGCATTCAGCACAATTAGTGTTGCATGTCATGACTGGTGCCACGATCCAGAAGATTTCTCTTCAAGGAAGAAGACCTAAGCCCAGGGGAGTTCTTGTCAGTAGGACTGTCAGGATGCTTTGGTTTCCTGACTCAGTGTTTGTTCTTCTTCCTTTTGTCTCATCAAAATCTTCTTTGCAGGCTAATGAGCACTTTGAGATGGATTCACTTCATTCATGATTAAGGCAAATTTTATTTCTCAAGAATACTTAGCAAGGAGGAAAAAAAAAACCTGATGCAAAAAAGCTGTACAATATTGAGTTGATGAGCACTGCTTATATTGTCTCTGGAAAAAGGAAAAGTGGATTGCACTGGCTATCTCTCTCTGTTTTAGCACTTGGAAAATACCACATTCCTGCACTCTGGAGATTTCTATTTGAATCTGTTACTGAAAGTTTATGAAGGCTTTATAAGTAAGCCTTTATAGTGAAATACAAAATTCTTATTGTCACCCTTTTGTCATTGAGAGAAAAAAGGAGGACAAAGTTTTATTTCCTGTTTTTATCGAGGATTTTTCTCGACCAGGTAGCAGTTTTTTGGTTTTTGTTTGTTCTTGTTTATACAACCGCTATACAACTTAAAAGAAATTTTTTACAAGGGAGACAAAAATCCTTCTGCTGTCCCTTGATGTTGATAGCATCTCTATTTAGGAACCAGTGTAGGGCAACAGTTTTACTTTCAGAGGATTTAAATATCCTTTTTTCAATGCTGGCATGATTTCCTTGTGTGGATGATCTCCCTCTCAATATTACACATGGGGATGATCTTTCCTTGATTGACTTTGCTACGTCAACAGAAGATGATTGATTCCTGGGTCCAGATTTCTTGCAGGATTTTCACTGCTTATGTAATGAAGAAGTATAAAACTGGGTCTCAAGGATGCAAAACCTGCAGGATACAGAAGGATCAAACCCCCACTGATAGGATGCCTGTTCCAAAGGTTCCTTCCTGTGTGGCTGGGGAAGGGAAGAATATGGATTACATTCATTCAAAAGCCATGGATGTGCACAGAACCATTTATTCTTGACTGAACAGAGACCAGCTGAGACCACTGAGCCAAGCAGCCAGCTTTGCCAAGCCTGGACAGAAACCCCTCCTGCAGGAAGTTGTTGCTGGAGCAGTACCTCAGCTGGCTGCTGAGATTTCTGGTTGCTTAGGCAGACAGAACCCGATAGCTGAGACTGCACCTTTTGATGGTGCTGGACTGGCCTTCTGTGCTGTCATTGGTCACTCTGGCTTTATAGCTCATCCCTGGGTGACAGACTGCTGACAGGGCACTGCTGCTGAGCACCAGGACCTGTCACTGAGTCACAGAATCACAGAGTCACCAGATGGGAAGAGACCTTCAAGATCATTGAGTCCAGCCCGTGCCCTAAGACCTCAACTAAACCATGGCACCGAGTGCCACATCCAGGGATGGTGACTCCACCACCTCCCCAGGCAGACCATTCCAGTTCTTTGTCACTGCACGTGCTGTACAGGACTAGTATTGCTTCTGACAAGTTCTTTAGGGAGGATGTGTGTTTGGTACAAAGAGCTTCCTAAGGGGACAAAGTGGGGTGTGTTACTGAGAGAAACCATAGATTGCCTAATGTTCTTACTAGCTGGCAAAATGAACTTCCTTTTTTGGGAGAAGGGCAGTTATATAATTGACAGGTTTGGTTCTTCCTGTCTTTTGGTAACTGCATGGAAGAGGAAAGTATTTTGCAAAAGCATAAGAGTGGTTGCAAGGGAGAGAGTTGCAAAGGAAATGGTCTGGATTGGACCCACAGTTCTGATGAGAAATTGGCATCTACCTTAGGGTATTTCCTGCTGGTGTCTGTCAGATGGAGTTCCTTAGCTGTACTTGGTTACCAGTTTAAATCTAGAATCTTGCTTTACCCTTGAATTAAGGTATTAGCTGAGCAGTTTCCATGAGCTTGTAAGTCAGGATAGCTCTGTGTGTTGTATAGGTGGGGTAGGGGTGGCTTGCTAAGAGAGAATTCCTAGAAATAGTGAAATCCTGTCAGAATCTGTTCTGAAGCAGTTTTGACTTGCATCACAAGACCTTTTTGAAAGGCAATACTTTCCAAAGAGTAACAGGGTTAAAGACCTCACCAATCTGCTTCTCACAGCATTCTGTGTGGCCTGCATCCCTTGTAAATTGGATTATAAAGTTGGATTTATTGAGTTACTCTTTGAGGATGTTGACCTGTGTTGTTAAAATTGGTTTTGTGTTCTTATGAGCACCACAGCAACATCTAATCATGGATGAAGATATTGTGAAGTGAATATGCACAGTGGAAATGCAATTATTTTCTTATGATGGTAATATCACTTAAAAATGCTGGATTGTGTTTGTGATGTGGTGGTTCATCTCCTCAAATGAATTCCTGCTTATATTAGAACATCTTCCATCATGTGCTCTCTTGCTTTCTGAGCCATTTTGGCTGCTTTTTGGGAAAACAGCAGCTCATCCAGGATCATGAAGCCATTGAAAGCCATATGGTCTATCCAGAAGAGGTTCTGACTGGGTATAGTGTGAGAGACAAGCCTTTAGAACTGAATTTTGCCCTGGATTTCCAGACTCTCAGCTTATAACCTTCAGCAGTCTTCTGCTATTGTACCCTAGGTCTCCTGTGAGCAGCAACTTCTGTGTGTAATACATAAGCTTAAATCATGTTTGATTTGTGCAAAGATATTTGTAAGATGGGCATCCCATGTCTTTCTGGTTGCTCATCTTTTCTGCTTCTGAGGATCTGCTGCTTATTCTTTTGAGACCATTCCCTGAAATGTGATTAAGGGCAGTAGTGCAAACTTTGCAGTAATTTTGTTTGAACTGTATTTTTTGAAGATAAGCAATGGCTGAGATGACCACAGACAGCAAAAGCTGAAACCTCAACAGGAGAGAACTTAAAAAACACCAATGACTTCTACAAATAGTGCTTTTTTACCTTAAATTTTTAGTTTAAATCTGTTTTCTTTTCTGCTTTCCTATAGTCATAATTTTCTTTGTGTGCTCAGAAGTAGATTCTACTGGAGGTCTGACTTAACATGTACTTCATGCATTCATCCAGTATTATATTCTGAGATTTGCCTTGGAAAAAGAAGCAAGTCTGTGAAAATTGTGGCATTTGAAATGCAAACTTGGCCATGGACAAATGAAAATCCATGAGCAGCTTTATGGTTGAGAATGTTGCCATGCTTTCAGCTAGAAATCAGTGACTTCATAGCTAAGCCTTTTGAAACATCACATAAATGATCCTCATCCACTGCAGTGCAAAGTCATATGCTTTAGTTTAAGCTGCTTGTAGCATCTGTTTGAGATAGAGGAGTGTACTATTTAACTGTTTTGTTGAAAAGACAGTACCCAAACAGATGTTAGTGCCAGCTCATCAGCAAGGGCAGTAATAAACATGTGTAATATCTCTATACCACGTGCAGTTTTTTAGAGACTTATCTTACAGTGGCCTTGGGTACACAGCATTTGTTTTTTCCAGGGCAACCATTTCCAGATATGCTCTGGTGAGAACTCAAAAGGGAAGGAAAAATTAGGAGGAAGACACATTAATAAACAAGAAATGGTGGAGAAAAGACTGTACCTGATAAGGAGGTACAGCACTAGAAAGGCATGTTTTCTGGTGTGTTAAATTGAGGACATGTATGTGCATTGTGTGTTATGCAGACTATTAGATACAGCTCCATTTTATCTATAAACCAGCTGGATTTCTGTTCTAGTAGAATGTAGTACATTTTAGCTTGCCTGAGGTGATGTAATGTCTAAGTTAGAGAGGAAGGATCTGAAGCTGGGAACAGAACAGTGAGACTTGAATTGTATTAGTACTGAGCTGCAAGCAAGAGTAATTAGGTCAACAGGATGGATATTTTTAAGCATTTTAAGGCACAGTAATGAGTATTTTTTCATGAAGCAAAGAGAGCAGTCTATTTGTGCTATGGGGAGTTTCAAATTTTGCCTTTAACTGATTGTAAGAACTTGACTCAAAAGCTGATGGTTTAATTGCTGATTGATGCAAGTCTGTGTTCACTTACTGTCAAATGTGATCGTGTGGCTCTGGGTAAAAACTTGGGTTTCTCAGCTTTGCATACACTGTGCTTGTAGCTCATTTGGGAGAGGTGTAAGCTTAGGATCATGATCTCAGTTCATGTATTCTGGCCTGTCTCACTAAACCAGTGGTACTGTTACCTCCTTTCTACCGTTATTTTGATTTTTTTTTCTTTTTCTGTTTTAAAAAAAGATGAGGCATAAGGAACGTTCTCGGACCTGCCCCAAAAAAGTGATCATGCTCTCTTCTTCCACTCCATGTTCCTCTCCACCATATCCCAGGCAGCAGGTGATTCCCTCTGCATGCTCTGTCCCTTTCTCTTCATTGCTGCTTGTACAAATGACTAGCTCAGTTACCAAATAGCTTATTTACCAATACATTTCTGGTTTTCTTTAGTTCAGGTGCTCATAGGGGTTTTTCAACCTCTTAGGTTAGGGAAGATAAGGCAGCATTTGCTCACTGGAAGCATGAAGAGTCTCCTCTGGAGACTCTGAGATTTTGCTGTAGGAGTATTTTTTATTACAGTAGCCTTTCTCAATTTTGAGACGCAGCAAAGTAGAAATTAAATGTTTGGAGTAATGCAGGGAAAGAAAACTTTGTTCCTTCTCCACTCTCCATTTAAATTACTGAAAATCTGCCCTTGAATCCATGTAACTTTTTTAGGATTGCTTATCTGAAGTGGTTTTTGAGTGTTGTAATGGCCTGCCTATGTGCACTGTGGTCCTTCTGTTTCTCCCACACCAGGCTCTTGTCTCAGTCTGACTTGAACCTGGAGCACTGAGAGCTGTTCTGAGCACACTGTATAAATGTGCATCCATATGTTTGTGCTCGTGTATTTGTTGTCCCAGTTAAATATTACCTGAAATCCTTCTAATATTTCTGTCTTCTTGTATATTGTTATTGTGCTTCTTTGAGTTGTATCCTTTTAAATTATTTATTTCGTTTTCCTACTTTCAAATCCACTTCTTGATTAATCCTGAACTAGAGATCCTGAAAAAGCAGTTGTAGTTCCTTAGAGCTGTCAGTCACATAGGGGTTATGCAAATTAATTTCCCCAGAGGAGGAGCATGTTTCTTTGCTGAGCTCTTGTGTGCCTATAAACTGTAAAGGAGCATTACCTTTTAGCAGAATAGACAAGCTTTATTCTTTGGCAGAAAGTTTGACTTGCCTTATTGCTGTGATTTCTCGAATTTTAATTACAAGTTACAGTTTATCTGGTCTAATTATTGTCAGCCTCCAGGACACACATTCTTTGCTGCCTCTGTGTTGTCTGCATCTGCAAGATAGATCAGCTCTGCCTACTGATCCCATTTGAAACTGTCCTAACAAAAAAAGTGTGGTTTTCTGCCGCATTGCGAACAGCAGACTTTTCAAGAAGTATACAGGAGAGGACATCTAGGTAGAATGGGTGAGGAAAGCCCTTTTCACTAGCAAAACCTGCATTTAAACTGCAGTGTAATGTTAACAGATGATGTAATAGCTAGCTGCCTTCCTTGTGTCAAAATCCTTTGAAAATTTTGTGGGATACATTTTATGAAAGAACACAGGTTTTCCCCAATCTTATAGATAGAGTAACTATGGCAGTTAAATGCCGAATTTTGCTTTCTCATCTATAGGATGGGATTCATTTTCCATGTAGAGAAATTTGTTTTCACTCACTAAGGATCTGGTAACTTCATATTTTCCTTCCTCCAAGCGTTTGTTTGTCCTGTGTCTTTTTGGTTGTCTAGTTCAGTCGTGAAAGCCAGCTACTGCCAAGTGTATTTTGACCATTTTCTACTTTGTGACCTATAGAAGTCCTTCTTCTTTTAATTCAGGAATTTTTACCTTCTGTGCTCCAGAACTGATGTTACACTCAGTTGTGTAATCTGCTTTTGGAGGCATTCTTTTCCTTAGGAATGATTGTTTTCCCCTGAAATTGTCTTGGCCCAGGCCTCATAGCAAGTCAGATGGATCTGTATCCTTGTTACACTGGTGTCTTTTAAAACCTTTTATTCTACTCTTCTGCTGCTTTTATTCTGCCACTTCTTTTAAACTTTTCATTTCTTTCCTCTGAACTAACATCACAGTTACACTGAGTATCTTACCATCTTTATTGCACTAATTTGATTGTATTGTGGTACTGTGTTGTTTATTGACCTAATATGAATATATACTTTTTAAAAAAACTCCCTCCAGGATCCAACTTGCTATTGCCAGGTTTAGAATATTCTTAATAAACTTCTGCTCTTGTTATGGCTTCTTTTCTGCCTGCATCACAAGAAAAATCAGATAAAGTGTGTTCTGATTAGGAAGTTGGTCTGTGATTGTTTCTAAGCTCATCATTTGTTGCCTGCAGAGATTCAGGGAACCTGGTTCCGGCTATCTCGGGGAGCAGAGTCCCAGACAGGAAAGGGTAAAGAGCATGAACAAATGGCATGGGTGCTGATGACACAAAGCTGTGGTGGATGTGTGCCATACAGAGTCAAATACAGGGGGTGGTGAAGCACACTTATCCTAATGCTGCTCTTAACACGCTGGAGCTGCTGAGAGTGTCAGGAGCGATCCTTCCTGTGTGATACCCACATAAATGCACAACAAGCCTTCATCAGCAGTTTGCTATATTTTGCTTTTATTTTGCCCTAGGTCGAGCACTTGAGCTCTTCTCGTTCTTCTTTTTCTCTTCCACCCCTTTAGTGAAGTATGCTGTGGCTGCAGCAGAACAAGAAGAGTTATGTTTTGTGCTAATTCATGCGAACATGGTTGCATTGTGTTCACCGCTTGCTTTCTGGATGGTTAAACAGCTGGCATTCCATCTTCCCTCCTACAGGCCAAAGTAAAAGGAAAAATGATGAGACATTATTTAGTATAGAGACTTTGAAGCCTTCTTAACAATGAAATATTCAACAGTCTGTCTGAATGGCTCGGTATTATACAGAGGCATGGGAAAAGAAAAGATAGCCACTCAAAAGGACCGCTTGATTTGAATTCATATTGACAAATTAATTGACATTCCAGTACATGCTTTGAATGAATTAAGTCATAAATGAGAGCCAGCAATAGAACTGTTGCAACTTCCAGAATGTGTTCTAACAAAAGCTTCTTGTGGGCTGAATGTTTTCTGACAGGCAGTAGAAAATGAATACGCGTGTCTGCAATGACACAGAAGCCCAGAGCTTTATAATAGACCCCAGTTTTAGTGAAAATGATCTAGTAGGAAGGAGTAGGTGGAATGGAAAGCAGCTTGAAAGTAGAGGTATTATTTAATGCATCTGAATGGGCAAAGTGTTTCTTGTAAACTGGGTGTGAACCCAGTTTTTTTCTGCACTGGAGGACAAGTAGTAATACAGAGCAGCACCCTGGCATTCTTGACAGATCAAACCTCAGATTTCTTGATGCACACGTTTGTAGTTCCTGGTCCATTTACTTTTGTACTCTACAAACAAATTAGCTGAAGGCTGTGTGATACTGCAGTGATAGTCCTGCCTTATATAGCAGGCCACCTGCCAGGTCTTTTTTCATGTCACCAAGTCCACCACACAACAGTTTAGGAACATTGATATGAGAGACCAGAATAGCAGAGGTGTCAGATATTGCACCTGGGGTGTATTGACATGCTAGTGCAGTAAGAACAAGTTGCATAAGTAAAACTGGCAGCTTCTGTGAGTGTTTGATTTTGCTGTTCTTTGTTTTATTTAGACAGGCTCATTAAACATGCTCTCATTGGCAAGTAGAGTATTTACTTTACATCATCTTTAAGAAATTAATTCATTCTTTATGAGCACTGAAGAGCATTACCCTAAAATGTGTTTCTGTACACAGAATCTAAGAAACAAATAAGTACAGGTTGAAATATTTTAAAGGAAATCCTTGAGAATGGAGAACTGTGGGGAAATAAACTGAAAAATAAGGCTCTTTGTGCATGATAAAGCCATGTTTTAAATTTATTTTTGATGGTAATGCCAGAGGGATAGGCTTTGTGCTTGTTTGATTTTGGCTGCAGCAGTCCTAGAAAGAGTTGTGAATAACAATTAATTCAACTGTTTTTTCTTGCCCCTTAGGGTCAAAATGTAGCACTTCATTAGAAAAATAGATACTGGGGGGAAAGAAACCCCAATTTTCACATGAGAGCTTTTGTTCCTGTTCTGCATGTGAATGTCATACCTTTTGGCTGGCATTTTGGTGTCTCTTCCTTTGTGTGCTGGTTTGTTTATTCCTGCCTCCTTCCTCGTCTCGCAGAGATCTCGTTTGTTTTCTCATGACCAAGTGCCCATGAATGTTGAGCAAAGGGCATGTCAGCTGGCTGCCCTCCTGGAGTCCAGACGTGCACTGAGGCATCAGGTGACTACAGCCCTGCCTATCTGCTGTCCTGTAGCAGTGTGGGATTCTTGGTACAGGTGAAATCTTGGGTCAGAGAGAGGGAAAAATCACCAAAATATGATGACCACTGTTCTGCAGTCACTTGGTTAAAACAACTGTCAAGACTATTTTGTGTAATGTTGTATTCAACTTGCCATTTCCTAGATGTCTCCTTGTTTGGTGAGTGACCCTTTCTGTTCCTCAAAACAAAATATAAACAATGAAGTAAAAAGCAGCCTCTGAGCTTCAGAGTAAATGCTGAAAACCAGCTGGGCTCTGGATCAAGTCATCTCACAATGGTCATTTAGCAGTCAGCCACTCAGAGATTTTGCTTGCTTCTGGAAACAAGAAAATTCACATTTTCCAAGCTTAATTCCTGGCTCTGTAGTGCTGCTCTTGTGTCCATCCTTCCTGTGCAGTTGTTTCCAATGGTAGAGCTGGCAGTTTGTGCAGATTGTCTTTGACTCCAGTGTACACTTCTGTTTTGTTTTGGTTTTGTGCTTAATTTTCCCTCCAGTCTGTTGTCTTTGGGCTATGGGAGCATGCCAGGTTGAACTGTGGTTTCTTTGGTTGCTCTCTGTTTCCAGTTATCTTCAGCAGTGCTTGGCAAACTGCAGAATGGTTTTTTGGAAAGCACTATCTAGAGAAGTGAAGTTTTTTTTCATTAACTCACTGTTTTGAGTTAACCATCCCAAATCAAAACTGTCTTCTTGAGCTGGAGCATAAACAGTCCCAGAATTTTGCTGGTGGGCATAACTTTTGCAAGCCCTACTGAGTGGAAATTTGTGACATCTAGATCGCTTTCCATTGCTGGTGTTTTTTGGGATGCCATCTTTTTCTGATGGTTAAAATCACAGAAGCTCTTCTCCAAGAAGGAACAGCAAGCCTTTGGCTAGATTAGAAATTTTGGGGACAAGCTATGAAGGCCTGAATAAGAAGACTGTAAACCTAGTGGCACCTCTTTGTTAATGGGTGCCATGACTTAGTATCTCCAGCAAGGTCCACAATGCTCACATGCATTTTGCTATTCAGTTAAAATGATGGTACAGAAATTAAGATCTAGACCAAAATACTTTGCTCCTACCTTTTGTAGTGCTCTCTGGCATATTTTAATCCCCTTCTGAGGCTGTAAAGGATTACAGCATTGCTATGCAAAGATAGAAATTATTTTTGAAATTGGCTAATTTCTGTATTGAAAAGAAGGAGAGACTGAGAACACAAAGTAGAGGAAAGCATAAAGTGGGTAGGGCAGAGAGGAAAAAGGAAACAGATGTTGGAACACTGCAAGCAATGATGGATTATGATGTGGGATTTAAGGGAAGAAAACAAGCAAAAATACTAAGAGAGAGAAGGCTTAGCAAAGTAAGACATTTTCAGAGAAGAAACTTGATTAAATGTTGGTGTACAAAAATTTGTTATGAACAATTATATTTGCATAAATTGGGGAAATTGTGAAAGTCAAGCTCTTTTGCATTTTGATCAGTAAAGTTTAATCTTGAGGTTAGCCTCTTCCAAGTGGCTAGAAGTAGCTATTTTCATGGGTCATGTAGTTACATGACATTTAGTTTGCTGTTTTATAACTAAAACCATAATTTTTTTTCAAAGAAAGCCAGTTATTTGTAATGCACATATTTTTTTTATTTCCAGACTATAATTTTTAGGAATGCACATTTTCTTCCAGTGCTGTTTGTCTGATACTTTCAACTTCAGTTTTTTTGTCCTATTTATTTGAAGTATTTCTTGGGAGATGGGCATAATCATCCATAGAGATAACAGCGAGGGTATATGAGAAGACCAAATTCTCCTGTGGGGAAACCAGTTTCAGAAGGATGCAGGTGGTCAGTCTGTGATTTATGCTTTGCCATTTGATAATCAAGATCAGCAGATTATTTCATATTGATTCATTCTTTTTTGGTTCCATGTTTCTAATCTGCTTGCAGTAAATTTTAGGTTAGAAGTTTGCTGTTAATTACTGGAAATACATACAAGCTAACTTTTTTCTCTTCTGTCCCCCAGGAGAGCAGACTTTCGGTTTATATAGTTAAGATGTAGAAGAGGCCTCACATGGCTTGAAAGATGATCTTAGTGCCTTGAGCCAGTAATGGGGAGCATTGGAAGATGCAGAAAGAGCAGAGGAAATTGATTTGGGGTCTTTGCCAGTGGCTTAGGTGGTTGGGTTACTGGAGGTTGGACATCTGTGGGAGAAGGTAACTGCTTCCAAATGGTCCTAAATAATGTAAAACCTAATAAAGATCTGCCTTGCTAGGGCATTTTCCTCTAAGTTTTCCTGTAAGAGTCTTTAAAAAATTGTTCTTGATGGTAGCCAGAAAGGCCTGGGTTGGTTGTTTTTTCTTTTTTAATTTTCTCTTCTCTCTTAGAAGAGAGCATGTATGATTGTGTTGCTGTTTATTTTATGTTTTAGCCTGAGGCTGAGCCGTCTCGCCGATTCTTTGTTGACCAGTGGGAGCTCTCCCTCAGCCTCCGCTCTTCCAACCGCCCTTCCTCACCCTCATCCGACTCTCTCCGACAGGTAGCCCTCACCTGAGCACTCCAGGTGCACTCAGCTGCCTCTGCTTGCCAAGGACACCCACGGGGCACAGCCAGGCTGGCACTGCTTCACCTGCAGAGCCTCTGTGCTTACTCATGCACAAAGGAGAAGCCAGAGGCAGCCTGTGCCCGGCACGGCTCGGGTGTTGCCGGCCCTGAAGCAGTTTGGAACTAAATGTGTTTAACATTCTGTGTCCGTGAGAGGTTTGTGGTGCATCTCACACTCCAGCCAGGGTTGTTGAGCACTGGTGGTCCTTCTGGCTTTGCAGTGAAGCTTTCTGGTTTTGCTTGCTGCTTTTGTTGAAGTTTTGGGCTAAACAACAGAATGTGTTTGTGCATATATGGTTAATGGACAGTGTGACATAAAAAGTGCTTTGACTTCTTGAAAAATCACTGAGAATTTTAACTAATTACAGTTGTCCTACGTAAACAGCAGGAACTTGGTTTGACCTCAGCTGGAGCAAGTTCTTTGCCTCCTTTTAAAAATGTTGCAGAACATTCTAAGTCTTGAAGACCATAGGAAGAAAGATAAAATGCGTCACTTAATGCTCATAATTAGGCCAGATGTGATATGTAGGCTAAAAGCAATACAAATTAGAAACACACAAACCCAAATGAAAAATTCAGCAAGTAAATTTCTCACACCAAACAGTCCAAGGTACTGTGAGTTAGCATATTCATTTTTTGAACTTCTTATATACTGGTAGAAATGTAAAGATCCTGAAGGATCTGCAGTTGGAGGTTTCAAATCAAAACTTGATTAGGGGAAACTTAGTCCAGCTAAAATTAAGTTTTTCCCCTGGAAATGCTTGATAGTTCTTTTAAGAAAACTTAAAATCATCAAAGGTCTCTAATCATTCAGAGGAGATGGAAAACTCTTGGCCAGATTATTATAATTGCTGGTTAAAAATCAATGCTGAAGAAAATTTTAGAAGTGAGCACCATTTTAAATGTGATGTTTGACAAGGTATGTGTCATTGAAAAGCAACTCTGCACATAAATATATGTGGAACCTGGAAAACTCTGAAAGACAAATCATTTGTTATTTCTTGCACATAGAAATACTACAAGTGCTCTGCCTCTTGGAATGGAATCAGTAGACAGGTGTAAATTCTTTCTGGGTAGAAGTAAACCCTCATTACTGCAGTGACAAAGAGCTTAAAGAATTAGGACTGTAGTGACAGCAGCAGTAATCTCTGGCTGAGCACTCCATTTTCACTCCATAATCTTTTTCCCCAAGGAAGTACCCATTCTGTGGTGAATTTCAGTTTTTGTGATGCTTCCTGCTGTTCTCATGTCTGAACTTGTGAAGGTTTTAAGCATTTCTAAGAGGCTTATAACCACACATATTAAATTAGTTATTAGTTGTGGGAAATAACTACTATGCTTCAAGCAAGTTCTGCTAAACAGGTAAAGGGGGTTTTAAGATACAACTTTCTTTTTGTTATCCTTGGCATTTCACACTTGCTAGAAGCTGAGTGGCTCTCTGATCCTGTATTAGCTAAGAATCCAGCTAGAAACATTCATAAAGCTGCTTAGTCAGGAGAAGGGAAGTTGCTTGGCCTGCTGTTTGCTGCTCTGAGTCAAATCCGTGGCGTTTGCAGTGTGACTGAGCTAACATGGATGTAACCACCTCATTTTCTTAACCATGTAATTATTGCCAACGGTTGTGTTTCCTGTGAAAAACACTTCCTCCGCTCCTGCAGTGACTGAACTTGGCTTGCAGACACTCATTTGGTACCATCTAAGGTAACAGCCAACTTGCCTAGACTGCTGAAAACACTGGAGGGTTTTTAGATATCCAGAGTTATGGAGTCAGTCTGTGCCTGTGATGGAGAAAAGCCAAGTCATAAAGCCGTGTTCAGGGTTGAACAAATACATGTTCCAGATGTATGCAGGTATGGCTTTAATGCATTGGATGAGGCTCTTCCATCTTTTTCCATATAAGCCTCTGCATATTTTTAGCACTGAAAGAATTAATATTTTTGAATCACTGTGAGTTCTTTAGTTAAGGACTTCTCCTTGCTCTGTGAATGTTCTGTAAATCAATTCTTTCCAGGTGCAAAGCATACAAATGTACTGTTGTAAATCAGCATTGTTGCATTAGACTTGGTAACATACCTTCTAGAAGATCTCTCTGGTGTCAATTTTACCTGCAACCTAAGATATTAACCTGTATTTAGCCTCATCTTTTAGAAGTGTCTAAACTCAAGTTTCCAGGGATTAAATACCCCGCAGGTGAAAACAAGATCTGCTCCCTTCATCATCATAGTATTTCTGGAACACTTTAAAAATGCAAAATGCAAGCCTTCCTGTCTATTCCTACAGGTGATCCTGGACGGGACTGGTGATTTCTGATGACACTGGCTTTGCTATTACTGCTTGTCACTTTATATTGTCCACTGTCTTGGCATGATTTGACCTCTTTGCACCTTTTCACCACCTAATCTCTCATCATTCTAGTTATTTTTTTTTAATTTGATTCTTTTTTTCTTTTCTCACATCACTCTTGTTTTATTCAACCCATCTGATAGAAGTACATAAAGATGTACACAGGCGGAGTGAGCTCATTGGCTGAGCAGATAGCCAATCAGCTTCAAAGGAAAGAGCAACCCAAAACCCTTCTAGACAAGAAGGAACTGGTAAGATGATGTGCTGGAGATGGTGTGTTTGTGACTAGATGTTGTGTAGATCTCAAGTTTTGTGAATGTCCAGTTGTTACAGCACTGATGGAATCTGTCGTAGCTTTGTGAGTGATTTTTTTTTTTTTTTTTCCTTTCTCCATCCACCCTCATTCTTGTCCTCATTTTCTTTGCCAAATATTTTTAATCTAATGCCAGCATCCAAAGATTGTGCTAATGAATTGAGAAAACTGTTCTGCACTACTTTCTGGAGGAGACACTGGTTTTGGTAATGTAGGTCTAAGAAATGCTGTTGGAGGGTGTTCTAACATTTTTTCCTTGCTTCATATACCTCCTTACTGAAATCACTGATTTCAGGGTCATCATTAACAGTGCTGGTGCCTACTCATCTGCCCAGAACTTGTTTTACTCCTGATACACGTAGGCATGGCATCCTAGGGCCCTTTTTCCTGGACAACAAGGTCAGTTTTTGGTGTTCCGGTTCAAACCGTGAGTCGTGTCTGAGAACTGCAGCAGCATCCAGGCGCTCCCGTATCCACACAAACAAGGAGAAACCACGAGCTTGGTGCATGACCAAACTGAGCCATCCTTGTTTGTGTCCAGGGCTCTCTGAAGAAGGAGTTCCCCCAGAACCTGGGAGGCAGCGACGTGTGTTACTTCTGCCGCAAGCGGGTCTACGTGATGGAGCGGCTCAGTGCCGAGGGCAAGTTCTTCCACCGCAGCTGCTTCAAGTGCGAGTACTGCGGCACCACGCTGCGCCTCTCCTCCTACGCCTACGACATCGAGGATGGTAAGGGACAGGGGCAGGCCTTCTGCCCTCCAGGCCCTTCACTGGCCTGGGAGCCAGTGAGTTAGGAACCCAGGAACCTGGGAGTGTGGAGCTTTCTGTGCTTTCTGGCACTGACCCCCAAAAGAAGGCTGCGTTCGACTTGGGGTCTTGGAGAAGGTTTCCAAATTTGGGTAATGAAGTTAGAGTCACAGGTGTGTAGGTGGAAAAAAAGCATGTAATGTCACTTGGAGAAGGACTTGAATTTGAGTTTTTAGAATATAGTAATAGATATGGGACAAGATGGTAGGTTTTGGGTGTTGTCTCTTTCTGTCTTCTTCCTTCTTCATGCTTTAAGGTAGTAGTTTTTGGTTGGATAGCCAGTCACAGCTGCTATGACACTGCAGGTCACAGGAGTTTGGTTATTGGGTCAAAAGGATGAATAATATAGGTGTTAATTCTTTTTTTGGACTGTTTAGCTTTAAGAGACCTTGTAACTAGCTAAATTCAGCTCCATTTTGCTCATTTTTAGCTGGTAGCTAGAAGTGTTGCAGAACTCTGTACTTCACATGAGGTTTAGTAAACAACCAAACCCGAACACAAGAAAATTAGTCTCCTTCCTGTTTTTAATCCTGACTCTGAGTGAAGACAAAAAAAATGAAGACAAGCCACTAAATAGATGTGCAGTTAACCCATTTACAAAGAGTAACATCCATTCCCTAGACACCATCTCTCAGGATGTTGGATCTTCATGGATTTCCTATGACCAGGTCATGGCTGCAGCAGAGCAGCCAAACTTGCAGGAATTAATACAACAGCATAGCAGCTGCTGGAATTCAGGGAAACAGATAATAACTGGAGGCTTTAAAAAGCTTAACAGACTGAGTTTGAGGGCTAGACCTTTTGCTCTCCTCATTTGACAGTATTTAAATAAAACTCCTGAGTGTTTAATACCACTTAAAAGTTGGAGAGAAATTCAGTCAGCTTGTTCTTCTTGAAGATACCACAACTGTCCAACTCTGTCTATTTTAGATGTTCTAAAACAAGGAATTCATAATCAGGGGCTGTGATAATAGGTCATTATAAGCTAAGTTCTGTTTATATAGAAAAGATGGAACATCAAAGTTGAGTAGAGGTAAGTCAGTATTGAAGTCTTGCTGCAGTAGTTACTGAAGATTAAATGACCACTCATTTTCTGTATCTGATAGACTAAGGAGAAAAAATATGGTTAGAGAACTTGCTGATGCCTCATTTAGCAAAATCTAGCATGGTAAGAATTAAGGAAAGCTTGAAATACATGTTACAAGTTTGAGAATCCAGACAATATGGCAGCAGGTGAGGCTCAGTTTATCAACAACATGTGCATATTGAAAGGAATAATTTAAGGTCATCCATCACTTGTGAAAAGTGTTCTTGTAAGGGTAGCTATGTATTGCAATCTTTGAGCAGTGATTGACAAAAGTCACATCTGAAGAAAATGTATGAGAAAGTCTTTCAGGTAAATGTTGATCCACATTAGCAGGTATTTTCTTACACACCTGCCTATCTTTAGTCCAGTCTCAGTAGGAAAATAAGTGCAAAATGGTGTAAAAGTAGTGACAAGTAAGGTGCAAAGGATTCTGTTTTGGACATGATGATGTAGAAAACAAAATAGCAGGAAAAAGGTGTTAGTTCTAGTAGTTTTCCCCACTGATTGAGGCAAAGGTGAAGTAAAAATTTTAAATTGATGGCACTCCAATATATTCTACTGCAGTTTGAAATTGATGGGTAACTGAGAAGAATCTTTTAGTATATACTGGGTAGAAAAATGGCTGTGGAAACACCATCTGATTTAAAGGGCAAAAAGAACTACAATAGTGTATTTATAATGCATTATGTAATGACTTTAAGTAATGGACTTGCTGGGTTGTGAAGAGTTGAGGAAACTTAGAGTCATCAAACCAGACTCCCAGTAAGGAATAGAAATCCCTTTATTGCTTGTCTGGAAGTCCAGCAGACTTGGCATGCAAATTTAAAGGGGCTAGTGGTAATTTTGAAGTCAACATATAAAAGTAACATCTTTGTCAGAAATCAAAGTTGGGGAAAAGCATTTTTTGAGCACTGATTTTATTTTGAGCACTCACAAGTAACTGAGTATCTGACTGTCTGTTAAGCAGTAGCAGACTGAGCTCCTGTCAGCTGTATGGCTAAAACAGTTTTTTCCACCAGATTTTTAGTGATTTCCTCTGCAAGCATGCTTGGGTGTGCAGTTATGGACAAGTAGTACTCAGTGAAGCAAACACAAAGCTTGGAGTTTCAGCAGGCTTATAGCACTCAGTCTGAAATATTGCATGCCTAACAGTTGTTTGTGTATATGAAGCAGATGTGGCTAAACAGAAATCTGTGATATCCTATCTAATGTAATTGTTGTGAAAATGTAGCTTGTATTTCATGCTGAGTTTTGCTTTGAGAGGAAAAAAACCAAAGCTATACAACACATTGTTACTGTTCATCTAGCTGTTTGGGCTGACAAGCATTCTGCAGCCTTCTGCAGTCAGTGTCTGGTTTTAGGCTTCAAAGCCTGACAGTTTTTATGTAAGAGCTTTTCAGTTGTTGCTCATTTCAGACAATCTCAAAAAGCAGATTTTAGCAAGTGTAAATATTAATACTTATTGCAGTAAAGATTTCTAGAAAGATATTTGTCACTTTTTCCATCATGAAGCATTTTGCATGTATCAGCAGAGAGAAACTAGAGGAAGAGGCAGAGGTCAGAATATGTGTTGGAATGCACTGGCTAAAGCTCTAGGAATGGGATAGCAGTGGAGGGTGCTGTGGGCTGCATATGCCAAGCAGGATACACTGACAAAGGTACTGTGAAGATAATTATGAGGCATCAGTTTGCTGCTTTTATTAGTACCAGTAGTATTTGCATGATGATATTGCTAATGCTGCTTTGTCTTGCTGACAGTGCTCAGATACCAGTGAAAAACCTCTCTAGACTTCTGGGGTGTTAGTAAAACCAGCAGGATCACAAAAAAGTCTTATTTGTGAAAATGAATCATTGTCCTTTCTACAAGTAGCCACTGTGCATTTTGAGAGATGTGGTTCTTTGGGAGTTAGCACTGTCCTCTCCCACTTTCCTCTGCTGGTTGTATTCATTCTTGCTTTTTCCAAAAGTGCTTCTGCCAGCTTTTCATGTGATGATGTCTTTGTTCCTCACACACTGCTGCATTGTTAGCATGTGATACCACACAAGCCTCACAGCTTTGCTTTGGTGTTTGATAGGATTTTAAACTAAATGGCTGTCAGGCACCCAATGGAAAGGAGGCTGGTTACAGGGGGAGAGAGTAGGGCTGGAACTAAAACTTCAGCCAGTGTTTGCCTCTGCATGTAGTGAAGAAATGAGAGAGAGAGAGCAACAAAAATGGCATCAGAAAAAAAGTTGCAATGAGATGGACGTTTATATTGTGCTGAATTCCTGTGTTGCTGTTGCTGACCATTTGTGTTTTATCTGCAGGTAAATTCTACTGTAAACCTCACTACTGTTACCGAGTCTCTGGTTATGCTCAGAGGAAGAGGCCAGCAGTGGGTCCTCTGTCAGGAAAGGTAACTCATAATGTTCATCTTACATGCTATGTTAATAGATTTTAATTCTTACCATTGAGAAAGTATGTGTGATGGTTTGGGGTTTTTTCAGCAAGCAGAAAAATTCAGAGTGCATTTAGTTGCTTTATGTATCATGAAAGCTTGCAGTTCAAACTAAATCTTATTTAAAAGCAGTTCCTCTACTTAGTACTACCCTTTTCATGGTACTTATTATAAAATGATATGCTATCCTGTTCAAAACAGAATTTTGATTGTTTTTCTTGTCAGCTGAAATACTTTCTCAGTTTGTGCTGAAACTAAATGGATAATGTTACCAGTTCTGTTTTTGCTTTATTTCACCATGGTTTTACTTAAGATGAAATAAATTATTTGCATTTCTTTTGAAACGTAAAATTCTACCCCATTTGCATAAGCTATGAAGATCACATGCCTTCATTTCTGAAGGTCTGTTGTTTTACCAGGAACCTGCAGGAAAAGACAGAATATCCCCTTTCCTATACTATTATAAAAGTATTTGTGCTGTAAATATAGGATGAGGAGACACTGTGTAGTACAGAAAAGTCCTTCAGCTTTTGTCATTATAATCCAAGGCACCTAATTTTTCTCCTAAAGCCCCTTTTCAGTATTTCTGCATACACTGAGCAAGCTGTGTGCTGGTTTCCCAAGTTCTGTTAAACTTGCATGCTGCAAATTGCCCCTCTCCCTTAAATTATATTTTCCTTTGTGCTAGCAGTGGTGCCTGTCCTCCTGCCTGATTCTCAGGTTTTATTACTACAAGCTGAAGCTGTACTCCTTTTTGGAAGGATAATCCCAATACATGCCATACTTCCTGCCAAAAATAAAGATTAAAAATGGTACCTATTTTATTTCCCAGAGGAGCAGACCTCAGGGATCTTACTGTTTTGACTTTCTTGGCTATTTCAGAGCTTTAATAAAGCTTTAAAATGAGAAAAAGAGCCTGCTTGTTTGTCAGACCTTGCCTTATGTGACGCTTACGGGGTGTCTCAATTCCTCCCCGGCGCGTTCCGTGCGCGCCGCAGTTCCCGTTGTAACAGGGATTAATTGCGCGCGCTCTTGCAGGACGCCAAAGGAGCCGCGCCGGACGCCGTGGCCAGCGACGGGAGCGGAAGGGCCGGCAGCATCCCCGCCTCAGCAGAGAGGGCCCCAGGTAGCTCCGCTTCCTTCCTTAGCAGGGTGGTGCAGTGCTCGCTCGGCCTCGTGGGCAGAGTTAGGGTGGTGAGCCAGCGCCTGCACAGCGCAGTCTCCTCCATTGGGCACCACGTAGCCC
Source organism: Luscinia megarhynchos (assembly GCA_034336665.1). Lineage (NCBI taxonomy): Eukaryota > Metazoa > Chordata > Aves > Passeriformes > Muscicapidae > Luscinia > Luscinia megarhynchos. Next base: position 2,338,866 of record CM067564.1, on the reverse strand, counting down.
AGAACCCTCTGGACTCCTTTTTCATGTGTCAGCTGCTGGCATTTGGGGTTCCCTTTCTCTATGTCCAGTCAGAAGTTCTCGGGCAGATCCTAGGGGAATTCTGTGGGCAGCCTGCTGACCAGTAAGGATTCGACTTGGAGCTGTGTAACTCGTTTGTGAATTTTGTGTGTGTTACGTGGAAATCTCAATATATTATTTTGCACTGTGGCTTTGGGGCCTAGATGTTCTCAGTTCTTTCAAGGATATTATTTGAACTTACTCCAGGAAAACACAGATGCTCAGTTGAGGGTCTCCTCTGAGTCAGCCCACATAAAGAGCCCTGTAATGTATGCAGCTCAATGTCAGTGAAATTAAAAGTTTTCCTGAAGCACTGGAATAGCTCACAAACTGGATTTCTGTGTTTTCCTGAATTCTGGGTGTGGTTTCTCGTTCTCCCAAGCTTCTCTTTATTAATCTGGTACTTGAATGGGAAAGATCCCATTATCTTTGGATTGTGTCTCCTTTGGAATTCTGGGTGTCTGACAGCTAATGGGATTGGGTTCCTTAAACCCCTTGAATTTCATAGTGCTGGCAGGTCATGGTGCTCTTCCCTCTGCCAGCATCTGTGCTGCTCCTGGCCGTGGCTTTGGAAATGGGGTGGTGAATGTGTGTGTCTTACTGTGACGTAGTTTTCCCCTTTAACTTGAAATTCTAATTCCTTCTAACACAAGAGAAGTGTCTGTGCTACAAATGCTCGTTTGCCCGGCCCCCAAGTGCTCATTTTGTGATTTGAGAAAAAGGAAGAAATAATAATTTCTAGTACTTGTTCCAGAAGACTGTGAATAAGCTAAATCTGCTGCTTTTAGAAAGGGAACATACTTAGAGGAGTACTTTGAGAAAAGAATGTTTTCATAGTGTCAGTTGAGAAGACCTTAACAACACAGGAGCAGATAAAAATCATGGTGTTCTTTGACTTCATATTATTATACAAGTGTTTCTAAGATTGTAGCTGAATGCCATCTGACAGAAATTTATTCTTAGTGTGTTGATTCTTGCAGTGTAGTTACTTTCAAGATTTCTTCCTTTGTGTGTGTGCAATATCCATATGACAAAAGTGAGAAGAGGGTAGGGAAGAGTGTTACTTAGAAAATGCTATGGACAGATGTGTGAACTGCAGCATTTTTTGCATGAAGTGAATAAATTTAAAACTACTTTCTCTGAAAGTGAAAAAACTTTTTTTTTTTTTGTATCTTGGAGCATATTCTTAAAGATGAACAGGAAAAATGTTTACTGATAGACAGATCAACTGGTGTGGGCATAAGCTGTTTTGTGGAGTGAAGCTGTAGGTGATGAGAATTGGAAGGAGGAGATTTTAATTACATTTGTTAATTAGTTTATCACAGCAACTACTAGCAGAAAATCTCCTTTGATTTAGTCCTTCCAACAAATAAAATTGAATTGCTTGTACAAAGGAGCATTCTGCAAGTAGCACCTGAGTGATCACTAAGCAGAGCAAGCAACAGGGCATTAGTTTGTGATAAACTTCTATAAATGAGATAAAAATCAGCTATAAATCAGATGTCTCCTTCTGTAGTGGTGGCACAATCCTGCAGCAGCACTGCAGTACTTCCAGAGGAGTAGGATGGAACAGAAACCTTTTGTCTAATGGCAAACATAAAATCTAGGGCTCCTTCTGTTTGCTTTCTGCTTTTTTGAAGGCAGTGTATAACTGTAGCATAATGTTTAGGGCTTTTGATGCTTTTGAAGTTTTGCCCCTTGCAGTGCCCAGAGCATTAGGACATGCTCAGCTTGGCTGGGTCACCTTTCAGGCAGGGTGTTGTGGTGCATTCTTGTGTGTGCATGGCAGAAGTACATTCAGTGGCAGAAGAGGTGAGCAGTGCCTCTGTTGTGCTAAAGAAACACCATTAATGGCTGAGTTTATTTTCTTTGTGCAGTATGATTTAAGTAAATCTTGGCACTACTGGCTAAGCAATGGTTAAGAAGCAGGAGGAAGCTAAATGGAATGTGCTTTAAAAACAAGCCACAGTGGCATTACAGGCAGGTCAGTTCTCTGTTAGAGTAACAGCCATGTCCTATAGGTACCTACCTTTAGCTCCTGTTCTTGCTCGGGTAGCTAGATCAGGAAACCTGTGAAGAGTTTTACAGCTATTTATGGTTTGAAAAAACAAAACCTTTTTGAACTACCAAGCTTACCTGTACAGTGGAAGAGCAGGATGTTATTCCTGAATAATCAAAAGGAGTCTGTAAGATTTAATCTCAGTGTAAATCCTGAGTTTAAATTATTTGTGTATATGATTTCTTGCAAGCTTTCACTGTAGACTAGATAAACACCTTGAGCAAAAACCTAAGATGGAGGCAGAGCTTTATTTCCAAGCCTCCACTTCATCCATCTGGTCACTCACCTGGTCCAGGTCATACATCTGGAAAGTGTTTCACTTCCTTTAAGACAAGACCACCAAATGGAATTTGGCAATAGCAATTTCAGGCCCTGAGATCTGAGCTAATCCTCAGTAGTGAGGTAGGTCTTGGTGTAGAGTGTTGCCTCTAAAAGGATTAAGTAAAAGCAGAAAAGTGTGTAACATGCTCAGGTTTGAGATTTGGTGGAGATGTAAAGATTGTTTAGAAGGCAAAGGGAAGGTGTACAACAGTAGGATCCCTTGTGGAATATATAAAAAGGCAGCCATTTAAAAATTTTATATTTGAGAGTTAAATTCAGCCCTGAGTTACCAAAAGTGCTCATTTCAGGGAGCTTTATGGTGACTCATGACTTTTTAGTTGTCATGAAATCCCTAATGGTTTTCTCCCTACATTTACTCCCCCCTTTGCTATACCACCAAACCTTTTTTAGCCTTTTTTAATGCTTAAAATATATTAAATCACAAAATAGCCTTCAGCAGCTTTAGTCAGATGAGGTGAGATTGGTCACAACAAGCCCTTTCTTGTGTGTCACTAACCTGCTTTGTCACAGATTAACTTTGCTAAAGGTGTCAGTCTCTGCCTGGGTGGCACAGTCCTGGCTGGCATTCAGTGGGTTCTGCCTGTCCCTTGTGCAGCAGTGGTTGCAGGGCACAGTCTGATCAGCAAGTTGAGGTTTGTTCAGCTGGAATCACCCTTTTTGTGAGGGGTTTGCAGAGAGCCCACGTGGCTTCTGCCCTGGTGCTCACAGGGGAGGTTGTGGCCAAACTGGCTTCTGGAACCCTTCAGTGTGGGAAGTGGCAACAAGCTTTTGAGCAGTGGCTGCCATTCTCTCTGGGAAAGGGAAGTTGGGGGCAGCTCTTCCTGTGCTTCTGGTCCTGCTGAACTGTGGCATGCTTGTCGTAGATTCTGTAACTTTCTCTGTACCTTGTCTGCCTGTTTTTCTCTATCTTCTGCATCTGCCCTTTGTGCCAAAATGCTGCTATTGCCAAGGGAAAAAAAAAAAAAGAAACAAAAACTTCTACTTTTTGACTGTCTCTCCCTTTGATAATCTGTAACTGCTATGTCTTGGATTTTTTTTTATATTATTTACAGTACTTATATGGTTTTGATGTGCTTTTAATGCAAATGCTGTTCTTCTGTTTGTTCTAAAGGTCTGTAAGAATGTTTCTGAATTTTCAGCTCTTTCTTGACAGATGGACTTGGAACAGTCTTTACCCCTATCAGCTTTATGATATGCTCCTTGGGGTGATGTTAGCCAGCAATGTTTTGTTGTAAAATATTTCCCATTTCAGGCTCATGTTTTTACAACAATGCATTTCTGTCCCTATCAGCAATAGGAAGTTCATAAAGGAAAGACTGCTTAGGGAAACTCATACTTGTACAGCAATAAAAGGCAAGTCATGAGATCTTTTGCTTTAGTTTCTTGACCTGTAAAACATGAAGAAATCAAACATAAGCCACAGTATGAAAAACTGAAAAATGCAATACAAAGTAGAGGTACTAGGACTTTTGCTTTAATATCACATAAATATGTAATGTATATGATACAGGTATGCAATCTGAAATTTTAAAATCATCCTATGCATGTGCCTTAAGTGTTTTCAGGGAGAAATATTCAGAGATAAACCCTTCACAGTAGACCCTTAAATGAGTACTGTTGCATATAGCAAGCAATATACATGAGGAAGTTATTTTGCTGACTGAAGAGCTAGGAAAGAGTGGCTGTTTTCTCTGAACAAAGTCCTTTAAAGTGAATCATCTGAGCCACATTTGGAAAAGGATCTTAAGTATCTGTACAAGTATAAGAAATATTTTTGAATACATCCAATATTATTTGCACACAATTCAACTTTGTGTCTGAAAAATAGAAATATATTTCTGTTTAGGAATAAGCTTCTTGTTCATAAACATTGCCTCTGTTGTTCAGGAGCATTGCCTCTTCACCATTCTCCATACATTGAACATGCCTTACTTGTGAAAATTATTTAGCTCAAAGCAATACTGTTTGCTGTGCAAACAAACATCTTGATGAAATCTTCTACTTGGTCACTTCTTTCCATCATTATTCACCTTTGGGTTTTGTTCTTGTTTTAATTTGGCCTAGTTCAAGCATTAAATTATGGAAGATAACAGCAAACAAATGCTGTGACATGACATTCTGTTTGATGTGCCTTCATTTTAAACCACTGAACGTTTACAACTATATCCCACTCTTTTCCCTGCCAAAAATACAGAAGAAAAGGGAAAACATTCATATTTCAGGATGCACCACCAAATTGGGATGAAAGCTGTTTCCTCTACTAGCGTGCCTTTTAATATTGTCTGTTCTTTTGGAGGTGGTGTGTTTAGCAGGACATGGCACATGATACTGAACCCTTTTTTGGGGTATCATACAACTGCAGAGAGGTCTGATGGAAGATTGACTTCTCTCTGTAACATTTACTGTCCAAACTTAAGACCCAGGCCCTGTATTTTTGGAAATTGAGGAGAGTGTATGAGTTGCCTGATTAGAACCAGGTTCAGTGCCCAGTGAATCATCCCTCAGTAACAAGCCAGGAATCTGTTAGGATAAGTGCTCAACTGTTCCCAGTCCATCATGTTCTTTTTCAGTGTTCTTATCAGGATTTGGATAAAGGAAAGGAGAATGCTAAAGGATCAGCGATTTGAAGCCCAGAAAATTTGGCAAGAAAAAGGCATGGCAGAAGGTTATTTGTTCTTAAGAGTAGGAGATGCAACTGACCTGATATAGTTTCACTGAAAAATTCTGAAAAACATTTTGAGGACTGAGAAGGATATGAGATTTTTGCTCATGGCTGGATCCTGCTAAGAACACTTTTTCTTGGGAGTTACTGGGCTCCCAACTCCTCCTTTCTCTCTAGCTTTCAGACCTGTAGACTTGTGCCTCTGGAATATTTGTTGTTTGTATGTGTATATTCTGAAGGGTGATATGAATTTTTCTGGGCACTTTAAGAGCTTCATTGAATGTTTTTGTGTCTTAGAAAAATAGTATTAAGTTTGTGTGAAAGAGGTGGATTTTTTTTTAATTGCAGAATTAAAATGTCTGGTTTTTTGAAAAGTGGAATCTGAGTAAGACTATTTTTTGAGATTTGTTTCCCTCAGAGAAAAGGAGGGGCTGTGCATAAAATAAGTTCAGTGACAGATCATGTTCAAGTGAGACAATTCAGTGCTCAGAAAGGCTTCATGTCTCCACTGTATAGTCCCTTTGAAGACTTTGATTTATGCAGTTGTTTTTAACCTGTTTTTGCTTTGGGTGTGTGGTCTCTGAATTATGTAACACGTGGTTTCCCTGTTGCTGTGAAATTGAGATTTTTTTGTTCAACTGTGTGAAATGTTCAAGGGAATAAATTCCAAACAAACTTCAGGTTTCTGAGTTTTTCTTTGTCCTCTCCCTCATCCCTCCAGTGGTTCCAGGTAAGGGATGCTGCAGGGGGATACAGGATTGGGGGACAGTGGAATGAATAGAGCCATTTGGGGAGCTCCATGGCATGTGCCATCTGTCACTGCAAAGTACTACTTTTCAGGTTCTTTCTGTGTTGTGGTGGTTTTGGAAAATTTTGCTGTTACGTTGTGGTTGATTTGGAGTGCAGGGCACACATTGCACAGACAGCATGACAAGCTGGCTTGGGATAGATGTGCTCTCAGCATTGTGCACTTGCAGAGTTTGGTGTCTTTGGAGGTTGTTTTGTGGCTTCAGAGGTCTTTGTCCTGCTCTGTGACCAAGGCAGTCACACCCATGGGGGGACAGGGACACGTAGTGTGACAGGTAAGAGTCTTGGCAGGCTTTGGTTCCTCTGCTTGGTGTGGATCTGCTGCTGTGCTGGGATGTTTTGGTGTGATGAAAAGACAGAAAATGAGTAAATATTAAGCTCTGCAGCCAAATGCTGCATCTCATGTTCTAGCTGGACTGTTGTCTTTTCTGAGGAGAACTGCACACAAGGAGGTGACCTGCCTTCCTCAAGACCCTTAGGAGCCTATTCTGTGATGTTCTTATCATGACAGACCTGGATCATAGTTCTGAGCTCATTCTCCTGGTCTCAAAAATGCAGTGAGTTGGTCTACATTAGGGACTTGTTCTGTGATTTTTCCTCACATGCTTCTCTTGCTTCCTACTGCACCATCTGCAGCTAAAAGTTTGTGTTGTAGCAGATGATTTTTGAAAGTTCAGTTGTGAATGGCCAGAGTAGTTGTGTTTAAATGGTAGGTCACAGAACTACAATCACAAACCAGTTCCTTTATATGTAAAATTTCCTTCTTTGGAGGGAGGTGATTGCTTTATGCCTTTGAAATTGCCTGTAGTTTTTCATTACTGTGTTAAGCAGTGATAGTTTTGAGGTTAAGAAGAGCCTTCAGTTCTGAGGAGGAGGGAGCCATGAGCATTCAGTGTGAAACTTCATATTGCTGGTGCATGAACTCGAAATGTCATTTTGATGAACCACTCCAACAGCTTCCACTGTCTGTATCAGGAAAGCTGTTAACTGCAGCTACATATGTGCTCTCCAGAAATGAAGTGTTTGCTTCATGAATTAAGAAAAAAAAAGGATGAAGGGAGGTACATTTCTAGAGGTCATCCCCTCATATCAGATCAGAAATGGGCCTTCCTTGCTGTACCAATATAGAAACCCATGTTTTCAGCAAAAACTTGGAGTAACCAAGTGTAGCAGTGGTAGGAAATATAACCCTCACCTCAATTCTCTTTTAAGTCTACACAGATAGCTCACACTTTGTGTTTCTGTGCCTATGGTTCTTCTCTAGTGTTATGACTTCTGTTACAGGGATGGAAAAGGAGGTACTTCTAAAATAATGAGTGAATAAAAATGAATACACATTAAAACAAGGGAGCTATAGTTTTACTCACCTGCTTGTGATTAGCAGTGTAATTTATTAAGATATCGTAGTTGATGATGTATCTTAAAATGCAAGAAATAAGGGGAGAAAACCAGATTTTAGAAACAAACAAACAAAAACAAAGATACCACAAAAAAAAACCAGCTCCCAAAACCAGAAAATAACAAAACAAAAAGCCACAAAACCAAAGCAAATAAAAATTATCTCAAGGGAAGGAGCAGATAATCCAGAGTCAACATCAAAGCTATTCTCCTGCTTCTTTGATGTGTGTTCATGAAGGAAGGTGAATTAGTTGCTGAGCTGATCCTGATGATGTAAAGTTCAGCTTGGGCTTTCCTAACAAAACTGGGCAGATGCTCTTTAAGGATGAGATGGCACTTCTACACCCTGTTTAGTTGCTTACATCTTCTCTCAAAAATGTATGTTTAGTCTGACATTTCTCATGTTTGCTGTCATCCCAGAAGGCTGTGTTTGCTTTTTAAGGAGAATTTCATAATCCTCCTTTCTGCTGTTACAGACGTTTATCTGATGGCTTGAGGGTAGAAGTGTTTAAAAATAGGAATTTTTTACCCAAGAGATGTTTTGGATACTTCCAGGCTGATGTGAAAACACATCAGAACTGATGTGTAAACTATTTTAAATCAGTAATAAGTCTTTGGGAAGCTTTCTTCCTGAAACCGTGCCAGCTTTTTAAATATAACTATCTACATATATAATTACAAGAATTTTCCTAGGTTTAGGACAGGATTTGGCTTTTTGGGGTGTGAGTGCACACTGATGGGTCATGCTGAGCTTCTTGTCCACCAATACACCAAGTCCTTCTCAAAACCTTCTCCTGTATGGGGCACTGCTTCATCCTCCTAGTCGCTGCCTTTGCCTTCTGTGATTTGATCCATGGGCCAGGAGCACTTGCCAGTGAAGATTCCACTGCTTCTTTTAGGTGGAAGTAGCCTTGGTGTGATTTGCATAGTAGGGATCACCTCTCTGATCCCTCACAGTGAAATGGGAGATTGCAGTGGCAAGCAGTAGATGCCACAATGAATAAATTATACAATGTGTTATGTAGTAGTTAAGATAGCAGAGGCCCTCTTTGTAACAACATAAAAGGGGTCACTGTTTGGATCATAACTGGACAATCAGTCTTAAATATTAATTTCTAAGCTACTTAACTTCACTCAAAAAGTGGGAAATGTCATTAACCAAGGTCATTGTGATTCTAAAATCTAGTGTGGCCTTTTCTTTTTTTCGTTTTTCTTCCTGCTGGTCCCTGTATGTGCTTCATCCCAAGTGGTTCTTTGAGGTACCACACCTTGAATAGCTTCCAGAACAAAATTTATGCCAGCAAAGTAATGTTATTTTATCCTCTTCGGCATTCCCACACTCAGCTTCTTTCAGAGAATGGAAAGGAGGCCAGGCAACATATGATAGAGCTGATCAAAATACCAGGGAGAGCTCTGCCACCCTAGATGACACCAGCAAAATGGAGAATGGTTGGTAATAGACTACTGGCTTACCAATGCTCCTGAGTGATTAACAGGCTTAAAATACCTGCATAACTTGTATTGTATCTTTACTACTTGGGCAGCAATGAAAGTGAATTCTGTACAAACATAAAGATTTTCCTGCCAGAAGAGATATAATAAGGAGTATTGAGCTTAGCAGTGTTCCCTGGGACTTGGATTAGGTGACCTAATACCTCCTTTCCCCTGATTGTCCTCCCCACCCACCAGTGACAACACTGGCCACTTTCCAGGAGTCAAAAATAGCCATACTCCTTGGATTATTCTATACCTCTGCTGTAAGGAAGGCAACTTTTCTGTATTGCTAAACCATGTAGTGAACTCCTAACCTTCATTAAACAATGCTGCTACTTCATGCATCTGCAGATGGGGAACTCTATTCCTCAAACATTACTTATACTCTGAGTTAGATGAATTTCTATTTGTTTCCAAGACATAAGTATAAATTACAGATGACCTTGATCTTAAACTGGCTAATTATATTTACTTCTGGTTGCTTCTGCTAAAACCAGGGAAAGGTCAGATCAGTGCTATTGCCAGCTGTTTCTAAGCTAAGCCCTACTGATGCATCAAGCAACTGTTTTGTCAGTGTCTGTTTTGGGAATTCTAGAAATCTGTTTTAACCAAAATAATGGGGGGAGTGGGGCAAAACATTGCAACACTCATAAGACAAATGTGTGAGTTTTCAATTTCATTCAATAGTGAGTTCTGCTAGTTTTCACTATTATGAAGAGAATGAGCTTCCACATTTATGGACAGTATCTGAGAATGGAGAGCTTAACTCTAGCTGGATGTTGTGGGATGTGTGGAGGAGGACTTACACCTCCACATGTTTGCTCCTGAGGTGTCTGTTTCAGAATCCCTTCAGTATTTTAGCTGTCAGCTGTTCCTATACTCATTACAATGGTTTGGGGGAGTGGGACTTTGTGCCCTTCATTGCTTAGGGGACCAGTAAATATCGACATCTCACTGATTTTTATTTCATGTGCTGTTGAATTAATGCTGTAAAACTTCTTGGCCAGCACTAAAAATGTTTCTTTGATAACTCTACTTGTGCATCAGAAGGTTTTTTGATTAAATACCTTTCTGTCTGTACAGTTTAATCTCTCCATTTCTCTGTTTAGGTCACCAGTTTGCTGGGGAGAGTTTCTAGAGAGCTGATGGTGTGAGGATGGAGCCTGCCATGGTAGCAGAGGTCTTAAGAATTGGTTGGTTGCTTGTCAATTTAAGGACAGTTTTATTGAGCAGGTCCAGTATAAGCCAGTTTGCATTTACAATTCCCAAGAGCTTTGAACACATCTTCTAGAAAGCTTAGTTACTATTAGGATTGGTACACGTGCATTCTGAAGAGTTTCAGGAGGGCTGTCTTCAAGTTTGAGTACATTTTGAGTGCTGTGCATGGGATACTGGGTATCTTGCTTTGAATAGACTTTGTTTTTCTTATCATACTGTCCTCTTTGAATTCAGGCCTTTTGTGTTTAGCACAATGTGTTATGGAAAATGGGAAACATCAGAAAACTCAAGGTATAATGACTTCACAGTACAGCTGAGTAATTCAGGCTTCCTGAGGGCTTGGGAATACCCTAGGATAGTAAGAGAGAAAGTTGAGGCATTTTATCAAAATAACATTGACATTTGATGGCTGCTTGTCATGGTTTAACCCCAGCTGGCAACTAAGTACCACACAGCTGCAGGGAGCAGAATCAGAAAGAAAGAACAGTTTGATAATTGAAACAAAGTAAATATAATAATAATAATAGTAATGAAAATGAGAGGAGTAACCCCAAACTGGTGCATGATGCAGTTTGCTCACCACCCACTGGCTGATTCCCAGCTAATCCCTGAGCAGCCATCAGTCCCTCCTGGCCAGCTCCCCCCAGGTTATGTTCTGGCCATGATGTTCTGTGGATGGAATATCTCTTTGGCCATTTGGGGTCAGCTGCCCTGGCCACACTCCCTCCAGCCTTTTGTGCACCTGCTCACTGGCAGAGCATGAGGTGCTGCAGAGTCTTTGACTCAGGGTGAGCAGTGCTTAGCAACTGCCAAAACACTGGTGTGTCACCAATCTTGTATCACACCAAACCCAAAACTCAGCATGGTACCAGCTACTAGGAAGAAAATTAACTCTATCCTGGCCCAGAGCAGGGTGCTGTTAAGTATTTAAATTCAAATAAATTTGTTGTTGTGTCTGTTTGAGGTGTTGCATTGCCCCTTTTGTCTTTGAGGATGTACTTATCCAAATTCAGGGCCTCCTACCAGGAAATGTGCAATTCTGCATTTTATGATATGAGGCTGTGTGGACAAGCACTGACAAGAATGCAGCAGAATGCTCTGTTGAGCTTTTGCCAGGGGCTTCCTGGAGAAATTTCCTAAAGGAGAAGATAAATGTAAAAGGGCAGATGAATCCAGGTTTAAAACTTTTAACTTGTTACTAATCCTTAAAAAATCCATTCTGTTTGACACCCTTCTGCAGTCAGTTTAGCATTGCCATGTACATGGCTTATGTATCTGTTGCTGTGCAGTACAGAAATTGTTAACAGTGTCTAGATAATAATTTTTGAGAGGACTAAGGAAAGGATTTCAGAAGGAAATCACTTGCACTTAGTTAAATGGAATGTCTTAATTGACTTACTGTTTGAATGTGTGCAGCTTCTAACAATGAGCCTTGGTACCAAGATTTCCTTTCTTATTGTGCACACAGTGCTGGGCACTTCCTTACATCAAAGTGTTTTTTCTTGACTTGGAGTGAAGTTGAGAGTGAAGTGTTGTGCATTCTGGATCCTGTTTTTGGCACTGCCACCAGATTGTTGTGAGATTGCCTTGCTGGTATTTAATCTCTGTGTCTCGGACTTGTGCAGTGCCTCTACAGTACTTACCTACTTCCAAAATAGGTTTGTTTTAGTGTGCTAGCACTTGTAAAGCATTTTGAGGTCCTTGGATGAGAAGTGGAGTTGGAATACAAACAGGCAGTTAATGGAACTGAAGTGGGTGAGGGTGAAACTTCCAGGAAAAATCCTGAAACTCACTCAGCGTGACATGAACACAGATGAAAAATGAGAAGCTAAAAATACTGCTGGGTCTTGCTTGCTGCCTTCACTATACCTCAGTGATAATGTTTACTGAATGGATAGCACACTTCAGAAACCTCACCCCAAAAGGTATTTCTTAGAAATTAATTGCAAGGGAATATGAGGACTTCCAGCATTTCAAACTCAGAGCTCACTGCATAATTTTTAAACTCCTCTGAAAAGTTCCCATCTTCCTTTTCACTGCCTGGTCACAGGCAATATGCTACTGTTTCTGTAGGGTTTATCTGACACAGTTCTCAGGCAATTGTGTGGAGGTAAAAGTAATTGAAGTGTTTGGAAAAGACAAGTGAAAACAAACAGGTACAGTGTTTGACATTACCACAAAACCACAAGCTTTGGGAAATCCATAATGAAGATTTTCCTCAGAGCATATTAATTCCTTCCTCCTTTTGCATGTGTTTCAAAGCAGACTCCTTTATTTGAATTTCCATAATTCCCCAGGGCCACAGCTAAATCTGTGCAAAATACTGGACAAGAGATGACATGTACCTTAGTCAGATATTAAGATAGCAAGCTAAGAAAAGCAAGTCTAGAGGTGCTGCATGATTATTGAAAAATAGCTCCTAGTAAAATAGACAGGTATTTTTCCTTAGGGAAGAGTTCATTGTTCTCAGATTCCCAGTTCTCTTCTACATCTTCAGCATGGGAGTCTTGTGTCAAAGAGTAATCTTGACAGGATTTCATGGAGCCCATGGGAATAATGTGTAGATTTTACAGAACAAGGTAATACTGGAGGTGAACTGGAGATAGGATCCTCTCTCAAGAGGAGCTTCTCAGGTCTTCCAGGAATTGCCAGAGTTGCTGGAATAGGACACACTCCCGTGGGGAAGGAGCAGTTCTGCTAGGAATGTTATCTCTGATCAGACACTTATCATTTCAAGCTCTGTCAAAGCTGAGATAAACGAAGGACTCTGGCAGCTTTCATGCACCAGCTCAGCAGCCTGTCCTGTTAAGAAAAACAGCTCCCTTCAGATGATCTATGTAATGTTCATGCCACACTGACTCTTCCAAAGTAAAGAGTCAGATTTTAAAATGTGTCCCTATTTTGGATGTTTGTGGGTTTTTAGCTGATCATTTGATTGTTCAAGAAGCTACACGTGGCTTTAAGGTAGCTTATTTATATTTTTATTCCAGTATTTTTATGTGTTTTTTTTAATTGAAGCATCAAATTAGTTGGTGTGAATTTTAGAGTGAAAAATGGGGAAATTGTCCATCATCTGAACACTTCAGTGACATCTGTATCTTACAGTTGCTTTCATCCTTTGTGCAAGTTTGTGAAGTGCAGAGCTTTTCCTTCTGATAGTTCATGGCTTTGTGGTTGGCTATCAGTAGCACTTCTCTTGTTTCATATTTGGTAATGGGTTGGACAGTGGCTTTGCAAACAGCCAGCTTGGCTAAATGCATGGCACCTTTTAGAAACAGACATCTTTTAGAAACAAAACTAATGCTTGAAGTAGACTAAATAGTCTGTGTAGTGCAAATTCCTAGAAATCCCATGCTTAGACTGGTAATCAGTGGAGCTTCTGTATCATATTCTCTGATGCAGAGTTGTTTTCTTGGCAGAGTGGAGGGATGACCACTTTTGCATCTTAAGTGTACAGATACATAAATTAATAAGAGAAAGTGCTGGGAATGCCCTTCCTGCTTTGAGATTTCAAGGCATGGAGTGCTTGTCAAGCTCACAGGACATCTTGGCTTGACCATGTCTGGTTTTCCATCCTTTAAGATTTTTTAACACAGTTGCATTGAGTCACTCCCTCTTGCAGTTTGTGCTGTGATAAGATCTGTTTGATTCTCTGTATACCAGTTACACTGGGTCTTTGTGATGATTTGTGTTTTAAAGAACTTACCTGAAGGATCATACATGTTCATGAAATGCATATAAACTGATGTCAGCTTGATTTTCAGTCCTTCTCTACCTCACAGTGATTGCTGCCAATCTTCCTCCCCACGCTAGATATTGGAGTGTTGAAACAGCCTTTTTTAAAAGAACTCCATATAATTTCATTATATGGCAATTTGTTTGTTTGTTTTGGGTTTTTTGGGTTTTTTCATGTTTTTTGAAAAGGCTGACAAAAAAGCCTGTAAGGTGGTTAGAAAACAAAAGGAGTGAATTAATGTCAGATGGATAAGAATTCTTGTTCTTTGGTTTTCAGATTTCTTTTTCTTGGGAACTTTGCAGCTGTGACAGGGTTTGCATCAGAGGAGAATAAGTAAAAAACAGCTTGTGGAAAGACATTCCTGTTAAAGTAGCTGAGCTTCAGTGATGGCTCTGCATGTATAAAGGGTTCTGAGTAGTACAAAAACCCCTTTTTTACAAACAAAAATCATTATTTTAGTACATTCCTTGTTTGTTTCCCCTGACCTTGGTGTTACTGTGTTACCCAGAGTCCTGTGGTTTTTTTTTACTGTCAGCCAAAGTGGCAGAGCAAAATTCGAGGTCATTTCCCCTGTTACTGTGAACTCAGAGTTGGGTAATGTAACACAGATTGCAAAAATGGATTTAGCTGAACTGGTATCACCATGGAGAGAGAGAATGAAATGAAATGTGAATCCCAGTGAAAAAGGCAGTTCAGTTCCACTGAACTTTGCAAATCAAAGCACAGCAGAAGGCTTAGCAGCAGGAAATGGTGGAGAACACAATATCCCCTGGAAATGCAAGGCAGTGTTGCCACCTGACCAAGCTTATTTGTTTATACCATGGAAAAGCTCTGTAGTTCCAGCTAAAGGCATGGCAGCCACTTGCCCACATCATGGAAGGGTTAAATCATACTAAGGAAGAGAGGAAAACACTTCTGACGGTTTTCTTTTAGATTTTAGAGGAGGGGCACTGGAAGTGGATGCCAGTAATTACGTAAAGACCTGTGTAATTTTGTGTGAAATATGAAGGTGGTACTGAGTGAGTAACTGTCCTGAAAAAAAACCTGTTAGGAATAAAGTGAGAAACTGCAAAGGATGAAGAAAGGAAAGAAAAACAGTCCTGGAGGTTAAAATGTGTGAGGATAAAGTAAATGTTGTGGGTTAGACTTTGCAAAGGAGAGAAGAGCAAAGAGCTCTATTTCTTAAGCATGTAAGTAAAAGCAAGGTAAGAGAAAGCAGAAGGATGTTCATAGTGAAGATGGAGCTGACATAAAATGCAATTTTATGTACAGTCAATCAGACATGGAAGCAAAAGAGTCAGTGTGCAGCAGGACTGGGAAATGAAGACTAATACAGTGAAGCAAGTAGTCTTTCATTGTCTCAGAAGAATGAGAGAAGTGTAAAATGAAATTGTGAACTTTGTGGTAACAATCTGTGATTCAATCAAGCTGTCCTGATGTACTTTGACTGTCTCATTCAGGAAATACTGTGTGACCACTGGGTAACAGAAGTATATCCTGCAGATAAAAAACTTAAAAGAAAAGAAAACAACAAACTTTAAAAAGTGATCTGAATGAGTACGTATCAGTCAAAGAGTAGGTGTAACACCTTCTTTTAAGGAATAACTAAAACCTGCTAGTTCTGCAAGGGAAGTCCTTTGACCTCATACAGGTAAGTGCTGTAAAATATGACATGGGTTCACCAGAGACTGTGCTAGACTGGCTTGACAGCTTTTATTGACAACTGATACCTCCATGAGGAAAATTTTAGTGCATTTGAACAGTCTGGACTTGAGTAAAGCACAGGAGTGCTGACACACGGAAATAATTATTGGAACTGGATAAAGTGGGAGAGTAATACATGAAGTGTAAGTATCTAAGAAGTTGACCTAAATTAGAGATGAGTGGTTTTAATAAAGGAGGAAATAAAGGGGTTGGATGTCACCTAGAGACTATGCAGAGTCCCAAAAGGTGGTGTGGGGACTGATCTTTGTAATGCTGTCGCTAAGGTTACCAGCAAAAAAAACCCAGAAAAACAAACAAGAAAAAAACCTGCTAATGAAATTCAGTGCTGAGGCAACGTTTCAAACCCTCATCAATGCAGAGGAGGACAGGCATGTCATTCACTAAGTGCTGCAAAATGTTGCCAACTGCAAGATTAAGCTTAGCAACGTAGTAGTGGAAAGTACTGGGGTCATGCACTACGAAGAGGTTGAGAATTTTGGCTACCAACAAAGTGCTTATCATTTGAAAGCAAAGAAGGAGAAAGATCTAAACACCAAAAAAGCCACTTGTATTATGTAGCATATAAATAGGCAGGTGTGTTCTCAGCATGTATCAGATGAGAGATTTGTGGCAGGGTTGTGTGTTCTCAGCACGTATCAGATGAGAGATTTGTGGCAGAGATTTGTGTGTTATGCTGATAAGAACTCATCTGGAAAGCCACCTTCACTTTTAATCACCCAGGTCTGGAAAGATTAATCCAAACTGGGACAGGTGCAGAGACCTAGGGGATGATAAGTGCACTGAAAAGGTTATCTTCAGTGAGAAGAAGGCTTGGCTTGTTTAGCAAAGCAAAACAAAAGCATGGAAAAGTTGGGCTCTAGGTCAACAGTGGCATGGTAGTCAAGTTAAAATATTCCAATTTAAAAATAAATGGATGAAAGCAGGATAGAATAAAATTCATTGAGTTCTGCAGTGAATGAAGCTTCTCAACACTTTTCTACAACTGTCTGGTTCACATATCCTTGTAATTTTTGGGGATTTCTGGGATTTTTACATGCAAATGTCTCTGAGATTTGTCCCTGATTAATTTCATTACAAATTCTGAATGAAAGGTCAATAGCTTAAAATCTATTAAAAGTTTTAAAACTTGGCCTTTTTCATTCTTTCCCTCATCTTTAAGTAGCAACAATATTGTCTTGCACCTTAGCTCTATAGATTTCCCCTTGGCTAGTGCCAGTTTTAACACACAGCAGGGCTGCCCCACAGCATTCCTACTGTGTCTCAGGTAATACTTCCCCAGTACTTACCACATAGACTTGATTGCATCTCTAGATTTTGCAGCTAAAATGGCCCTATTTCCTCTCTCAACTAGGAAATTTAACATTCTTTTTAGCATCTATTAGCCAAAACCACTAAGATTCCCTTTTGCAGTCTGGCTTCCCAGTAGTGGCGAACCAGGATAATGACGTAAGGTATTCTCTCGCTTTATTTACCTCCCTCTGCCTCGTGCCCCTTTTCTCCCAGTTGCTCAGCTCTGTTAAAAACATGCATTTCTGACTGTTGCATTTGTCTGTTGCCTGGCTTGTTCTCAGGTGCCAGTGTGAACGGGCTGGAGGAGCCCAGCCTGGCCAAGCGGCTGCGGGGCACTCCGGAGCGCATCGAGCTGGAGAACTACCGGCTGTCCCTGCAGCGCGAGGAGGAGCTGGAGGAGGTGCCCGAGGAGACGCTGGCAGAGCACAACCTGAGCAGCGTGCTGGACAAAGGCACGGAGGAGGATGTGCCCAGCAGGTCAGCACACATTGCCCCTCAGCTTTTTCTGCCTTTGCTTTTTCCTTAACTGTTTACCAAGTTGTCCTTTCTAAAGGTTGTGAAGCGCACAGACATTTCACCGTGTAGTTTCTGTTCTAAATAGCTCACTACTATCAGGAGACACATACAGCACCATAACATCATGAGATTAAGTTCTAAATTGGAAGGGATTTTTTAATTTAATTTTGCAATTGTATCAAAAGTAAGCGAGTCTTTTGAGCAAACAGAACATGCATTCATATGGAAGGGGGTTCCAAAGTTAGCTTATTTTCTGTATGCTTTGCGTTGCGATTCATAACCATGCTTGGTTTCAAGATTTAGGCTTGACACATATGTAAACCTGACTGAATGCTGGTGCAATGCCTAAGTGGTATTAATGGGAAGCAATAGCTATGGCTGTTGAAAAATGTCTTGTACCTTCATGATAACAAAGTGAAGGTATATGAATGTGTTGTACCTTCATGAATTTCTCTATCTGCAAAATTCTGTGCAAGCATACCAGGATCCACATCCATGCAGGTAGAGATACTGGAAACAGTTGTTCCAAGAATCATTGAGAGAAAATCCTTGAGGAAGAATGCTCGTGAACTTTAGAGTCAATCACACACTTCTGCTGAGTCTTGGTCTCTTAGTACAATTTCTCATCTACTTGTCTCTGTAGCAATTGCAGCCCTTACCTTTTCATCTCTGAGTCTGTCCAGTAGTCTTGAAATAATCTCAGAAAATGCTGTTATTTGTTTCCTCAAACTTAGATTCTACAACCATATTCTTTGTATGCATTACCTGCAGACAGAGATCTGTATGAGAAATTGAATAATCTTGACCTATTTGTGGGACATGCAAACTATATTTTCTTCCTTATATTCTTCTTCTTATATTTCCTTCCTTTAGTTATCTGCTCAGGTTTAGGAATTATATCAATTATGACAATATAAGCATTTATGATCTCAGAGGGTTTACTTCTTTATGTTTCTACGTCTAAAACAAAAATGTGGAGCTATTTGACTGTTGTTATAATTGTCTTGATTTCAATGAATCAGGGCACAATAAGCCTGCTCAATAAATGGCAGAAAACTTACAAAGGCCAAGAGTTAGTTTGAAAAAAAGTGAAATTTTGGCATGAAGCTGATAGTCATCTCTAGGAGGTGTTTTGTGAGATTCTGGGATTGAGGGCAGTACATTTTTAGGTTAGCAAATTTGATTTTTGTCTTGTAGGGTGTTACATTTAGTTCCTTTTGTCCTACATTCATCCCTACAACTTACCAGTATGAGTATTTCTGTTTGTAATAGAATGCATTGTATAATTTTGTATGTGAGAAGCAGTGTGGGCAACTCACAGTCTGTCATAAGGAGAAAAGAGAAAATATATCAAGCTCCCTGTCAGTTTGACCTGGAAGAATTTATATTCCACATCTAAATATGGCAAGCAGGTTTACTCAGAAAATGGACAAGGCTGTGTGGACCAAATATCAGAGAGAGCAGAGGGAGAATTTTCTAGGGGTGTAGATACTGGGTTTCCTCTGTCCAGCTATATCCAGTCCATGGATAGACTGTGAAGACAGACTGAAAAAAAAGGAAGAAGTCTGACTACTTTTTCAGCAACAACAACAAAAAAGTTTTGACTCTTGCAGCAAGCCAAGCAAGGCCCTGATTTAATCATCTTCACTGTCTTGGTGCAGTGCTGCAGGGTTAGGAGAGGTGGGGGAGATGGGGAACTCTTTGTTCCCTCAGTGTTTCACAAAGGATGGGTTGGTTGTTCAGGGTTCACTGAGGTGCCTGGGGGAAATCAGGCAGAGACCTCACATTTTGGTGCACAGCTTCCCATCTTGCACACACTGCAGAGAAAGTTTACAGAGAAAAGTATTAGAAGTATATTTTTTCAAAAGAAAGTTAATCTTACCTACATTTCAGTAAGAAAAAAGATCAGTTAAGCAAGTAAACCTAGACTACACAGTAGTCTGAAGTGTGGGAAACCTTTTATATGCCTTACTCATTGCCTTTAAGTTGCAGTGACCCCCAGTGTGCTGTCTCCAGTTCTGGTGTTATGCCCTCTGGCCTTTCAGAGGAGTGTCGTAGGACAGCTTGTGCTGGCCAGGTCTGTATGGCAAGGGAAGAGAAGAGATTCATTGCCACAGTTTAGGCTCCAGTTCCTTTCCTCAGCTGTAAATCTGTGTACATACACCTTTTCCTAATGAGATCCTCAGCTGCTTATGCAAATGCTAACGAGCATCCTACCTTGGTCTTTCATTTCTGCTTTATAGAAAAATAAAATTTCAGCAGTTGAATTAATTCCTACAGTACAGAGTTTCCATGCTGAAAGGAATGCTCACCCTCATCTCTCACTGCTGTCTTTCAGCTTCTCATTTCTCAGTATTCAAAGGTCAAACAAAAGCCAAGTGATAAATGAAATCCAAAGAAGGTGCAGTGAGCTGTGTGGTGAAGAATTTGTGTCGTCACTCCTCCATGCGATAAGCCGGCTGGTGGAAGAGCAGCAGCTCATCCAGCACCCATGGCAACAATTTGAGCAGCAGTAAACCTTATTGACAGCACACCAAGCCCCCAGCATGCAGCACCTGTCAGGTTTATTTCCATACCAAAGGGTGGGAAAGCAAATCAGGGAGAAGGGGAGCATCACTTTTTATCTCTGTGACAGTATCTGCATAAAGCCTTTGGAGTGTGCTCTGGTCTCCATTCACCAAGCCTGTGGCTTGCAACAGTGTTTGTATTCAGTATTTCACGTGTGAAAATCAGGCAGCGTGTTAAAAATAACTATTGAGTTTATGCTGTGAAAAAGTGACTTGAAATTTGAAAATAATGTTAAATTTATGCAGACCAGTGAGGAGACTTTAAGAGCCTATGGACAGAAGTGTGTGATAATCAGAGCATGAACAAAGTGTTCTCCTTATTAGGTTTGCTATCAAAAATAGGCTCTCTGACAAGCAGATGAATAAAATTATGTAAATATGATACTACAGCTGTACAAGTTGTATTTTACAGACCTACATGAAGTGTAAACTTTGTTACTTTCACCTTGTTGGTTTTCCTTTTCATTGGCAGTATGGAATGGGTTCTGCCAAAGGCTGTTAGCCAGTGATAGTGGGCATAAGGAAGCAGCAGAAATACTGTTCTCAGATTATTCACCCAAACTTTAATTTTTCTCAAACAGTTTTCCCCTTTGGTTAGGTGAATTGGGCCTTTTAAGATTTATAGCATCCAACAGTTGCTCTAACAAATGCAGTTCTATTAAGATAAAACAAAGCTAGAGCCCCTTTTCACCATGCAGAGTGGATCTGTGAGTGTGTTGTAGTTCTCATTCATTTTCCAGTGACAAATGCAACCATCTTTCTCCTCAGTCCCTCTAGGTAGTCTGGCTTGTAAGAGTGAGCTAGATTAAATGTTACTGGATAAGTGGTTATATTTCCTGCCCCTGCTGCATATGCTGAGGAACTGTTAGAATTAAAAAGAAGCGCCTTCTGAAAGGCACTAATGATTTATTGCTTTGCATGGTTTAGACTTTGCTGTGGGAATAATAATCTCATTATTGCAATTATCTTTGCACTGCTTCCTACAGTTTCTTGCCACCATGTACACTGTGTACTTAATTGGATACATATTTCTGTATGTGATGCAGAAAAATGAGGAATTTTGGGTTTTTTCTCCAGCTCTTCTTAGTTCACATACTGTATCCTTTGCCTGATGTGTTTTGTATTCTTTCTACTCCAAAGACTTCTCTGGTTCACAGGAGCAAGTGCCAAAATCAAATTAGGTATCTTAGCAGTAGCTGCTGTATGAAAAGACTGGCCTTCTCCATTCTGTTACTGTGAAAACTCTTGCACCAATTTATCAAGAACAATGTGATATGAAGAAAATAGTTTTTCTGTTGTATTCAGCTGTCTTGAACTGTAACAATAAATGCTGCAGAAATATTTGGACTTGGCTTCACAGGCACTTTGCTGCTGGCTCACCTTCTTTAAAAGAAGCAGGGCAAGGACCATACTGCAGCCCACAGGAGCTGCTGTCACTAAAAGGCCTGTGAAATGTTGGAAGTTGAAAATCAGTGTTATGTTTTAGGTTTATGTGTGTTGAAATGACTTGTTAGTGATCCAAGATCAAACAAACACTGACTTCATGCTCTTTAATACTATTATATATTATTAGCAATATAACCTTTTTTAATATTTTTTTTCTAAAACCTTACAGTAGTTCAGAATCTGAGATGGAGGAGGAGGATGAGGAGGAAGATGATGAGCTGCTGCTGCCCCAGCAGCCCCCTTCAGACTTGGGTGGTGTGCCATGGAAGGAGGCCGTGCGTATCCATGCCCTCCTGAAGGGCAAGAGCGAAGAGGAGATTGAGGCTGAGCAAAATCATGAGATTGAGTACAAATATGATGATGAAGAGGAAGAATACGAAGAGGAGGAAGATGAGGAGTCAAGTGAAGGTTAGCTTGGTTTGTCCTTTCTTTCTTCTAGCCAGCAGGGAAAAATGAATTGAGTATTTGCCCTGCAAGAAAGATTTTGCCTTGGAAAAACTTTACTTTTTCTTTCACTTCTTTGTTGCCCTGATTTTTGAGGGGGTTATTGTCAAGGAAAGCTCGAAGTGGTTATTCTGGAGACTGAGGGACTTTGCCCACAGGATAGTTTAGAGTACTAGTACTAACACAATATGCTTGCCATACACCATGCCAACATATCAATTCACAGCCTTGTGCTGGTGTATTGGCATATGGTTGGTTTTTATTATCATTTGGAATTAGATTTGAATGTGCCCTTTGCTCTCTGACAGCAGGAACTGGAAGCATTGTGGTTGCAGTGTTTTCAGTTGGAGTACCTCACTAAGGGGTAGTGCCCTGTCACTGTCAGCAGGGCGTTCCACAAGAAGGTGCTTGTAGCTCTCCCAAGTTAAAAGATGGCCTTGAGAAATAAGCAAGTTGAGGTAGTTTCCACTTTAGCTTTGAAAGCTTTCTGTGGAAAACCTTAGGGAAAGACTCCTTCCCCTGTGTTGTCTCAGTCATCAAAATGCCAAGTTTGTGCTCAGAATAGACATGTTTCCAGTGTTTCACCACCATGCCAAATTTCTCACTGCTTTGTCTTTGTCTTTATACTCACATTTCCTTTTTGAGGAGACTTGTAGACTCCAAAGAGCTTTTTTGTGAAGGTCTTTGGCTGCCTACTGCAAGCAGGGGTCCAGTTTTTTGAGTCTTAGTGGCAGTGTTGTTGATGAGCTCAGCAGGCTCCTTGGCTGCTTTCTCAATGTAGGAGCTGAGTGAAGTCTGTGGAAATCAAGACTCCTTTATAAGAATGGTGACATGCATGTTGTGTGTTCAGTCTGCTGAGCAGTGGTGTTGTTGGACAAATGTTGCTTCATTCAGGCAGTTTTCCTGTCAGGCACTTGGAGTACAGCGGGAGTACGGGGACTTGCAGCATTTCCAGGCAGTCTCTCTTTCTGATCCTGTCCTCTCTGTTTCTCTCTTTCCCTCTCTCCATGGCTTGTGTGTGCACTCGCGTGTCTGGTGTTAAATGTGGCTGTGTGCTTCCCCCTGCTGTAGAGGGGGAGTATAACCCTTGGGAGAGAGAGCTGCAGCAAGGCCTCTGGCTCCAACGTCTCTCAGACGAAGAGGACTCGGGTACACAGAAAGGTACCCCAACACTGTCTCCCCTTCCACTTACCCCCAGGAGAGGGGAAGGTTTCAAAGAGCAGGTCCCACATGAGCAGTCTCTGTGTTTTATTTAATTGTGTCACCAGCTCCCTCAGAACTGATTGCTGTTCATCTCCTGGTTCAAGTGTCGTAAGTCAGATCTGTCATTTTTAGGAAGGTGGTAAAGCTGCCAAGTACCTCAGGATCTCTAGAAAACCCGGACAATTTACTACTGTAATTTGCATGAACAGTGACTTCCAGGTAATAAGGAGTATCAGATTTGTTCTCTACTTGCACCTGTGCATTATCTCAGACACATGGGACACATCAAAAGTACTGCCTTTAGACTGCTTGTGTCAGCAAATCTGCTTTTTTTGTTGTCCTCTGTGTGTGTCTGTCTGTGGGGAGAGTCTGGAAGGAAACTAATCAAGCAACAGCAGTCCCTCAGGATTCTTCAAACAGTTATGTAATGGTCATAAAATTAATCAGACATTCAAATCTAACTGGTTGTGTCATTTTCCATGATGCATTCTCTTGTAGTTTATTTTTGATAGTTGGTTTTTCGTAATACTTGGTCCTAATAGCTTTTTAATCCCTTATTCCCTCAGTGTGGTTCATTAGAGCCAGAATATATTAAGAGGGAAATCCAAGTTCCTTCCTGCTTGTAAGGGGGAATATACAGTTGTCAAACTGCATATTTTACAGTTTGTGGTTGTAATAACAATAACTCAGCTTCCAGCTTTCTTTTTTTTTCTCCAAGACAGAAAAAAAAAAAGGAAGAAGCATTATTTTTTTTTGCCACTTAACTTTTCTGTGATAAGAATGAGAAGTATTAGTAAGGTGGCTGAAGGGCATAACTGAAGAAGTTGCCCCTGTTGGAGTTGCTAGGGTGTTTCAGCCCTGATTCTTAAGGATTTGGTTTGCAGGTGGCTCCTTACTCCAATAAAGTGAAAATACTGAGCCTGGCCACAGCTTATAAAGTGCTGGTGGGTGCTACAGTGGAAATGGAGGAAAACTACCATTCCAAATCTAAGTGCAATTAATGTTCAGCTTCCTGCAAAGCTTAGCAGGCAGTCCTGAGGAAAGGCTGTGCCAGGTGTTGTTAGGTTTGCCTCTAAGCCAAGCACTAGCCCTTCATGTGTGGCTGTGCTGCTCATTATTTATTGGAAAAGGTGAGAGGGATAGACAGGCTGCCCAGAAGTTTGTGGAGAAACTAAACGTGTATGTTACAGAGGTCTAAATTCCAGAGCAATCCACTTTAAAATGTGCAGATCATGTGGGACCTGCTCTTTCCAAGCCTTGCTGATTGACTCTGTACTTCTCAGCCATTGCTGGCAAACCTAAACCTGTTAACACGAAACTTTGTGTGGCAGTGCAAACGCTAACTCTACTCATCCTGGGGCCTGCATGCGAGTGCTTTGGTACAGAGTGAGAACAGCCCAGGCTCCTGTCCCTGCAGGATGGCCAGTGCCTTTGGTAGCCCAGGTTGTGCTAATTGGTACAAAAACTCTCTGGTGAGGCAACAGAGACATAAAGCTGCAGAATACTTGGCTACATTGTGAATCCTGCTCTGCATTTGAGTTTGTGCCTCTGAGCCCCTTTCCCTTTAATGACCATCTGCTGATTCTGTCCTTCCTGCAGTTCCTTCTGCCTGTTTCTTCTGCGGTTTTAATGCCAAATCTCACACATAGTCATTCCTGAAAGAGAAATCCCAAACACTTTGTCATATCTGGGGAAAACATGGCTGGGAGAGAGGAACTTGTTAAAATGAGACAGCAGGAAATAATGAGCACAAGCTCTAAGTGCTGCTAATGTGTCTTGTTTCCTCCAAACAGTAGAGCACCAGATGAAAATCTAACTGCTGTTGAGGTTCTAAACTGCTGCAACAGTGCTTTGCCCTACTCAGTGGTAATTCAGTTGTTGTGAAAATTGACTTCCTACTTTATAAAGTAAGTGGGCACTTTTCTTTCAAGGTGGAGACATTTGCTTTTGAAGACCACTCCTGCAGACTGTGTTCAGGTGAACACCTGTGCCCTGCAGAACAGGTTATTTTGTTATGGATAAATGAAGTCTGAGTTACAGAGCCAGAGCAGACAGCAGCAGAGACAGGGTCTATAAATTTAATACCTCAGAGTAAGTGCTCCCAAGGCAGTTGTTCTGCAGAAGTTAAACAAGCTCATCAATTGGTTTAGGTGCCCATTGTTCTCTTTGACATCCCATAACTAGCTGAGCTTTGTGTAGGCAGGTAATTGAGGAGTAATGCAATTTCTCTTAAACACAATAATTTGTATGACAAGAATTCCCTTCTGGGGAGCTGTTAAGTCACAACCAAAATGCTGTTATCCTTCAGAAAATAAATCCTCTCTTTGAACAAGTCAGTACAAAAGAGCCAAGAGTAAACAAAGTGGTGTTTTAGGTGTTAAAATTAGCATGTGCCCATGTGTGCATATGCACATACACACGTGAAACTCTCAGACCCAACATATTATTTAATTCAGAGTGTGTACCCAGACTAGAAAGAAGTGCTTAATCCAATAGTAGGGAATGTAAAACCTTTTGTCTTAATGCATCAATAAGATGGAGATTGTCCCTCACCTTTAACAGCAAGACATCTTTGGCAATAATCATATCGAATGGGCTGAAGGAGCTGGAAATTTCTGCTAAATTGGTATTTCCATGCCACTTACTGCTGGACACCCAGAGAACATCCTTCATTCTGGCGAAGCTTCTTGCAATAGACATGATGTCTAATGATGTCTAATGATGTTTTCATAGCATCCCTCTGCCTTTGGAATGGTGTTACTCAGCTTTGATGGGAGGTGTGAGGAGTGCTCTATTGGTGTATGCGTGCACACACAATGCTGAGCTTTTTCTGTCTGTCTTGCAAACTGACCTTAGCCAATAATATTTTCTTTTCTTATTTCCTTTCTTATGGTGTGCTACCTTTCCTTTCCACTGTTCTCCCATCTTTTCCTCCCTGCCCTTCATACACCCTGCCTACAACCTGTTATGCCACGCCCTCCCCCTGCTAGCTGGAAACCTTAGGCTGCAGCAGATTGTAAATCCGGTTGATCCTCTGGAGATCCTGGCAGATGTGCACTGGACACACATCCGTGAGAAAGAGGAGGAGGAAAAGATGGTCTCAGCCTCAAAGTCCTCCACCTCCAGAGGTAATCTCCCCCAAGCCCACACTGTCAGTTCTTGGATCCAGTTGCAGCTGTTTAACTCTGTTGCTTCTGCGCCCTTCAAGAGCAGTGATTCAGCAGGGGCAGCAGTGATTGAAAGGAACTGCTTTCAAATTGCACTGAAATTACACTTGGTTAAACGTTTTGCTTTTCAGGTCGGTGTCTGTTTAAAATTGCTGCTTTCTCAGCTCTGTGACTGTGTGACTTCTGACCTATTTGTCTGCCTGCTTTAACTCCATAGCATTTTTTTCTTAACACACATGATTTGGTAGTTCTGGCAATCAGCCCTCTGTAACTGACTGAGGATGCTAATAGCAGCAGTCTTGTGATTTTTGTGGCAGTGAGGAGTCTACACTCTTTAGGGAGAGCTGAGGGGCTGTGTTGTGTACCTACTAGGGCAAAAATTGAACAGGGTCAGCCTCTGTATTGGGCACATTTCTCTGGTGCTTCTTTTCCAAGGATGTAACTGCATCTGATATTAGCAGGGAATGATGAGAGTCAAAGGGCTTGAAAATCTGACCAGGGCAGTTTGATTCCCTGTGTTTAAGACTTGACAGTATATCTACCTCTAATGTGAGATGTGACCTTTGCAAGTTGTCAGTTACTCCAAGGGAAACTTTGGAGGGGGAAATGCTGATAGTCAATCTCATGTGAGCACCTTCCAGCAGCCCCTGCTGACCTCGTTCTAGGTTGTGTTACAGCCTGTCTTAAGGTAAGTGTGTCATAAGTGCTTTGCCTGTCTGTGAGCTTAAATAAAAGTTCACTGTGCAGCTGATGAGCAGTGGTCTTCTCTGTCTGCAACCATGGTGACAATTGTAGAGGGACTATATCTGCTGTGAGAAGAGGTGTCTTTCACAGAAAAAAGGAAACCGGTTAAAAATCTGGTGCTCTACCTCATGGTACTTTATACTGTTGTATTTCAGATAATTCTCTTTTTCTTTCAGTTAGATGTTTGGTATAGGGGCTGTTCAAATCCTGGTCCAGCTGGATACACAATTCCAGATCAGTTTGGCTATACTTATATTTGCAGTTTGAAGAATGCACTGGGATTTTCTGGTGTGAAATCAGCTCTCTACAAATAAGAGAAGGGTATTTTTGTTCCCATTGCAGCCACAGAAATAGGCTGTGTTCTACTGGCTGTAACTTTCAGTATTGCTAGAGTGGTTAATTAATGTTTTAAAGCATTAAGTAAAAAAATGTTAACAGAGTTTCTTAAGTTTACAACGATTAAGGTTACTTGTTCTTCTGCTTGGTAGTCTGTGTCACTCTGGTTTCCAAATTTTTATTTTAATTTATATTTTATAATCCTTATTATTCTGTGGGGTGCTATTACAATTGCCAGTAACAAATTGATTTTGTGATCTTTCCAAATTCCTTTGGGAAAGGAGTTAGTATTTCCTTTCTGTCTCCTGAAACTGGGCCAACCTAGGACTATCTTGATATAAGATTAGCTGCTTCTGTTGCTCTGTCATATGGCAGAGGTGTGTGCAGGTGTTATCAGCAGTTTGGGTATTTAAAAGGCTGTTTGTGGACACCCTGTAAGTTTTCAACCTGAGTTCAATAGACAGATTGTTCCTGGCTAAGTAGCTGTATTGTGTGATCCGAGGTGTTTGGAGAGCCCATTGGCAGCAGCAGTGATAAGGTTTGATGTGACAGCCTGGGACAGTGTCACAGTTCCCAAAAGTCCCTCTCATCCTGCTTTGGGAGCTCTTCTTCATCTGCTGGGCAGCGCAGGTTCTGGGACACCTGGGACCCCTCTCCCATTGCTCAGCTCTTCCTTCTCTGTTTCTCTCCTCTGCAGAGTTCCAAGGGGAGCACGGTAGCAGCAGCCTGTTGGTCAGACGTGGTGTTCTTCTCACTGTGCCACACATATTTCCTCTAACATTACAGATCCCAAAGGAAGATTAGGCTCTTGGCATTTGTGTGTTACCTCGATTTCATTCTCAAGCCTGGAATAAGCTGTTTGAAATTTCATAGGTTTTATTCCTGTATTTGCTACTGAAAATTTTCCCTCTGTCACTCTTCTGTTTTAGACGCTGACTGATGGTCTAATTTTGACTTCTTACAATTTATTGTTTTTTAAATTCAGCATCCGACCTTCCCTCCGTACGCCATGAGGCAGTACAGGCGTGGCTGGAGACGGTCCCTGGAGGTAGTTTGGTGATGTTCTATGTATTCCAATGCACAATAACCCTGCCCCTCTCTTCTCCATGCCTTCAGCAGCTGAGCTGGTACTTTAACCCTGGAACTTACAGCCCTGTCGCTACTGCATGGGGGGAAGGGGAGTGTGCATGTCCGCCTTGCTCAGGCAGCCCCTTCTCGCATGAACCCACACCCATCGTAACCCCCCGAGGGCAGGCCAGGGACAGCTTACCCTGGGTGGTGCAGGAATGGAGCAGGGATCCTGCTGAGCACTTCCATGGGCTCAGTTTTTCTTCCCCCAACCCTTAGAGAACGTGGGGCTTTCTTGCAGCTGAAAGGTTAAGTGACAGAGAACGCTTCAATTGCACTTCTCTGCAGCAACTGCAAACCGTAGTTATGTGGTGAAGAAAAGAGGAAAGAAGAATAAGTCAAAGCTAAGGTCTTTAGGAATAGTGGTGGTTGTTGTATCTCCATTGACCTGGTGTTCACATTATTCAGGAAAGCCTCAGGAATGCTGAAGCATGGCAGAGCTCAGCTGATTTTTTTTTTTACATGGTCCTCTAAGCTCTATTACAAACCGATGAGCCTGAAGATTCTGGGATGACAGTGAGGGAGTTGTGTAAAGCTGTGAAGGTGTCTAAATTAGTGGAGCAGTTTGTGCTAGGTAGTTGATCTACAGCTGAGTTGCTTTGGCACATCAGAACAGCCAGCTTGCCTTGAAAACTTTGCTTCTGCTGCTGCTTTGGCAAGCCAGCAGTGTTTACTAGGTGTCTGCACACGATGCAGGCTGCTCACAGCTGCCAGCTAATATGAACCAAGTGCTGATCCCAGTTTCTTGCTGCTGTAGTGTGTAACTTCTGAGTTATTGTGTGACAGCTTCTGGCCTCTTGCTCCTTATCCTAACTGCATATTTGTATATGCACAGTATATGTATCATGTAACCAGCCACCTGCAAGCTTCCTGTGTCCCTCAGAATGGGATTCCACCCTTGCACCAAGATGTTACTTATTTATGCATCTGTAATCTTCTATTGAGTTTTTTGTATCTAAAACCTGATTTTCTCCTCTCTTTCCAACACAATCTGTATGTCAAATCCATTCATGGTTTCTGGATCTGAAGACCCACGCATACATAGTGGATTCAGATATTCTTAACATCAGTCATATTTTTGCAAGCTTTTGATTAAGATTACTCATATTTGCTGTTACCATAAAGCCATTCCATGACATTATCATTTCCAAAATAACATAAGCTGTTGCATACCTAAGCAACAATCAGACTGGACCATGCTTTGGTTTCCCTTCAGTAGATTTATAAATGCCCCTGTGGGCAGTCCAGCCTTTGCCACATGATTCAGTTTTCCTATGCTTGACATCAGTAAGGGTCTGGATTTGATAATCCTCTGATGTAAAGAAATAGGCCAGTACATTATCACACATGAGTGGAAATGCCTTTCCATGGTAGCTGACAGAAAATAAACTAATCATACATTTTTCTGTCTGTAATACTACAGAGCATGACACAAAGGAAATTCTCAGGTTCAAGGAGGAAGACAAACCACCTGATGAAGGCTGTCTTTTAAATAAGCAAGAACCTGTATTAAAGGAGAGGCTGCAAGACCTTAATTTTAGGGAGGGTTAGTTTGTTTTCAAGATTATCTTAATTTGCAATGCAGTGACATAAATAATTCCAAGAGCCACATGGTCACTAGCAAATAAAAAGGATCAGGAACTGGAAGTGCTCAAGTTTTTTTTAATATTTAAATTATGTTTAATGGAAATGTTTAAGCAAAAAAAAAAAAAAAAAAAAGGCAGCAAATAATTCATTGCACAGTTGTTTTTTTAAAGCATAATTTAATAATGAGATTTATACTCCACACATTGGTCTTGTCTCTCCTCCTGTAATTAAATCCTGTGAAAAGCAGAAGTGTCAGATGTCATAGTTTTCAGAGTTACAAATTCAAGAATATCTTCTTCATTTTGACCCAGCAAATCAAATTGTGGTCTGTAAATGAAAAAAGAAAACAACATTTTGAATATGTAATTTGAACTATTTAAAAGTGTCTCAATTAATGTTCCATAATAGAAAAAAGGTTTATATATATAATTTTAATTACATTGAAGTATCTCAATTTGTGCACTAGTTGTTTATACAGCATATGCATTTTCTTAGACCTTTTAACCAAAGACTGATGTAGCTGCACAGAGTTAAGCACTTTCCAAGTGTAATAATGGTCAATCCTACACCTAGATTCTGACTTAGCCTCAAGGCCAGTTTTCATTTCAAGATGAACAGTCCTGGTTAATTGTGAGGTTTCAGTTTTGAGCTAATACACATATCCTATCAGGTGGTGGTGACTGTTCTGTTGTGGTAAAGAAAAAAATCTTTCTGGAAGAACAGTAACCTTTATTCTGGTTTGATGTCCTCACAGTCCCCTTCTCTTGTAATTTTTCAAAACACCTGTTGCTCAGAAAAGCCCTGGCAGCTTTTACTGCAAGTGTCTTGGAGACTCCCCAAGGCCAGGCATTCCTTGGTTTATTGAGTCTGGAAGTGTCACTTCACCATACATGTCTCTGCAGGTGACACATTTCAGGGTTTGTTTTGACAGTAGTTGGTAAACATCTCCAGTGTAACCTGTTGGTACAGTTCAATATAGAACTTTTTCACTGTGTAGTGTTTGTTTTCTTTTCTTTTTTTCCTTAATATTTGAATATATTCTAGCTCCATGTGAGGAGGATAATGTGGAGGATGAGCTGGGCACAGAGCCTGCAGACACAGAAGGGCAGGCAGGTGAAGAGGGAGACACGGGTGCAGAGCTGGATGATGGTAGGGTATCACTGTGCAGTCTTTAAACCTGTTGTGTGAACAGAATGTATTGGCAATGAACACTTTGCATGAGGGTACTTAAACCTGGTCTTATTTTTAGAGGTGTGGGAGTTTGTCTCAAATATATGAGAGGGACGAAAAGAAAGAGAAGAACCTCAGTGTCCTGGATTATGTAATGAATTTCTCATGTCCTCTCACCACATGTCTTGTGTCTGTATTCAATACTGATCCTGATGAATAACAAAAATAGAATTAAATTTGTGAAAGTATTCCATAATACTGTCAGAATCCTTCCCGTGCTATTGTAAAATTAACTACATATGGCAGAAAGCATGGAGAACTTTCCAGAGAACTGATAAGGCAGGACTTCAATTACTGATTTAATAACTGTACTAACAGTCCAATCATTTACTGCTTACATTTACTGCTTAAGTGACTAATGATCACACCAAAAGAAGGAGTGAACATTTAAGTGTTCAGATTATGGAAGTGCTTATGAAAGTAGCATGTCCTGATGGAATTGTATCCAAGTTCTCTTTTCTTTTTCCACCCATGATCAGACGACATCGCGTCTGATGCAGAAGCGGAGTTTCGCTTGCGTCAGGCTGGTGTGCAAAGGCCAGAAGTGAAAGTCTCTGAGGATGAAGAAGATGAAGAAGAAGAAGAAGAAGCAGAAGGTGCTTCTCGCAGTGTGACAGAAGGTAATCACTCAATGGTGTTAATTTCATTTGAGATGTCTATACAGTCATGGGATTTAGCAGATGAGACTCTCTTCACTACTCTCAGTGGCAAGGTCTGCGCTTGCATTAACATTTTTAGAAGAATGTTCTGAATCCATCAATTGCAGCTTGATAAAATGTGAGAACCCTTCTAACTATTTTTTTCTTGTAAAAGTTGTTATTAAAAACCTTGTACCATTTTGGACATGTAAAAATTTTTGTTGTGTTCTAGATGTCCAATCTAAAATTTGAAAAAAAGCTGAGAAATTTGTTGCTACTTGCTGTGTGTAACATTGAAAAAAATGTAGAATATTAATGGTTTATGTGTTTTTGGAAAATTTTTCCTTTCCCTAGATCCATGCAAGCCATCAATCCCTATCCAGCCTTCTAGTGACAGTGTTCTTCCTCTGTCTCCAGCTGCTAGTCCCAAAGCAAAACAAGCAGAGGTAAGTAAGGGAGTCTTTGACATTTTAGACTTAGCATCGTAGTTCAACTTGGACTATACTCCAATACAAAAGTTTGTTGGATAAACTAATGGGGGCTGACAGCAGTGGGCTCTCCTCCTTTCATGTCTCTAATGTTCATGTTGATCTTGAAATCTGACTTCATTAGGTGTAAAATATAATGTGTACTATCTTTCTTTCCTGTCATCCGAGTGTAGTGGCTCTATTACAGCCCCGGGCAGAATTATACAGGGTATTTTAATTGAGGTGAGTTTACTGTACAGTGGGCTGAGTCTCGTTTGCTGACAGCAATTTGCTAATAACATTCACTTTCTATTAAAATAAAGTTTGGTTTTTTGATGGCCATCTAATGATTCTATCAGACACAGTTATTGTTTAGCAGGCAGACTTTTGGACATTAAGTTAGTATTTTGATACATGGATGGTTTGCTTCATTTCTAGCTTTGTTAAAAGAAAAAAAAAAAAAAAGAAAAGGAATTGTGTTCTCATGTGCCCAGTGATTGCTAATACTCCCCTTTTTCATTTTTCTGTAGGATGTAGAAGATCCCTTGGCTGAAGTACGCCGTGCAATAAAATCCCCAGAGCCACGCTTTTTTCCTGAGCCTTTCATTCTTGAGGAAAGACCAAAGGATGAAATTCCCAAAGACAGGAAAGTTAAGAGCCCCTTGGTGCCACCATCTCCAGTGTTGTCCCAGCCAGTTGCATCACCAGAAGCCATCACACCCCCACCACTGGCAGAGTCTCAGCCAGGAGCACCAGCACTGCCCTCACCCCCAGCATCTGCTCAAATACCTATCTGTTCCCAGCCTTTGCCTTCTGCTGAAACATCCATTCCATCCCCAGTGGAGCCTCCGGTGTGTTTCCAACCTGTCCCAGCCTTAACATCTACTCCTTTAGCCAAACTGGCCCTCAGGGGCCAGGATGGTGAGGTGGAAAAGCTGAGGAGCCCTACCACTGCAGAGGAAGCCCTGAAACGGAGCAGCCTCGTGGAAGAGTTCTGGATGAAGAGTGCTGAAATCCGGAGGAGCTTAGGGCTCACCCCCGTGGACAGAAACAGACGCTCAGAGAGCAGCTTCACTGTGTCTGCTCTGGAGACAACTCCTCAGAAGGCTTTCAACAGCAGGAATATTTCAGAGGATGAAAGGATCCATGCTGTGAAACCCCAGCCTGCCCCAAGAAGACAGGGACTATCCAAGTTAGAAAATGAGCAGATTTCTCTGCTCACTCCCAAGTCCCCATCAGAAAGAGAACTAAAGATTCCCAGTGAAGTGCGGGGAGATGTATCCAGCAGCTCTGGGCTTGGCCTTCAGGAGAGCTCATCTAACATGAGAACTATGGCCAGCCAGAGCTTCAACACTTCTGACTCCACCATGCTGACTCCTCCATCGAGCCCGCCCCCACCACCTCCTCAGAACGAGGAGCCAGCCACGCTGCGCAGGAAGAGGTACCAGGCACTGTGGCAGAATGAGGTTGAAGCCAGGTCACCTCCAACACCAGCATCAACACCTCCTGCTCCCAGACACCAGGAGCCAGCCCCTCCTGCCAAGGAGTCCCCCCCAGCCAAGAGAGACGACGTGCGGAAATCGTTCGCGGAGAGCGTGGACGAGATTCCGTTTGCTGATGATGTAGAAGACACGTATGATGACAGGACAGAGGACTCAAGCCTTCAGGAGAAGTTCTTCACACCTCCTACCAGCAGGCCAAGGCCAGAGAAACCACATCTTTTGCCCTTGGTCAAAGAAAATGGTGGTCCACCCTCAGTGGAAGGAGGGGTTCACCAAAAGAAGAGAGTGTTCCCTGACATTTCTGTGGAGGCCAAGGAGCTGGCTGAAGAAAGAATGAGAGCCAGAGAGAAGTCTGTCAAGAGCCCAGCACTACGTGATGCCATGGCTAAACAGCTAAGTAAGATGAAAGATATGGAGATGGCTGCTGCTGCTGCTGCTGGGGCCACAAGGGCACGAAAGGCATCTTCTATGCCCTTGAAGACCAAAGAGTTGTTTTATGACTCCCCAAAGCATTTGGCCTTGAAATTAGCAGAGGGATCCGCACAAAAACATAATTCTGCTACTGATAAGTACTCCACTCCTCCTGCTGATATGGCTGGACCTGAAGGGTCTGTCAGCTCTTCAGAAGGCTCCAGTGGGAAAAGCAAGAAAAGAAGTTCCCTCTTCTCCCCTCGTAAGAACAAAAAGGAGAAGAAATCCAAAAATGATACCAGACTTTCTGACAAATCTAGTGGTGGGACAGAGGAAGCAACAAAGCCTAGGTCGTTATGGAAGTCTGTTTTCTCTGGCTATAAGAAAGACAAGAAGAAAAAGGCTGATGAGAAATCCTGCCCAAGTACTCCCTCAAGTAATGCCACTGTGGATTCTGGCAAGCACAAACCCTCGCCACTGATTACAGCTGCAGGTATAACAGATAAGTGCCTCTGCACAGTGCACTTTTCCTACTTTTCCAAAGTATCCTTGAAAACAGTTTTGGTTTGTTTTATCATTCAGCTCCTGTGCTGAATGCTGCTGCTCCCCAGGGTCAGATGGGCAGAGCAGGGTAAGTGCTAGGGACTAGATCTGTGTGTCTGCATATTGACAGAATCCATTAAAAAAATGGAGCCCTAACTAAAAGCTTAACTCTCAATATGTACAAGGCACATCTGTTTTATGTTTTAGATTTGAGAAATAAGCATTATTTGTTGGAATTTGTGACATTTCATCCCTTCTTTAAATCTGATCTTCATCTTTTCTTTGGCCAATCTCTTTTCTTTCTTTCCATCTGGCTTCATGGAAGCTGAAAACAGCAGCAATGCTGTTAT
The DNA here is from genome assembly GCA_034336665.1 of Luscinia megarhynchos. Lineage (NCBI taxonomy): Eukaryota > Metazoa > Chordata > Aves > Passeriformes > Muscicapidae > Luscinia > Luscinia megarhynchos. Next base: position 2,303,799 of record CM067564.1, on the reverse strand, counting down.
TCCTGTTTTCAGTTATCTAGGTCTGTCTCTGCTGATCTCTGAAGGAGGGATTTGGTAACCTCCTGTAAATCTTTCACATGCCCACCAGTTGCAGGCAAAGATGTTTGATGATGACTTGGGATACAGTAAAGAAAGTACCCATAAATGGGATTGAAAGCAAACATGTTACATTTCTCTGGCATTGTACAAACAGCCAAAGTAGAGCCAGCTGCTGTCATTCCAATGCTAAGAGCATTGATACAGCACAAAAAGGGAGCCATGACCATTAGTTCTAACAGCATTTGAAGAAAGTGATGCTCTCCTAGAACAGCTCAAACTCATGCTGGTCATTTTGTGGAGCAGGGCTTCTTTGGTCCCTCTCAGGCAAAACAGCTGATGTGACATAAAAGGACTGAGTACTTCTGGTGTTCAATCTACCAACCTAGAGCTGAGCTCTGGAGAGTTTGCAGAAAGGATTGCTGCCACTTCTCTAACTTGCCATTTCTGTTCCCAACCTGACAGATTTACAGCTCCGTCAACACCTGAGTTTCTCAGAGGACTCCGACCTCTCCAGTGACGATATTCTGGAGCGCTCCTCCCAGAAATCCAAACGAGAGGTACGTGGGTGGGAAATGCACTCTGGATCAATCTAGCACCATGCAGATCACAGACTCAGAGAATCACATCAGCAGCTTAGATGATGAATGTTTCTCCCATGCAGGAACTTAGATGATTAATGTTGTTGTTTTTCTCCCATGGAGCAGGTTTTCCTGTAAGTCGGCTGACTCTGCTATGTAAAATGAGATGTTTTCACTTGTTTTCATGATTACAAGCTACTCTCTACTGTTATTATAAGAAGGATCCATTGTCTCACTGTCCCGTTACTTTATTGGGTACTCAAGGGAGATGGACTGGCCTGTACTCTCCTTTTCCCTCCTTTTTAAAAATGGGACTTTGTTTTCCCTTTTCTAGTCAGTGGGAGTTCCACCAGACTGTGGGAGTTCCACAGTTTTTCAAATATGATGGATAGTGGCCTAGGCCCTTTATCTGCCAATTCCCTCAGAACTTATGCACCTCTTAGATGTTCTCAAGTGTGAGTTTCTCCTACACAGGCAGTTCATCGTTTTCCCAACCCTCTTCTGCAACTGGGATGGTGTGGCTGGAGCCACTTGCTGGTGAAAATCAAGGCAAAGTTAGAGTACCTCAGCCTTTTCCACATCCTGGATATCTAAAATTGAATCAAATAGTTTAAAAGCAACTAGCTTTGAAACTTTGCTTTCACCATACATTTCCACATATAAATGTGTGCAATTAAACTAAATCCTTATACTAGATCCTTAGGCCAGCAAGCCTCCCTACCCTGGACTTCAGGAGAGCAGACTTTGGCTTCTTCATGAATCTGCTTAGTAGAGTGGCATGGGAACTCTTTGATCATAGTAATGAAGCTTTCATTCCTGAGAGCCTCTAAGTTCTGCTAGGCAGAACTGGCAGGGTTTGGAGAAATATGTAGAGATTTTATTGACCCCATAGAACACTAAGGCTCTTCTGATACACCAGAATGAAAACTGTCTTCCCACTCTTCATGCCTCTTGCTGCCTGGTACACGTGTTAAAACAGCTCAAGAAGAAAAGAGCCTCTGGGAGGGAAATGTCATAGGCACAGTGTCCTGTGCCTCCTGACTCAAATCTGTCATCCCATGTGCACAAATCAGTCTCAGATGCCAAGTTGATCCTTGGCTGAGATGGTAAAGGTGTGGAAGTACTGCAAATTGAAGTGTCATATGAAATGCTTTCTAAGTATATATAATAGAATGAACTAGAATAGCTAATAAATGAATTTAAGGCTGGTGAAAGAAATTGATGAACTAAATAGGAATTTTCTGTATTTACTTATCTCTCTTTTAATCTCTTTCCCTAGTTGGTCTAGATCTCATCTGAGAGGAAGATTATTTTGTTTTTATTTTATTCCCTTTTTTCTCTTCCCCTTCCATTCCCCCTTGCATGCCCTCAAGGTGTTTCATGAGAAATTCTGCATTTTCCAAGAGATGCAGAAGAATGAGGTACCTGAGGCCAGCAGAGGACAGATACCCAATGCCTGGGGTTCAGATAAGAGTTACAGAGTTTTTGGTCTGCCTTGATGGTCATTTTTTTTTCTGTGCTGGGCCACTTAGATTTAAAATGGCTTTTGCAGGAAGATCACATCTCTAAGCACAGGAGGGGATGATAGGTGACAGTAGCAGATGCCTGGAATCCTCATACTGAAAATATCTCACAAGTTCTTCTAAGAGTGTGGTGGTAGTGTGTAATTTTCACTCATTTGCTGTTGCTGCAGTTAACATTAAGAATTTATTCACTAGCATCTGCCTGTTTTCTTAAGAATAGTTTTGAGAATGTATTTATTTAGACTATATGGATCTGAAAACTTGACTTACCTCATTTTGTTGCATCCTAACCAAGGATGTAGCATATACATGCAAACTGGAATGCCTTACTGTCAAAAGAAATATAACCAAACTTGGAGTCTGACCAAGCTGGGTTGCTACTGGTTTGGGGTGGGAGTTGTATTTTTTAAGTTATAACCTGCCTGCTACTTTCTATGGGTAAGAGCTGACTTACTGTGTGCTACTTAACTTTTATGTGAACCCCTTCTCCAAACTGAAATGCTGTTTGTGCTGCTTTTTTGGTAATGTAGTTAGCTTGCTTCCCAGACGTGCTGCTCTGTTTAGCCTGTTCTTTGTGATCAGCAGTGAATTAATTCAGTGTTGCTTAACATGGTGTCTTTCAAGAGAAGCATCTTGTAAAGAATTGCTAATGTGAACGCCCCGTGGGTGTTGTGTTTGTAGGTGTGTTGTCACCATGTGTGTTTGTCATTGTTCTGTACCGTTGTGGTGTTGTGCTCAGGTGTTCACCACCACAGGTAGCTTGCTTTTTCCTGGAGCCTGCAAACATGCTGGTGTTGGTCTCTGGCTTCTCGTTTGTGACTGGTTTTAGTTAATTGAATGTGAGAGTGCAAAATGCTGTCTGTTTGCCCAGAGTGGCACAATGCCTTCTGGACTTCATGACATGAAGGCAAATTTACCTCTCTTCTTAGCAAATAAAGCAAAGTGCTTTGCTTGCCTTATATTTGGGTACAGGCTAGTGTAGAATGCCCTTGGCTATAGTAAGCAGTGACTTCCCCTTCCTTTTCCTGCTCCTTTCCCCCTCCAGTTTTAGCTCCTCAAGATCTTTAGAGTCTCTCCTTTTAGACAAGGATGTTCCATTACTGCAGGACACATAACCCACTCTAAGCCCATCTGGTGTTTCTTAGTTCACAAAGCAGTGAATAAGATTTATGATGTTGGTTAAATGTCAATTATAATTTCTATGAAATAGAGAATTTGAAACCATGGAATAAACACAACTCCTAGGAGAGCCTGTAAATAGGAATGTAAATGGAGAGTTGTGTGACAGAGTAATACTTGGTTCACCAAGCCAGTTCAAACCAAATATGTTCCAGAATTAAGCTATTATTCCAAATTTTAAGCCAGAATACTCATACAGGTAGGCAAAGGCCAAATGCTACCTTTAGAAAAAGGTATTTCCAAGTTGACTGTACCTTCAAGGAGGCTGCCAAAACTAATTGCCTTCAGGAAAGTGCTAGGAACTTGATTTTGTGGCCAGAAGTTCCATTGTGCTTCATCGGCGTGGGTCACGTTCAGCATTTGCACAAGTTCGTTTCATGTAAAAAACACTTTGTTTTATTACTGTTCATCTGTTTTCAATGTTGAACTGATTTTGCTTCATTTTGTGCGTTTTTTTTTTTATTTTTCTCCCTTTACCATTCCCCCTTTAAAGTCGATCTATGTACCACACGCCTTGGCATTCAAGAGATCATACTCGTCAAAGGTAGTGTCTCCATTCCCACTAGTTGGCCATTGTTGCATTGCATGTCCCCCTGTGCATTAACCCATTGAATCCATAGCTCTGCACCACATGTGCACTAACATCAACACTGACTGTGCATGCCTGAGATGTTAGCAGACGTGGGCAGCAAATTCTTTGTAGAGGATGTCTCCCAAAAGTGCATTAAGCTCCGAAATGTCTGGTTGGAATGCATGTGTTTATCAGTGCACCACTGTACAGTGATGTGGATGATCTGTGAGCTTCAGAACAAATTGGTCTTCAAGGCACTTAAATATGTTTGCATATTCTTCTTTTTTAATACTTCACATGTGAGTTCAAATGAATCATCACACTTCAATCAGCAGTTTTCAGAATTGCTGGGTTGGCTCAAATCTTAGTGAAATTCTGTACCAAGGTAAAATAAAAGCACAAGCTGCTGCTTTCTGAAATTCTTATTGTCTTGTCTTTGCAGTCACAACAGTGTTACATAGGACAGAAAGGTCATATGCTCTGTCACTTTACCTTCTAATTTGAGTACCATTGTAGATTTGTGTTGTTAAAAAAGAGTAAAGTGTGAGCTTTTTGAAGCTTTAACAGTGGTGTTTGCCAGTGAGCTACTTGAGGGATTTTTAATTAAGCTGTGATCCTACCTTAAACTCTGTTCACTGAGAACCATCAACAGAGGTAGACTGACCAATGTGGCAGTACAGTAACTAGACCAAGCAAATTTCAGGGTGGTCTGAAATAACATTCTGTTCTTGAGGTTTACTATCCATGGAGGAGATACACTTCCAGAAGTGGAAGACACATGTTTACAGCAATCCCTTAAAGCTTAAATACCTGTACATGAGAAAAGAGGCTTTTTCCACACTGTAGTTTACTTAGTGCAGTTGTCAAGTTTTTTTAGACACTCTTAAAGCTCTTTGAGATAAAGCCTTTCTAGGCTATTATATATCCAGCTAGTGTATCTGGAAAGATCCTAAACCAAATTTCAGTAATGTTGGAAAGGCATGTTCTTAAACTAGTTTCACTGACAGAAAAGAAGAGGAAATACCCTTTTATTTCTATAAACATTGGTTTTCCCCTTTTGGATGGCTTCTGGTGGTGCAATATTCTCCATTAGTTTTTAGCAATTCCTTAGCTTACACTGCTGTAACTGTTCATGTAGACAAGCCTTTAGCCTTTTGTAAAATGAAATCAAGGGGAGCCCTATCAAGAGGAACCCTCTATATGGTACTCATTGATTAAATCCATTTGGCTAAATTTATTGAGAAGTGAAAATTACTGAGAATAAAAACCACTTTCATCTTTGGGAAGGGGTTTCATATGGCAGTGGAAGGCAGGTGTGGGATGTCATATAAAATCACAGCTTTGCAGCTGGCTTAAATGCTTCTTCACTCCTGATTTGATCCTGAAATTGTTGCTCACTGCACTGTGAACACCTTTGCCTACAGAAGCTTGACTTTTGACACAGCCATGGCAAAGACAGAACACCTCCCTTCTGAGATTTTTTGGAAGAGAAAATGGTCATCCCTGCCCCCCTATCTCTGAGCATGTCACTAAGATCTGCTGCTGTTTTTCCTTCCTTCAGAGGGCCTACACAGAGGAGGAGCTGAACGCCAAGCTGACGCGGCGAGTGCAGAAAGCTGCCCGCAGACAAGCCAAGCAGGAGGAGCTAAAGAGGTTACACAGAGCTCAGGTAGTGTCTCACAAGCCTCTTGTCATGGCACACAGATAACTGTGTAAAGCACCCTGATCCTGACATTCCTGTGAGTGTATCAGAACAAAATCCTCTCTTTCTACATGAGTGCTGCTGCTGCCTCTTTCAAATTTCACGTCGTGCCACAGAGAATTGAAGGTTGGCTGAAACCTATCATGAGAGTTTTACAGTGAGAAAAGTCATGCCCATAATGTTTTTCTAGCTGGACATGGATGAACCATCATGCACTTAATGGAATGGTGATAACTCAGATAATGCCTAATAGAGCTGCACCTGTTCACTGCTTTGCTAGGTTATACTGGTTGTTGATCTGTTATAAAATTAACCTTTAATTACAAGAGAATCTGCTGAAAAACTGTTAACATCATCTACAGGTGATGGGATTTGTCAGAAACTCAAGGCAGGGGCTCAGCTGACTGAATAGCATCACCTTTCACTTCAGTGTTCAGGAAGGTGATAGGAGTTGCAGCAAGTAAATGAATATCAAGGTGTTTGCAGATTTAAGAGTTAAGTTACACCAGGGTGGGGAGGATGTCAGCAGAATCTGTGATGCTTGCTGTTGAAGAAGGATATTGTTGAATACAAATACTTGTTTTTGAAAAGGCAAATCTAAGACCCAAGTCTCTTAGTGCTGGATGTGTGCTGCAGACAGAGCAAGAGAACTGCTTTGGTGAAGTTCTGCTGATTCTTCTCTGAACAGATTATCCAGCGGCAGTTGGAACAAGTGGAAGAGAAGCAGAGGCAACTCGAGGAGAGAGGAGTTGCTGTGGAGAAGGCCCTTCGAGGAGAAGCAGGTATCCATCACAACTTGCTCTGGTTTCCCATGTTTTCTTACCAAGTGCTTGTGCAGTAATCTGTAGCTGTTTGGATTTTAGAGGCAATTGGACCAGTATAGCCTAGAGACTGAGCCCAGTGTGAATCCGTTCTCCCTCTTCTACTATCTTTTTGAGGCCTTGTTTTTCCTGTGTTTCTTTTAATTCTGGGACTTCCCTATTGACAGAGACTTAGTTCATTTACCTTTACCTGAGGTGTGGGAGGTAATTCTCCAGCTACTACCAATGGCTGTCTATTTCTGCATATTACTGGATCCTCCAGCTAGAAAATCGCAGGGTTTCTCAGCTGGCATTCACACAAAGTTGTCACAGTAAGACAACCTTGTTTGTATGTTAAGGAAATAATTGTGAAACTGTGTGTGCTTTCACTATTGTGTTGGATTATCAAGGTAGTGCCCTTACAAGGGACCATCACAGAACATCTTCCTCACTGCACAGCCCAGCACACTGGCTACTTCTGACAAAGTTGTGCAGAGCAGAAATGCACACGTGTACTGAAAGGTATCCATGTCAAGCTGTTAAAACAAATGTTGTGTGTACTTGAAACTAAATTAAATGAGTATCATCTGATCTGGCAAGCATATGAGTGGAGGAGTACCTGGTTCAGATAATGCTGATAGTAGTATAATGATTTGGAAAAAAAAAATCCTTAATTTGCAAGGAGTCAAATATCCAACAGGCAAATGCAGTGTGTGTATATGGATTATGTACCTGATCACAAGGGTCAGAGTTCAGCAATGGCAACAGTAGAACAGATTTTGGAAAATGATTGCTTGTTGCTTGTAGGGCCACATCTATGCCTCTGAAGATGGAGCTTGATTAAGCAATGAGGGTGAACCAGAGAAAAGTCTGTGGTGACTTCCTGCCAGTTACTACTCAGCCAGAGTTAGGTCTGTCTGGTGCTCCATATGGGTGTGCCAAAGAAGCAGGACTGAGTGCTCACCAAAGCAAATAGGTCCTGCAAGTGTGAAGAACAGTCTTGAGGACTTCAATGTGTTTATGATAAGGCTGTCTTTTTTCATTTGTGGGATCAAAAAAACAGGCTTGTGCAAACACCTGTCTTTGCAGAGCTGCCTCCTTCCTTATGCTGTGTGTCCCTGTGTAGCCCCACTCTGTTCTCTGGCCTGCCAGTTACTGCACTTACTAAACCCACCTCCATTGTTTCTTATGGCTCTTTTAATTTTGCTTCTTTTCATCTGGAAGTCCAAATAATCTTGATTATTGAGCTGCCGAATGACTTCCATGTAAGACATGCCAGCACAAGTGGGAAATCTTAGCAGCTGAGAGAATTGTATTCATGACAGAGTTTTCTCACTGAAGAATCATAGAATGCCTAAGACACGTTCAGAGAGGACAGACTGTGACCAGGAGTAAGAATTACAATTTTATATGGGAGACTGCAGAATAAACCTTTGGATAAATAGCTTCTCACTCCCAGCTCTCCCAAACTGAAGCAGTCTCAAATGAGTTTGTGTATTTGTGAATTTCCTAGAACTGTGCAATTGTGGGTCTTGCTTTTCAAAAGGGATCTCTTTTCTTCAGGAAGTCTCTACTGTATGCTTTGCTCTTGCAAAATATTTCTATCAGTGGGACACACAGTGCAGAAGCTTAACTCTGATAGAAAGAATTCACCTTCCTAAATTCTTTCCCTTATTTCAGGGGATTAGCCAGAAACACATTCTCTTGGGGTGGGCAAGAAAAGCATGTTCTAATCTGTTTTGACTGAAACACAAGATTATAAATCAATCCCAGGCTTCACCTCTCTAGCTCCTCTTGCATGGCCATAAAATCATTTAGGTTGGAAAGTTCAACCGTTAACCCAGCACTGCCAAGCCCACCATTAAACCACGTCCCTAAAATGCCTCATCCACCTGTGTTTTGAATATCTCCAGGGTGGGGACTCCACCACTGCCCTGGGCAACCTGCTGCAGGGCTTGACAAACCTTTGCACGAAGAAATGTTTTTTCATATCCAAGCTAAACCTCCCCTGGCACAACCTGAGACCATTTTCTCTTGTTGTGTTCCTTGTTACGTGGGAGAAGAGACCAACCCCCACCTGGCTACAGCCTCCTGTCAGGAAGTTGTAGAGAGCAGTAAGCTTTCCTCTCAGCTTCTTCTTTTCCAGACATTTTACATATGTTTGGAATCAGCATAACTGAATTCCTTCTTTTTGAGATCTGTGGTATCACATTCCATAAAGTTAATTTCTGCCTGCAATATCCAATAATTATTCAAGAGGGAAGTATCATTTTTCTGTCATCTGCATTGTGACCTGACAGTGAGCACTACATCCAGCAAGGAGTTCTGTGTAAAGGTGTGGAGTCATGCTCTTGTCTCTGATCAGTCCCTTCCCTAATGAAACCATGAAAACAAAAAGGGAAAGGTGGTGTGTAGAGTGGTGTTGCCATCTTAAAAAAAAAAAAAATCTCTTTCTAAGTTTGTACAAGGAGATAAGATGGGGGAGCTTGGGAAGTATGTCTGCTGTGCACTTACTTTTTTCACATAGAGAAGGATTGCAGTACAGCATCAACTAATGGCTATTCCATAGGCAGCAGCCAGTATTAGCTGTTCTTGGACAATATATTAGGCTCTGTAATGAGTTGGATTTTCAGGTTCCTTTCCTTTAGGGAAAGAAAAAAATCTTACTGATCAGCATTTAAATAAGGAGTTTTGGGTAATGTTAATAGTAGTTTCTTACTACTTAAAAATCCAAACAGAAGAAACAGAATTCTGTAACTTGCAATGATTCTTTTCTTTTTCTGTTATGGAAGAAGACAGACAAGACCATCTGAACTATTTCTCTAGCTAGTTTATCATCTTGTAGCATATTCCTTCTTAGTCATCTTTTCTGCCTGTAAAGAATTGCAAATTTTTCTTTTGTAGAGGTCTTCCACTAACTTTAATTCCTCAAATCTCTCACGTCTGGACCACTTTCCATTTTTAGAAAGAAGTATTTTTCAGTTTGACTGGTAAGAACAAAAACCAGTTCTATAGATAAAAATTTATTGACTTAGAATAATTTTGTTTCTGCTTTCTATCCATTTTGCATCACCCTTAATATGTTATTGGCAAGTAACTTACACTGAGAAGATTGTCAATAAATTCTTCACAGTGATGACCTGCTGAGAGGTCACAGCTTTAGATCCTAGCAATAGATTCAGGCAGCTCAATATTCTTTCCAGGAGTTTCACACTTTATCTGCTATTTTTCAAGGTTGAATATTTATAGGGTGATACTTGCTCTTCAGCTAATCAAACTCAGAAACATTTTGGAGGTCACCATCAACTTGAATTCTGACAAAATAATTGTACCTTCTTGGCTACCTCCTTGTCTTTTCTTGTTTTAAAATTACCTCAGCCTCAGGCATGGCACAGTTGGTCTTTTATTCTTTCAAAACCTGAATGCTCAATCTAACATTTAGTTTCTGATTCAGAAAATCTCACAACCTATGATTACTTAATTGCCTCATTGTGTTCTCTGTGAGTATCTTTGAAAATCTCAGCCTTTGATAGTTGCATTCATAGCAAGAATGAATGATTAGGAGGCTGAGCTCTATTTCAAGTGGCAGTGTAAGCTCTGTTTCAGGGGCAACTTTGTCATACACAGGTGGTCTAAGCTACTGTCATTCCTTGTTTTCCTTCCCTCCCTGCCCCCTTCCTATTGCATCGTGGTATTTCACTACAATGGCAAAGTAGGATCTGTTTCAATGAAGAATTGTCTCAGTTTTCTGTGGTGTCCCAAGAGAGACCTTGAATGAGTTAATTAATGTAATACAATATTACTGATGCAATAGTACTTTGTATTATAGTGCATTCGCCTGTTTGGACATGCTAATGACTTGAATTTCCTCTGTGAATTTTTCTTTTTTTCAATCATTAACTTAAAAATATGTCAAATCAGAAATTTCCAGAACTTTGCTTTTATTCCCTCTAGCATAAACCTTGATAGTCATTTTTAAGAGCTTGGAAAACATCTATTGTCAGATCAATCCTGAAAAGTTTGAGCCACCACTTTACATCAAATGGATCATATGCAGTGAGAAATATTGCTCTCAGTATTTCCATCTGTCTCCTCCCAACAAAATGTTCCACAGTGCTAGACTTGTAGTGCACCTGCCTCTGGCAGCTGTGGAAATGCATGTCTCTGTCCTGAAAACTGCTGTGCAGTTCTTCCCTGGCACAGAGGCTGCATCAGCAGGAGCACACAATCCCATCTTCCCACGCCTGGGTGTTTGCCATTGCTCAGTCAGTGCCTCTCACCTGTGTGCCATCCACCATCCTCCACTCATTCACCTCCAAGAAATCAACCCTTACACCTTTCCTGCAGCTGTCCTAAGAAATTACACAGTTTCCTTCTGACATATTGCTCAGCTCCAAAGCAACAGGATTAATTCTGCTTTTCTCAGCAAGAACAGGAGAGACATCAGTGACAGGTACTGCTGCAAACACAAATAGGTGAAGTGTCTCTGTGTAAACTTCTTGATTTTTCCCCTTGGAAGTCCTTGCCTGCCTGCTGGAAATTTTCTCTTCATCTTCCCAATATATATGTTTGTGATATATTTGTGTGTGTGTGTACATATATGTCTGTATACAGAGAAAGAGACATAGTGTTTGTGTATATAAATGTGTGTGTGCCCACGTGTATAGCTGCCTGTCTCTTGTTTGCCCCATTTTTGTTTCTGTGTCTTTCTCATATATAGCTTTGATTGTGTGGGGCTAGGGTGGGTATCTGACTCAATAACTCTGTCTTCACCAATTCCTTGTTGTAGACTATTGGGGAGAGTCTTATTACAGTGACCTCATCGACTTGCATCTGGGTGGTATGTATGGCTGAACCTCCTGCTGACACTAACCCTGCTGACACTCCTCCCCACCCTCCCTTCACCCACTTCTCCCATCCTTGGCTCACAAACAAGAAGAAACAGCCCTTGCACATGACTGATGATAGCAGAACCCCTTTTCCAGCTCAGGAACAGGAGATCCTGGCATGTTCCACAAACCATGTGTAAGGCTCCCTCTTGTGGTTTTTTTTTTTTCTAAATTTGCTTACTGTTTTTACTCCAGCCACCTTCCCTGCTAGCAGTAGAAGGTCATTCTGGTTTTTTACTTCTCCTTTGAAAAGTCCATCTCTATCACGGTTGTTTTCTTTAGGAAAGTGTTTTAAGGGGACAGCAGGAACAAACAGCACTGCCAAGGATTAGTCATGCTATTGCCTCTGTCTTGCCCTTCTGAGGCTTGTTTTTTTCTTCCAAAAAATCCAGAGTGTGGTGTTGATCTAACAAAACAAAAATGCTCCCTCAAGGGACTTTGAAAACACTTGCAGATGACAGATATGTCTTCTTTCTTGTTTTGTCTTACTATAAGGTTAGAAGAGAACCTCCTGTTAAGAGTTCCAGTCATTTTTGCTGGAATCCAGTTTGCATCATTACACAGCTATTAAGCTCCTTGCTGTGATATTGCTTTAATTTCCCGTTTAGTGCTAAACACACATTACAGTGTTTAGTTCTCATTTTCACTTAAGAATCTGGTCATCACTCTATACCATGGTTCTGCCCTTGCTTTAATTGTTACTTCCTTAGTCCCTTAGTAGGTGATTAACTTTTGGGTTGCAAATGACATTTGATTAGCATTTGCCTATCTTGAAAATTAAAATTTCTCTTGCTAGTTTAACCACCCAAAATCTATCCTTAGGAGGTTAACATGTCTGTCTGTCAGCAGATCCAAGAGAAAGCAAACTCTGCTCAGTTGCCTTGTCATCTGAGGGTCTTATTTAGTTTATCTTTCAGAGTAGAAAGTTGCTTGATCTAAGCTGTGTTTTTTTGAGGGACTGTATTGCAGACCAGCTTTGCAGAGGGAAAGATCCACACGCTCTAGGCCTGATCCAAGACACATCCTGGAAGTCTTCCCTGGTTTCATTATGTTGTGTATTTGATCCTCCAGATAGAATCTTGCCTGGGTTTTTAACAGCCATTTTTTTTCCTGCTCCATGGAGGCTGTCCCACATAGTATCCACCTGTACCTACCTCGTGGCACTATAGACTTTTATTGAAGAACACACACCTGAGTTCAGAATATCCACCCAAGTGCAAGTTTCAGAATGGAAGGCTTTCCTCCTGAGTAGATCTGTTTTGTTGCCCAGCTCCCCTGTGCTAATTTTGATGTGATAGTCCTCTGCTAGCCCTGTGCTCCATTCACTGTTCAGTCCCTCTGGCATTCTTTCCTGGGCTATCTCCTGCAGAGAGACTTTGAAACCCTCTTTCTGGTTTTATCCAGCAGGGCTGGCCCATACTCATATGTGCATAGAGTAGGAGCTGTAAAAGGGTTGATGCTGAGTTACACTTAACAGATCCTTCTCCCTGTTTAATGCTATCTCCACTACACCTCTCCCTCCTCCTGCCTCTGCTCCTAATGCCTCTCTAGAGACAGCGATCCCATCAAAATCACTTGTAGTGGCTTTAAGAAAAGCAAAATCATCTTCACTTAAAGGGACACTGTCACTTAAAAAAAATGTGCTGTGCTGCAGAAAATCTTAATTGGAAATGGAATTTACTGTTTATCTCTTTGTGTGTTTGCTTTTCCGTTTCTCTGAGCTCAGTCATCTCAGAGTGGTCATTTTTGAAGAGGCTGCTTTTATTTATATGGTGACTCAGTCACATGGGCTTCCAACACTCAGAGGCAATTTTCATGGATATTTTAAAAACAGTTGATGCATCTTAAAACTCTCTCAAATTTCTGCGCATCTCAAAAACAGTTTCCAAAACAAATTTTAAAACCACTGTATTTGGCAGTATCCCTTTAAATGCAGTGAGCCAGTATAGCCTGGAGTATGTGGCTTTATAGTATTATTTTGTTGCCTCTGTAATTTGCTTTATATTTGCTTTTGGGCCTGCCAGAACACTTCTGCCAGAAGGGATGCAATGCTCTGGTGATACTTGTCAGCTCAAGTGGCAGATACAGAGCACATCTTCAAGATTAACATGTCTGTGCAGGATGCTGCATCTGAGTGGAGTGCTGTTAAAATCCCTGGAGGTCCTGCTGAGCACTGCAGGCAGCTTGGATGCTGCACAGTTAATTGTTATATCAGCAACCCGTGTCTCTGAGGCATGGCCATGGCTCTGGTCATGCTGTCATAGAATATTAACAAAAATTGCTAAGCACTTTGGAAACTTATCTGCAAACTGGTAATATTTACAACTTCTGCAAGGGGGGTGATAACTTCTGACATCCTAGTCAACTTCCAGTGTGTAGGATTACAGATTGCTATCTCAACTAGCTCCGTTGCTCTGCTCAGATGTCATAATCCTCTCTTCCTGTTCTGAAATGTTTTGTACTGTTGCTGTAATGCAGATGTTTCATTTCATGCTACAGATGGTCACATTTCAATTCTGAGTAATTATTCCTGTGTGTATATTGTGTGTGTGGTGTGGTGAAAAAGAACATTACAAAGGTTGTAAAAGCAACTGAAATTAAGGCTTTATATTATATTGCTATATCAAGAGATTTATAACCTTGAGATCCACCACAGAGAGCTGTCTCATGTCCTAATGGAATAATTGGTTGCAACACTAGGTTGTCATCTTCTGGGTCCTTATGGAGAGGAAATGGGACACAATGAATGGATTTTATAGATGTTTGTTGGCAGCAGTGGAGTAGTGAGACTTGAAAATATGGATTCTGAGCCAGGCAGTGGAGGGGTGCCCTGGTCTGGTGTCCTTTTGTTCCCTCTTTTGAGACAGTCCTTCCTTGTCCTGATCCTGTCTTATTTCATCCAGAGCTCCTTACCCCACTTCCATTTTCATTCTCAGGCATTTAATTTTAATCCTGCCTTCTTGACAAAGAATTCCTAGCATTCTACCCTTCAGACCTCCTATTCCTCTCCACTAGCTACTCCTGGTCTTGTCTTCCCACTGACAAAGTCTCCACGGAATAAATCCCAGCCTTTGGACTTCTTCCAAAATTTTCGGGCTCTGCTGCCTCTCTTGCCCAGCATTATTTGTCTGTAAATTTTAGGTCCTGCCTTCTTCTCAGATCTGCCTTCTCCTTTCATCCCTTGCCCTTTTTTCCCCTCTCCTTTTTCCATTCCCCATGAGTCACCTTGCTTCCTTAGTCCCAGCCCCAATTCCTCCTAACCCACCAGCTCCTTGTGTGTCTCTGGAAAGTACCTCTATGGTTTCCACAACTTTCAAGTGAGCAGCTTCCTTTTCCTGGCACCCAGCACGGAATCATCAAATAAACAGCCACACACACCCATCTTGCTTTTTTCTTGGCTAGGCTATGCCAAGAGAGGCAAGAAGGATGTAGGGAAGAGAGCTGGTGTGTTTGATAGTGTCATGTTCTCCCTTCTTGAAAAGAGCCTTATGCAGCTTCATCTTTTTTTAAACTTATTTAAAAGATTTGAGTTTACTATGTCCTTTGAAGTCTTGCAGGTCTAACTTTGCAAGGCTGGAGTCTGATATATTCAAGTGGGATCAGTCCTATTTCTTGTGATTGGCAAACACAGCTCTTCTGGAAGGGGAGTGGAGTTGTAAGATAAACATTGTTTTCGGAGTCTGCAGCTGTTTTTGACCCTGAGGTGAATCGGCAACTTGTTTTCTTTGCTGTAAATTTTGAGCAGGAAACAACACTTGATAAGCAGAACTTGTTAAGTACCAGTACTTGCTAGGCAATTGCCATTCACCTGCTTCTTTCTGCACACAAAAGCAACAGTCTTGGGAGAGGGGATCAGTGCAGGACTGTATTCATTCTGAGTGCATTCTCAAGTGCCTCAAGGTCGAGTGGAAGCAGAAGACTTCTGTGGAGTCACTTGTGTGTGTGTTCTGCTCCAACCGTTGCTTTCCCCATTTTTTTCCCTTCCCTTCCCTGCCATTCCCCCACCCCCTTCTGCTGGATAAATAAGTGGTTCAGTTTGCATGACAATCCAGTGATCTGTGAGTTTTCCCCAGGTTTATTCTAGTGATTGTGCTGTAAAGGATATTTAGTTTGACCCAGATTTAATAAACTGTGACGTGCTTGCAGGACATTTGTCAAAATCCTTGTTCTCAGCCTGCAGTTCTGTGGATGCTGTTCTCCAGGAGTTGGCTTTCTGTGTCCTTGGTTTTTAAAAACGCTGCTGTTGAGCAACTTCACCAAATAGTAAAGTTAGAATGCTTTGTTTTTCAGTACTTGGATTTCTGACCATAACCTGATTTTTTTTTTTTTTTTTAAGGGTGGAAAAGAGGACATTTACTGTGATCAGTGCTGTTTGATTCTTTTGGACTGATCCATATTTTAAGCATTGATTTAAAATCAAAGCTTTTAGTATTCCTGATAAATAAGGGATGAAGTTTATTAGTAGAGTAAATTTCTGAAGTGTCATGCTTTTAGCATGTGAGGGTAAGTGGACAGAACTGAGATTGGCTTCAGAGCTGAATTTCCTGTCTGGTTTTGCTGTTTTCCAATCCACCACGATTAGTCAGCAGTATAAAAATCGAAATCTTTGGATGCAAAGCTCACAAAGGATGTGATGCCACTTGGTCTGTGGTGCATCTGTTCAAGTAAATTTAACTTGCAACAGCTCACCACTTCTCAGAAATCATCACAGCTCTTATATCAAAAAGCAGGGACAAATAGTGAAGGGGATCAGAGTGAGCTGTAGCTTGGGGATGATGGAGTCTGCCACCCCAAATTTTGTGCTGTGCTTTCTTCATCCTGATCAATAATTCTGACCACTGTGCTTCTGACTGTGAAGAAGTGTTATGGAGCTAGAGAGGAAAAGGACAAAACCAGTCTGAAGATTTGCTCTTTAATCAACAGGTAAATAAAGATTAGAAAAGAATGCAACAGTCCAATGTAACTTCTGTAACAAAGAACCATGTACAGGGAAAATGAAGGTATATTTTCATAGTGCCTATACAATTTCTGGTCCTTGTTTTGAAGAGACTTTGAAGTTATGGTATTTATTCTTGACCTGGCTCTTGGTTTCCACCACTGTAGCAAAATCTGCAATCTCTCAAAAGTACTGTGACAAACAAGGTCATTGTTGTGGCTTTTTTACACAGAAGCAAGGTAATTCCAGTCACTTTATTGATGGGATGTGTCTGGTGGGCAAGGCAGAGCTTCTGCCTCTCGAGAATGTTCTGTGTGCTCAGGAACTGGGGCAAACTCATTTCCTGCCTCCAAACCATGCTCTGGTTTGCCAGCAGCTTGTACTGCTGAGCCCTGCTGCCAAGGCTTTTCACAAAAAAACCACTTGGCTTGTGGCACTGAAAGGGAGCAACTCGTGACTAGTACAGTCTGTTGTCAGCTTTATGCTTCTGGTCAAAAAAATGGTAATTTTCTGTCCAGAGGCTATAGCCACACCTTAAACTTGCTGGCAGCTCAGGAGGAACCTGAGAAGGGAATGCTCACAGAAATGGTTTTTCTCTTGCCCCTCAGCTCCTTCCAAACAAGCTGCTTCAGCAGGGTGTTGCTGCTGCCAGTTGCTCTTTCCATGTTGTGGGTGAAGACCTGTGTCAGTGTATTTTTGGTGGTGAAGGAGACTTAAACAGAAAGGAGGGGGTCAGGTTTGTTGAGGTTTCTTTAATTTGCACAACAAATGGGTTTTTCCCTATCTGGCTCTGGCTCCACATCCAGAAAAATTGTCTTGCAGTGATGATCCTATTTATAATTTAATGAGACTAGGAAGTGGTTTATCTTCTCTAAGCAATTCAATAGTAATAGTAATAATTAATATAGGATTAGTAATGGCTTCTGGAGCAATAAGCCATGAAATAAGCTTTAGAGAACCACGGGAGGAAAGTTTTCAGGTTGCACTTTGCTCTTGCTGTTAAAGACCTCCAATACATAAGGAAGACTTTTTAAAGCCTTGCTAATCATCCTGCTTTGGACAGAAATTGTTTCCAAAGTAATTGCAATGATCATGACCTGTATTCACGGAGGTAATTAACTGTAATTTACATCTAGAGTATCTGGAAAGGATCTTAAATGCAAAGGTTATGTTTATCTTACTGAAAAAACATGTTGACTTCTCTAGTAGCAGGACTAGTGTAGACACCATGGACTTTGTCACTTG
Source organism: Luscinia megarhynchos (assembly GCA_034336665.1). Taxonomy (NCBI): domain Eukaryota; kingdom Metazoa; phylum Chordata; class Aves; order Passeriformes; family Muscicapidae; genus Luscinia; species Luscinia megarhynchos. The sequence continues at coordinate 2,286,337 of CM067564.1, read as the reverse complement.
ATTCAAAGGACAACTTTTCTTTAAACAAGAGTGGGAAGATAACTAAGAGCAAGGGAGGAAAATACAGTTGTGGGGAACGAGCTCTGTATTAGTCAGGTGCTGTGTGATCCCTGGGGCTTTTTACTGGAGACCAAAGATGGTCTTTCCATGGATGGACACTCTCCTAGTATCTCCCTGACCACCCTCAAAATAGTGGTTAGACCAAGTTAGAGCATTAAAGCTTTTAGCTGAAAGAATTAATTTTTAGTAAGATGGGATGGGAAATAACAAATATTTAACAAATATCATACACTAAATGCCCTGCTTTGTGTGCAAGCATATTCTTCACTGTACCTTTGTGGTTTGGGGTTTTTCTTGTTTGTTTTGCTTTTGTAACCTGATCTGTGAAATGGAGGTTGTAGGAAAAAAGCCTTAGTATTTTTCTATTTTAAATGAAGAAGTTGGAAAATTCAGAAGAGCTGTAATTAATGTTCTGGTACTTGATCTCAACTGTTGTTGGTACGATGCTTTATTTGTAACTGTCCTATGGCCAGCTGTGGCACCTCTCCTAATGTTGCCCCTTCCTGCTTCCAGTACAGAGGTTTCTTCTTCTGAGAAAGCTGTGCTGCTCAGTCACGAGCTTTGAAGCTGGTGTGCTCTCCCTCTTGCTCCAGTGTGTCCTCCATGTGCTGGTCTAGTTCTGTGATGGTCCCTTCTAAAGCCTTCCCACTTCACTGGTACTCTAATTTTGTAGAACTTTCTCTGAACCACCAACATCAAACTCTGCTGACCTCTCCAACATGAGTGTTATTCCTACCATACTGTTGTTGTGGAGTTTATGCCTGTTTTCCCAACACAGAAATGCCTCCTCTTTATAAATGCCGTTGTGCCCTGAGATCAGTAAGTGTTCCATTCTGGTAGCTCTGACGTTTCAGAGCTCATCATCTCCCTGGTGCATGTTCTCCTGTAACTATTAGTGATACTGGTTACTACCTACTATTTACCTCTGTAATGTTAAGTACCACTGAAAAAGCAAATTCTTGGTGTTAAAGCAGCTGAATGAACCTTTTGAGGGATGAGAAATGTTTGCCCTTCACTGGCTGATGGAAAAGATGATAAAGATTCAGTAAGTCACCAATACTAACACGACTTGTAAGCTTTAAAATGCTTTGTGGAATGAGAACACCAAGGGAGAGCTTTAAATTTATTGTTTTAACTCTGCAAAGTCCTCAGTTGGTCACTGTCCCTGCAGACCCTGATGTGAATCACTTTATCCGTGTAAAAGCCTTTTCCTCCCTAAGCACAACAATCCAGTGGGGTACGTGTGTACTCACCACACTTGACACAGCAGATCCTGGCACGCTGGTTCCATGGCAATCAGGTTCTCCCTGTGATGTTCCCTGTCTGAAAACATTCTATTCCATTACAAAAGACACACTTACCATCAGTGGATGCTGCCACGGTGATAAGAGCATGGTCCTGATTGAGCTTAAGGTAGGGTGGCTGCTTACAGGTGGTGTCTTATGCTTGCAGGCAAGACTTACTGTAACCCTGCTTGAAATCTGACATTGGTCAGCAGAAGTTAAATATGAGTCTCTACTCGTCCTGACATCTGGGTCACAAACCTTTCAAAGACCTTGCACGGGGGAAAACTGTTCATTAGGAAAAGTGCAGTAACAGTAACCTCCTGCCTGGTATTTGTACAGCTCAGTAAGAGTTCACCAGCACTTCAGTCTACCTCTTACCTGTTATCTGTGCTTATCAGGGACATTATTCATCTGTAGACTGTATCCCTTGTTTCTGCTTCTCCATTTCTTGTATTTTTTCTTTTCTTTTCTTCTTGTGTTTCCTTTCTTTCTCACTCTTACGCTTTTTGTCCTTTGCTTGTCTTTTATTTCACCCCTTTCCTCCTCTTCCGTTCCACTTCCAACTTCCTCTTCCTCTCCTGCCTCTTCCTCTTCCTCGTTTGGTCCTATTGAAGTTGAGCCCAATGCCGGGACACCACGTCGTAGACCTCTCTCCTTCTGCCCTTGCTGTGCCCATGAAGGTAACGTAACCTCACACACCCCGTGTCCTCCCTGCCCACAGCTGGGTTCTCATAGCAGCACTAGTCAGCTAGTGACCAAGGCCCCCAGCCCTTTTCTTGCTGTGCCCCCAAAGCAGCCTTGTGTGTAGCTACCTGGTAACCAGCTTTTCTGAGCCTGTGGCAAGCTGTTAAAGGTACAGTATCCCTTTTGCTAGTCCCAGCTGTGCAAGAGAAGGTGCAGTGACTGGGAGGGACAATGGGCAGCAGCCGTGGGACCAGAAGTGTCACACTCAAAAGTTTCTGTTTTCATTTGGTGGCTTCAATTTCTCTAGTCCTCCTGAAAGACGTTTGGAAGGTGGGGTAAGGGATGGCAATCTGTTTCCTTAATTAATAATGGCCTTTTAATTAGCATATAGGGATTAAAGGAATACTGTGTCTTTATAAGGACTGATTTGAAAAACATCCTTGAACTTGAAAAACCAACAGACCTTAAGTTAGACTAGCTTTCCTTCATCTGTCTTGCTGAGTGCATTCTTTAACTATCCCAAATGGAGTTTGCTGTAGAGTTTCCATTGCCAAGGCATGGGGAAGGGGTTGTTTTATGTGTGTTCATGGTGTAATTTTGCTAACCACTTACCTGCTTTCCATGGTGCTCCCTCACATCAGTTGTCAGTGCTCCCTTTCCAATCCTCCCATTATTCCTGTACTCATTGGCTGTTTCAAAATACTTACTTATTTCATAGGTCAGTAGCGTTGTGTTTTTGGCTTTTTCCGTAGAGGCATTTGTTTTCTCTACATCCTGGCATTGGAAAGGAAGGGGAGACTTCCCAGTGTTTTCATGGCGCCACAGCACTGGACATCTGCATGCACAGTCTCCCTTTCCTGTCGCCACGTGGGCATATTGTGCAGAGATGCTCAGAAAGGAATGCTTGGAACTGAGCAACACACTGGGATAAAGTCCACGGAGCCGGGGGCTCTTAGGGTGGTACAACTGAGTCTGCTATTCCCCAGGGGCTGGCATGGCACAGGCAGGTGAAAGGCAGCCCAAGCTGCAGCTTACTAGGGGTTGTAGGCTCTCCCTTGTGTAACTGCAGGGCAGCACTTCTCTGGCATACTGGGGGTGAGGCAGGGCATGGGTCTGAGTTAAGCGGCCATTAATGTATTTGTGATGTGTCTGTGTCGTAGAGTTTGAATAGTAAGGTTGCTGCTTGATTATTTTAGCATTAGATGGACTGTTTGAGAGCTTTTGTTCTTGATGTAGAATGTGTGAATCCATAATAACAAGCAGGGACAGGGATGTTAGTTACCTTGGGATGCTAGGTCACGTGCAGCAGTCCAAAAGTGCTGTTGAGCTTGATTTGAGGCCTTGCTCCTGCTTCTACTTCCACATAGGCAGGAATGTTGCCACTGGCCTTGATGGGGTCTGATGTAAATCACAGCATGCAGGTGGTTCAGTGTGGAATAAGTGGCCCAGACCAAGAGCTTGCCAGGAGGAGCCTCCTTGGTAAGCTCTTGTGTTTGCTAAATATCAACAGAAGGCTTTGGGAACAGCATTCTGCATTTATTCCACGTGACTCCTGACAGGCACAACAGTCATCAGTGGACTATTGAATATGTTTAGGAGTTCATCCTAAAATAAAAGGACCAGCCAAGAGTTCTGTACTAGGTGGTCAAGGCCCAAGGTTTCTTTATTCTTGTTTCATATTAGCAAATGTGTCTGGAGGTTCCTTTTCTTTCTAGCTCTGGTATGCAGTACAGTAGAAGTAGTTTCTGTGTTCACTGTGCAGGGGGATCTTCAAGATGAATAGATATGTGGGGCTAGGAGGAGCAGTCAGAAAAGATTTACTTAACTGTTGAAAAAAGAGGACATAAGACGTTATTTTTGGCTAGTAAAAGAAAAACTTGAGGACATGGAATTGAAGAAAATGAAGGTAAAACACATGGAGTGGCAACTGAATCCTTTTCTGATGAGCATATGTTTAAGTAGCTGGCATGTGCATCTATAAAATTCTCCTAAATGAAGGAAAAAGTTAAATACTCATAGGAATTTGGGCTTTTTGCAGTAAGAGTGAGGAGGAACCAAGTAATCACAAGAATATCAGAAACAAAAAAAAAAAGTAGGCTCCAAAGAGAAGAAAATCCTTTTGGAGGTGACTTCCACTCAAGTGAGCGCTGTAGGCAAACTGAACGGACCCGGCTTGGGAGTGCTCTGGCAGCATCTTGCTCGGCTTTCTTTGCACATTTTGCCCTATTGTTGTTTTTGCAGTTTGGGCTTGTAAGGATTGCAGGGCATTACCTGAAAATTTACCAGGTTTCTTTCTTGGCAGGCATGGGTAAGAAGGATGACCCCAGGCTGATGCAGGAGTGGTTCAAGCTGGTGCAGGAGAAGAATGCCTTGGTTCGCTACGAGTCTGAACTGATGATATTGTGAGTGGATGTGGAAAAAATGGGGATTTTGTTATAAACAGTAGTGGAAAATCTGTCAGTATTGTCTTCCCTGTAAGGCCAGGAGTTTGGCAGCCTCTTAGGCTGAGATAGGACAACATTTTAGAGAAGTGGTAGAAGAAGGAATAATAATGGTAAGGGGTAAAAGTTCCAATTATTTGTGCACATTCAGAAGTACAGGTATGTGAGCCCTTCTCATGCTGTTCTTGTATAAAACATATCCTGTTTATGCAAGTGTTTTCGAGCTTGCAGAAATAATGTGGGACTCCTGGTTTTGGTAATGTCTTCTAAGCATAGACAAAAGCATTTAATTCAGTCACCTTTGCTATGTGGCCCTCTTTTCTGCCTGTAGTGGGACCCCAGTGCCTCTCATGTGGGCTCAGATGGTAAAGATGTTTTCCTGTTAATGAAATTGGATTTTTTTTTTCTGTTCCCATTGTGCAAATTCACTGAAATTCATTTTGGAGCGTGTCAGCTCACCTAAGCAATGTGGAAGCTGATGGCCTTAGAGGCAGAAAAGTCCTAATGTGGTGTTTGCAATGGCCTGACATGTCATTAAGTAGTAAATACTTGGTTAATAAGTAACTTTGGTTTTTGAGTGGGAAGTAGCAGGGGATAGGTAGAGGCATTGCAGATCTGTTTGCTCTTTGACTCCACTCTGTATTTAGTTTGCTCCACTTTTGGCATTGCAATTCTAGCTGAAGGCAAAGAACCTGAAATGGTAAAAGAGCAATGAAATATTTTAAAAATACAATTCTATATCTTAAGAGTTGTTCCAAACAAGATTGGTAAAATGCACAGCAGGTATCTAGAGAGGGAGCAGAAACTGAGAATGAATATGAAGCAATGTTTGCAGTACTTTAATACACCTGGAACTTGGATTTCTGCTCTTTTCCTTTCAGTGCTCGGGAGCTAGAACTGGAAGACAGGCAGAGTCGACTGCAGCAGGAACTCCGTGAGAGGATGGCAGTAGAAGGTGAGAGCAAAAGGGAATATTTCATGGATTACATGTGTGCACTTCTAGCCTTGTGTATGCTGATAGTTTTTGATATCTCTGTAGATCATCTGAAGACAGATGAGGAGCTCTCAGAGGAGAAGAGGATCCTGAATGAAATGCTTGAAGTAGTGGAGCAGAGAGATTCCCTTGTGGCTCTCCTTGAGGAGCAGCGGCTTCGAGAAAAAGAAGAAGACAAGGACCTGGAGGCAGTCATGCTTTCCAAAGGTTTTAGCTTAAACTGGTCCTGAGCTTAACACGTTTACCTCTGCTGGTCTGTGCTGTCCAGTTGGCCTACCCTGAGTTTGCCAGAGTTACATGGATAGGAAGATGTTGAAGGGGAAACCTCCGAAGGGTCCAACAGCATGCAGGGATTTGGTTTGAAGCACTCAAAAGCCTTTTGATAAGTGTGTGGGTTCCAGAAGCTTAAGTTTTACATGTCTGCAAGCCAAGTTGAAGAAGTGAGTTGAGACTGTGGAGTCTCCCTGAGGTCCTGTACGATGGGCCATATTTTGTGTGTGTGGTAGGAGGGAGGGGGGTATAATCCATGTGTGGGGAAGGAGGTTAAGGGAAGAAGAACCCTTAACTACGTTGGATTTAAGGCAGTCCATTCCTTTCCCATTTTTACTACACCAGTTCTAATAAAAGGGAGGGAAGTGGCAACCCTTCCTGGAAAAACCACAGCAACCTGTAGCAGTGGAGTCAGCTGTCCAAGAGAGCTCCAGAAGCCCAAGGCAACACCTTCTTTGCTTTAGTCTTCCTCCCCACCAAAGAAACCTGCAGTTGATCCTTATGCACAGATATGAAGAAATACAAGACAGAGAAGATACTGCAATGTGTGATGGAACTCTTTGCCTCTTGGTTGTTGGAGAGAAGTGGGCATCAGTGGACTCTTTCCCTACCTTAGCCTCCTAAATCTTCTTGTGGGGAACAAGGGGAGCAGAAGAGAGAGGGAAGATGCCCATCTGCTTTGCTACACACTGGAGAGACAGCTATTGATGGCCTTAGTCTTCATGGCCACAGCTCAGAGGCTGGTGGGCTTCCTTGTTTTGTTTTTGTGACTGTTTTGACACTGGAAAATACTGCTGTGGGACAGTGGTAAGTGTGTGCTGGGGCAGGGGTGTTCCCAGGCAGCATTCCCTGGTTATTTGGCCCCTAAGAGGGAGAAGCCCTTAAGTGACCGAAACACCATTAAGACTTTTCAGTGTTTTTATTTTTTTTTTCCCTCTGTATTTTGTTTTTGCACATTGGAAACAAAGCTTAAGACCTGCCTGGGCCCTCAGTCACTTTGACCCTTTTATGTCAATTAACTTATTTTTTTAATACTTGAAAGAAGATTCATTTTTGTATCTTTTAGGAAAAAAATGGACGAGTGATGGGTGTGTGTGCCTGCTGCATCCTACAACTTCCACTTCAAAATTACTGGACGTTGTTACCTGTGGCTATTTATTAGTGTTCTTATTAATAATTTGATTGTTACACATATTTGATTGTGGAGGGAGTGTTTTAACTCTGTTAGAGAAAGACACTACTGCGGATTAGTCCCTGCTTCAGAGCAAGGGCAGCCTTTATGTACCCATGGATGCATCCTGCCCAAGGAGTTTTCCTCTATGAAAAAATCCTGTGCACTCATGGAGTTTAAGAATCTATTTGTGTTCTTAGTGTCCTTTTCTTCCACATCCCAGATTCTCTCTTTTGGACTAACAAACCTGTATTTATTTAAATTTTACATTTTTATAACAAGAAAGCCAAAAGGGTGAGGTAGAAATATCCCATATGTCTCTTCCTCACTGAAAGAGGGGATCCTCACAGTGCTGATACAGTTCGAGGGATTTCCATGAAAACAAAAATAGCACATTTCCTGCTGCATCTATTGGAGGAAGCTCCTTTTGGCCCAGTTAGCGAATCTGCTGCTTTTGAGCCAGGAGGATCCTGACTGTAACCACATGACAACTGATGAGCAGGATATGCACTGAGCAGCTCAGCACCATTCCCTGTGGGACAGACTCCCTGGGCAAAGCGTGTCCTTAACCCATCCTGCAGAGCTGAAACGGCACCATGCACTGGGGATGCGTCCCATCCATCACCTGATGTGTCCAGAGGGTTTACCCCCTTGGGATGCTGACTGTGTTCTTTTCCTGTTCAAAGAAGTACCAAGCCTGCTTTGTGACATCTTTGAGAACGTGTCCCATTCCCAAGCACACTTGTACAGAGCACTGACTCTTCCAGCTTGAGTTGACACTGCCGGTGTGAGGCCCCCAGCAGGGCTGAACATCCTTCAGTCTTTGGCCCCGGCACAGAAGTTTGCATGGTTTCTTGCTGTTGGCTCTCTACCTCCTTCAGAGGGGTCTCCTGTAAGCCAAGGTCTGTGAATTCACCTCTGACTTGGGAGAATGCCCCAGGCTGAGCAAGAATGGGTAGGAGTGTCCACAGGGACTGTGAGCAGTGCTGGTTGCACTGTGGAAATGTGTTTTCCACCCAAAGTGTTCTCCCTTTATTCCACCTAGTGTTTTATGCTAAGGCATTGCAAATTAAATCCAGACACTCGTGAAACCAAGCAGACAGACAGGCAGCTGCAGTGCTACTTCATAACTATGTGTGTTTAGCAAGTGGTACCTGCCATACCAGCATCCTGGAGCGTTGGTTTTACCAGCAGGATGTCCAACAAACAGAATTCCCTCCTGTTTGCTGGTGCAGGGCCTGCTGCCCGAGTCAAACTGGCAATGGTAGTTTACACAGGCTGCATTTGAGGGGACCAGTGGAAACTGGAGTGCAGGAAGAGGGAAGAAAGATAAAGTTTACTGTAAATTGACTTGTGCAGAGACTTGACCTCAGTTTATTTTACAGTGCTCTGGGTATATGGACCACTTCTAACTTGTAACAAAAGGTCATTGAATGTGAGCTGTAGAACAGAAAAAAGTCCTGAAGAGGAAACATCAGAGACTTTCGTTTCCCTTTCATGCTGTGGAACATTGGCCAGGTCTTTGCAATGCTGAAGGAGTGAGATCACTTGAGGATGTAATACCTTATTTCACAGAAAACCCACATGTCCTAACCCTAAACACTTTGGGTTGTGCTGAAGGCCTCCAGCAGCGAGAATGAAAATGAAGAGCTAACATTGCCTCACAAATTGAATAAAAATACACAAAAGGGAATGTTAAAAGGCCTTTTTATATCAAAATGGTTGTGAAAGGCACAACTTGTTATTTGCTGTTCAGTTGCACTTTAAGAATATGACTTGCATATCAGATAGTGGGTTTTTTTACTCTGAATATTTTTAATTCAAATTTTGTATTTTTAAAGCTGAAGAAGGCTCTTGTGAGCACAAGATTCCTTATTTGTATCTGAATCGGAGCAGGATGTTCTGGCTCTTGCAGCAGTGACTCAGCCAGGTGCGTTCAGTGACGTGTGCCCGTTTCCCGTGCGAGGAGAGCCAAGGGACCCCCAGAGACGTGGGCACACAAAGGGGGGTGGCTGTGCCCAGGGGACACGGTCCTGACCCGGGGCTGGCCACTTCATCCTGGCAGCTGGTGGGAAGAGAGGGCACAGTGTTCCAATGGGCACACTGAGGATGGGGCAAGCACTTCAGCCCCCTTCGGGGAAGGAACACCAGCTCCTGGAAGGAAACTCCTGGGAGGCAAATGGAGATGGGGGAGTTAGGGCTGCCCGAACAACTAATCTGCTGTTTTCACAGTACCTTTTTTTTTTAACTGTTCTGTTCCTTTTAACCGTATTCTCATTAAAAGTCACAACCAGCTGTAAAATTCTGAGCTTCAGAGAACTAATGTGTGGGGAGGTGACAAGACATTTCAGCTCCAACTTTCCTTCTTTCAGTTAACCAATACTCCCTGGTCTCACTAGGGCATGTTATAAACTGCATTGCTGAACATATTTTAGAGCAAACCGCAAGTTTTAAAAGTCTGCCCTTCTCTCTCCATCTCTGCATTTTCTGTAAATATTTGTTTGTATGTAAAGGCACCAGTGGATCCTTGGGGTGCTCCCACGGTCAAGAATCTGAGTTTTGTGCAATGCCTAGGCCTCTGTTAGAACACGGTGCTTGCGTAGAGCTAGTCACCACATTTGTGTGCACTCTGGTGGTTTTAATATTTTTATACATCCTAATCCTGAATGTTATGAACTATTCTAAGTGGTCTAGACAGCATGATCTAGAGCAGCCAGCAGTTCCCTTTTGTGAGCAGCTACACCTTGTTTGGTTAACATTCTTCTAAAATGAGTTTTCCATTAAGTGTTTACACTGCACACCAGTGGATTGAGAGAGGTGTTGCATTGTAGAATCTGCATACAAACTGAAAAGCTGCAATGGGAATTTCAGTTGTCACTGTCTGCAAGGAAGAGAGCTCTAAAGCTCTAAATACTAAAAACCAGCCTGTATATAGTTCACAGAGAAAGAGATTGCTGGCTGTTGACCTTTGCAAAGTAACAGAGATGAGAAGCTTTCCAAAAGTTCCTGCTTTTGGATTGTTCAAGGACTGCTTGGCAGGTACTAGGCAGGGTAGCAGGCAGATGAGGATGTCACTGAAAGCAGGTGTGAAGGGGAGGATGCCATGTTCTGATGGCATTGCAGTAATTTAAATACTCTGTATCTGTGGGTGCATGCGTGTGTGTGTGAAGTCTAATCCAGGCAAAGGGAGTTGGCTCTGGCGTCTTCCCTTTTGTATGAGCGTGAACTCTGATATTCAGATTGTTCAAGGCTTTTACGGTTGGCATGTATGGAGCGTTAACAGAGAAGCAAATACCCTACCTGTACAAAACCAACTCTGTTCCAGCCTGTTTTCTTCTATTTGGTTGTGTTTTATTGTTTGTTTTTATGCACACTTGCTTCATTGGTGTTGAGATTTTAGCACCTCAGATGGCCAACTGAACTAAAAAAAAAAAAATAAAGTCATTAATTATTTTTTATTTTTGTTGTTGGTGGTGCTATCTAGAGATAAATCTGGGTGTAAAAGGGCATGGCTTCAATTTCTCTTTTGCTGGCTCATTCTCAGCCACTGAATGAATTATCCAATACAAAGAAATCAGTGATACACCCCCACTACATGTACATATTCTACATTTTTTCTTCAGATTCTTAGTGAAGACAAGTTACAATAAATAGCCAAGAAGAAAGGAAGGTAGTATAAATTGAGTTGTAGAAACTAGGATTTAATTTTTGTAGCTGAAGCTCACTTCCTCAGACTGGAGTGCTAGCCTGAACATCTGATGCTGGTGTAGCAGGATTCAGTAAATTAATGGCAGAATGAAGTTCTGAACAGAGTCAGCCTCTGATTTCCCAGCCGGGGAAATCCCAGCCGGGGAAATCCCAGCCGGGGAACTCGCAAACAATGTGTTTCGTTTTCTTGTGCCTACTCAACCATTTCCAAAAAAAAAGAATAGATCCTGGTGTTCCTATAGTGGCGTGATTAAAGGAAACCATCAGTGCAGCAAGAGGGATGGCAGGCCTGGATTTCCCCTTGCCTGGCAGCTGGCCCAACGTGCTGCAGGAGGAGGCAGGAATGACAGCGCTGGGCTGTGGGACACTGAGGGTTGGCTCGCATCCACATCTTAGGAGACCAGTCCTGCAATGCTTCTTCATGGCTTTTTAATTTACACTGCTAATTTGTTAGTCCTCAATCCCAATTAGGGACAAAGACATACTGCTGTTTTATAAACTGGATGGAACAACGGATCTAGGAAGAACTTTATCTGTTGCTAGCTTGGGCAAAACCTATGCTGGCCCTCCAAGATGAGTACTCCTGCACAGATTAGCTACATGTGTCTAAGAAATTGCACCAGAACAAGGCCCTCTAACAAGTAAACCCCACCCCAGGAGCCCAGCCTGGTGGCAGCTGCTGTTTTCCTTTTCCCTTGATAATGACAGTACGCTTTCAGAAGGCCACCTTTCCACAGGTGGCACTCCATGCCCAGAAGCTGCCTTGCCCACCCTGCATCGTTCCCCTTGGCACAGAACCACAACCCCTCCCCAGCTCGATGCCTTCCCTGCAGAGGTGAGGAACAGCACGGAATAACTGAGGTGGGAGGGTGAATGTTCCCTCTGCTCTCGAGAGCACAAGAGGAAGATTGTCAGTGGACTCATTCAGAAGTATGCAGAGCCTCTTTCTGGCAGCAGCAGATATATTTTATCTTACACAGCCCTCCTGACTGTACTCGGCCTGGCTGAAGACAATGAATGTAAGTTGTCAGGAAAAATAACTAAGGGAGAGTCGTGCCTACAACCCCCTGCCATTCTGGCTTCCCTCATGTTTTATAGGGCCTTTTTTTGAAAAGTCCTCACCATCAGTGCTGTGACAGCAATTAGCAATTACATTTTTAAGTCCCACATATTGGAGAATGCAACCCTAATCCTGTAAGGATTCTACCTAGCTACACATCTCATAAGAGTTCCAGCAGGTCCTGACTGTATCTTCCTGCTGTAAATCCTCAGCAGTCACCAGAAGAACGACCTAGCTGGCAATGGGTGAAAGCAACAGTGCTGACATGTGGCTGCATTTCCTCCTGAAGCCACAGGGAAGAAGGGACTTCCTTTTATAGATATTGCTTGAGGGATATGATGAAGAGTCGCCTCTTTCCTTAGCCTGCATCCTTTTACACAGCACTCAAAATAAGGAACAAAAAATCCCCTTGGTCCAGAAACCAGCTCTGGAAAAAGTGCTGTGTTGCCTTGGCACCTTGGAAACAGTGTGAATGCCTGCAGATACCAGGAAAGTAGATAAACTGGTATTTCCTAACCTGCTGAGTGTGTGGTGCTTTTCTGCATGTCTCAAGTGAAGGATTCACGTGGCTTTCTGTAAGCAAAAGATAACATCTCTTTTTTATTATTCACACGTTCTATACAAGTATATATTTCATATTACGCAGACCACAGAAACGAAAATATATAAAAAACCTCACAGCAATTTCTCAAAAAAAAAAAATAAATAAACCAAACACACTTTGGGCAGAAGGGAGAGAGAGGGCCAGTGCTGATTTTGCAGGACGAAATTAAACAGTTTGAGGAAACGGAAACTTCAGTTCCTTGAAATTTTAAGACCATTCCTAGCGGGAAGCCACACGGTGGGTTGACCAACATGACTCAAACCTGAGCCAGAATTAGTTCAGTCTGTGTTGGAGAATCCCAGGAAGTTTAAAAAGCAGCCTAAGGTCAGGCAGCCTGAGCATGGCACTGGCACCGTGACTGGACACGTTAGCAAGAAAAGGGTGACAGGAAGGACACCCGCACTGAATACCAGCTAAGCATTGCTCTAAACAGAGCTCTGCTCAAGTGTAAGGCTGTATTAAACAGGAATTAGCTGAAATAGGACTGTATTACTAGGCTTGAAAGGAGGTTGTAACAAGGTGGGGCCTGGCCTCTTCTCCCAGGCAACAAGTGCCAGAATGAGAGCACAAAACCTTAAACTGCGCCAGGGGAGGTTCGGGATGAGCACTGGGAGTAATTCCTTCCCTGGAAGGTGTTTAGGCACGGCCGCGGGCTCCCCCTGGAGGCCGTGGCATCACTGTCCCCGGAGGTGTTTAGGGGAAGGCTGCATGTGGCACCGAGCGCCACGGTCTCGTGACATGGTGGCGTTTGGCCTCAGGATGGAGACGACGATCTCACAGGTCTTTTTCAACCTAATTGCGATTTTAAGCCCCACAGAACGATTTGAAGCGAAAAATCTGCATTTGTTTGGCAGCGACAGAAGCGATTCCCGGGGCGGCTCGCGGGCCCTCACGGCCTCAGCCCCCGCGGCCGTTGGGCCGGGCCCGCAGCGGGCGCGTGCCGCGCGTTCCCGCCCCCCGTGAGGCGGGGCCGCCGCAGCGCCCAAATACCGCGGCCACCGCGCCGAGCCCTGCAGTCCGATCGCGGTCCTGGTGAGTGTCGCCTGTGCTCCCCCGGCCGCAGGGGACACCGCGTCGGGCGGGGAGCTGGCGGGGTGTGCGCGGGCCCGGGAAGCGCCGGTGGCTGCGGCGGGGTGGGGCCCGCTGGCTCCTGCGCCGCGGGGCATCAGCGCCGGGGCCGGAGGTGCCGGCTGCAGCTCGCAGCCCCCCGAGCCTGGGCCGTGCGGTGGTCCCGTGGGGTTCCTGTGCGCCTTCTGCTTTCTCTTCTGGCTGCTGGAAACTCCTCTGCCTCCCGGCCGATCAGAACTCCTTTCTGCCCGCCGGACCCGGCCTTGCGTTCAGCGGTGCGGTTGTTTCTGCCTTTGATCTGTTCCCCGCTCGTCCCTCCTCGCCCGTGCTGGGAGTGCCTGTCCCGCTCTGCCCTCGGCTCCGGCCCCTCTACTGCTTCCCCCGGCGGGATCGAGCCTCCCGCTCTTCCCTGGCCTCCCTCCCGCTCAGCTGCTATTTCATAAAACCGCCTTTGGACTGCGCGGTACAAGTGCAGCATCTCGCCCTCAGTTTCTGGTGAGGGTTGTCAGACACTAGCGGTATTGGCCGGGCAGGGGACAGCAAGGAGTTAACCCTGTAGTGGCGACTCCAGAGGGACGAGCGCTTGCCTCATCCTTCCAGCAACAGAGGGATGTGGGAGTGGCAGCCCCAGAAAGGAAAGCAAGGCGAGGAAGGATTTCTAATAATAGCGCTAACATTTTTTAGGATGAGCTGGTGATTGATACAGATGAGTCAATTCAGTGTGAGCTTTTCTGTCCGCTCCTTGCCTTTCCCAAAGCTGTGGCTGCCTGTTGAGCACCTTTGGCTGTCCCTTTGTTTCCCGTGAGCAGCGCTGACATTCCCCGTGACACACGGATGAGTTGGATTCCGGGTGGGTGAAGGCTGGAGTGTGTGAAGTGGAAGGGAACGGAGTGAGCAGGGGTTAAAGAGTGTTTCTGTAAGTTACATGCTTTGGCTATAGTCTGTGTACCATGCAGTGACTGTGGGTTTGGTAAGGGCGGATGTTCTTGTCTTCTTTTAAACAATATTTTTTTGTAGCTTTAATTAAAAAAAAAAAAAAGGTATAGTGCATCAGAGTTATTTAAATCACTAAAGTCTTCATTCAGAAAGTCAATGCTTATTTCAGAAATGGTGAACATTTCTTTATGTCACTTGCCATATCTAGGCTGTGATCTCATCATGGGATACATGTTATCTGTTCAAAACGGTTGAAGTGTTTGGTGGAGGAAAGAGCAAAGTGGTTCCCCGACAGAAAATTATTTTTGAAGTTTTTTGTTTTGGTTTGTTTTTTTCGTAAAGGACTTTTTGCAAAAGTCCACCTGTGGGGAAGAGTGGTTTTTGTTCTGTTATAACTTTGTCATAATCGGACTGAAACTGTTTTCACCTGCCTGTGGAAGCATAACATCTTAAAAGGTGTTATTTAAAAAGAAGGGGTTTTCTGTGTGGGGTTTTTTCCCTCTCCTTTGCAACCTCTTTACATGAGTTTACTGGTGTTACACCGAAACGCTGGGGAAATGCATTGTATAAAAAGTAGCATTCTAGCACCCTGTTATTCGCTCGGATTTCTGCAACCCGTCTCTTCCCATTTTCTTGTTGTCCTTTGTAGATCTCTTGTCTTTCATTAGTGGTAGCTGGGAGGGCTTAGGGACCTGCTGAAAGCAAAACACTTCCATTGTGCATGTGCAGAGTATAACAGGTGATGGCAAACCTTGTGGATAGACTGCCCTGTACCAAGAAAGGCTGGTGTGAAAAACCTCCTCTTCTTGTTTGCACCTGGTGACATTTGCTGAATTTAGGAAGAAAAAAAATGTGACTAATTTTTGGTTAGGTGGTTTGGCTGGGTTCCTGCCCTCCTAGTTTCTTAAAACCAGACGAGGCCAGCTGAGAATGTGAGTTCAGGTCAGTTTCTCACTGCACAGGCAGCAGGGCAGTGTGCTACACTCCACCAGGGGTTTGGGCATGCCTGAACCCAGAGCCAGCACGCTGCACCTCTGGATAATCTGAGAGCCTTGTAAAGGTGCTCAGTGTGGCTTTTTATTTCTGTTAGGTCCTAAACCAGTAAGAACTGTGATACACAGTTAGGGGATAGTATGGGCTCTGTGTGTGTGTATGAACACTCCCACCTGAGGTCATTCATGCCATGTTTCCCTATACTGTGTTTTTCCTGTGTAACAGGATGACAAGAGTCATCCACACTCAGCAGGAGTCTGAGGAGCTGACAGATCAAACAAGTTTGTTTTTTTTTTTTCTGTAATAGAATGAAAATGTTTGCAGCCAAAGCAGGCAGACACATAAATCCTGCGACTGTCACCTTTGGAGACCTTCCTGGAGCAGCCTGGTGCTTGGCAGTCATGGGATGGTGGAGAAGGGGCTGTCTCTGATAACTCTGAGCAGGTCTCTGTGCTGGTGTGCCTGTGGAGGAGCAGTGTCAGGGTTCTGCTGTGTGACGAAGCAGCTCCTCTGGCCTGGGGTATCAACTCCCCAGCAGGAAAGAGCCGGCCTGGTCTGCGGTTTCTCTGCTGAGGGGAATTCATGCAGATGGGCAGGTTTCGTTTTCGTTGCTTAGCAGTTCCTAGATGAGTGAAAGAGCAGAATTTACTATAAATTTTGGTTTGTTTTCTTGAGTTGTTTTTTTTCTCAAGGAGCCCCCTTCTCCTTTTTTTCTTGGCATGCTATGGCTTTTTGTCTGTATCAGATTACAAAAGAGTTTTGGGGGATGGAATTATCTCTGTGCTGTGCAAAGCCAAGTATGTGAAAGTATTTCTAATTAGTGAGTGGAGCTTATCTTTTAACCAAAGGTGAAAAACTCTTGGAAGTCTGAGCCCCTTTTCATTTTGGATGGCTTTGCTTGGGCTTAGAGGAGCTTGCAGGGGGCTGAGTTTAGCTTTAATTAAAGCTTATCAGTAATGATTATGTTATGTGCATAGATGGTCCCTTCCTCAGAGATTGTACAAATTTGATTTTTTTTGACCCAGACAAGATAGGAAAGATATAGGGAAATGAGGGGTTAAATGTAGAAAGAAATGCTGAGTCACAGTGTCCAGTGCCACTCTTTAGGTTTGGTAGCAATCTGTTAAACTTCTGTGGTTGCCTTGATTTGTACCAGATGTCTGCAGTGAACCCTGTCCTGGCACTGCTGGGGGTGCTGCTTGGCCCTGGTGGGCCTTGGCTGGACAGAGGAAAGGCCTGTACCCCTTCATGCACTATGGGAATTCTGCTCTTTCTTCCCCTACAGGACAGTGTCATTGTGGCTTTAAACTCCTCCTACCTCAGTGGCTTGCTCCCCACTTGCCCTTAAACTCTAAGAGCTTTTATTCAGCTTCACTGAAGTATGAGCAGGGGAATTGGACTGTGTGTGCAATCATGGCACACACGGACGTTGGATTTTTGTTTAAATGTCTGCAAACCTGCTCTATTTCCTGTGACCTTTGGCCAGTTTGAAGTGCTCTTTCTAGAATGGGCAATACCCAGGTCTCTTAAATATTTTGGGCTATTTCCTTCATCTTTTAAAGACACGGGTGTTCCTTGGTAAGTGTAGCTCTGCTTGTTCAGTGTAATTGCTGTAATCCCTTTAGATTGACAGCCACACTTTACAAATCCACTTAGGTCAGCAGTTGCTGTATTTTGGGTTTGTCAGCTCTTCCTGTGTTTCTACATCAACCTGTTCCTCCTAAGGTAGAACTGAAAGCAAAATGGTTTTTGCTTTGTTTCATGCAGAGTCATGTGTTTTCTCCTAGAAGAATAGACACTTTCACAGCTAAAAGAGCCTGTAAGTGTTGAGTGGAAGAAGCAATGTGCTGAGGTATCTCCTGTTTGCCTGGCACTAGGAAATGTGTACTCCTGCAGGCATCTATTTGCAGTTTTCCTGTCACAGTTCCCAAATGGCTCCTGCAGCATTTCTTTGAGAGAGAATATTTTCTTAGCTCTGTATAGTTGTAAAAGGTGTTTAAAAGAGATGATGCTTTCTTTATGCTCACAGTGTATGAGGTGCTCTTGTCAAATGGCTTTGATCAGGGTGATGAATACTGCTTTGAGTTACTATCATTTTTGACTGCCTGGTTTGATGCACAACTTTCTTTTTAAGGTCCTTGAAGATTTCTGGGCTAGTGTCATAAGACATACCTTCAAGATTGTCTTGATTTTTTTTTTAATATATTTTTGTACCTGCTTCATCAGTTTAACTGTCATGGTAGGAATGGAGGCTGCAGTGCAGCACAGTGGGAGAACGGAATCAAAGGATCTGTGTCAGACTTTCCTGCTGGGGATCTCCTCTGGCTGATGCACAGTTGTTTCATAAAAGTGAGGAGCATAAGAGACATTTACATTTCTGACACACTGGGCGTTTAGGAGGAGAGCCTGCTGGAAATTCACTTTCGTCTTCTGGAAAAGCTGTCAAATATTGGCGCAGGGCTGTGGATGCTCTCAGAGCACGTGAGCATGCAGCTATGAGGACTTGTCTTTGTACCCCTTCCTCTAGAAATGCCTTGGGTCTTTTTATGATGAATGTTCAGAGTCTGAGAGGGTGGGCAGGCTCCACTGAAGACATTCGGGGGAATACCAGCTGTGAGAATTCCCTTGACAGTAAATTGTCCAGTGCACTGAATTGTTGCTCCTTGAGTGCCATCCTGGCTGTTGCATCAGCACTCTTGTTTTACCTCAGCAGGGAGCTCCCAAAGTGCTGAAATGTTGTTGTTTGGACTTGTCATTTCTGATGGGCCACTCTGATCCAGTATTTAAACTTCACACTGAAACATCTTTACAGATTCTCTTTGTTCCAAAAAGATATTCCTGGTGCTTACCAGCGTAGAAAGGGAATTCTTGCTATTCATATGGCCTGAAAGACAGAGGGAATGCTACTATTAGGGGTCATCTGTGTCCATAAAGCTGTCTTTTTGAATTATTTTTTTAAATTACTTCTGGCCAGTTTCTTGTTTTGCTCATCTAAGTAGCCAGTCAGGCAAAGGAAAAACAAGATTTACATTGCTCTTTGCTGTTGGTGTCAGCTCTGAAATGCATCCAAATTGCAAAATGACGTTCCTGATTTTCTGACTTGTGGCTGGTCTGTGCTCATGCTGGCACGGAACGGTAGTATGTGTATTACAGCTAAAATCAGGAGGATTGTCTTGTCCTGTAGGTGGCATGACAGTTCCTGTATCCAGTCCCACTTTGAGGTCTTACAGCTGGCAGAGCCTGTCCAAGTGGCACCTGCAGCTCTCAGAGCACTGTTGCCAAGTGCTGAGGCTGTCTGCTGCAGGAACTGAGCACTTTGTAGCTGCTCCAGTAAAAGCATCTTTGCCAGAGTGCAAGGGTCCAGTACCCATGGCCCAGCTGGGGCATGCTCTAAATCCAGAAGCAAGTCTTGCATTTCTCTGGTTGGACACTGTCACTTGCACATCACCAGTGATGGCTGGAGTTTGTCCCAGTTTGTTTGCTGCCTGCTCTCAGTCTGTTTTTCCTTCCTTGATAATGTCAAAACACTGGAACTGTGATTCCTCACTGCTTCCTGCTTTTCCATTGTTTCTGAGAGGCAGACATAAGAGCTGCTTGCACATGCACTGTGCCATTGTAGCAGGGCTGAAATAGATATATTTTGAACAGGAAGCTAGCCCTGTGAAGACCAGCAGTCTTGTGTGATAGTGGTGATGGTGCTTTTTCATCAGGGTTTGCTCTGCTCCCTCCAGCCAGGTCCTGAGGAAAGATAATTTTCCTAACCTTACCGAGGAGGTGAAGTGCAGGACAACCTTACCCAGCTGGAGTTGCTCAACACCAGAGAGGAAAAACAGCCCAGAGCCAGTTCCAAGAAACTGCCTGCTCTCTGATAGCCAGGATCCAAGTCCTGTCCTTACCTCTTAGGTGTGGCTAAAAGACATGGAGATGTGGAAATTCTGTTTGGTTCCAGCTGCAGTTTAGCTGAGTTCAAACTCCAGCTGCAGACTTCCTGCCGACTCAGTTTAAGCTCAGCTGTGTGTAGGCTGGCTCCTGAAGAATAAAGTGTTGTCGTGCTGCCTCTGTCACTGATCTGATACGGAAACCACACTGATGAAAAGTTCCTGCCTACCTTTTTTTTTTTAGAGCATTAGTAATGTGGCAGTGCTCCTTCTTACTCATTCATGTGCTGCGTGGGGGCTGGTCAGCAGAGCTTTTGGAGCCAAATGAGAAGGGTGGTTGATGAGGGGTTTGGCTCATTTTCTTCCTAAGAAGTCAAAAGTATTGCCCCGATAACCAGAAGATTGCTGCAATTCATGTCATCATGAAGAGGCAAAAGACTTTCAATAACTTAAATAAATTTCTATCCAAAAAGCCAACTGACACCTTTTTAGAATTGTCTCTAATAAAGTTTTTCTTCCAAAAAGGAAGATTAAACCCCTTTAAACAAAGAGTGCAATGTATTTCTAAGCCAAAACAGACAGCTGAGAGTGCTTGGTGTCCAGGCTAGGATGATAATTCTGTACTAAAGCAACATAAAGAAGCAAAGGTAAAAATGCCCCAGCTAAGGCAATAGAAAGTATTCAGCATGTTTTGCATCCAAAGTATGAGGAGTAAAGAGCTTTGTGTTGGTGTTGGATTTTGTTTTCTCTTGCTGGAAAGATTAGTTAGTAGCATTATTTGCATCCTAAAGAACCTGAAAGAAAGAGAAACAAAAGCTGAAAACCTCAAGCAATCCTCTGTCCTGCTTAGGTGTATCAGGGAGAGATTGTTCTGGCTTGGATTTTAGGTAGTCATGATTCCTGACTAGCAGGGCATTCCTCCCAAGGGCCAAGCAAATAAACTGCAGGTCACTGGGGCAGGAGGTGTGACCTGCTCTGGTCCACTGAGCTGATGCTATCTCCAAGTATGCTCCCCATGGCTTCTCAGTTTTGCCACTTCCAAAATGAGCTCGTGATGTTGCATGCTCCCTCAGAGGTCAGTGGGTGGAAAATACCCTTAGTTTATTTGGAAGCAGTGTTCCCTGTGGCAGGGGAAGTCCTGACACTCCAAGCCCATAGCTTTGGTGTTAACTAGATGTGCCAAGCCATCCTTTAGTTTCACAGCTCTGTGTGTAGGTGCATCCATACATGGCCAGAGGGTCTTGTTGAGCCCATCCTTCACCTGGCTTACACCTTGCAATGTCTCTGTTCTCCTACCACCCTGCTTCTCTTTCTGAAGCCTAGAAGCAAATTCTACTTTAGGAGTGATTCTCCAATGAGGCAAAATCCTGGGGTGTTCTAAACATTGTTACAGGCTGGTGAATCCTTTTCAGAGTAAGGAGCGATGGGGACAAGTTTCCTGTAGTAATACTGAAATCCTGTTTACTCATCTCAGCACTGTTGGTTTTGCACACCAGGATCCCTTCCTGGGCTGTTTAGTTCCTATGGGGTTTATGGGCTAGAAGTGGACTGGCTTTTGGTGACTTTGGGCTCTGTGATGTGGTATTTGCTTACACTTTCATGACCTGAAGTGCTGCAGACAGCAGTGGCACAGCTCAGAATATCCTCAGGTAAGGAACTTCTTAAGTCTGATCCTGTTTCTCTTTATTTTCCAATAGAGACTGGTTATGTAAAGTAGTTGTGCCTCGGGCAAGTTCTCATGAAAACAGTAAAACTGAGCAGTTGTGGTTTGATATGTGGGTTTAAAATGTCAGGACATACCAAATATTTGGTTTCCCTGTCTGTAAAATGATGCCCTTCCTTTGGAAAAAGCTCTGTAGCTCAGCAATGAAACGTCTGCCTACAGGACAGATAAGTGCCACCAGAGGCAGAAAGGGACAAATAAAACATGGTTTTATTTCTTCCAATAATGATGTCATCCTGACTGCCACACCCAAAGTTCTTACCTTTCAGCTGCCACACGGGGAAAGCAGTGCTCAGGCTGGAAGTTGTTGACTTTGCCAATGACTGATACTTTTTTGCAGTTTCTACTCCGGAGATTTTAATTGCTCCTAACTCAAACGTGAGACGTAAACATCTTGACAGCTCACACAATGGGTCCATTGACAGATAGCGTCACTGTCTGGTGTTCATGTGGGGGGTGTCTCAGAATCCAGACACGGTATTAAAGGAGCCAGACCTACAGGCCTGTGGCCTCCCTGCTGAACACTGTGTTTGCCTACCAGTGTCTGCTGGAGCTGAGAATAGTAACTCTCAGGCTGAGCTGGGAGGAGAGGTGAAGAATCTGAGAGGAAGCCATGGTAAGCAGAGACATTGTGGGGTGGCTTCTTTTCTGAGCAGTCTTGAAGATGTAGCCCTAGTGTGGAGATCAAAACTGATTTTTAGGGTTGCTTAGCACTGCTGCAGGGGCTCTGGGACCTGCAGCCCTGAGAGCTGTGGGGAGTTCCCCCCAGCAGGTAACCCCAGTGTAATACACTGTATGAGGCTTTTCCTTTGGATTACCCCTCACTGTGTGATGTGGGAGGAGTTGAGGTGTGGGAGAGAGGCATGGAGTGCCAGTTGTCTTGTAGTCCTGCTTCTCCCTCTTTTCCACCATGCAAACTTGCAGTGCCATCTCTCCTTAAGGCCTGGAGTCAGGGGGTTCTGGCCCTGCCTGCTCTTGCCTCTGGTGATGCCACTGCACACTGGTGGACTGCAGCTGGGAAAAGCTCTTCTGGTGAGTTCCTTGTGAGATTTAAAAGATAATGTAACTTGGGGATGAGAGGGAGAAACAGGAGATGGGACACCAGAGCCTGAAGTAGCTGTGTTGTTGGAGAGCAGTAAGTGCCATCCTTCAGGGTGTACTCTGCCCCATCTAGAGCCCGCCTTGGAGGAAGCATCCACAGAGTTCACTTGTGAAAAATCACAGAATTCCCTTGTGAAAAATCATAGAATTCACTTGTGGAAACTGCTGTGTATGGATAGAATGAGGTCTTTCCTACTGCACTGACAGGCTGCTGGTGGATGTGCTTCTCTAGCTGTAATTATGTTTTCTTACCATAT
Organism: Luscinia megarhynchos; assembly: GCA_034336665.1. NCBI lineage: Eukaryota > Metazoa > Chordata > Aves > Passeriformes > Muscicapidae > Luscinia > Luscinia megarhynchos. The sequence continues at coordinate 2,264,103 of CM067564.1, read as the reverse complement.
ACCTCCCCACAGTCCTGCATCCCATACAATGTTGGAATGACCATGCCCTGTACTGATTCTGTAGACCTGATTTAAGGTTCTTAAGTGCTCAAAGTGCCTCTTTAATTTCTTTCTAAGAAAGAGAGAAAGAACAGGTCAAAAAAACTGGTTGTAGTCTAATGTGTTGAATGCTTCAAGGCATTTAGTGATTTCTCAGAAGCAGCTCATTTCTCACAGAGAAATGAGAGCTTCTCACAAAGCTCATTTGTCTAATGAGTGAATTGAAGTAAAAAATGAATAATGTATTAAAATTAGTTGGTGTTTCAATTAAAATATCATATTCTGTGAAAATTCATTGCAGGATTTCAGCAGCCCTAAGGCAGCCTTAGCAAATGATCTAGTTTGACTGTGAATATGAGTGCATATGGTGTTTGTATCCTTTATCCATCTTTTCTCCTTCTCCAGCCTTTTTCCTTCCACCAGAAACAATCTTAATCTGAATGTAAAACTACCAGGATTCCAAAGTCTTAATGATTAAAAAATTTGGGTGATACCAGCATGATTACATTTGACTGCTTGGGGGAGACTTGTTTGTTTTTGTTTTGTCTTGTTTTGTTTGTTTGTTTGTTTGGGGTTTTTTTTGTTGAGATTCCATTAAGGAATTTGACTTGTCACGAGGAACTTTGTGACTATTGAAGCTTTTGCATTGATTCAAAGTAGTTATGTAAAACTTGAGGTTCGTGTAATTACTAGTTAACTAAAATAAAAAATAATTTGCCCTGTATTGTAGAAGTGGGGTGTGAGAGAAATCCTTTTTCCTCTGGTGTGTTTTTGACCACCCAAGCAGACCTTTCTTATCTGAGGGCAGGTGTTGCCTTCAGGGGCATTTTCTGCGTGGGTGGTCAGTCTTTTTGGTTTAGGAAATTCAATGAAGTTTTCATGTTCAGGCTCCCTTATCTTAATTTTTTGCCATATTAGTACTTTGGAGTGTGGTGGAACTTCTCATTGTTCTGGTTGTGTATTTGTTTTCTCTGCTTGTGTGCAGGAGTAGACAAAATTGCTTTTTGCAACTAGGGTGGGTGACTTTTTTTAATGTGTCTATTTTTGTGGACTTGGCCTGAGAAGTGTCTATATCTCCACAGGGCTGATTTGATCCCTGAGGGAAGGCAAGAACCCACAGGTGTTGTAGGTCTCTTCTCCCTGCACAGCCACAGATATCTGCAGGTGCAGCAGGCACCTGGCTGGGCTGGAGCAGTTTGTGCCTCTTCATCTAAAGCAGAGAGTGGGAAAATTGCATTGGAAGGAAATGTTATCTCTAAAATCAGAATATGTGCAAACTGAGGCTTTACCTATCCTACAGAAATACTGCTTGTGTGGACAACTCCTGAGGAGTTTGCACAAATCAAAGTCCTGCCACAAACTTAATTCCAAATCCCCACTTTCCTCTTAATCTCAGCATTCTGTTTCAAGTTCTCTAACCTGAATTAACATCTGTGTCTCTTCCAGCAAAGTCAAGCCCAGAAGAAGAACAGGACAGAGGACTCTCTCCAGCCAGAACACTCCTTAGGGTAAAGGTGAGTAGCAGCAATAGGGATTCAAATGGAGCAGAGGAAAATGCAAAGCAGCAAGGGATAAGTCTAAGTGTTGTAGCTGTTAGTCTGACATATTTCCGTGAAAAGAAGAGTTCATGTGGGCTTTTGTGTGTTTCCAGACATATTTGAGATTGTGTTTTGGTCTTGGACTTCTAAGAGTCTTTGAAAAGCTGGGAGATCTATTGAAATATGACTGGTTTGCTTCAGAGTTGGAATTCCTTTCTGCTTTCACTTCCCTCTTTTCTACCAGCACACTTATTAAAAAAACCACAGATGTGATGAGTTGTTACTGTGAAATAGGGTCATTTATCTCTAGCTCAGGTCTTTGATGGTTAGGTTTGTTTGGGTTCCTTAGTGCTTCTAGCCCATTTTTGGTTAGAAGGTGCCTGCATAACAACCAGGTTATTGCCCTGGGTGAAAGTGGCTTGGTAGGGAGGGAGTGCCCCCTTTCAGCCAGGCCCTGCTCATCAAGAGCTGAACCAGAGACTTCTGTGTGCAGCTGTGGGACTCTTGTGTCTAAGGCAGCAAATGCAAGGTTCTGACCCACCCATCACCTGCTCCTGGCAGGATGAGGAAGGAGCACTGTGCTCCCACATCCTACCCCTTTGTAAGGGACACAGGGAGGCTCCCCTGTGCCCTCCCTTGCTGGGTGCTCTTCCCCTGTGCTCTATCCAGCTTTCTCCCTTCTTCCTAGCTAGCCTACCTGGAGGCTTAGCAGAGTTGCACTGATATGACTGGAAGCCTCTGTGGGCAGTTGATCCAGCCTTCCCCATCAGAGATATTTGTTGGGAAGTATTGAAATGAGCCTGAGTGTCCATGTGGATCTCTTGCATGGAGGGTGGGCAGAGGCACCCTTGAGGCCCTGTGGATGTGTAGCAATGTCAGCTGGTCCTTTCATTTCAGAATATTCTGTGCATGCAGGCCCATCAGCTCACCTGCTCCCAGGAGGTGCTCAGGAGTTCCTTTCTGATCACCCTGCTCTTCATTCCAGCCTCTGGCTCTATGGAGAGGTGTCCCTGCCATCCCCAACAGCAGCTCTTGGCTTTAAAGCTCTGTTTGTAGGTTGTGTCACTCCACTGTCTGCACATGTCTGTGGCAGGAGGGTGACTTGTGCCTCTCATTCACAGGGCCCTTCTCACTGAAACAACTGTGGTTTCCTCAGCCCTTTTTCATGACTGATGGTGTGTGATGGGCAGCTCTCTCCAGAAATAGAGATGTGCATCACTAAAAGGGACATGTACTATGAGACATGGCCAGACATATAAGTACAGCTGCAAGATGTGGATTTATGGAAATTTTTTTCCTTTCACACTTGTCTTTCTTACTCTTTCACAGGACGAGGATTTCTGGTCTGAAGCAGAGGGTGACCCAAGCTGCTGTGTCTCTGAATCCATCATGGAACAGGTTAGAGTCAAACATGTCTGAAGTCAGCTGTTCACAGTGTACAATGGTTCCCTGGTGCACTTGTCCTGAGATACTTCGAAGGGGATAAGTCTCAGTGTTGGCTTGTGGCCTCCTTGAGTTTCCCAGAATTTCTGCAGTGTTTCTGGCACTGCTCTGAATACAGGGATGTGTGAATGGAATCAGGTTGCAGGCTGCTTCCTTGCAGCTCTCAGTGTGGCTTCTCCTTGGTCCTGCAGGCTGGAGATGGAGATGTAACAGACTACAATGTTTATTGATAAAGCTACAAACTGCTAAACTAATAAAGGAATTGGCACAGCTCAGTGATCAATGCATTGCTTTGGTTTGTGCAATGTTAAACACAATTATGATGCTGTTACTTTGCACATTTAAATCTTACACATTGAACTGTAACTGAAATGCCTGTCATCTTCCCCCAGCCCAGCTCATGTTAGGATACAATTCTAACTCCCTACTCTGGCCTCCCACAAGCCTTTTGAGCACAACATGATTTAAAAGTGTTATCAGTGATAAACCCAAGGACCAGTCCAGCAGGCTGTTGCAGGGGATTGCAACTGGTGCACTACTGTCTGCAAACATGCATGCTCAGATCATGGAAGATGTGCATTCTGTTCATCTCTGACTGATCATATATCTTATATACTTTATTTTCCATTTATTTCCATTTCTGAACCCTGCCTTTTGTTGGATTTGTTCCTCCTTTTGTTTGCCCAGTCAGATATGGTTAAGTCAAGGCTTTGCAAGATTCCACTCCCCAAAACTCCCTGGTTGCATATTGTTGGCATAACAAGCTAGTCTTCTTTAACTATTTTTCTTCTCCCTAGATAAAATTAAGCCTAAGTATTTTCTTACAGGCAGACCATCTGCATACCAGAGTAAGGATTTTCTTTCTTACTTTACTCCTGTGCTTAGACCACATCCTGCTCTCCTACTTGTTTGACTAAAATTTTTGGAGTCTCCTGGTTTTCTGGAGGCTTTAGTTGGTTATGAAGCCCTGTGTTCCAGTGGGCCCTCTTGCTCCCATCAGTCTGCCTGCCTCATGGATCTCCTCAGCCTAATTAATTTGGGCACTCTGTGCTGCCTTGCTTGAAAGCTGCAGATTGTGTGGCCATGGAGACAGCTCATGCCCATTTACTGGGGGTGAATGTGCCACTGGAGGTGGCAGTGATCTGCCATCTCATGTCCCTTTTCTTGTAAGCAGCTGCTTGGCTCTCTATGAGGAGCTGAACAGGTTTATTATGGAGCTGGTTCCTTTCAAGGGGGAGAAGAAATGTGAACCTTGGAGGTTTTTGCAGGCTTATGCTCTTATCTCTGTTTCCCACCTTGTTACTGCTCTGCTCTGATTACATAGAAGTGGGAGCTGCTGCCTTCTTTATGCACAGCAAGTAGAATACCCAATTCCCAAATGCAGGGGCAAAACCCTTCCAAACACAGCTGTCTGAGTAAGGGAGATGGATGGTTTTTGCTGAATACACAGCTGCTTCAGAAGAGAAGCTCGGACTGGGGTTGCTGCCATTTCCACAGCTGGAAATGTGAGGAGAAGGTGAGCTGGGTTTTCAACACCAGTTTGTAAGAGCAGAGCCTTCTGTCATTCACCATGGGACAGTCCTGTGTGGGTCCACGTCCAGGAGTAAGTCTGTGTTTGCTGAGGCCTTGTGGACCCCCTGGCTGTGCCCAGAGGAGGCCACAGAGACGTGTTCAGATTTGGAAAATGGTGCGTGCCTAGATGCTTTGAGTGGGAAATTTTCTAACAGTGATTTCCTTATGTGTCAGATCAATGGATCTCTTCAGATGGAGCATGCACTGCTGTTCACCTTCCTGGATGCATCCTCTGACTGTCAGTTCAAAGACCAGCTGCATTCCCTGCCCAGCCCACAGATCATGTTGTGCCAAGGAAGCGATGATGACGAGCTTCAGACGGATGGCAATCGGAGTGGCCACTTCCAGAATGGTGAGCTAGGTGAGCAGGCTTTTCTCCATCCCACAAGTCTCTCTGAACATGGTGGTTTTCTTTTCCCATTTCCTCTTTTTGCCATTGTCTGTCTCAAAGGAGTAATGTTTTCTCTGTTGAGAAACTTCACTGTGTGGCTGTTGGTGTTGTTGGTTGGGAATTTAACACTTAGGTTAAGACAACTGGTGCTTAGTACTTTCTCTCTCCGTGGATTTCTGGAGCACCTGTCCCTGGGTTTTGTCTACAGCACATCAGACAAGGGCACAAAGCTGCTACTGATGATAGCTGCCTTCAAGGAATGTGATACTAAGCAGTTAAGTTAGGCCTCATGCTGCTCCTCAGGCAGTATCAATACTTGGGCTGGGATCTTGGAACAACTCGAGTTCTGGTACTGGATGAATCCCTTTCTGCTCTACCAGTCTGGTGGAAACTGTTCCTCAAGTAGCTTCTGGTCCTGTTCCTGCTTTGCTTGCCATCTGCAGGGTGGCTACTGCCCCTTGCCCAGGGTGTGTCAGCTGGCACATTGACTTCAACTGAAGCAGAGTGAGGAGGAACTGCTACAGTGAATAGCCCTCGCTGTCACACAAATTTGCATATGTCTCATGCCAAAAGCAGGTTGGACAGGTGTAAGGTTCTCAGCTAAAAAAGAACAGATTCAGACTGGATGTAAGGAAGATTTTTACAATGAGGATGGTTAAACACTGGCACAGGTTGCCCAAAGAGGTGATGGATGCCTCACCCCTGGGGCTTTGAGCAATCTATTCTAGTTGAAGATGTCCTTGCTTATTGCAAGGGATTTGGAGGAGATGGCCTTTCAAGGTCCCTTCCAACTACCAACTATTCTATGAGGTGCTGTATTTTAGATGGTGCTTAAGAGACAAGTCCTGACATGTCACTTGAATTCTAGAATCATTAGATAGAAAAACACCTTCAAGGTCATGCACAGTTTCTCAATTCCCCTCTCTGGGCAGGATGTTGGCTGTAACTTCTGTTCAAATTTTGGTTGGAGATGTGCTAACATGCCCTGAAATTTTTTTTTGGGCAGGGTGAATCTGCACTTTACCTAAACTACAGATATAAACCAATAGTGTTTGCCACTGTTTCTGGTAAGCAGCCTGGGTGCACTTAAAGAAATCGTGCTTAGATTGGTCATGAATACACTCAGGGATGGGAAGGAGGTTCCTAATGGAGATTAGCAAAATACTGTGACCTGTGCTGAACCTGGTCTGACTATGGCCTGTGAACTAAATTCTGTTCTTTGTGTTGGCAGAGTTGCCTCCAACAAATGAAGAAGTTATCCGGATCATTGCTGCTCAGCTCGCTGAGATTGGAGACCAGTTTAATAAAGAAATCCAAGCAAGAGTAGCACAGGACCTAGCGCAGCACTTTGTGAATGAGAGACTGTCTAGAGAGGTGAGAGAAAAGCAGCCTGATAAGCAGTTCTCCTTTTAAATATTCTGCATACTTCCTGCTGTGACTTGGAAGGCATCTGAAAATTCATCCTAAACACTTAGCTTTGATTTGTCAGAGGTGATTCTGTGGCAGAAGTTAATGTGTAAATTGGGTTCCTTGGGCTCATCTCCTTTCTGCAGATGGTGAAATGGTGGGTGTGGAAAAGGATTGACTTTGAGGCATTTTGTCCTTCTTTTGATGGCCCCATGGCTTATCTTAGAAAATGAGCAGTCTGTTAGCCAGAGTTTTAGTACTTCAGATCTTTGGACTTTGGTGCCAAGTCCTGTACATCTGCTGACCATCATGTGGGTAAAAATTGAGCAGGTTAGTGACAGGAGCTTAACTTGTGCTTGTTACTGAGCACTGAAGAGACAGCAAGTCAGGAGAACCTTTTCTGGTGCTGTGAGTGGGTTCGTAGGCACAGTTTTGGGGGAGTAGAAGTGGGTTTAGGCCTGGCTGGGTGACCTGCTGGGGTGGCCTCTTCCTAGATGCAGTTGGAACAGCATCTAACATGCCTTGCTGCTGTGCAAGAAAAGTGGAGTTTGAGGTGTCTTGTGTTAAAAAAGAAAAGGAAGGCCATCTTAGGATTGCATCTACATCTGGATCAAGTGTCACTGTTTTTTGGGGGAGGTTTTTTTTATGTAACAGACTGGCTGCCATGGGTGGGAGCAGGGGGAGCACATCCTGTGAAGTGGTACAAAAAGCACACCAGTTATTAGCACAGTCCTGGCAGACTGTGATGAGACCCCTTTCTGCCCCAGCTGTTGCACTGACATCCCTCTCTTCCTTCCATACAGGAGATAACCCTGCACCTGTCCAGGGCAGTGAATGAGCTTTTAACATCCATCCCCTCAGACATGGCACAGGAGAAGGCCATGTTGGTGCTAGCAATGGTCTTAACTAAGAAAATTGTGAACACAGTGCCCTCCCTTCTACGCAGGGTCTATCATGCCACTGTGAACTACATGAACCAGCAGTTCCACGACTACATTGTTGAAATGGTGAGTGCTGCCAAACAGCTCTGTGGGAGTCACAGCCAGCCTTCTAGCTCTCCTGGGCTATTCCCTGAGGGGTGGCCTAGCTTTGAACTGCCTGTGGCCTGCTGGTTCCCCTGTAGTGCTCTGGATGTTGGGCCAGAAGGGAATGTCAGTCCCTGCAGGGCTCTGGAGATGAGCGTGCTTGAGGGGGTCACGTCACAGCTTCTGCTTGCCCCCCTCTGGCAGCAGCCAGGGAACAGAGTGCATTTGTTCTGTTGGGCAGAGAGAGCTGTGACTGCTCCTCTTGTCCCTGCAATCTTCTCAGGGATCTGTACCAGTAAGATTCTGGTTAATGATTCCAAGGAAAGCCTGACCTGAGTTCTGCTGGCTGCATTCCCTGAGGTCTCTCTCTTTGTCTTCCTCAGCTCCCCAGAGTTTGGGAGAACTGGAAGGGGAAAGGAATTGCCCCTGAGAATTAACACTAGCAGAGGAACAATGAGAAATGGTCAATTCCATTCTTGTTCTCTGTTGGCACTGGAGCAGAGGTGGGGAGGCTGTGCAGCTCGCAGGCAAGCCAGGCTGGAGGCCCCAGCTTCAGTAACTAAGGAGTCTGGGGAGGGGGCAGGATGCACACACTGATGTTAAGACTCAGTTCTGCCTGAGAGTGAGATTTGAGCAGGCAGGGCTGTGATCCTGCCCCCCTGTGAAGCAGAGGTGACAGAGTTGTGCTGTGCTGCAGGCCTGTGGGACACTCCAGCACTGCAGCCTTGCCAGGGACAGCGTTGGCAGCAACTCATGCTGTCACTTTGCCTCACCCAGCACCCTGGGCTTGCTGTCACTGTGCCATGTCACTCAGCACTGCCCTTTCTTTCACTCAGTTTGGCTCCAGGGTGCTGAGTTGTGCCAGAAATGGGTCACTCATGAGACTGGCCCCTACTGCTGCCCCAGCTGGCTCATGGCACAAGGGCAGGGAGAGGCTGGACTGGGCACCAGGGCTGTCCCACACTGTCCCCACGGGCTGTGTCCCTGCTGCTGGCACAGCAAGGAGCACGGCAGGTGGCAGTGTTGGACTCCTGGGCCGGTACAGGAACAGGGCAGGGCTTGTGGGACAACCTGCTGCTGTTAATAATGCCCCTTCTGTTTCTCTCCCTCTAGCTGGGTGAGTGAGCTCCCCAGCCCTGTGTGGAGCACGTGGACTCCTGAAGACTTTTTTTGATGGATGAAGATTACTTGATTTACTCTCACCTTCTGAGACACAGCTGTGAAAGGGAGGGTGGAGCTTCATAGATAGGCTTTTGTAGACTAGCACAGCATTAAGTGTGAGCTGCCTGCCAGCTCTGCCAGTACCTGTAGGGAGTAGTGCTTGCCTCTCTCTCTCCTTTTACAATATTTTTTATTTTAGCAGCAGCCACCTTTGTGCCTCCACAGGCCCAGTGGGCACAGGGCCTACCCTCTGTGGTTTTTTTTAAGCCACTGTAACATTCTGCTTTAGTTATTCACTTCCCAGCCCTGCTCCTGCAGCTGAGCCATGCTGAATGTTTTTCCCAGGAAGGCCTCAGGCTATGGAATGGGTGGTTCATCAGCAGAATAATCAGGGGTGGGTGGGAATCAGGTCTAGATGAGAAGCTGGCAAGAGGGAACAAGCCCTCAGTGATAGAGGGGGCTGTGGCCAGAGAAGGCTGACATGAAAATACTTCAGTATCAATCACCATACACTCGAGTTTGCTTGAAAAGTAAAACTGAGGGAAAAACTGTAAAGAAAAGGACAGGGAAGGCACAAGGCAAGTCTTTTGGGAATGCAACCTGGATATACTTATGAAAAAGTAGCATTATCTTTAGTTACATCTCAGGTTGAACAAACTTGGTCTCAGGTTGTTTGATCTCTAATCACACAGGTGGCACATGTGTCACCCATGATCCACTTCCCTCAGGACTTTTATTAGTATGTAAATATTTTGTGGGGTTTTTTAACTTAAATAAAAATGTCTTTTCTGATGGCTACTACTTTCAGTTTCCACCTGACAATTTTTTGTGCAAGTACTCCTGGCATTATTCCAATTCACCACGGCTTATGATGCAGCTGGCAGAGACACTCTGGACCTGTCCTCATGCCTTGCAGAAACAAGCTTCCTGTAAGCAAAACCACCTTTTCTTCTGGTGCCTGCACTAAAACATGGGGAGAGGGGAAGCACAGAAAGAGTCTACACATTGTTTTTGGAAACTGTACCATTTATTAAAGTGCAACCTGGGGGCATGGTCTTACAGCAGTGTCCCATTAGCAGAGGGAAAAAATGTTTATACCCCTTCACATGAACTGAATATTGAACAATGAAGCTGGAAGGAACTTTCTTGTCAAGGTGGAAACACTTTTATTAACCAAATGGCACAGGAAGCTTTAGACAGTTCTCCCCAAGAGGGCTGCACTTGCATATTGGAAGGAACAGAGTGATGAGTTCCTGGGACGATGGGTGACCTGAGGATCAGCCTCTTGAAAACAGAATCCAAAATCCCTGCAAGTCTGTCACTATTTGCTTACACCCAGCAGAAGCCTAGCAGAAGAGATCCCCTAACCTGCAGCTTCAGAGTCAGTCCCATTAGTCTTTGCTACTTAACAAATCAAGTGGCATTCTTTTGGTCTGAGTGCGTTTTTAGGTTTATACTTGAATAAAAGCTTATCCTGCAAGTTAAAACTGAGGACAAAGCCCCTAAAGGTATAGCAAGAAGATGCATCCTCTGCAGTTTGTTGTGTCCACATCAATAGTGTCCCTTGCCTGCCCTGCAAATACTGCAGGGAGATCAAAAGCAGCTTCCACTGGAAGCCAACAGGAGCTCCCCCACTTCTACAGCATGACCATAGACCTCAAGTTTGGAGGAAGCAAGTCAGCCTACCCAAGAGACTGAGAGAAGGTCAGCTCTAAGTAGAAAAAAAACTGATAAAGTTATTTAACTTAAGGAGGTGGAGCTAAGTGATGTGTTGTGGATCCCCTGGACTTAATGCTACTGACCCTTCCGAGCTGGTGTCATTCTCCAGCCAAGTCCTGGTCAGGCACCTTCACTGTATCAGACACAAACTGAGTTCTGTTGCCTAGACCTGGCCCTGCAGTCCCTGCTCCCTCTGGGCCTGAGAGCTTGCTCTACCTGAGTCCAAGTGCTGGCTAAAATTTTATAAACACTCCCCCCTCCTTTTTTTTTGTTATGGCAATACAGAGCTTGCATACATGAAGTTAAAGTAATACTGTTCTTGCAACCTTCCTCATGCTGAAATTAAGCAATCCAAGCCAAATTAAAATCATGCACAGCTTCTGCCCTCACTAGGTAGAGTAGATATTGTGTCTCACCCCTCTGTTTCCTAGAATCACCTAGGTTTGGAAAAGACCTTTGAGATCAAGTCCAACCTTTGACCAAACATCTCCTTGTCAACCAGAGCATGGCAGTGAGTGCCACATCCAGCCTTTTCAATCAGCTCCAGGGATGGTGACTCCACCAGCTCCCTGGGCAGCCCATTCCAATGTCCAGTCACCCTTTCTGTGAAGAACTTCTTCTCTATGTCCAAACTCAACCTCCCTGGCACAGTTTAAGGCTGTGTCATCCTGTCCTGTCCCTGTTTCCTGGGAGAAAAGCCTGACCCACCTGGCTGCACCTTCCTTTCAGGTACTTGTGGAGTGATGAGCTCTCCCAAGCCTCCTGCTCTCCAGGCTGAACATTCCCAGCTCCCTCAGCTGCTCCTTGTAGGACTTGTGCTCCAGACCCTTCACCAGCCTTGTTGCCCTTCTCTGGACTCCCTCCAGCATCTCAACATGCCTCCTAAACTGAGGGGCCCAGGACTGGACACAGGGCTTGAGGTGCAGCCTCACCAGTGCTGAGTACAGGAGGACAATCACTGCCCTGCTCCTGCTGGCCACACCATTCCTGATCCAGGCCAGGGGCCTTTGGCCTTCTTGGCCACCTGGGCACACTGCTGGCTCATGTTCAGCCTGCTGTCCATCAGTGCCCTTAGGTCTCTTCCTGCCTGGCCACTGTCCAGCCACTGTCCCCATCCTGTAGCACTGCAGGGGGTTGTTGTGCCCAAAGTGTAGGACCAGGCACTTGGTCTTGTTGCACTGGACTCAATTTACCAATTCAGCCTGGCCAGGTGCCTCCCAGAGTCCTCCTACCCTCCAGCAGACCAACACTTGCACCCAACTTGGTGTCATCTGCATATTTGCTAACGTTCAACTCGATCCCCTCATCCAGATCATCAATAAAGATACCAAACAGGAATTTTTCACTGGGAAACACTTTATCCCTGTGTGCTCCAACATGAGCAGACACAAATAGAGCCCAGAGTATGACATTCTACTGAAGCCCTGGGCTTTCTGATGCCTGAAGACATGACACCTGGGCCAGCCATGTGCACCTCTTCACCCCACTCCCCCATTTGACAGCAGAACATTCTAGTAATTACACTTTGAAACTCTGTAACAGGAACTTGCTCTGGCTTTGTGAATGAGTGCCTGCAGTGCCAGAAGCATTTCTAGATTTTTGCCAGAACAGCAAGATCTATCTTACTAGGGCTTTGCCAGTAGTAGCATAACTCTGTAACTGACATTAAATATAGGGAAGGTTTATTACCTCACATTATTTTACCTACTACAATGATTAAGATGAAAGAAGAATTTCAGCAACTTGCTTGTTTAGTACTAGTTAAACATTTCATTTGTGACCATTAGAAAGCACTGATTAGTTTAAAAATCCAGTCCAAAGTTTTAGCCTAGGTGGTGATCAGCACTATGGGGGAAGGAAGGAAATGGGATTCTGGCAGCAAAACTTGTCTGTGTAAGAGCACTCAGAACTGCAGCTTCCACCTGGCCCTTGAGCTGCAGCTGCCTGAGTGAAAAATGAAGCCCTCACAAACAGCAAGGATGGGTTGCTGGAGTACTGACCTGCCCCACAGCCTGGATCTTCTGAAGAAGCTCAAGGGACTCAGGAGGCAGAGCCCACCAGGCTCCACCCAGCACACAAGTGCTGCAACATGGGCTGGGACCTGGCTCTGCATCTGCACTTTGGGCTTTTGGGCAACAGAGGAATTTCCTTTGCTCTCAGCCTCTTGTTCCTGCAGTGCCCGCTGAAGAAAGACCTTGCTCAGCTCCCAGCCACAATGCCCAACTAAGCATTGCTTAAAATTAAGCAGAGCTAAATTTAAGTTGCACCTTACCTTGAAAGGTTTTCTTTGTCACCTCCTTTCACTGCAGCTCCACTGCAGTTCCTTAAGTATTTCCCACTTTTTTTCATAGATCCAGTCCTCTGCTGCTTTAGCATCTCAGCTTTAGAGTATGCTAAGGATAAAGTGAAGACAGAATGGGTCTAAGGTAGATATTTTGTTAAAGTACAGGCCACTCGAGGACAGATATTGAGGCACTTCTGGGAAGGGGATGAGCAACACAAGTGAAAGTAATTCTATATGCCCTTTTGCAAGTCTATAGCTCCTGTCTTCCCTCTGCCAGCTATAAGAGATCCATAAAGAGAGGTTCTTGCACACCTTTTGGTGTAATTGGATGCTGCAGTTTAAGATTACTATAATATACTTGAAGATGGGGGGAAAAAAACTTCCATTTTCTAGTTCACACCTCTTAACAGAGCAGCCTCTGACTCAGGTCTGTAGGAACACTGCCATCTGAGCTTATCCACCCTTTGGTGATCCCAGCTCTGACCCCAAGACTCCAAACTCTGCAAACTCAACCCCACTGACCTTTTTAACTAGTTTTTTTTAACTAACTTTTTAAAAGCTGACCTTTTTAACTAGTGCAGTGTTCCCAGAGGAAAGAGACTCCTATAGGAAATTTTCTGAACATGAGAAATTCAATTTCAGTTCCAATTCTCGCTGACTTGCCAAATCTAAGACTCCAGAAGGAGAAGAACATTATAAAGAAAGGACCAAGCAACCAAAACATATGGTGCAACTAATGCTCCATGAGATGTAGCAACACACCAGATACTCAAGGCTTCTGTCTGACCATCAAAATGCCTCACACAATCATTTCTTTTCTTTGCTACTGCTGCCACCTTCTCACTGCTGTGCATGGAAGCTTTTGTGACACTAAGTTTGGAACTTCTTCCCTTGCCAGCCTGGATTTATTCCAGTCTGTCCTCTACCCATCTCCACATTACTACTGAAACAACCCCACCCACAGAGAAGATGAAGTAACACCAGCCTTGCCTCCACCCTCCTCCCATTGGTACAAAAGTTACCCAGTGTCCACAGAATCCATCTCTGCTTCAGAGTAACCTGCTACGTGGCTAGAGGTGGGGCTGTACCAAAAGTAGGTTGTTTTCATAAGGAGGGGATGTAGGTTAAGAACAGTTCTCTCCAACAAGAACCCAAAGCCATCAGCAAAGCAGCAGGAGAGGGCAGCCCTGCCCTGACTGACCAAGCAATAAAGCTGCCCCTGCTGCCTCAGAGACTGTACCACTCCCTGATAAACACATGTGAAACAAAACTGTTCCTGCATGTTGGTGACAAATGGAGCATAAAGAGACCTCTCCTCCACGTGGGGGAAGCTCCTGCAAGGGGCCAGGAGAGGGAACTGCTGTGGTGGGAAGGCAGACACCTGAGTCCGTGGCATGAGGAGATCCCAGCGACCCCTTCTGGGGACACAGCACAGCAACGAGTACCAGCAGGGAACCAGAAAATGGCAAAAAAAAAAAAAAAGTCAATTCCATTATGCAATGTGATAAAAAGATTCGGGTTTTTTTTTCTGATAAGGCCAACCTGCTATGTTTTGTACATGGAAGAAGAGCAATCAATGATCAACAGTACAGTCCAGAGCTCCCAAGTTCAGTCCACAGCAGCAGCATATACACAACCCTTCCTCTTAATATTCAACTTCACACACACACAGTTCAAAATCCAGTAAGATTTCTAGAAAATCCATTTCACAAAAGCTTACACAAAAATAATCCCTCAGAATCTGACACATTCTGACTAACTTTCCAGCATCCTGGGATAGGAAAATGCAGCAAGAATATCCTAAAATAGAGAATATGCTAAGATCTCTTCATTCTGAGATCCCTTAAGAAACAGGCTCATCAGGAGATGTACTCTTGATATGGTTACTTAGAACTAAAAGTACCTTGTCTTTGTGCTTTGTGAAGAGTCCCATAAGCTCAGGTTTCGTTTTTTACATTATCACGAGTTCCCTTTCACCTTCCTCCATCTGGTATAAGCCACAGTGTCAGCACCAACCCTCAGAGATGCATCCACAGCTGTGCCTGGGAAGCCCAAGGTGCTGCCTACAGAGCTGCAGTATGGACAAGGACAGACATACAAATGTGCTGAAAGAGGAACACTTGCAGCTGGATCCCACTAAGGATGGGCAATACTTGAAAGGCTTCTCTCCACACACACCTGAAGTGTGACTGCAGGAAGGGGGATTTCCTTTTTTTGCCCAAGTAAATTGCTCATCACTTGTGAACCTGTAAATTTAGCTAATCACAGATTCACAGTCACAAAAGAAATTGCACTGAACACCACTCTGGGCCATGTCAGGAACAAGCAGATAGAGATGTTTAATGCTCTTTTGCTCAGTTACTAGAATCCATTGCTTTATATATCTGGGATTCTGACACAGGCAAGACCAAGTTAGGACTAAATACACTCTGTGCTTAACTTGGGCAAGAAAATGCAGACTGCAGCGTGACACAGGACAGCAGAGCGTTTAACGTCTCAATTGCACTTGAGGCACTGGCCTTGCTTCCACATGGTTTTGCTGGATTTTTGCTGAATACACCCCAGATATCAGAGTACTGATCCCAACAGCACTGTGTCCAGCATGAATTTCGTATCTCTGGTAACTGAAGAGTTTGCAGTAAAGTGGGCTGGGCAGGAGCAGAGCAAATGGATTCTCAAACCAGCAAAAAGCAGTGTCCCTCCCATCCCCCTGGGCAGCACCTCTGCCCCAGGAACCACCAGGATGCTCAGAGATAGAGAGGCAGCATCTTCACAGGATGGGGCTCCAGTAAACGTTAGGGGCCAAAAGACTGAGCCAAGAGGTAAGAAGAAGCACTGTCCCACTGGGGCTTAGGAGGAACCTGGAAGGTTATGAGGAGCAGTGCTGTACCTGAGAGGAAGCTGAGACAAAAGGGACACCAGCCTCTCGCTACAGGACTCAGGTTGGCTAATGTTTGTTAGGAGGGGCTCAGGGGCACAACGGGAAGTGACAAGACAGCACAGCTGCAATAGCGGTCAATCTGAGAAGCCAAAATCTCCAGGGGTTGGTGGCAGCTGGCTCTCCCCTTCCCCTGGGGATTCTCTGTTCCAGTTCCTAGAGTATGAGCACCCCTTTCTTCAGCACCTGCACTTTAAGTTCTTAAATTTGCAGATTTTTTGTTTTTTTTTTAAAAATACCCCTGTACTTTTAATCACGAAATCCAATTCCCCGCCCCGATTCTACTAAAAACATGATTGTCCATAGCTGGAGGCTTATTGAACAACCTCACCTCATCACCACTGAGTTACTCAAATGTCCAATTAAACAGCAGGCAGCTCAACCTTTAGGTAACACAACTACAAAAATTGGATGTGCTCTCTTCTCTCCCCCCACCTCCTCAAGAGAGCTCTGTTACTTTTTCCTAAGCGCCAGCGCTACTCCGACTGCCACAGCCAATATAGCGACTGCAGCAGCCCCGCCATACAGCAGTATAGATTTCCCTTCTGGCAATAGGATAGGCTTCTCCTCTGCAGCTGAGGATTTCTCTTCTACTTCTTCCAAATGGCCCTCTTTCCCCACTTTTTTTTCCCCTGGAAGCAGTATTTTCTCAGGTTCTGGTGCAGCCTTTTCTTCCGATGGGGCTAACTTTGGGACAGGTTTACTTAACACGGGGATTTCAGGTTCTTCAGCTGCTTTTCCCTTTTCCTCCTGTTTTGTACGCAGAAGTGTGGAGGGATGTGCTTTTTCAGCAGCAGCGATTTCAGGAGGTTTTATTTCCTGTAAAGAAGCAGAGGTTTCTGGAAACGCTGCCTGCGTGGTCTCTGCAGCGCCGGCCGGCACCGCCGCTTCCTCAATCCCCTCTGGAATCTCTTCCTTCTCCACGTGAACGATGTCGGAGTTGGAAGAGTTGTTCTCACTCCTCTCTTCGGCCCCTCCGTTGCTGTCCAGGCTTTTGACCTCTTCAGGATCCATAGCCACCTGCTGCCAGGACTCAGGGCCCAGGGAGACCGGCAGGCTCTCCGTGTGCCAGCTCTGACTCGCCGACAGGGACACGGGCAGGCTCTCCGACTGCCACGACGTGGTCACCGTGGGGGACTCTGGGGGGCTCACCTGCCCTGAGTTGTCACTGGTCAGGATGTAGATGTCATTGCTGTCCTCTGCAATGAGCCCAGGATACTCTTCCTCTTCGGATTCCAAAGTGAAAACTGTTCCCTATGGGCAGACAAGAGGATACAACATGTGAGTGCTGCCTTCAGCACTCCCTCCCCAGCACAGGACAGAACAGAACAGGACACCTGGAAACTTGGTGAGCTGAAAGAAAGATGAGAGGGCCTCTGCAGGAGCAGTAGTTTCCTGACCTACATTTCAGCAAAGATTACAGAACCCAGCTGGTGCAGCTGGCATGCCAGAGAACAGAACCCCTTACATGAGCTTTGCTGGCAGCTCCTCCTTTCCCTGATGTTTTGATATCACCAAAACACGTGATTAAAAAACTACTAAAAAAAAAGTTAGCGTCTTGTAAGGTTAAAAATGACCACATCATTACTAACCTGACAAGATGCCAAACTGCAACAGAACAAAGAAAAAGAAAGCAAACACAAGTACATAATCCCAGCTGAATACCACTCCTTTCTGTGCAAGTGCTCTCTATGACTTGTCCATTTTGATCTAACAGTGTCCTCTTGCATTAACTTGATCCCATTTCCAGTGCTATGTGAAGCCTGTACTTCTACTTTGTACCAACAAGCTGAAATCTACAGCAATTCTAGTATTTTACTGCAGTTTTAGCTATTCTTAAACAAGTTCACTTTAGAAGATTGCGATCATAACTTTGGCTACACAACTGAAGCTGAAACAACCAACCAAGCACAGACACCCAGAGATGGTAAGAAGGTTTGCTTGCTTTTATTTAGCTAGGAAAATTCTGTAGGCATCCTAAGAATTTGACAATGGGTTTCAGCTGGAGACACTGCACGTGTAAAATAGTGATTCCCTGTGATCAGCCCCAGTTCATGAACTGGACTCGATGTTCCATGGTCTGGAATATCCCTTTGGATATCTGGAATATCCTATCTGGGATCAGCTGCCCTGGCCATGCTCCCTCCCAGCCTCCTGTGCCTCTCCTCACTGGCAGAGCATGCAACACTGAAAAGTCCTTGATTTAGGGGTAGCACTGCTTAGCAACAACTCAAACCTCAGTGGGTTATCAGTGTTACTCTCATTCTAAGTCCAAAACACAGCTCTGTACCAGCTAGGAAGAAAATTAACTCTCTTCCAACTGAAACAAGGACAAAGAGATGGGGGCAGAGAAAAACTCCAAAGTTTCCTACGACATAAAATAGAAGTCTGTGAAATAATTAACAAAGATTCAGTAACTTTCTTGTTTGGAACAAGAATGATTTGAACATTCTATCAAGTGCTGCAGTGCTGGGAGCCCCTTCTGTGCAAATTTCAAACTTTCCTCTACAGTCCATTTGACAAAAAATTCCATTCATTCTTTCTCCCTGCTCCCTTCCACACACAACGTTTTCCCAAAGCACTCTGAGCAGTTGTCCCTTTTTTAAACCCTTCCCAACAGCTGTGAATTTGGAGTTTGATTCCTACCCCTTTCCCATTCCAAGATACCTACTTAGTTGTTTCACAACTTTTTATGGATCCACACAGTGACCTGTGTCAGGAATTCATCCCAGTTAAAAACGAACACACTTTTTATTTTGTGGAGATGTTTCTAAACCTCAGCCCATGGAATTTTGGAAGATATGTGGACATGGGCAAAGGAATATTACAGAACGCTTGGAAAGGAACTTTTCTTCATAAATGCCTTTAATTTGCTCAGATGTGGGAAACATCATCCAGCTTGGTAAGGTGTTCAGGAACTAAAGTGAAACAATGCAGAGAGTTCCTCAGGGAAAGGGTTAAAAGCAATTCAGCTGTTCACTAACCATTTGAGGATCACCACAAAGAATGAGGATCACCACATTCAGAATGTAATAAAAATGAGTAAAGCATTACATTTGTGAAAATATTCAGACACCAACCACATGCCAGACCCAAAGCAAGCTCTGCTCTGCAAGCAGTCACTGACAGTTCAAGACTGCAGTACCCTCCTGAAAGTCATGTTCCAGTAGAACTGATTTATTTTAAAATGCTGCTCAGGCCATTAAAACAAAACAGAGCTCTACACATAGGAGGAAATACTCTCACTGGAATATAAGCCATCAGCAGACACCTATGATCAAAGCTAATTTTTTATTTCCACAGGTGACACAGACTCAGAAAAACGGCAATTAAACAACAAAATAATTAGGGGCAAAACCTGCAGTCTCACAAACCTCTGTACTATCCTCCTCTCTATTCAGCTCTCCACTTCCACAGATCAGGGCGAATTTATTTCCTGTCCACACCACATCACAATACACTAGACCTGTGGTGTGAGAAGAAAGAATAGGGACACACACCACTGATAACTGCTCTGCTCTTAACATTCCAATGGAAGTGCACTCATGCTGCTGTGACTCACTCAAAAAAATATTCCAAAAACACACTGTGCTGCTGGGGATTTGTGAGCTCTGGTTATTGTTGCAAAAAAAAAACAAAACACCAACAAGGGCTACAATGAGAGGCCTGAATTCCCCTGAAGTCACACACTGTGCACTGGTGAAAGCCAAGAGGCTTCGAGCCATGACTCAGCAGCCCACAGGAGGAGAGGGTGGAGCCACCTGTAGTCAGTGGGGACAGCAGGTACAGAGACTGCCCTGAAATTGAAAATCATCCTGATACTTCTAAATATGTGCTTTCACTGGAGATTTGCTTCTCAAAAAATACAGGTGAGATCTGGGCACATCTTTAGGGTAACATGCAGGACAAACTGCTTTGGAGAGGGTCAGGAAATGAAGGGATGGTTACATAAGGAACATGGGCCATCCCCATAATTTCAAATACCTCATTAATACCAACACTACACACGCAGCCTGCCTTCAGCAGGGGGGAGGGGGGCCAGAGGGGCTCAAGAGTTTTATTGTTCCTTTTCTCACGCCAAGTGCACTGACCTCAAAATAGCTATCAGCTGCTGGCTGCCTATAAATCAGAGCCTTGTGCAGCCTGGCTGATTCCTTTCTGTCTTTACAGACAATTTCCCTTCCGTGTCACTTCTCAGGGACACAATTCCCCAGCATGGAGAGACAGTGGCTGGGAAGGTGGGGCAGAGCTGACACACGGGCACTGGGTAATTCCAGCACTTTTTCGTTAAAAGCTCATGAAGCTTTAATTGAAAATCCAGACAGTAATGGGCATTATTTAGGATACATGATTAATATTTCTTGAGCTGAATTAAGATTTAATACATAAAGTCAAGCGGATAAAGCTGGGATTTTGTGCTGGTTCAGTTGAGGTTTGCACTTTGGTAGGTTTTTTTAGTTTTACAGCGGGTGTGATAAAAACTGAATGACATTTAGGACAATTCTCTTGATTCATCTGCAGATGTGACCTAGAAGCAAAGCTCCAACAGGCAGATTATTCCAGGACAGGATGGGACATGTGGAAGGATTTTGAATAACATGAGGAGGCCTTATATAAGCCCTACACTTTGGATTTAATAGTAAGTAAGGAATGTATGTAAGCATTTCTTTATCTGCTTTGTTTATTGTAAATACTGCTTCAAACCAGAAACAGCAGAGTTGCCTTTTTCCATATTTGCTGTTGGAAACTTGCAAACTTGGTGTTACTGTAAGGGGTTACAGAGCAGTGAGAGGACACAGTAACATGGCACTCTTGCATGGTGCAAGAAAGAGAGCATTTATTGAAGAAAACCATGGCTTTAAATAAAAGAGTTTGTGCAAAACAAAGCAGAAAAGATTCATTGGTCAAAGAAGGAAACACCTCTTTGGAAACATGCTTTAAGCAAAACATGACATCTCTCACGCATCCTGCAGGTGCATAATCTTTGTTTTAATTCCTTGACCTTGTAAAGGCCTGAGAAAGGCAAGGCTAGAGCAGCTTGAGAACAAAGCTGCTTTCTTGGTTCCCAGCCGTAGCCTAACAACAACTTGGGAGTGCTTTCTTCTTATCCAGCATACTTAGAGAACCATGTGAGGTGTGGTAGAGAAGCTGGAGTCCCTCCCTGCAGCCTCCTGCCACTCCTGATCCCAACCACTGCCACCTGAAGGAAGAGCTGGCACAACTTAGGAGGACACAGAGAACTGCACATTTCCCTGCTTGGCTAGAACACAGCAAGAATGGCCACATCCCACGAGGCAGTCTTGGAGAAAAAATCTGCTACTGAAATCAATCACTGTCCCCAGCCTATGGGGTTTGACCCAGGAATGTTCCACGATGCTTCTACAAGTGACAGAAAGCACTGCTAACAAATGTGGCACACTTGCCCTCAGGCCAGTATGTTACACTGAACAGCAAGATGGTAACAAAATGGAAAAAAAGTCTGAAAGCTCCCACAATAATATAGTACTGAACTGTTACTTAAAAACACCTTACAAGTTAAAAATAGCAGACATAACAAAACCTCTCCCAAAACATAGAAACTGACTCTTAAGTTGTCTATATTACGTCTATTATGTTTTCTGTATCTTTCATTGTTTTCCAATATATCTATCATTAAGTGTATACAAACAAACAGGCTCATTACCTACAGTATACATTTGCTAAACAGCAAAACCTTTAACTACACATAAGAGAAAAAAACCCCTAATTTAACAAAATAATAATCTCAGCATGACTTATGCAAAGCTGCTGCTGGTGCCAAGATACATTCAAATCAAAATTCTGAATGTCTCAAAGATAAAAGCAACTCTTTTCTCTAAAAAAGCAGTAGGAGCAGTAGCACACACTGCATCTGTAATGGAGATGAGATTAGATTAGAACAGAAGAGATCTCCATTAAGGTGTCTAATAGAGCATTTAGAGCAGACTTTGAATGTCCTGCCCTGTCCTCCAAAGACCAGGAAAATGAAAAACAGCTGTGTCTAACTGCTGTTGAAGCTTCTTCCAGGGCTTGGTTTTAAGTGTTCTTAAAACCTGAGCTGGTCTCTCTAGTTCAGTTCTTAAAGTAGAAACAAGGAATGATGTGGATAGGCAACTAACACAAAACTCATTTCTGAAGGTACAAAAAAAGCCCACCTGAAAAATATATAGATCAGCAAGCCACCTGTACACCCCAGATCCTGGTTTTGTCTGACACAGGCAAAAATTCTGAAGAGGACCAGTGGAAAAAATCTCCATATTCCCTGAGCTTCAATCCCTCAACACAGAACTAAACAGAGCCACATAAAATCCCTGAGAAAAAGAGTATCCTGAGGTTCAAGAGGAAATGCTGGAAGAACACAGGGTCCCAGGAGAGCAATCTTGGCTATAATAAAAATTTCCAATACTCAACTCAGCTAGAAAGTTTCTTAGGTAAGGGCATTGACTATCTTGTAACATAACCCATCCCAGAGAGAAATGAAGTTCAAGAGATGTTTTTGGACAATGCTCTCAGGCACATGGCGTGGCTCAGGACTTGGACCCAAGGATCCTTGTGGGTCCCTTCCAACACAGGATATTCCACCTTCCCCACACCAATACTGTCACAGCAACGAGCACTAGGAACCCATCAAATGCATTTGTGCTTGAAATCCAGTGTCTGAAAAACAAGAAGCAAGGAGTGACAAACTGCCTGGGATCCCAAGACATCTCCCACAGGGAAATAAGCAAACTTCCCACAACAACAAACTTCCCTAGAGCTGGGACTGTGCTGTTGCATGATGTATAGCTGTGGCAAAGGAGCAGCACAGGGATGCCTGTGCTCAGGAATGGCTGTACTCCCACCTGGGTGTGCCCAGGCTGAAGCTCCATCTGTCTCTGTTATAGCAAACCTTTACAGACCCTCGTGGAAATCAGACCAGACACCATCACCCAGCTAGTCCTTCAGAGAAACGGACTATAAAGGAGCTGCTGACAACACTCAGATCCAGAACACAACATTCTAAATTATGAAGAAGTCCCAAAAGGCCCCCAGGCACTTACTGTGCCTCTCTGTTCATCCCTCTGAAACTGTCAAGATAGGTGGAGCCAAAAAAAGAGAGCAGAGTTTTTACAAATAGGACTGTACTTTTTATTAAAAAAAAAAAAAAGAAAAAAAGGTTGAGTGAACCACATCAAAGCACTCTGATACTGCAGCCACTGCTCTCATTCCCTTCAAGGAATACTTTGGCTAGAACACCCTGCAGAAATGATCCTCTACCATCCCTGCCTTCCTATACAGAACCTCTACAACCTGCAGAAAGTCAGCACCAAAGCAACACCCTTTAGGTTTCAGTCTTATGGGTTTAAAATTAGGTAAATTCAGTTATTTCTAGACCACTTCTTCAGACTTGAAGTTGTTGGAAGGGAAAAGAGCAAGGAGATCTAGTTGCTCCTTCACTATTTAATGTCCTTCTTCAGCCACAGTGCCTGAAAATAAAAAAATCTATTACTGTAGCAAAGAAGTTACATATAAATAAAAGTGGACACTTCGCTGCAGTATTCCACGACACAAGCATAAAGCATAATTATTTTGAAAGGAAAACTCCTTTTAGGACTCTTCTAACTAGACTGCCCTTTCTTGCATCTCTGCCACATTAAACTTAGTTCTCTTTCCTCCAGCAGAGCATGTCTCTCTATTTCTGCATTGTCATTCCCAGGGCAGACACCTGGACTGCTGCGAAAGGAGATTTTCATCTCTGGAAGCACAAACTGACTAACTCGCTTCCCTAGGATGACAATTCCCTCTTTACTCTCTTTCTCCTCCAGACTGTCAACACTCTCTAATATGTGTATTATTAAATCACCAGCAGCAAAGAAAACAACGAAACCAGCTGCAGAGCCTAAGACAAAACACTGGAGACACAGAGAAAACAGCTCCTCTAAGGCTGAGATAGGAAACTGTAAACACTATGTAGATTTCAAGCAAATTCACTTTTATTCCCTTCAACATGGGCAGTTAACTAGTTAAATGCAAATCCAGGTCTGAACTCTGAGACAAGACCCCTGGGAAGGCAGAGACAATTTCTGCCATGGGTCAAAATATAACTCCCAGGCTTGTGCTGAGAGGAAAGGTTATTAACTGCACTCTGATAAACAGGTTCAAACAAGAGGAAAGCAGAGGGGCTGGTAACAGGAATGGGAACCTGAGAGAAAAAAAGGCAGCTAGCTTCCAATAAAACTTACACTCTTTTCTCCTAATAGACATCCCCTGATATTTTTACAAAGATGAAATCTAACCATGGAAAACAGGATCAGCAGAACTTGAGAAGAAATAAATTATTTGGGAAGGGGTGGGAAAAGAAGAGGGAAAAAATCCTTACCAACTGACTGGCCTTACTGTGCACTTTTCCAGGAGATCCAGAATTGCTTCTGATGCAGCAGCATTCAGCCCTGGAGAAGTCAGAGGTAGGAAAAAGGGAGGGGCGGTAGGAGGAGAGAAGGGAGGGGAGAAGAGGAAAGGGGTGGGAGAGAGCCTGTACACACTGCCTGTCTGTTTTCTGAGCCCCTAATGCTGGTTTTGGGAAAGAAAAGAACCAAGCTGCTTGTAAATCCAGCTGGGTATTGTTTTGCAATGGCTTAAGATGATAAAGGAAGAAGGTCTCAGTAGGATCAGTGGAACCACTAGTCAGGAGGAAGAAATGTGTGTCCCCCACATGTTTGTTTAGAGAACCTGGAATGCCCAGCATGCTTTTTGCTCCAAAGGAGAGGTCATGCCAAAATTCAAACAGTCAAACAGGTAAATGCAAGAGCTGCAGCCAAACCTATCAGAGCAATTAGTGAAAGAGGGAACATACAAATCTGCCAGCCATTCCCTCACCAACCAAACCAACCCACCAGTACACCTCAGTCCCATACTGCTATCAGAAGTTAGCTGAATTACAATTCTAATGCCTGAAGGGAGTATGGGAGGGGAACACTCATTGTTTCAACACACCATCTCAGCATCATATCTCTGTGGTACTGGCATGGAAAAATCAAAAAGCAACTTCTCGTCCTCCAGTGTATCAAATTTCTCATTTCCCACAAGCCATGGCAATTTCTTGAAATCTGCTGTGCAGCTACTCAATTTATAAACCTTTATTCCCTTGAGCTGGAAATTTTGCTTCTAGTTAGCTGTCCACCATCCTCAGTCAGATGCTTTCCTGGACCCACAAGCCTCCTGAGCTCACAAGAGAACCTCAAGTCTTGCACACGTGCAGAACCCTGGGAGCTCTTCCAGCCGCATTGTGGCTGCACAGGATGATGCAGCAAATGGATGACACAGCTCTGTGCAATTCTGACTCCACAAATCTGCACTGAGGCACAGCAAGGGCTCAGCTGACCCCTTACCTTTGACAGGCTACTCCCCTCCTGGCAAAGGTTGACTTCAATCCAAAACTGAGGAAGATCCCAAATTACACGATGCCAAGGGATGAGACAGCACCAGAGACACCACTGAGCTTTTCAGGTCTGCCCCTGAAAAGCTGAACCCTGTGAAGCTCTCCTCTGCTCCAGATCCACAGAAAACCAGACAGGTTATTCTTGCATCTCACTTTTAAGCAAGCTCTTAGAAGATGTAGGAAAGACCTAACTTCTAAGACCTAACTACAGAGCTCCAAAATAAAACAAAAATTGAAGCTCTTACTGTCACAGCAACGTGAGTCACTGGAGACTCCCAGGTTTACACACCACCCTTATGGCTCGAGCAAATTATTACTGACAACTTGATCCAGCACACAGGGCTCCTGTGGCAGATGCTTATCTTAAAAAATGCAAACACTCCAACACTTCCCTGTGGCTACCAGCCTGCCAGGCTCTCCCATCCTGGCCCCATGCCCTGCTCCCAGCACTGCCATCCCATAGACTCAGAACAAACCCAGAAACAATCCACAGGGTGAAAATGAACCTTTTCCTTACAGGGAGGAAAAAATACAATATAACCATATATTCCCTCTTCCTCCACAAAAAGCCCAGTGGGTTTCCAAGCCCATCCCCAGAGCAACTCACAAAGGTTAGTGCAGCTACATTAATTCATCTGGAAAGGATTTTCATCACCTTGTCTCTTTCCTCGCCTCTTGTGCTGTTTCAAAAATAGCTCTGGCTTGTTTGCTGCACTGCCTGTGTCAGTCTGATTTTCTGCCTGGCTGGATGTGCACAGACACACTGGGAGCCTGCTGGACACCAGCACCCAGATCTGTACATCCATGCACAGCCACCCGAGCACAAAGCTCAGCCCCCTCCCTGGCAGGCCCTGCTTGTTTTCAGAAGTTTGCACTCTATGAAGTGTGTTTCCAGCAGGCCTCAAAAAGGGGCTGAAGAGCACAGCACAGCCCTTCTGGAGGTCAAAAAACAAGGCAAAGGAAAGCAAAAAAGTACTAACATTGATCTGTCTAAAAGCTGCAAGTAAGGGCCTGCCCTGAGATGAAAATACATTGAGATATGAGTGCATTTATCAAATGACCTAAGGTCATTTGGCTGCATACTGTTAGTGCTTCTGTCCATTAAAGACAAACAACCCCTCCCAAAGGCCTTGAGAACTGCTCTCCACAACTGCTGGGAAGGGAACAGGCAAAAAAGGTGCAGATGTGCAGAAATTCTGGAACAAGCTATTCTTCAAAAAAAAACCCTCAGGTAAATACAAGAAGCTTCTGAATGAGATTTTTTCCTACTACTACTTTTTTATCATTATCCTCAGCAGCTTTTCTTTTTTAAATAAATCAGTTTGCTGGAGTCATTTCACAAATCCCAGCTTAATTCCATTCAAATCTGGCATTCTACCCAAACCCAGTAATTTTACAGCCCAGCCCATCAGCTGTTAGCTGCCTTTCTGAAATATTTCTAAATGAAACTTTCTCAGCATGCCATGACTCTGGAACACTGGCTACCATGAATTAAAGATTTCTAGAAGGAAAAATGCAGCACAAAGAAATCCTGATTGCTTATTCTATGCATGTTCCTATACAGCTATAAACTCTAATATGCATTAGCTATCTTATCACTTATTATAAAAATAAATTAGTACCTATTGACATTTCTGTATGAAGTGCTCCCAAATTACTTATCTGCTAAGAAGCTCTCTTGAAATTTAAGAGGAGGAAAAATCCAAATACCTTTTCCAGCAGTCACCAGAGGATGAAGATACCATTAAAAAAAGATGCCAAAAGATAGCACCTCTTGTTATGGGTGTCTATTTCCAAATGCAGTGCTCCATGTATATTAACAGGGAAGCACCAAGCTCACCATACTGCAATAAATTACCACCTTAACACACACTATATGAAAATTAATTGTTACCTGACACCTAAGGACCTCTTCAATTTCAACAGCAATCCAACAAACCAGAGTGCAAAGAACTAGAACAGACTGCCTGGGGAAACTGTGGAGTCCAATCACACAGGTCTTTAATGTCAACATCAAAAATGAATGGTTGAAAGTCAGTTCTGCCTTGGGGCAGAGAAGAGAAATAGATGACTACCCAAGATCCCTTTCTGATCCTGAGCTCCTCATTATTTTTTTTATTTCTTTATCTGAGTCATTCCTTCTAGCATCTGCTTACTTCTAGCAACCCCTCTTAGCTTCCACTCCTATTAGGATCACACAGAAATGAAGTCTTCTTACCCATCCTCCTTGTTGAATGATAAAATCTGCAGAATAATCTTCTAGATATGTGACCCCGAAGTTCACAAGGGCACTCAGTGGCTCCTGGCCCCGTCTGGTCAGCTCCATCAGAAATTGTTGTAACAGAACCAGGGGCACCAAGACCTTTAAAAAACAACAGTTGTGAATAAATACAGACAGCATTATCAATACTACTGTGCAGCTAGAAGAGAATTCATGTGTCCACAGAAAAGCTCTGAATCTTCAAGTCCAAACATACCAGGGACTATACACTTCATTTCTGAGAAGACACAAGGCAAACACACAATAAAATGCACTAAAAAAAGAACCACTTAATCTGCTAAGCAAAAACCCACAGTCTACCTCGAGAATTCAACAGAACACCATGGCAGTTTTCTTACGCCCCACTTCTTTCCCAACACAAGTAGAGAAGCAGAACAGGTCCAGAATTTGCTACCCCAGAAGTATAAAGATGCAACATCATAGACAGCTTGAAGGGATATACATCCAAATGCAAACAGCAAACTCATAAACATTCTTGAATAGGAACACTGCACTAGACAGTCTCTTTAAAGTTCACACTTGGCTTTGAGGCAGGACAGAAACAAACACCTCCACCCAGAAGCACAACATTACAAACATGTTTAAAATGACAAGCACAAAAGCCCTTTCCATGTCAAACTCTCCCTCTGATGCCAAATTTAACAGAGGGAGATCTTCCTCCCTTATTTCCTACTCCTGTTCCTTTTTAGAAACCTTTTAACTGAATGCTCAGCCTTAACCTGAATTGCTCTGGAAGATGCAAGACTCCTGTGAAACCACCTCCTTCACATTACATGGTTCTAGAAACTTGCTTCTGAAATTTTTTGTTTTGGCCTATACAACATACAGTTGAACTTTTAAACTCTAAATTTATTCTCCTAGAGCATGCAAGTGGCCCTCTGGGCACTGTTTATATGCAGCAGCCAGCCAAGGTTGGGAAACAGGTATGGACTGAAGTCATTAACATCTGAAAAAGCATTATAACACAAGAGAAAAATATTTGTGTTACTGCATTTTAATTGAGGCAACTGCACTGCACAGCTATTCACTGTGCAGACTGGAATGCTGTTTCCCAGCTGCACAAGGGAGATGAAGGCTCTACTACTGCTCATACTCAACTTCTAATGCCTCCATTTCCAGTCTCTTCCCTCATCAGCCTGGTTTTCTTTCCTGTAAATATTCTGCATTACTATTACTAAAAATCACACCTTAGGGTGCAAAGCTGGAGGAAGATGAATAGGCTAAGTAAGCTGAAATTGAGATTTGTGCTAAATTCATGGTGGCATCACACTGAGATTGACTACTAAAACCAGACAGGGCCTAAAAAAGGTCCATAATCTGATAAATTTGAGATGCTCCAGCTGATTATCAAAGGAGTCCAAGACTGTGGCAGACACGTCCTGTTGTTCTGTGATGAACAGTTAACACTGTTAGCACTTCACTAGGGATGTCATGGTGCCAGAAGTTTCAAAGTGTTGGGGTTTTTGAGCTTCTTGCAATCAATCTCAACTCAGAGGCAGAAGAGATCACAGTGCACAGATAGAAGGAGCAGGTCAAGATGAGGTGTCAAGAGGAATCTTCAATCTTTTTGGATCAAAAAACCCAGGCTGTCAAGGTGAGGCATCTTTCAGGGCACACCCATATAACTCTACAGCAGCATGAACACTGAGATCTCAAAATATTTGACATTTACTGGAAGCTGAAGGCAAGAGAAACAAAGGCAAGGGAAAGCTGCTTGGGACATGAAGGGAGCTCAAATGCTGGCATAGTGAACATGACTGTTGCCTTCCTCCTTTGCCAACTTGATGCCTAATCCACCCATTCCCCCCAAATTCAGCAAGCCTCTTCAGGCCTCAGAGTAAGGGAGCAAACTCAAACTCAGACCAACACCATCCAGCTTTCCCTTCCTGCTAAAATTACTGACACTGCTGCCTCTGAGACCAGTAGGAACAGGAGACTGCCCCTAAATTCATGAAAGAAATTACCTCTTCCATCAAAATCAACAACACCTTTCTGTACAGTAAAGCAGCTCTGTGAATGGTGGTAAGATTTAACTAGAACAAAGTAAAAATACAGCCTTTGCAATGCAAAGCAAATGTAACTCCCTCCATCAGGATGCCTGGCAAGGAATGCTAGGGGCTATTTATATTTTCACTGAAGAAAAACACACACAGGAAAATAGTTGGCAGGAGAAAACTTCTAGGGAATTATTATAAAACCCACTTTACTATCAGAAGACAGCTGATTGTGTAAATGAAACACTTGTGTCCACTACACTATTGCAATCCCATTGTACAATATTATAAATTTAAATGCACACACAAAAAACCCTAAATAAAGTTCAGAGGCTTTGAGGAAGCCATGTTTTTTGAGGAAGCTATACCCAAAATTATTGCAGTTCTGTGTACCTTGTAACTATTCCAACTTAAAATTAATCTAATTCTTCAGATGGCTACTTCTTATATTTTTGTTGTGCTCTTCTTTGCCCCCATTAATCAGTAAGAATGGGATTTAAGATGACTGCTACCCTACTCACCAGTTCACCTGGCTCTCAATAACAATATCTGTTATCCTTTCAGATGATGCACAACAGTTGGATTATGCATTTTGGATATATGTATATAATATTTAATTTTAAGAAAAAAGAGTAAAAACTCAGCATTGGAGTATTTAAATTTATTTATTATGTCCATTTTACTATAAAAATTTAATTTGCCCTGTCTGAGGTGGTTTGGAATTTGTTTTTTTTAAATGACAGCCTTATTTCAAATAAAAGATGAAGATCCTTCTCCTTTATAGAATTCAACATCAACATGTTTTTCTAACAGCTGCTTTAGAGTAATAATTAAGCTGTGCTGAGATGGCAGGAGAGGTATCTAGAGTTCTAAAACATAATTCTGATGAAGATGATAAAGGAAATTAAAAGGAAATGAAACCACCACAAATGTATTCCACCTCCTCAAAACAAGGATTATTGAAGGAACTGCTAGGCATTCCTGGAGCTCCAAGCTACCAGAAAAACAACACAAACAGATGCTGTGCTGGGTACAAAATTTCCACTCTGGTTTGCTTTTGGAATATATGTTTTGTAGCAACAAATGCTACGAGCAAGCAGAGTTGATGACAAAGATGTTCTGGATGATGGTCTCCACCACAAGCTGATGGGGACCAAAATCCAGGAGCTACAGCAATGCAGTAGCAATGAAGGCTGGATCATAAACCCCCAAATTCATCCACCCATCTTGAGGAGGTGGGGACCCAAAGCACATTGACCTGAGAAGCCCCATGCACCTCCTCCCTTGCCAGCTGAGCCACAATGACTGGTTTTATGCTTGGTTTTAGCTTTCACCAGCTGAAAAGTGAAATGTGCTAGCTCAAGCCACCTTCTTGATAATCAGATTTCATGGTTGTTTAAACCAAAATGCTGTGAATCACAAGATGACAAATTGAAAGAGCACACACATAAAGCAATGATAATTGCTGGAGCCATGGGCAGTAACTTGTCATGCAATGTCTATTAAACTGCTTTACAAGTGCCCACACCCTTGGTTAGATGAACAGTTTCTGCAGTAAGCAGGGAAATCTAGTCAGGGAAAAGTCTTCCTGAAAAAAAAAAAAAATGTAAAAAAGGGGAAAAATATTTCTTGTTCTGTTTTGAATTTAAGTATATATTTTAACACTCAAATTGTGATTAAATTTGCAATAAGTTATTTCATTCTTTCATTCTTTTTTTGATGCCCAACTGAACTCATCAGAGAATGATTAAGGTGATGTATTTGAATGATTAATGAAAGATGAATCTGGGAAGAGTAATCTACTCATTCTACATTAAATGTATTTTAAGATAATTCAGTTACAGATTTGCATTTTGTTTAAAAAAAAAGATTCCCATCATTTGAAGATAACTACTCTTGAAACCACGTAGGAACACCATCCCTATGTTTTCTGAAAAATTTAAATATCATGAAGATACTGTCAATTTTTATTTTCACCGTGTTCTCTTTTTTACATATATATTAAACCTGACATTGGAGCATGGAAAGAGAAGAGAATTATTATGAAAAAATCGTCTCAGATTTTGTTCCAAAACTGCTGCAGGAATTAACCTCTCTTGGAAATTTAAAAAAAATAAGTCAAGCAACATGTCTAACTTTTCATTTTACCAAACTAAAGGAAGGCTGACCCAACACTTCCATTCAGTAACTTCTAGCTAAATTATCTATAAAAGTACCCACTATGTGCACATCTACCACTCTGAGAGTGCAACTTATTTCATACTAAAACCAAGTTATTTCTATTTGTGGCCCTCTGAGAAGCACAACTGTACCTAGTACAAACAATATGGACATCAAGGAGACATGAGACATATCCAAGTGCAAGTGAGTGAGCTGGTACCTTGTTCCATCCACTGGCATGAGCAGCTGCCTCCTGCGTGCGCTCCCGATATTCCTGATATGTCACCGGCCTAAAGAAGTTAAACCAACACTCCAAGTTATAAAAGGAAATAAAAGAACATGAATAAAACAAAGTTCTCGGTTTCCAGAGGACAAAATCTTTCACATGTATTACAGCAAGTAATTTTCAAGAGCTAGCAAGTTTTGTTTCAGGACATAAAACACCAGCACCAGACAGGGTCAGGAAGGCATCACCTTTCTCCCACTAACACACTTTGATATAACTGGTTAATTGAATTTCCTAATAATAATTTGATACTCTATAACTTAAAAGACATTAGATAAGTAAGTTCTCTGATATGCTACAAAATTCTATGCTTTTGCATATGGTTTTTTTATAATCTAAGACTTTAAAGACAGAACATTCTGGTAAGAAATTCATACCTAAGCCAGAGACCAATCGAGAGTAAAATTTTGTAAACAATACAGGTTATGGACTAACAAAGACTGTCTGACTGCATTAATATATTAGAATTGAAACCTTTATTTGCAAGAACCAGCACTTTTGATCACAAAACCCCTTCATGCTTCAGTAGCAACCTCTATTCCAGATTAATCACATCCTTACTTCTCTGAATTGGGTGATGAAATTCCCCTCTTCCTCTAAGATCATCTGGGATCTAAGAGTCAATAACAGCAAAGGCTTTCTGCCAAGTGACAGCAGAAGATGCACTGCTTCAAAAGCAGCTGTCCTCAGCCAGATCATTACAAAAGGCAAGTTCAGACTTCAGTTTAATGGAAATAGTGGTAACTGGCATGGGACAGAAAACTGCTCATTGAACTCCAGAACCTGTTGTGATCTGGCAGCCTACTGTACCATAGCACTTGCTCATATGCACGTCAGAGGGCAGGAAAATATAAGTCAAATTAATAAGTATTGCATTAAATAGCACTACTCTGGCAACAGGGGGGAAAGAACAGAGTTAAAGCACTCTGGGGAAAACATAATTTGAGTTTGTCATTTTAAGGGCACTCTCTTGACTTCCTCAGCACATTAATTCTTTGAAACCAAATCTAAATCAATCAGTGGGATGAGAAGAGCAGGAACAGCTGCAGGAAGAGATTAAACAGTAACTCTAGTTTGCCTTATAAAATGGCAATCCAGTTTCACAGGCATTTCAGACTTCATATATTTACATTCATAAACAAAAAAATGACCAGGAATGTAAATATTTTCCTGTAGAAAATATAGAAAGCTGAGAACATCAGGGTATCAACAAGCTAGAACCACTTAAATGCATGGCTGCATTCATGCAACTCTTCCTAAAGCAACACTTTCCAACTCCAGCTCTCTACCAACACATTTTGGAGGTCACTCAGAGAAGCCTCAAGTAGTTCACATAAATCCATTAAATTTCAGGCTGGTAATTGCAATACAAGATGCAGTCCCAACTTCAGCCTTCCAGCAGCAGCCACAGTGCAAATGGAAACATCTTTGAAAAAGCAAATGGAAACTCACTTGCTAAGCAAGCTCTGCAGTGCTTTGTGCAGATGTTCCTTCAACTCCTGGGACACTTTCTCCCCCAGATGAGCCAGGCAGTCTTCTATTGAGCTCTCTGGATTGGCAGGGCTGAACACTGGGGAAGTGTGGCAGTCAAACCCTGTAGTGGTAAATGCTGAGAGAAGAAGGCACACAAAATAAAACAGATTCACAGAAGAACATCAACAGTCTCAGATGTCTTATCCCAGCAGTTTACAGAGGGATGAAAAAAACCACAGCTCTGTAGTCAAAGCATGCAACGAACAAATCATAGTAAAAAAATGTCCAAATACATTCTGAAAGTGCTACTTACAAGGCAGAGATTGAGCTACATTTCCCCACCAGCTCTTGTTTCACAACTGCATCCTAACCAGCAAGTTTTGCTGAATATGCAGCTATTCTCCCATTTTAAGCTGATGCCAACCCAGATGGAGCAGCAGAAGAGCCTCTTTTCATAGTACACTTGCCCACACATGGACATCTCTGCAGCAGTACTAGAGTATTGGTATTTTCAGTATTATTTTGTTCACATAACCTTTTCCTTCTCAGTCTAAAACTTCTAAGAAAACTCCATATGAATGAACTTAAACAGCCCTAGAGTGTTTGCATTTCAGATTTCTGGTTTGCAACACGCATATAAAGCAAAGATGGGTTTGACATCATTCCTTGCTGGGAGTCCTATAAAAACCACATCTACAGGTCAAAGCATATCACAAAAATAAACGTGGTGGAAGGGAGAAATCAGTTTAAGTCCACACTCCTTGAAATATTAACTCCTGAGGGCTTCTGCCATCAAGTGCAGCAGCTTAAGGGCTGCTTACTTTTCATTATTTACAGCAGACTATTAAATGTCATCCAGTTGTTTGCTTTGGCCAGGCTCCACCACTCCAAATGGTAATCTTTAACTATTTTACTCCATGTGACAATGTGTACAAATCTTGGGGGGGAGGAGGATAAAGAGATTCAATATATTCAAAAATCTCTTTAGCTGGAGTACCTGTTACAAATTAACCACCATTACAGTGCATAGAGATTATGGATTGAAACGGGAAAACCTGAAGAGCACCTTCCAAGATTTCTTCATCGAGACGTTTTAGCTCCTCCTCGATTTCTATTTTAATCTTCTCCAAAGCCTCTTTCTCCAGAGCAGGCTGTGCCATAAGCTGTTGTTGAGTCCCTGAAAAAAAACCAAAGAAGTAATTCAAATGTTTTGAACAAGGTAGATAATGGAACATGATATTGAAATATTAGGGTATAAAGGAATTTGAGATGAAAGTTTGGTTTCAGAAAGCAACAAGTATGATCCCTCCAGAGGGCTTATTACAAAAGTTTTATTACATGAGCCCAGAAACAGATAAAGTTCCAGGCCTATTCAAGGTAGAACTGGTGTTTTTAATATTTTTAAAACAAACAAACAAATAAAAACAAAAACAAAACAACTGTAAGGCTACAAACAGAATACATAGGAACTTTAAAAGCAACATCTTCAATTTAAGAACAAAATCAAACCAAGGCACATAAACAATGAGCCACTGTACCTAATACACTTATTATCAAACTACACCAAAACAGACTAGCATAACCTTGATTTTTAGTAGCAAAATATAAAATTTATACTGATACCTGCAAAATCTACAACATTCTCAGAGCAACTATGCAATGACATCAATGAAGAATCCTGAAACCTGTGAACTGTGCATCATTTCCCTGGTCATGAGGAGTCTACAGGCCACAATTTAACACTGGGTTCCCAAGTAAGACTTGTGAAGACTTGCAAAGGACCTCACAATTGTCTGTCAGTTGTCAATTCTCCTCTCCTAATCCAGAAATTTAGCAATTTGAAATGGCTACATATCCCCAGAAGTTCACATGCCATAGTTTGGCATCACAAATACATTTTCTATGTGCAGACTCCAGATATTGGTAACAAAAAGTTGTTTCAGCTTATCAGTCAGGGTTACATAGACTCTCAATCATCTTAATCATTATGCTGCACCAAGAGACACAAAACTGGTTCCAAACAAACCCAGGCACTCAGGACATCTGAATTTCTCACCCTTTCTGTACCTACACCAAGGGCTACAGTTGTACCTAGACAATGTTCTGCTCTACATTCTTCACTCAGCTGAAGAAAACAAAAAAGGGAAAGGATTTGTATCTGTAATGTTGGTATCATCTGACTCAATTTCCTCCTCCTCACTTTCATTTCACATCCAGGTCTTCAGGTAAGTCCTTTAACAGCCAGTGGAGCTTTCTGGCACATGTTTTTTCATTCCTGTTTTGAAGGTGCTAAATCATAACTTGATGCCTGTTTTCCTTGGTTTGTTTCTCTGCTGGAACTCACTTTAAGTGTCACCTTGCCTTCCCACCTCTTCCACAATGGACACACATAATCACTAAATTTCACAAAAGGATGTGTAAAAGCACTTAACACACACAAAAGTGTAGTAAAGTACACTGTGCCTTTTCTGTATTTAAAAAAAAACTAGACAGTAAGCTTTTAAAGTCTCCTACAATTGAAAAATATGTTAAAAATACACAGTATCAACCCACTGAATGTGTGTTAATGCTTAAAAACTCAGCACAAGAATCCCTCTGAACCAATGTATGCTTAAGTCAGTATAAACTGTTTTCATATATTTCTGTGACCAGTCTAAATGAACAACGATGGTCAGTTAAATTCCATTTGACTTAACCACACATGTTCAGAATACCTTAGCTTCTTAAATCCCTTTCCAAGTAGTGTCTCTTTGCCACTCTCAGTAATAAATTCCAGAGAGGAGCAAACTGTTCCTCATTTTGGTTAATGCCCTGTCAGTTGCCTCTTTGAAAAACTGAACCACTGCTCTGGAGTCAGGTGCAACAAGTGTGTGCAAATGCCAACCCCTGTGTGAACCTGTGCTTTCCCCGTGTAGGGAAGGGACAGAGGGACAGACCCATTCTCACAGGACTAATGTGACGATGATCACCCATGACAAGCTGTCATACTTGATAAGAAGTCACCCAGAAAATGGAAGGAAGAGAAATTCCACCGCTGCTAGTTAGCTATCTAAACAAAAGAGCTGTTTAGATAATCAGCACTGCAGTCAATGGTTTCCATCTCGTAACACCCACAACTTTGCAGCAGCTGCTAATTCCGAGAGCACCTGACTGTTCAGTCATGCCAGAACATCAAAACCCCACCCCTCCTAGAGCAGTGACTTTGCACTGTTCATTCCCCTAATAAAGAATGGATTTCAGCTTTCTGCATCTCCTGGATGTCCACTGCTACCAACAAACACTGCCTGCAGCACTGGAGAACATCAACAGGAAAGGTCCTAAGTGAGGGGTATCTTTTTCTCAATTAACCAACTTCCAAGTCACAAACAGGTAGAAGAAATCAGTAAAACCAGCTTATTTTAGATGAGAATAAATTTTCATTATCAAAGATAAAAATGGTCACATCAGAAATGCTGTTTGTAAGAGCCATGAGCACTGAATGCTTTCCTGTGCTCAAGAAATGGGTTTGCCTCTTCTGGGCTTTTGGTAAATCAACTCTGCACAGCCTCTTCCCAACCCAGAGGCACAACAACCTCTGTTATGTGTTCTTGCACAACCAAGTTAGTGCATTCTACTCTCTATTTATGGAATAAATGGTCACTTCAGCACAATTATGCTCCTGTTAAGATTTTGGTTTCAGGTATTTGGAAGTAACCTAAAAAGCAGAGGAAAATGTGTTCTGAAAGTCCATCAAGCACTGCATCAGGGAGCATCAGACTAATAAATAAATGTAACACTTGAGTAAAACTCCAGAAGCTCAGCAACAATACAAGAGTAACCTGTCTGCCAGGTTTGATCCCAGGAGGAGGAGGGATGGGAAGTCATTCATCAGAGTTACAGTCTGCACATCTCATTTTAACAGTGCTTGAGCCAAAACATTAGCAACAAGGGACAACAGCAACTACAAGGAGAGACTGAAAAGATTGCCTTTTAGCTCAAGGGAATGAAGGATGATTAGAAATCTCCTGATGTCACAGATTGCTCCTGATTTTTTTTCTTTCATGCCTGTAATTTTAATTTAGTAGTATCTTCATTTTCCAGTTCTCCTAGGTCTCTATAATAACTTCTGCACAGTTCACTTAAATATTTACTTTCAGCATGACTGTAATATTTCTTTAACATCTCAGACTTTTTAAAACATTAAGTAAGACTCTAAAATTACTGTAAGCACTGAGAAGTGACCAAAGATATACAAAATCTCTTTACAAATGTATTTATCTGTTTCCTGTAATGAAAAGTACATCCATTACACCAGCAAACTCCAGGCCAGGGACTGCCACACATAGATGGAGCCCTCGATTTCAGAAATGTTTAAAAGAAGATCTTTATAAAACATAAGAAGGCTCAGCTCAAAAGAAACTGAAAAAGTCTAAAATATTAAAAAGAGACAAGATACTGCCATCTAACACTCTCTTTTTTTTTCTTTCTTTTTGTAGACAGAGAGGAGGCTTAATCAAGTGGGAATTCACACCCCAAAAAGCTCCTTTTCCTTGCCTCAGTTCAGGAATAGCTCCCTTATCACCATGAACTGGACTGCTCTGACCCACAATGTGAATTTTTACAGCCCAACCAGGTCTGTTTTCCCTAAGAGAAAGCCTCTAACAAGTAAGTTCATAATCTAAGTTAAAACAATCTAAAAAACTCCATTTCCTACAAGCCAACAGCAGGTACCAGGTGTGTGGGAATCCAGGAAAATGGCTCAACCACTAACTGCACACGAGCAGCTCATATGGCAATTCCAAAAAGATAATAAATGGTCAAAAGGAGATTCTCCATGGTAACTGGATTCAAGTACTGTGGATAGCATGCTCCTCAGGGAAACTGCAAAACTGTCAAAACCTTGCACACTTCTTGGCTAAACTGGCACCATGCAGTAGCACTGACTATAAATCTTTCAGATGCTCTGTAAACAAAGGGATTATTTAAGGTTTTTCACTCTTCACCTCAAGGACAACACAGAAAAACCACTTTTCTTCACAGTGTTTGTCATAGCCACAAGCATGGGATGGTGTCAAGCAAAGGAGGAGTAGAGTAAAAAGGAGAAATACACTAAAAGTCACTCCTTGATAAAATAAAAAGAAACAAAATACAAATACATTGAATCACAAAACCAAAGTACTTTGACTGGCTTGAGAAGTTAGTAATAGTAACAACTGCAGCAGAGTAGAAGCTTCTGTACAGAGAGTGACTTCAGGGGGAAAAGTGTAAAGA
Source organism: Luscinia megarhynchos (assembly GCA_034336665.1). Lineage (NCBI taxonomy): Eukaryota > Metazoa > Chordata > Aves > Passeriformes > Muscicapidae > Luscinia > Luscinia megarhynchos. Next base: position 2,225,706 of record CM067564.1, on the reverse strand, counting down.
TGTTTTCCAATGCTTAATAATTATTTTCTGTGTCTGAACCAGTACTTATAGGTACCACAAGAGTTCTGAAAAAATACAAAGCATCTCTCCACAATCTAATGACCAGACAGCTGAGAGCTTCCACACATTTTAAATATATGTACTCAAACCACATTGACTTACACAGGTCACTTACACTCTATGTGTTTTATCAGTTTATCTGATTTGTTCACCTACCTGAAAACCTACCAAAAGTAACAGAATTTCCTGCTAATGGATTTTGCTTTAAAGAAACTGCACTGACTGTTATGTAGAATCAGTATTCTGGCAAAACAAATAGGAAAAATCTCTCAAAGCACTGGCCAGTTAAATTTGCTGGATTTACCTCCAGTAAAACTGTCTTTTTTTCAAGAGTCTAGAATACTGTGGATAGCTCTCTCTTCAGTCCCTGTTCTGAAAAGAAGATAGCAAAATAAAAATTTCCAAATGCTCATCAGGTGTTGATTTAGATCAACCTTATTTGCTTGAAGCCAGAAGTGATTGAAACCATTCTTCTTGCAACAAAACCAAGACCAACCAAGAGACTCAAAAGGAAATGAAATTTTCTACATAATTTCTCTGAATTTTCTAGTAACTGAATAAAAACCCTCCAAAACCCATCAGTCTTGCAAAGCACATTAGGCCTACAAAAAAATGAGAAGTTTTAACTGGAAACCTATCAACTTATCTTAAAGTTTTATTCTTATCTCAGTTTTTGAAACAGAAGGATGCACACCAGAAAAAATAACAGTACAAAATGCAGGAAAACAGAGGCAGATGATGGTAGAAGGGAAGGACAAGGGAAAAACAAAAGCATTCAATATCTCTCCTACCAGTTCTGGTGGATAGAGATAAAATAACACCACTCCTGTTGGGAAGGATCACCTTTTTGGTTGGGTGTTTCTGACCCACCAGATACCCCTTCTAGTTTAACTGGAGTGATGACACTTCACTGAAATCTGGGAGACTGCTGTAGAAGGAGACTCAGGGGAAATACAGAAATCCTGACAACACCCAGTGCACCTTTTTTCCTCACCTCCCATATTCTGTGCACGTGCAATGGAAAGGCAGAAGATCCTCCAGCAGGTGACACAAGGTGGCTGGAGCTGGGATCCTGCACTGAACTGCCCTCTAGAGGAGTCCCTTTCTCTCCCACTAACACGGACAAGTAAGTTAAATTATCTCCATCAGGACAAGCTACAACTTGTCTTCCTGGAAACTCCCAGTACAATGAGTATGGTTCAGAAAACAGACCAGAAGTACAGTCTTATTTGGATTTGAGGAAAATAAATGAAGGGAAAGTACTGCAAACCAGAGTCAAGGCCTCATATGAATGAAACACAAAATACAGGAAGTGTTCTGCAACTGGAAACAGGCAAGAGGCAAAACTGCTGCTTCATTGCTTCCCATGGAAGGTGTCTGCACAATAACCAAATCAAAGCAAAAAAGGATTAAGGACAGGTGTTTTTTATTGGAATCCTCTCAATTCACAAATCAATGGTGTTCAGCCATAGAGTAGAAAGACTTCTGACCAGCATTTTGAAGTGCCACAGAAATCCACAATGGAAGGAACTGGGATCACTCAAAGTGTTGTATCAACAGCTGGTGGTGGTGCTTGGAACACACGCTGCCAAGCAGGAAGCAAAGCTGTGCTGCTGTTACCCCTGCTCTGTGTCTGTCACCAAACCCACAAGTCTCCTCCTCATTACAGGATTCCAGACATTTCTATTTCCCAGAGGTATTTCCTACCTCTCTTGCTCTAACCAGGTTTTCCAGCTCATGAACAGGACCATAACACCCAGCTAAACCTCCCAGCAGTGCATTAGGCAGGGCAGGAAATATCCATTATGGGCTGTGCTCCCCTCCTAGGGGATTGCAGATTACAGCAAGCAGGCATCATCTACATGCCAAACAACAAGGAGATACACACTGGGTATATGAACTGCTCAACAGCCAATGGAGATGCACACAGCACTCTGATATAACCACACACATTAGGGAGTGCAGCTCAAACTGCTTAATTACAAGCAAGGTAAGAAAAAGTAGGAGAAATTGACATGTAAAATGTAGCTAGCAGACAAATAAACCTCTCAGAAGCATGCAAAGCAGAAAACCACCACCAGCAAAAGTGAGTTAGGCAAAGAATGAAACAAATCCTGAAGCAGAAAAATAAAAGATAAAGTGTTTGCTTAGTTCAATACAGCCTAAAGTTCATTCAAAGCACTACAAAACAGAGTGAGAAACAAGTTGTCAAATTAGAAGTAAGGCAAAATAATTTAATCCAGAAAGTAGCAAAAACACTGAAAGAGAGACCTAATTAAAGTGAAACATGACCAGGAGAGGAGACATTGTGGACACTGTCTGGTTTGGGGAATGAGGTGGCAAAAATGTAGGAAGATATCCTTTTTAGAAGTCATAAAGGATGAATGCTTCAGAGTATTTTAGTAGCAAATCCAACTACAGATTGCTGTCACACAAGCTAACACATCTAAACAAAATCTGAGAAGTGAAGTCCTCTTAAGTGACTACCAGATTGTCATTTAAGCATTTGCAGCTTCATCTCTAGAAAGTTTAAATACACCTCTGTAATTCAGAGTAGAAGCTTAGAGGTTTCAGTAATGAGAATCAACTGATTCTGAAATGGAAAGATTTCACCTCAATTTGCAATTACTTTAAAAGTAAGTACAGCCAAATAGTTTTTAAAAAGCTTTAAGACTAACATTTTCCTTTCTGAATCTTCTATTTATAGAACAGAGCAGACTCTCACACATTGAACCTTTATATGTACTCAATACAATGAGATGATACTGCTTAAATTAGCACATTTTTCAACAAAGGTTTTTATGAAACAAAGGGTTTTATGAAACAGCTAAGGTGCCTCTCCTTTCATGAACCACAAATGCAGTCAAGGTCGGAAGTAGCAAACATACCTTAAATATATTAAGGTTAATTTTATGAATTAAATACACTGACATTAATATAATGAATTATATATAATATAACCAGGATGTGTTCTGTGATTTAGTGCCAAACTGAAAAACAGTTTTCAGTTTCATAACTTCAATGTAACCTTTTCTTTTTAGGAATTTCTAACTTCATGACAGGTAAGTTCAGTAAATGACAGCATATGCATTCTTAAATGATGGTTCAAAGAGAAAAAAAATATTCTGAAGATTGTCTCTGTTTGGTTTTGGGCTTTTTTATCCTCCTTTCATCAGAATATGTTCTGAATCTCAGAACTAGTAGACACTAAAATGTCATTAAGAAGTGACAAGCCACCCAGGCAATCCTGACAAACAACATTGCTTAAGTGCTCACCACCACAATATAAAGAACAGTTTTACCCCCTAAGCTTATGTGAACCACAATCTACCAAACTTCTTTTATTCTGCCTTCTATTTATTTACTTAACCTCTTTTATCCATAAACTTGTCCTGGAAGAAACATCTGACTCCATGCAGTCCTTGGTTTCTCATAAATAAATAAATAAACAAACAGAAGTAGCACAGACCACATTTCTGCTCCAGCACTGACTGACAACAACAGGAGCCTCAATGTAATAGGGCAAAACTATTTAGCACAGGAGATTGCTCAAGACACCACTCAGTTTATGCCAGTAAACAGCACCCCACCTCTGCTTACTTCCACTTGTGCCCCAAAAAACAGCAAGCACGGGCTGAAATTCTCAGGATGGCTCAACAAAGGTAATGCACATCCATCCCCCCAGCCTCAGTTCAGCAATCAAACCCAGTGACTTGCTTCCCAAACACCAGCAGCCGTGGCACAGCTCAAATCAAAGCAGTGATCTACATGCAAACAGCTTTGTTTCCATCAGCATCTCCCATGTTTCAAGTGAAATGGGTTCATTTTTCACAGAACAAACCAAGAGCTTTGTTTCCATCAGCATCTCCCATGTTTCAAGTGAAATGGGTTCATTTTTCACAGAACAAACCAAGAGCTTTGTCTCACGCTCCGCATCCCCGCAGGAGCAGCGAAGAACTCCCTGCAGCCACAGCTGCACATGCCAGCAGGCAGAGAGGAAGGTGCAGGTGTTACCTGGAGCTGGAGGAGCAGGATGCTGCTGTGGCTTCTCCTGGGCCAGCAGGCCCACGTAGCTGAGCACCACGTACTTGGTCTCGCAGTGGAATCCCACAGGCACGGCAGAGGCGGCCGCCATCGGGGTGGCTGCGCTGGCGCGGGCGCGTCGCTCTGGGAGGCTGCCAGGGAAGAGTCAAGAGTTTGGTTTGCTGCTCTGTGAGGCTGCAGCAGGTCATGAACCCACAGGAACTGTGTAACAATCCTGAAGCAATCTCCAGGTTTCTGCCCTGATACCCTACGCGCTCTTATTTTAATGAGAACCGTGCAGAGCGAAGGCGGCTGTGCCGGCGGCTCCTGCTGCTGCCAGCAGTGGCACTTCTCACTCTGCTGCCATGCTCACACTCCCAGGGGAGCAAACAAGCAATCCCCCACCACGTGTGCTCCTCCCAACACCTCCCATCTCAACCACACACAAAAACACACGTGTTCACCTTCTGACAGCTTCTGAACACTTCCTTAACCACAGCTGGGTAAAAAGAGAAATTCCGAGGAGTCCTTCTTTCCCAAAGCCTCCCATGAACATCTCCTCTGCTTTCTGAGATTTGCTACTCAAAAATGGGAATGCAGAAAGAGTGACCACAATTGCTTCAAATTAATTTTACTGTGCCAACAGCAATGGAAAACAGAGTAAATTCCACATTCACCGTAGGGATTGGAAGAACAGATGATTGTTTGTCGTGGATTTCTCACCCAGACATTATTAAGTATAAACCAGAAATCCACACCTAACAGCAACATCTGGCCAAAGAACTCCTCCCTGTTTCACTGTAATTGTTTTGTTGTTTGTTTCAAATATCCAAATAAGACCTGCAGGAAAAACTAAGGTAGACAGAAATTGAAAACATGGTAAAAAGTAAAATCTGAAACAACAACATGGAAGTGGGGAAAAAGCCACGCAACAGATTAAAAGGATGTTTGATACTTATCAACATGTTTTAGCTCTTTTTGTTTGGCAAAGTCTGGATAACTACTTCCAACATGCTGTCAACCTGATGGATAAATAATACAATCCAGGGGTTTCTAACAAACCCTTCAAGTTAAGTTCTCTAGGACTTCAAAGAGCCATTCCCAAACAAGCAGTGGCCCATTCCTGGCCACCAGAATGGATGTCTAAATGAAAGGCACACAAGAAAGTTTGTGCTACAGAACAGCTACTGAACAGGCACTGAAAGAGCCAGATAATTTAGAGACTGCAGTTGCATTTAGAATAAAAAATTTTATCAAGTTTTAAGTTTAAAGCAGTTAGAATGAGCAAAATGCTCTATACAGGGAAGAGAAATTGGACCATCTCAAGAGAGTTATGGATTGCACTGGAAATGCCTTGGGACTAAAAGAAACAATCCCAGGTTCCAAAAACAAAGAACAATCTGCAAAGAAGCTTCAAGATTAAGAATACTACTAATAAAGTGAGAAAGCAAAAGAAAAGCACTTGCCTGTGTAGCTATTCAAGATGTCTGGGCTAACTTCTAATCCCTCCTCCCTGAGAAGGAATTCAGATTAACAGCAGTTGTCCACTGGTTACTGTGGATAAACAGATCTTGAACTGTGCTGTGGCACAGTCGCTGTGGGAGTAGATAGCTTGGCAAAGAAAAATTCACCACCAAACTAAAAGCTGCAAAAGGAAAAGAACTGGTGTAAAATTGGCTGACTATTCTCTTTAGAAACTCTAGTTTCTGAACCCATTCAGTTCTGAAAACAGAAAAGGGCTCTCTCAGGAAGACCATGCCATGGCAGCCCTGCCTCTTGCTCCATGTATTTGAAAACGCCTAAAAGCCTTTACCAGAAAGGTTCAGTTGGATCTTTGCTACAGCCTGAACCAAAGTAGTGAATTATATACAAAGGAAACAATAAACTTGGAGTCAATACTTCATCTGTGCTGCCTCTTCCATCCCAAAGTGCTCCATGGGCAACACATCCTGCTTCAGAAACCTAAAAAAATCACAGCAAAGAAGCACAGCTTTAGCACAATACAGTCACCCTGGAGCCTCTTCCATAACTGAGATTTTCACAGAGCTAGAGGATCTGGAAAAAAAAATAACTGCTGTGAAGACTTTAGGATCCTTTAACAATAGATCTGCTCTTCAGGCAATCACCACATCACACGTTCACATCACCAGGTGTGAAAGGTGCCATTCACCAGAGAGCAAAAGCTCCCCAGCATGGTTCAGTTCTGGTTTGTTCAGTAGAGATCCACAGCCCTGAAATCAAAATGCTTCTCATAATGCCTACACAGTGAATGGGAGCCCTTCCAGACAACCTGAACTGATCTCTCCTGGAAAAATCAGCCTGACAGATGGTCCAGAGACATCCAGAAACTGTGATGTGGACCAAAGAAAGAGTCTGGATATAGAACAGAGATTATTCTTCACAATATAATTCCAAATCAATGCAGAAAATTAAATTAAAACGTTGATCAAAACAAGCATGATATGCAAAGCAGCACAGTGCAACAGGGAAGCTTAATTCACAAAAATTACAGTGTGCTTGGCTCAACACTTCTGAGGGGAGGAGGAGAGAAAAAAAACAGAGAGAAAGAATCCGACCACTACTTATTTAAATAGTGGCTAATGTTTCCCTGGGGAAAGAATGATAAAAAAACCCCAAAATTACCTTGTGGATATATTTTGAGAGGCAGTTTTATACTGAAATGAGAAGAGGGACTTAAAAACTTGAATGGGAAAGATCTTCAAATTCACATAAAAGAATATAAGGAGTGGAAGTGCACTTCAGAATCACCGGTCTTCCTTTGAGAGAAACTCACAGCACAGGGACTGAATGACTCGTTTTGGTTTGCAAATGACTGGTTTTGTTTACAAAAAGGAACACAGAAATATTGACTCAGATACTGTAAATATCTCAGAAAAGGCCATTTTTCAGCAATGAGGGAGATTGAAAAAGGACACACAGCTTGAGAGACCAGCTCAGAGGAAAGAGAGCTCTCTGCTAAAGGAGCAAAATGAAGAGAGTCCAGGAAGTGCTTTTTTAAAGAAGCTTGTGCAGGAGATGCAAAGGAGCAGAGGAAATAAGGTGTTACACAGACTCCCTAAGCCTCAAAGCCAGGGCAAGAGGGCTGCTTCTGGTTTAACAGGCTCTCTGCAGGAATACCGTCCTTAAAAAGCTACAGAGATCAACATTATTACCAATTACTCGCTACCAAAAAAAAAAAAAAATCACCTTTCCCACCCTTGGGGATAGAAGGCTGTACCTGTTGAAGCTTACTCAGCTTGTCCCTCCTCCGGCCCTGCTGTCACTTGTCTCATGTGGGCTGAGCTGCTCAAGCGACCTGAGAGCAAGAGTTGCAGCAGGACTGACATTTCCCCATCTGTCACGTCCTAATCCACGGCAGAGTTATAAATTGGATAACGGGCAGCACCAGGCTGCCAATGAATACAGCGAATATAATCCCCAGCCATGGGGCCGGGCTGGGTTTCAGCCCCATCTGTGAGACCCTCCTGCGCGTCAGGATGCGCTCACCGTGCATCGTCCCGACCCCGAAACGCAGCAGCGCTGGTTCTAGAAACGGAACAGCGGGCAGCGGCACCCAGGGATTTCAGACACATCAGCCCAAGCAGCAGCACCGCAGCTCTCAACTCGCACTCCAGGCGGAGTCACTGCAGAGCTGGATGCCCTCCCCACCCGGAGCCGGGGTCACCAGCTCGCCCAGAGGCACAGACCCAACCGCCCTGCGCCGCTGCTGGTTCGGTTCCTGCTGCTGCTGCTGCTGAGCCATCGCAGCCACAGACCCAACCGCCCTGCGCCGCTGCTGGTTCGGTTCCTGCTGCTGCTGCTGCTGAGCCATCGCAGCCACAGACCCAACCGCCCGGCGCCGCTGCTGGTTCGGTTCCTGCTGCTGCTGCTGAGCCATCGCAGCCACAGACCCAACCGCCCGGCGCCGGTGCTGGTTCGGTTCCTGCTGCTGCTGCTGCTGAGCCATCGCAGCCACAGACCCAACCGCCCGGCGCCGCTGCTGGTTCGGTTCCTGCTGCTGCTGCTGAGCCATCGCAGCCACAGACCCAACCGCCCTGCGCCGCTGCTGGTTCGGTTCCTGCTGCTGCTGAGCCATCGCAGCCACAGACCCAACCGCCCGGCGCCGGTGCTGGTTCGGTTCCTGCTGCTGCTGAGCCATCGCAGCCGCGCAGGCCCGCCCGGCGAGCGCTCGGCCGGCGCTGAGGGCACAGAGGTGGCGCCGCAGCAGCCGCGGCTCAGATCGCGCTGGGGCCGCCGACACCGACCTGCTCCGGCTCGGGGCGTCTCCCGACACCGACCTGCTCCGGCTCGGGGCGTCTCCCGACACCGACCTGCTCCGGCTCGGGGCGTCTCCCGACACCGACCTGCGCGACAGGCAGCCCTGCTGGCCCGGCTGCACCCACAGCCCGGCGCACACCGGGCTCCGCACCAAAGCCACCCGATTTCAGCTGCAGGTCTGCACAGCCACACCCCGCACCAACAGCACTGGAAAACATCCCGGCACTCTGCAGCCTCAGCAGAAGGCTCGTGTGGGGATTTCGGCTGAGACCTGCATGTGGGGACTAGTTTAACCTCGCAGCAGTTTGTCTCTGAGAACACTTCCCACAGCAGGCAGGGCTATCAGAGCACCCAGTTGTGATCAACCGGGAGATAAATTCTCCGGAGTACTTTTCCAACTGTGCATGAGGGTATGACTAAGAGATTGTTTATAATAACTGAGAACTGCTCAGTTCAAACATGTCAGTTCCTACTGGAAATGAATCAATACTGCAGCCACTACTGGTGGCACTTAAGGGATAGAAATACTGGAAAACATAATTGTTCTTTATCTGGAGAGCAGCTGGAGCTGACCTTTGACAGAAACGCAATTCATGAGCATTCCAGGCAAACGGTGCGATTGCTCTTCTAGGAAGATAAACAAAAGCCGCACGCGTTATCCGCTACAAACGTCCTCGGTCCTTCGCGGCTTCAAACCATCTCACCGCAACGCTAAATTATGACAAAACACAGCTTTTATTAACAAGCTCCCATTCACTTTCTGTCTCAACGTGACTATTTGGGTTCGAGCATCCGAAAAAAGCCTTTCCAAGTTTCAGCAGCGCCGGAGCCGCCGGCGGGAGCGCAGCGTGAGCCCCTCAGTTACTACGGCGATGAATGAGATATTTATACCCGGGCGGGCGGGCACGGCGCCGGGATGAGTCACCGGCGGGGCCGTGCGGGACTCGCAGCCTGCGCGCTGCCGCGGGCCCTGCAGCGGGGGAGCCGCCGGCTCTGCGCCGCCAGCGGGGGCCTGCCAGGCGGGTCCGGGTGTCCCGGGCTGTCCCGGGTGTGTCCCGGGGTGTCCCGGGGCTGTCCCGGGTGGAGCGGGGTCCGCCAGGGGGCGCGCCTGCCCCCGCCGCGCCCCCGCCGGGACGCGCGCTCTCGGTTCGCGCCCCCCCCCCCAGCCCGCCCCTCGGGCACGGGAGCGCGCGCGGGGCCACCGCCGGTACCCGCTCCCCCCCGCCCTTAAATTAATAAGTAAATGCAGACAGGTCGGTAAATAAATAAATAAATAAGCAGCCGGCCCGCCCCGCTCGCACGGCCGTTCCTCACCTGCGGGCGCCGCGGGGCGGAGCCGGAGCCGAGCAGCGGCCGCAGCTCCCGGGTCGCTCCCGCCGGGGGCGGTGGGCGGGCGCGCGCGCTCGCGCGCTCGGCCGGTGCGCGGGCTCTGCCCTAATTCGCCGCCGCCGCCGCCATGATGGAGGGGCGGGGGCGGGAGCGCGGGGCGCGGCGCGTGCCCCGCGTCACGGCTCGCGCCGGGGAAAGGGGCGGGGCCGGCGGGGGCTCCGCCCGCGTGACGTCACCGCCCGGGCGGGGCTCGCGGGGACTCGGTCACCGGGATGAGCCCGGGTACGCTCCGGCCCGCCTGTCCCGGGGCGCTCGTGGGGCGTCGGGGGAAAACGGGACCGAGCTCTTGGCAGTTCAGTCTCCGCGGCCCTGACCTCTAGATCACGTGAGGCTGAGAGGGTCAGAGCCCCAAACCGAACCCTCCCACAGGGCAGGGGGCACACGGAAAGAAACAGGGTCTGCATATAACTGCAACTGTATTTGCTATTTTACTTAGTAATATTTATTTTGTTATAATAGACATATTTCTCATTACTATTATTTCTTCTTTTTTAAAATTTGCTTTTAATATTATTTAGATGGTGCCTGAAGTAAGAGTAAAGCGTTCTCCAGACCCAAGGTACACGCGGATTTCCAGCATTATAACGGCATTATGAAAACACAGCCAAATTGCACACGTAGTTTTATAATAAGCTTTTTCACCCAAGAAAAAAAGCACAGAAAAATTAAGGGGATGGAAATAAATCAGGAAGAAGCATGAATATGACGAATACTGCATTTGACACTGATTCGTAAAGAAATGGTTTTGTCTTTTCCACCAAATATTCTTGCAGAATGGAAATGGAAGTTGCCAACTGGAACAAACCAATGCTATTATAGAATATGAAGTTGGCTTAAACTGTGCATCTTTCTGTTTCTCCCGTGCTACTTCAGGGCCTTACAGGCGGGTTGGTCCCCGTGTTCAATCTCTGTCCGCTGCGGGTTCCGCTCACCGCGGTGTTTCTGCGGAGCGGCTCAGTTTCTACAGCGGCAGTGACGCCGTACGTGGTGGGGTGACGTCATCCCATACGGGCGTTCCTATTGGCCCCGAGGCGCGGTGGGCGGGGCGTGCGGCCGCCCCGCTCCAGCTGTGACCCGCCCCGGATCTGATTCCGCTCGCGGCCACCGACGGCACCGGCCGCGTCTCCTCGGGCCTGCGACCGCCACTGTCACCGCCGCCGCCGCCGCCGCCGCCGCCGCCATGGCGCTCAGCGATGCCGACGTGCAGAAGCAGGTAGGGCCGAGCGGAGCCCCCTGAGGGCCGAGAGGAGCGGGGCTGACCGCGCCCGGCCCGCAGTGCCGCTCTGCGGCCCGGCTCTGCTGCTCTGCCGGGGCGCTCCCCTGAGAAAGGAAGATCGCTGAGGGGAAAGAACGGGCTTGGAAAGAGCAGTCTTCGGACAAAGCCATTTTTTGCCTTGCCGGGGTGGATGGGCCCCACTGGGGAACTTCCTTGAGGCGTTTTGGTGATATCTTATGGCAGATTGTAACGAGAGGGTTCGTGAGCAGGCTGTGCGCTGTGTGCAGTGTTTAATTGCACCCCGAGGCAGGTAAATGCACAGCTTTAGACGAGTAATGTGTTTTTGCATGTCGCTGTGGTAGATGTATAGAGGTGAGGGCCAGCCTCTTCTTCCTAACCAGAGAAAGTGGCCTTAAAATGAGACAGATTTACATCAGATAAGAGACAAAAAAAATTCACTGTTAGGGTGGTCAGGCTTTGGAATAGGTTGCCCAGGGAGGCGGTGGAGTCACCATCCCGGGAGGTGTTTAGGAAGTGTCTGGATCTGAAGTGGTTTAGGAGTTTAAAGGTTACAGTGTAATGCTGCCTTGATGGTTGGACTGGGTGATCCCGAGGGTCTCTTCCAGCCTAATGATTCTATGGTTCCCTAAGGATTTCCCATCTCTTTTATGCTTGTAGCTGTGTTACCTCCAGTTAGCTGTACCTCAGCATTTGGGTGGGCTGCTCAGCGTTCCTAAATGCCCTTTTCAGTTCTTCCTCCTAAGCAGAGTGCTGCAGCCTGGCCTTGGCTTGCAGTGGAAACTTCCAGCCCTCAAGTCCGGCTGTGGACACTCCTCCAGAGGCAGGATGCCCTGTCCCTGTTGACTGTAAACACTGCCCTCAGCTAAAAAAGCTGCTTTCAGCTGGGCTGGAGATGATGTGTGGTGTTAAAGGCTGTGGGGATCCAGTCAGCACTGGTCTGGGTGGTTTCTTGCAGGTGATAAGCAGATCAGGCGAGTTCCCTTTGTCCTCTGCATCACAAGTACTTGTGTCTCACTTTCTCATTCAGTAAACATAGTCTCTTGGCAAGGAAGCATCACAATAAAAGTAAAATTAGTAGGTTACCTTTCTCCAGAAGGAGAATTGTAACATTACATCGTGTTCCTTTTATCTACAAAGCTCGGGTTTTTTTTTTCCTGACACTTCCCTGAGGATAATAAAAATAAAGCTGACATTAGGGTGGTCTTGCTCAGCCAGAATGGAGCTCAACTTCAAAGGTTAGTTCAGGCTCTGGTGATGTCATAAACATGTAAAACTAACAGCATTGCACATCTGCAGCAGTCCTGTCAGTGCTTTACACTCCTGAGCCCAGGATGATCCTGCAAACTGGAAAGGAGAGTGCTGGTGGCTGACAATCCTGCATGTGGATGAATCTGGCATGACCTTGCCAGCTGGTCCTCTTAACTCCTTGCCACCACTTCCAATGATTGTCACTCTGAAAATCATCTCTGATTGAGACTTTTTCCCACTGACAGACTTGTTTTGTTATTCTGTCAAAGGTCTTTAATACATTTTTCCATCTGGTCACTTCTAAAGCCCATCTAACATCTAGAACTTCCCTTGGAAAGGATAATCCCACTGCTCCTGACGGGAAACCCCTTCTTCCTTTCTATAGGAAATACTGCTTTAAAATTAGTCTCTCATTTCCAAATACATTTTTGTCAGTGTTATTAAAACTAATCCTATTTATAGATGTTAAAATCTCACTTTGGTACTCTTCATTTCTATAAAAAACAAGAGGGGATTTCAGTACAGCAGCTTTTGAAGTAACACTGTTCAGACTTATCAGTCTAGAAGTAGATTCCATATTAGCTTGCTTCCATCTCATTCCTTTTCTTTACACAGGGGATGTTTCCTGAACACCCAGAACTGTTAAAAGTGCTTTTCCAAAATTCAGAAACCAGACTACACTGGAGGAAGTGACTCAGTAACATAAAGGCTGCTGCTGCTTGGTCTTGTCAGTCTTCTTCAACAATAGGCTATTCAGCAAAATAATATTCTTATTTTAAAGGCCTCTCTTGTCCTTTCTGAAGGGCAGGGTAGGAAGCTGATTCTGGAGGTACACAAGCACTTGAGAGTCTTTGGAGACATGAATTAAAATAAAACCTGCTGATTTGAATTTGAGGATGTTGATGTTGCTGTTCACTTCTTCCACTGTGTTAACATGTGTTTAAAATCTTCCACTTGTCTCTTCACTTCTGTTTTTTCATCTCTACAGGCTTAGTGCTGTTCTGCACTTGGCCCAGTTTTCACCTTGGCACCTTTCTAACCTCCTTAAAACATTTAATTTTAACATGAGGTTCTATAAATAGAGTCTTTTGTGTGAGTTTAGTCAGACTGGATTTTCTGCAAAATGTGTCTCAAGCAAAATGTCAGTAGGTTTTTATGGTCTGCTCCATCTGGCCATGGAAGTGTCTGTACCTCATCCCAGTTGCAGTGTGATTGGGAATGAGTCCTTCCAGTGTGCCCCAAATGGGAACCTGATCTGAGGTGTGGTCACAGAAAGGCATGTGATGGATGAGCAGAACTTGGTCTGATTGCTTTCCTGGTCTTTAAGCTGCTGGGCCTGGGCTCTGTAGTGCTTTGAGGTGGCTTCAGAAATGTTTTTCAAGTGGAATTTATTGGTTCATGTGGGGCTCTGAAGCAGCATGTGACATTCTTGGTGTGGTCTGGATCATGGAGCATTGCTGCCACTGTCTCCTTCCCCTCCAAACTGACCTTACAAGCCTTTACAAGAGAATTTATTACAAAATATTTATTGCAGGTTTTCAAGAGAAGTGTCTCTGGTGCTCAAAGGAACTTCTGGTTGTGCAAATCTGACCAGAGTGGTCAGTAGCACTTTGCTTTGCTTCACTGTTCACCTGTGGAAGGCCCAGGTTCATTCAGATGCCACCTATGATAATCTTCATGTTTCATTTAAATGTCACAACAAACAGACTCATTTTGCTGTGTGAGGAGTTTTGAAGCCTGAGAGGTTTTTTTACTAATCCCAGGGGTGAAAGAGTTGGTCTCATTAATGAAGATTGGAAGCACCCAGCCTCATATTTCTATAAATTTACTTTTGAGTTGGTTTGTTTGGGGTTTTTTTAATAGTTGTATACCTGAAGTGCATTCTTCTAATGGCAGTTAGTGGAAGAGCATTATATAGAATTATTGGGGAAAATAGTTTTCTTGTAATATATGTCAAGATGAACTGACTCTTTAGTGTGTATGCTCAATTAAATTTCCTTGCAAAACAATATTATATGAGTTAGTAAATGGATATAGAGGATCTACAAATGAGGATATATATACACCTACTTCCTTTGGTCAATGTCCTTTCCCACAGAAATATTTTCTTTCCTCTCTCTTGTTACAGATCAAGCACATGATGGCTTTCATCGAGCAGGAAGCCAATGAAAAGGCTGAAGAAATAGATGCAAAGGTAAAAATGGAAGTTCACTGTCAGTAAGTGCAAAAGGAAAACTGTATCCCCATCCTCCTTTGAAAGTTGCAGTCAGGGAGGACTAGAACACCTTTGTAAGCTACAGCTGCTTTCTGTTTAGTTATTACATAGCAAAAAATATTATACCAAGTAAAGTTAGCATTTCTTAGCTTTTGACAAATGAAAATGACTGAGAGGTGGTTTTGATTTAATGTTTTGGTGGCTCTTGAATATTACTGTATTTGTATCAAAGTTCACCCCTTTTTTACAGAATCAGAAGAGCTGAGTGGTAACATGACTCAAGTGGATTAAGCAGAGCACCCTGCCCCACTAAATTAGTATTTAAGGCATGAGTTGAATTACTTGCAGAATGCTTCACTTAGGTTAAGCCACAAGAGACTGGGTTTAATATTAACCTGGTGATATAGATGTTTACTGAGGAAGGATTAATGGTGCCTTGCAGCCCCAACAATCTGTGTTGTACCACTGCTGAAATGCCTTGGTGGTGTTGGACTCAGCATATGTGTTGCTGATAATATTTGATCTTCATTAAACATTTAGATTTACACAAGTATTTAATCAGTACCAAAACAGGTATTCCTGAAGATCTGCAAACAGAACTCAGAAGTTGAGATTGGATTCTCAGGTACAAGTAGGAGAATTATCCATGTGTTTTTACATTCTGTCTGGTGAGGCTTTACAAAAAAAACCTAACAGCTGTGCTGTCACCCTCCTTGTGTAAGAATTACTTAAAGAAGTGAATGGTTTTAACATAGAACCATAAATTATATCATCCTATCCTGTCTCTGAATGTGCTCTTTTACATTTTGGTTCTGTTTTTTTCAGCCCAAGGAATCAATTTCCACTTCAGTTATTTAATTTTTACTGTAGGCAGAAGAGGAATTCAACATTGAGAAGGGTCGCCTTGTTCAGACACAGAGGCTGAAAATCATGGAGTATTATGAAAAGAAGGAGAAGCAAATTGAGCAGCAAAAGAAAATGTAAGTTGCTTGGGTTAGACAGCTGACTTCAGAGCCTGAGCTCACATTTTATTGTTAAATTTATATAAAATTCTTCTTCTTTTGGGAGCAAATTGTAGACAACATACTCAGTTCTAATAGTGAGTTTCTGTTTTTTTCTGGGGAGACATTATCCAAGCTGAGCTACAATGTTATAACTTAGTGTGATGAAAGAGTCCTTCACATTTCTTTATGTAGTTAATGTCAAGAATTCTATCCTGCTCTGTTACTCTGAGACAAATGATCATGTCAGGTTCTGCAGTTTAATCTTTTGTCCAGAAGTCCAGAAACAGGTTCAAATAGGTGAACAGACCTTGTTTTTAAGTGTTGTAGAACTGTTACCTTTAAATGCAAAGCATGCAGTTAAATGTTACAGTTCTTCTGTCAAAGGCTGATGGATTGACTCAACTTTATCATTCAACTTGCAGTCAGATGTCCAACCTGATGAATCAAGCAAGGCTGAAGGTCCTCAAGGCAAGGGATGACCTTATTGCAGTGAGTATCTCTGAAGTAAACACACAGTCTGCTTCTACTATGTGTTAGGAAATTGAACCATTTTCACAGTTTCCATTACCTGCTGTTTTAGAGAAATACATTGGTCTGCCAGGAACATTGCAGGCAGTGTTGTATCTGTCATTTGCACAGTAGCTTGTTTCTTTAAAGAGCAGCAGCTCTCTGTTGCACAGTTGGTAGAATTTGAAATTCCGTTTGCCTGAAGCAATGTTTATGTGAAAAACCCAGCATGGCATCAGCAAGGAGGCTAAAAACTGGGATTTTTTTGTGTCCTTCAATGGCCCATAGTACATGAAAAGTTTTGCTTGTTGTTCTGCTAGGTGACCAGTATGTGTATTGACACAGAGGGTGAGTAATCATTCATCAGAGCAGGTTACATTCAGGCTTGTGTGGGTGTGCTGTGTTTATCTCTCACCACTGGCAGTGTGTCCCCATTCTGCTCACTGAGCAGTGACCAGATGTGCTGTGCTCTCCCACCCCGTCTCAGAAATAGTTTGGATGTTCCATGTTCTGCTAGATGGGGCTGTCGAGCTGGAAGTCAAAAATAAAAGATGGGATAAATGTTCAGGTTGATGCTACCATGAAAAAGAGGAGTTAGCAGAAGAAAATCACCAGTTTATTGACTCTTTAAAATGAGTTTGAAACTTCAGGTTGTATTCCCAGAGATGAGGAAGGTGGATTGCTCAAGGGCTAACTCTGTTGTGGTAGTCTCTACTGGGTAATTTCTTCCTCATTTATCTGCTGACTCAACCTCATGCTTCTGAGTAATTCTAAACACTCTTCCTCATTTTAAGACATTTGAAGTCACATGCTGCTCAGTCTTTCTTCCCTTATCAGATCTTTGGCTTCTTTAGTGAAGAGAGATGGGCAGTTCCAGAAATGCAGTGTTACTCTAGGGAGGACAGAATAACTAGGTTTGACCCTGACAGTAAATTGTGATAGTTTTATATCCTCATACTGATTGTGTTACTGGGCACTCTTTTTCAAAACACTGTGAGACAGGACAGGAAAGAAAGGTTTATACCAAATCACAGAGTTTTTTTATCTGAAGCATTTCTGATGGTTCAGTTTTATGAGTTCTGAGTTAACTCACGTTTCTTTAAGTTTCTTAAGAATTCAATCCCATCCAGTACTGATTTACTGAGTAAAGATAACCAAGACAGCTACTTCAAATTAAAAATAAGCTCTCTCTTCTAAATTTTGACTTGCATTTACTTACAATTAAGGAATACCTAATCTGAATATTATTTGATGGAAAAAGAGATTGGATTTCTTTGCTCAACCATAAAGCTGAAAAAATATTATTTGGATAACTGTATTGTTTTACATGAAGCAGTTATTTACTACCTATTTCGTTTATCTAAGTTAATGCTCTAAGTACCATCCTTTTGCTCCTGAGCTCTCCCTTTTTCACACAAAAGGAATTATTGTCAGGTTCTAATGAGGTCAGCCCAGGGCAGGAAGAAGGGAGGTGCTGGGCAGGGATAGTGTACCACACACAGATGGAGGTCTAGCTTGGATGAACACCAGCTGGGGTGTACATTTACATGTTGGAAGGGTGTGAGAGCTATAATGGAAGTACAGAAAGTTGGTAGGCATGAAACCAAATGCCAAATGGATGGGCTCTGCTGATCTGATTTCTTCTGAATGTAGGATTTGCTGAATGAGGCCAAGCAGAGACTTGCCAAGGTGGTGAAGGATACTGCCAGGTACCAGACACTGCTGGATGGACTAGTTCTACAGGTAAATATTAAAGTAGTAAAAAATTGATCATTGCTGCTCTAGCCCCCCAAGTTTCTTTTTGTCAGAAATAGCCCTTTGAAAGTTACAGTTGTATGGGAGTCTGGATCAATTGCTGCTGAGTGGTCCTTGAGTTTTAAACATTGCTCAATATCTTTGAGTTTTGGACTCTGAACAGAAAAGACTGTGGCTCATTTTGAGGTGTGGGACCTGGTAGACCAGCAGCAGTTCCATTGTAAGAATAATTGCAGATGTGCACACACATTTTGGGGTTCACACATCAAGCTGCTGTAGGGATCAGTTGGATCAAATGCACCTTTGGCCGAGGCTGTTTCTCTAAACCTGTAAATCAGTCCATATCAGCTTTGAAAATCTTTTTGGCTTTTGAGACTTAATAAGCTGTGACAAATTTACTGTAGTATGGAGTGTGCCTGTGACAGAAGCAGGCAGGGAAAGAGAAACCAGAGCTTTGCTTGCCTAGAGGAGCATCCTCAAGCCCCAGAAATGAACGGCTGAAAGTCCACTGTTGGCCAGGTCAGTCCTGTGGAGCTCTGGTGCCTCCTTCTGGCACAGTCTGATCCTGTTGCTGTGAGCTCCAGGAGCCACCCACGAGCTCTCCTGTCACACTTGGATGGCAGAGTTTTCTCAGTCGTGTCTCCTGCCAGCTTGTGCCTCCAACTGGCTGTTGTTCTTTGTATGCTCAGGTGTGGTGTTGCTGTGCATCCAACAAACCATTCTTGTCGTTGCAAACTGGCCATACTTGTCTTGGCTCATTGTGTTAGATCCAGTGAGGGATCTGTGCTCACAGCTGGACCATTGATGATCATTGTAGGTGCCTTCAAACTGGAACTAAACTTATTCTGTTCTAGCCTCAGGTATTACCACAGGAAATGCAAGGCAGGGGTTCTTAGAACAAGCATCTGAAACTGCTGCATGTCTACAAGACCTTGGTTGCATGTTCAGCAGTGATCCTTATGTGTGCATGAACATTAACTGGCCAACACAGTCCTGAGATTCCATATGTTTAGTTGCACTTGAGTTCCAAAAACATCATCCCTCTTTGGGCCTTTCCCCAAATATTGGTGCTGTCCTCTCAGAATGTCTGCGTGAGGTGAACTTGTGAGCAAAGATCTAAATAAATAAGGCTGATGCTGTTGGGGCTTGGGTTTCAAATTGATCAGCTTCTTTCCTTTCTTGGGGTTAAATAATTCTGACAAATGATTAATTATTGATAATAAAGTGTTGACTTCCTGAAGCTAAAATGGTTATTCCTTGCAGGGATTCTACCAGCTGCTTGAGCCCAGGTTAGTTGTTCGGTGCAGGAAGCAGGATCTCCCCATGGTTAAGGTAAGACACCTGGAATATTTGTCAGTGCCCTGCTCACAGAGGCTGAGACCTGATTATAGGTATTTGCTGTTCAGATCCCCCTCTCTGTGTGATATGAAAACAAGCTTTGCTGCTTGAACTGTTACAGCTACAATGTGCTTCCAAAGCTGGGGAACGTTTTCCTGCTTGGATATTACCTTGGAAACTTTAGACATGGCTACAGTATTAAGAGGAATAACTGGGTTTGGCTGAAGAGCCAAACTGAAATGCATTTGCTTAATTAAGAAAAAAAAAAAGAGGCCTCAATCTCTTCATTTTATTAGTACAAGTGATTGGGTGACCAAACCTGAGTGCTGCAGTAGCATTTGTCACTGCTAACTGAAGGTTTATCTTCTGTCCTAGACTGCTGTACAGAAGAGCATTCCCATCTACAAAAATGCCATAAAAAGGGATGTGGATGTTCACATTGACCAAGACAGCTTCCTGCCAGAAGATATGTAAGAAAAATGGGATTGTTTTGTACAGGGCACTAACTTAATGCAACTTTTCAAGCCACAGCTCACATTAATGTCAGAAAATTAGGTATGGAATGTCCTCAAAGTGGCAGTTGCTGTTCTTGTGGAGCTGGCACTTCTTTGAGTTTACCAGACACAGACTGTACTCTGCAGTTTTATCCAGACAAGCACTGTGTCAATCAAAAACGTGAGGAAAGGTTTTGTGCAGTCTCCAGGCTGATTCACAGTACTGGAGTAGGGAATAACTGTGCATAGGAACTTTTAAGGAGAGGTAATATGGATGTAGCCAGGCTTTCTGTCTCAAGATAAAGCAAACTGAGTCCTAAGGTGCTGCAGGAGATTCACTTGCTGGGGTTTGTGTCTGTTTTGTCTGCAGGGCTCTATTTCCATATGGTATCATAGAAGTACCTTAGACAAAGCTGTATATTCTGTCATCTTTATGTGTGGGCCAACAAACAATACTTCCAATTTCTTTTCCTCACTTTGCAAAATGTGACAGCTGTCTTAATAAAACAGAGTCTGAAGCTGTTTTGAAGGGACAAATTGCATACTCCACTTACATTTAAAACATGCTAATGAGGATCCTTGCACGTACCTGTGGTCTCTGGTAACTCCAAAGATGCTTTGCACTGCTTCACTGGATCTCTTTGTGCTGATTCCTATTAAAACATGACCAAAAAGGTTCTTTTTTTAAAGAAGTGAAATCTTAGCCATGTATCTGACATTGCTATAAAAGCTGATTTGGCATTTATGTTTGCCTCATTCTGACTCTGACTGTGGGTTTCACTGCATTATTTCTTTTTTGTTGTTGTCCATCTTTAGTGCTGGAGGTGTTGAAATCTACAACAGTGATGGCAAAATTAAAGTTTCCAATACCCTGGAAAGTCGTCTGGACCTTGTAGCCCAGCAGGTGAGTTTCTCCAACAGGTAAACAAAATACAAGTAACTAGTTTGTTCTTGTATTGAATTCCTTGTGTTTCCAAAGTATCACAATAGTTCATGGCATCAGATTTCATTGGGAATGACAAGTAAGAAGTGATTTTTGAATGGAAAGAAGTAAATTACTTATTGTTTGTGCAGCAAAAAAACATGGCTTTTCCCCAGAATAATTCCTTCTGAATTAAGCTTAAGCATAAAACTCTATAAATTATGGTACTGAAAGCCTTGGTTGTGAGTACACTGCAGTCAAGATACTGAAATGCTGAGGCTGATTTGAATTACTGAAGCTAGCTTGAGTACAAACTTTGGCTGAGACCTATTACACCTAAGTGCAAAAAATCCTAGCTTTGGTGTCTCTTATGGTGCAGTACAGGCAGTGCTTTCAGACTATAGAGTAGCAGGCAATGTGTGATCAGAGAAAGACTTCAGAAAGTTCAGATGAAGTGATTTGTTAATTTTGAAGCCAACTAAACTATCCCACAGTGCCTGCAAGAAGAACACACAGCAGTTTCATTGCCCATTTCACATAGCTGATGTGTTCTTTCTCTACAGATGATGCCAGAAATCAGAGTGGCTCTCTTTGGTGCTAATGCCAACAGGAAGTTTTTGGACTAAACCTCTATGGGAGAAGGTGGGATCTGTTCCACTGCCATACTGAAGGGGATGCAAAAGCATCTGCTAATTTAAAATCTTGAAATTTTACATTACTGTGTCATCCAGTATCTGTTCTTCAATCGAATGATTTTGCATACCTGCTGTGCTTAGCCTCTCTACTTGTGGTTAGAATGCCTTGCTCAAGGGATGTGAAGACACATATTCATCCAGAAGTGACACTAGGAAATGGAGGCACTTGGCTCTTGGCTTTTCTTGCAGTGTTGTGACTCTGTAAAGACAAGTTGTCCATTTAGGGTCACTCTCTTTGCTTTGGCCACATCTCTCAGTTGTCTGATCTGTGAAGTAAATTCCTATGCTGCTGATGGCAAATCCCCTTTCAGTTATGGTCTTCAGTGTTACAGAGGGCATGTATTCCTTCCCAAGGTTAGTAGCTCAATTCATGTTATTTGGTCAGGCCTTTCCTGTTCTGTATATGTGATTTAAAAAAAAGCCTGAGCCTGTAAAACTCTATTTATTAAAATAAAAATGCGTGTGTGTATGGAGTTCCTTGTCACTTCTCTCTGGAGCATTGGCAGCAACCTTTGAAAAGTGGGATTGTTTGTGTAAGGACTTCCTACCTGAGCTGTGTGTGAACTGTTCTGTGAAGCTGCAGTTCAAGTGCAGGGAGTAGTGTCAAGCTGTTTGCAGGAATAACACTGGATTGTAGGCAAGGCTTTTGAATAGGAGCCCAGGATTCTGGAGCATCATTCTCCCTGAAAAATGGGTCAGTAGTTTTACTCCCTCTATCTTCTGTCACAGGAGAGAACTACAGTAACACAGCTGTGCTGCTTAGATAAAACAAACACCATCACAAGTTTGTTGCTTCTGTGCAGGAGATGCAAACTGTACCCTGACTCTTCCTAATGCTCAATTTGAGATTCTTTTCGTGGAAAATAGAAGCTGGTGAATTACTGCTTAAATGTGTTTTGAACTCATCTTCTCTAAGTATTGCAGTGAATCAGGAGTGGTAGGAGTTTTACACTGTGCCATGAAGAGCATCTGCCAAGCTGCAGCAACACTGGCTGTAGAAAAAAAGGTAGGAAAAAATAAGGGGACACGTGGCTTGGTTTGACACTGCCTTTTACACTCGTGATAGCTTCTTGTCAAGATCAGGACATGGCATTTCCTAGAGCACAGATAAGCTTTGTCTTTGCCTTCAAGGCAGCTCTGAAAGGAGCAACTGCATCCACCCCTTCCCAGGACTGAAAAAGTTACTCTTTGAACAAAGAAAGAGAGAGACTCTCCAGGAGACAAGAAAACACACATACAGCAAGGGTGGGATGAGCAGCTCCAGCATCAACTCCCTCTCGAGCTGATAAACTGAGCCCATCCAGTCCAACCTTTCCTAAACAGCATGGGCAGCTGTTCAGCCCAGTTCCCAATTGAGCTGAGGACAAGCAGGCCCAGTCCACGTGCCAGCACCCAGCAAAACATGCCAGTGCAGAGCCCACTGCAGAGCTCAGCTTTCCCCACTGGGGGACACAGCAGAGGTGTTTTCACAGCTTGGTGTGGGAGGTCTCTGCTGCAGCCTCAGCTCACCCTCCTGTCACCCTGGGACAGCTGCAAGCCATTGACAAGGGCCAGGCTTTTCCTCCATGGCCACCAGACCCCTCCCTGCCCAACAACAAAAGCACAGCAACATAAGAACAGCCTCACCCAAAAAGAGAAAGGCCCCCGTGTTCTCCTTGTGCCCCTGACAGACAGATTACATTCTTTACAAACTTACAATAATACAGAAACAACCCCCATGTTACCCAGCTTCAGAAAAATGATGTAGTGGCATGGGCTCCCCCACTCCCTCCCAGCAATGCCAAGGGAAGCAGCAGTGAGCCACTCTCCTCCCCCAGAGGCATTAAACCAGGGGAAAACCCAGCCCTCTTCCATGTGGATGGATGGATGGATGGATGGATGGATGGATGGATGGATGGATGGATGGATGGATGGATGGATGGATGGATGGATGGATGGATGGATGGATGGATGGATGGATGGATGGATGGATGGATGGATGGATGGATGGATGGATGGATGGATGGATGGATGGATGGATGGATGGATGGATGGATGGATGGATGGATGGATCTCAACTTTACCCAACTGCTCCCTTCCCTCTCTGCCTTCCTAAACACAGAAGCAGCAACCAGCTCTCTCATGGCTGCCTAAATCAACCCACCAGTCTGGGAAAGCAGGAATGTGGCATGATAAAATATAGAGAGCACCTTGCTTCCCACTGAGACTGTGAAGACCCCCCAGGTGTGCTCCATAGCCATCTTAGCACTAAAACAGGACAGGAAGGTCAAAGTTGCACTGCTGCACATTATTACTGCTCAGAAAAAGGTCAGGCAGGAGTGTTCATTGATCCATTAAGGAGGAGAGACAGGAGTTTTCACAGCTGTACACAGTCTATGCACAGGCATTTGTAACCTAACCCCTACAGTGGGACCAGGAGCAAATCCTTGTGCTGCCAGATGGACAGACAGCACTGGGCCTGGGTGGCAAACCTTCCCTGGTACCAAACCTCCTTCCCTGCTGCTAAACCTCCTTCCATGGTACCAAACCTCCTTCCCTGGTGGCAGACCTCTTTCCCTGGTGCCAAACCTCCTTCCCTGGTACCAAACCTCCTTCCCTGGTGCCAAACCTCTTTCCTTCTTGCTCTCTCCTGGATGCACTGTTCACTTTGAAATCCACATTGCAAAAAGAAGAAGACCTTTGCCAAAAGCAATCTAGGCCATGGCTGCAAATGAAGGAAGAAGAATGCAAGACCAGCAGTGTTAGATCTACAAGATGCTCCATGGTCTCAAATCCTGCATGTGAGCCAAGGTGAGACAGTGACCAAAATGGGAAGGGACAACACAGTGACTTCAAAGGTACACATGGATGTTACTGTCTAGTTTCAGATGCATTAAACCCTGTCCCCAGTTTCCCTGCCTAGGGGTGGATGAGCCTTGCCCTGGTTGTCCTCAGGAGCAGTGAAGAAAGTTGTTAAGTGAGAAAGACATTTGTACAATGTTTTGATTTATTCCCCCCTCTGTGAGTGCAATGGACAGTACCCAAATTTATCAGCTGTGGATTTTCAGTACTTAGTGAAATAACTTCCCTGCAGCAGCTGCCTTTGGAGTGGTTGCAAGACACCAACTTGAGTAACACTGAAATGAAACTTTTCACCAAAACTCTGAGAGCAGGGCCAGAAATTCATTGGGAAGAATCACCAGAGCTATGCCCACTGAATCCCAAGCAATGTTCTTGTTTCTCCAGCATGGTGGTGCATTTGCTCCCCTCTCTTTGGGACTGCTCTGCATCCTTGGGGACTCCTGCTGGGTTCTCAGTGAGGCCTTTGGAGCTCTCCTGGACCACAGTGGCTGTGCCAGCACCTTGCTGTCAGTGGCATTGCTCTCAGAGCTCATGAGCCCCCAGACCTGTGATTCTTGGAAGGCTGTTGCTGAAAGCTGATGGCAGGGCTGATGACACATTCCTCCACCCCTTGAGAGATGCAAAGACATCCAGTGTGAGTATTTCAGTGCACTCAAGGGGAATTTTTGCCAGGTGCCTTTGTACAGACAGATACAGGTATCTGTGTCTGTGTGTGCATTGATGTGAATTGATTCAAATTCAAGTGCAGCAGCAATGGTGCTATCTGGAATGGTGCTATTGGGTCACTCTGGTAATTGTAATAAAATCAATTGAATCCCTTTATAAATATTAAATTAGTCAATGATTAAGTGCTGCTAAGCCCTTTTGCACCTTACCCTTTTGCACCATTACCCTTTGCACCTTTACATTTTTGCATCTCTGGTCTCGTGTTCTGAAATTATTCTGAACTGATTCTAATCTGAGTTTCCTTTGTATGCCTCACCTGTGTAGTAAGTGAAGGAGTCAGTCTTGCCACTGAACTCTGTTAAATTACATCTTTACAAATTTGTGTTAAAACCTGCTTTCACTAATACCTTTGGCAGTGATTCTTTCAGCAACCTAACACATTCATTTTGCCACATGCATAAGCACAATACTTTAACTGTGTTCAGAAGAGCCTTGACTTAAATCCTGTAAGGGCTTTCTCCAGTTCACCAGTTGTGCACTCTGCTTGCTGCTTATTCCTATTATTATTATTATTGTTAAAATAATAACAGGATTTTTTTTTCCTTCCCTTCCTCCTTTCCTCCTCAGAATTTTGGAGCTCTCCCATTGCAGTGTTTTTGAAAAGAGCTGAGACAACACCTTTGATCCAGATAAGAACCATGACAGCTTAGATCACCTGAGATTAGCCATGCAAAGCTTGTGAAGAGTGTAGGAAGGTTGTGATGGCTGAGGAAATGTACTGGCCTGGCAGCAATCCAGCTCTTTTTGCACCCTGGAGTGTTGATGGAGGCCCTTGTGCCTGGGCATGGACAAACATACACCAGGATGGTGTCCAACAGACCAGCTGAGAAGATATTTACATGCAGTAACTGGGAACAGTTGGTTTTTAAATGCTGTGGGGATGGTTCACTGCTGTCATTGCAGCTACAAGAGAATTGTCAGTCCTGTATTTAATGGCCTTATTAAAATAGATGCTGTTGAGTCAGGAAGGATGTTTATTGATGTGTTAGTGGGAGGGTGAGTTCAAAGCAGAGTAGTGGTGATTGTAAATATGCTCAGGTGACCCTGTAGCTGGGAAGAACTCTGCTGAGCCTGTGTGAACAGCAGGCCAGTGTCCCCCAGCATGGACAGAGCTCAGCAGTGCTTTGCCTTTTGTCTTGTGCCTCTGCCCAGGTGCTGCTTCAGGCACCCCTGCTGGGTGAAGGGACAGAAATTAATGTTCCCTTTGTCTTCTAGCTCTGAGTTTGTGCCTGTCCCAGCTGCCTGGGCTGACTCACACACGTGGAAATGGTGAGTAACCACATTTATGGAAACAGAGTGTTTGTTTTTGCTGCAGTCTAAGTTTAAATTTTTTACATTTACCTACAGAACTTGTATGTTAGAGCAGTTTTCAGCGTGGTTGGTGCATGTGGGTAAAAAGGAGGGTCTGTAACTGTCTGCAGATCAGTTTCCAAATGGAATTTTACAGCCTTCTTTGGCAAGAGAGGACAACCACGTGCTGAAACCAGTTCAGGGCAGGTAAAGTGACAATTTTATTTTCTTTTATTCAGAAAATCAAATTATTAACAAAGCTGGACTATGCTAACAATCCTGTTACAAAAAGTGCACCTTTTAAATACTTCTAGGAAAAACAGCCAACTTAATCATGTTTTAAGTAAAAAGAGAAAAAAAAATGGTTTTTTTCCACTGTTGGAAGTATAAGAAACCTTGAAAAACTGTCTGCTGTTATAAAAGAATGAAGATGTCAGGGTGGGCAGGGTGTACTGCCATTCATCCTTCAATTTTGGCATAATTTGTTCTTGATGTTAAGGCTGGAGACATGTTCCAACCTTCCTAATGTGTTTATGTGACCCCCCCCATAGAATATTAACATTACCTGGATATGAGCTGTGGACTTTTAATAAATAAGAAAGTATTATACTTGTAGGTTTTCTGAATTTGAAAATTAAATTGCAATGTTCAAACCTAGTGCATATTTTCTAAATTTTCTTTAGTTCTTCCTCAGGCTGACAATCTATAAAGCCTGATAACAGTGCTTTAGGAGAAGCAATTTGTTGCAGATCTTTAGTAAATTGGAAGGAAAGTGGAATTATAACTGGTGGGGAAAGCAGGGGAAGGCTTAGGAGTGGCTTCTGTGTAGGAGGTGCAGGGTGTGAAATCAGACATGAGAAATGAGGGATCCAGAAAGGAGAGAGGCAGGAAAAATAGGGAAGCCATGCTCTTAAATGTCAATGTGTTTTTCACCTGAGTCCCACTGGAAGCAACAAAGTACTTTGAAAGGAAATAACCAAAAGCACAGTTGTCTTAAACCCATCTCATTTTATGCTTGATTTTTGCAGACATTGTTTCCTTGCTGACATCCATGGAGGTTTCCAAAGCAGCTGAAAGCAGCTGCCTGCTCCAAATTCACATTGAAGCCATGAGGAAAAGTGAGATAGAGTCTTTCCCTGGAATGCACCTGAGACTAGTCCAGTGTGTGTGCTCACCACAGATTTGAATCAGCAGCTGCTGCCCTGGTTGGTATTTGCT
The DNA here is from genome assembly GCA_034336665.1 of Luscinia megarhynchos. Lineage (NCBI taxonomy): Eukaryota > Metazoa > Chordata > Aves > Passeriformes > Muscicapidae > Luscinia > Luscinia megarhynchos. The sequence goes on along the minus strand of CM067564.1, from coordinate 2,198,466 downwards.
GCAGTGGGACCTGTGCTGCAGCAGCTGCACCAGGTGAGGGTGCACAGTGACACAGAGCTGCCTTTGCCAAACCCACCAGACTCACTTGCCTCTTAAATACAGTGGGATTCATTTTCCTTTTTTTCTCAGACACTGACAAGGTTTTTCTCTTTTAATATTTTAGAGGATTCCTTTCTTTTGAGGAAATAATGCTCAAAGTCCATTGATTTAATTTCTTATATCTATTTATATTGATATTTTGTGACAGTGCATTAGGTTAGGTGATTTTAATGCAGTGTACTTTCATTACATGTTTAAATTGATTATATGTTACCTTTAAAAATTGGCCTCTATTTTTTTTCTTGTTTTCTTTTCCTAAGTGGCACTGGGAAAAGGTGAGCCTTACCTGAAAGCTTTTTGTTTCTACAAGGAATTGTATGATGGCTGCTGCTTTTTCTGTCTGTACATGGTCAGAAGTGTCTCATGCAGAGAAGGACAAAGAGTCTGAAGTAGCACATGAAGACAAAAAAGACAAAATAGATAGTGGAGCACAAGGGCATCATGTTTAGGTGAGGCTATGTGGACCACAGGCTTTGGTCATTTAAAACCCCTTCCCTCCACTATTTCCAAGCAGGGAAGAAAAGAACATTGTCCTAAGAAGGATCATAATTTTTTTTACTTTATATAATAATTTATTTATTTATTATTTACTATTTATTAGAGGATGAGTATATTTCTACCTCTTTTAACCTTCCTGGACCTGCAGAGGGTGCAAAATCTCCACATTGCTTAGAAGAGAATTATTTCATTTTCCAATATTTTGCTTCTCTGGTAACTTGTAGCAATGCTTCAGCAGCACCAAGATGCTCACTAGAGGTGTCATTGTAACAAAAAAGGAGATAAAAGCAATTATTACTGTAATTAGGGCTGTTGCCATTTAATTTGCAGAAGTGTTTTATTCTTCCATAGCTGAACCTAGTGCTCAGCAGTTCTCTAGCCTGGTGCAGTTTGGTCCTTTGTCATTTTCTCTCTTTCCCTAATAGTGTGCTTTCCTTTTCATCATCTCTGTTTTTCTGCTTTCTCTTTGATTTTAATCTGGATATTTCTTCTGGATAATGGTTTCTGATGGAATTCTTGCTTCCAGCTTAAAGTGGTTTCTTTCATATTGTGCAAACAGTGGAGGTGAATGACAAACTGCATGGTTTGGTTGCACATTTTATTTTCACACTATTTCAGCAGTATCTAGAGTAACAGAATAAAACATCTGAGACTTTACTATAATTTCACTTCATTTATTTTCACTGATTTAGCAGAGGTCTTCAGTGGGAGAAAGTGTGACAGCAATGTTTAGGTGAAAAAAGCTGCTTTGAAGGTGTAGGGGTTTTGGGATAAAGCTTTTCTGCTTTCAAAGAAAGCCATTCTGTTGTGAAAATCAAAACAAGTGCTTCACCACCACTCAATTAGAGTAGCATTGTTAGGGAGAGAATCCCTCAAACCTGAAACACCTGTCAAGGTGATGCCTTGCTAATACCCGAGGTATCAAAGGGAGGGGTGAGAAGGTTTTGGTGTGTGCTGCTGAAACTTGTCTAGCTTTCCATGTTTCATAACAAGGATTTCTTTTTCCAGTTTATTTTTGTTCATTTGTGTTTTGTTTTGAATTCAGTCTTCATACCAGCTGTGAAAGGGCTGGGTTGCAATATTCTTGGAGGTACAGCAGCCTTTCAGATTGGTAGGATTTACAAGGCCAGCCTTTGTGCAGGAATGAATGGGCACTTAAATCTAGATCTCTGGATTTGCTCAAAGTTATTTGTGGGGTTCTTTTGAAGCAAGTCTCATTAGTTTTCTGACTGTAACAAAAACTTCTTTTGCATTGAGCTGCTTATATCTCATCTTTGGGTTGATGGGATAAAAAACAACAACCAAAACTAATCAACCAAAAGAACTAAGATAAAATCAGCCAAGGATATCAAGAGACAAGATTGTGCTTCGCTCATTCTCTGTGGCTGCAGATGATGCTGGTACTGGACAGAACAGAAAAACCTTGAGGTTTGTCCTGATCCTGCTGAAAAACAGTAAGAAAATTTAATCTTGCCTCTGATACCTGCCCAGTGCAAGTCTTTTGGTCAGCAGTTTTGAAATGGATAGTGTAATTTGTATTTGGAGGTCTTTAATAACTCTGATTAAGTCTGTGCATGCAGTTTTCTAAGATGAAAAGGATTCATTGTAAATAAATTGTTTGATTTGAAGACATGATTAGGATAGTATTGCAGTGGCTGTGTTAACATCATAATGATAATCTTGTTGTCTTCTTTGATTCCAAGAATTGCAAGGTTTAGACCTGCAATGAAGAGCACAGCATCATTATAGAATTTGGTAGAGAAGTACCACTCGTCACAAAGGAAGGATGAAGGGCTTGGGGCCTGTTATGGACCCATCTGCAGCTGTGCTATAAAGCAGTGATATTTGTATTTTAATAGTTTGCAGAGCTGGTCTGTGGGACCAGCTGAGACCTCAGCTGGGTTCAGCTCCAGGCCAGAATTTTAGGCCTGGCCTGAGTGGAGAATGTGCAATTATTTCAACAGTGCAGTCACTAATACTTTATTAGGCTTGGAGTGGTAAAATGGAAGCCAAAGGGGTTATCTCCACCCTTGGGTAATATTCTCTGTACCTAGGACAATTTATTGTTTCCAAATATTGTCATTACATCCTTTATTATCAGCTGACACTTTTAGAAATCTGGCTGTAGTGTTAATTTTGTTTTCCATGTATCCTAGGGCATGAGAATTGACTGAAAGCTTTGCTAAGAGAACAAAAAGCTCATTAATTTTAGTCCTTTTTGCTGATGTCTTTGATTCTTTCATTTTTCTATTAAAAACTCTACTAAAGAAACTGATAGAGCTTCGTGTGAATTTGGCAATTTGACATCCATCCGAAGTGGAATTAGTTATAGGGATAAATAAGCCTTTTAAAATAAAAAACCAGACCTGTGAGGGATTGGCAGTGGAAAATAAAAATCTTAAATTGCAATCCATTCCAAGCATGCTGCCTCCAAGGGACTTAATTAAGCAACAAATCTCTTATTGCAAGAAATTATTTATGACACTTGGAAGGTTTCTGGTGTTCGAGTAATGTTCCTGCCATGAACTTACCGTTTGAAAGTGCAGGGCATGTTTCATGTGTCCTTGTGTTTGTGAAGGGAAGGGTTTTTTTATAGATGGGAGGGACAACTTTATGGAAAGGCAGGTGCTGCTGCCACTGGAGCCCTGGAGTTCTTAATGGCAGCTGTAGTCACAGGCTTGTAGCAGAGTGGATTGTTAAACTCATTGCTTTTCTTCCTCTCCTCTCTTTTTTTTTTTTTCTTTTTCTTTTTTTTTCCTTTTTTTTTTTTTTTTTTTGTTTGTTTTGTTTTGGTTTTTGTTTTTTTTGTAAATAGCTTTCATTGTTTGTGAAAAAAGTTGTATTGAAAGCTCTAAGAACCTGAAATCCTTTCATCAGCTCCAGATTAGGATGGCATTGAGGCATCCCCAGTGTGAGCTTCCAGTTAAACCTGGGAGAAGATCACCACCATGACCTGACCAAGCAGAGTAAGTGTGTTTCCCAGTGTGGTTTGGGAATTCAGCACACATGGGATAAAATTAAACATTTTTTTGGTAACATCTTATGCTCTTTTCAGTGAAAATCTTTCAGGCATTATCTTGTTGCAGTTCTTTGCAGATTCAGATGAGAGCTTTTGTTAGCTTCTCACTCAAGAAGGCATCATCTTAAATTGAAATATTATTATTCTTTCTGCAGAAGATAACTGGGTATAGAGGAGAATAAAATTCCTGATTTAATTTTGGAGTCAGGCAGGGAGAGAGAGAAAGGAAGATTTTGTCTTTTCTAAATACAGAATGCTTTTCTGGCTATTTTTGAAGTGAAATAATAACTCCTTATAAAGAGAAGTTGAAATCCTTGTGTTTCTGACAGACAACAAGCCTGTGAATTTAACAATATCAAGATACTTGAGTCTTCACAAATTAAAAAGAAAGGACTTAAGGGGGTTTCTCATCAGAGCTACAATAATATTTTTCAAAACTTTCATTTTTGTTTGACTCTAGAATCCAGATGTTTTCTGAGATCCTTATTAAAAACAGATTCACAGGGAGCTGAAGCTGAAACAACAGCTCCTAAACACCTGCATCACTTTTGTTTTAAGGCTTATCTGAGGCTGAGTGTTAGTTTTCCCTGGGCCTGACTGAAACCCTGTGAAAATCAGGGCAAAGATTTCCACTGTGTTGAGTCTGCATTGGAATAAGCCCAGAAATTTCACTTATTCATTGACTGTAGCATCCAGGATGGTTCAAACCAGCCCAATCCTGCTGCATTTTGTTTCTTTAGGATTCTCTCTCTGCCTTACACTTCTTAATGCACAAAACCATGTTGTTCCTCAGTTGTATCACAGTGCCTGTGTTGATCCACCATGTGCCAACCCAATGGTGCAATTTGAGTTTTCCCCAGGAAAACTTTGGCGGGAATGAATACTCTTTTAAAAAAATAAAATCAGATCATGTTTCAGTTCCTTTTCCCTAAATGCAAAAATAGGCTGAACTATATCAAGTCTCTGCTGATTTGGAAACCTCTGATTAGAGTTCTGCTGTCTCGTCTGTGCTCACTGATATATTTGGTTTTAAACAAAAGCTGTGATGTGTTTGGTGGGGTATTTTTCATTCAAGTTTGAGGGATTACACTGCCTTTGCAAAGTGCAGCAAGTCCTTATCTGAAACATTCCATACACAGCCAGCTGTGCTCAGAAAGGTGGAGTCCAAGTGGAATTAAACTGGAAGAGACATGGCAAAGCCTGACTTGTGTTACCAAAGGAGCCTTTCTTTTTGAAAAAACCCAAAGAGAAACAGCACCAAGTGAGCAATTGATGCCAGGGAGGGAGGAAGAGCTGCTGATTCAAAGCTGATGTGAGGACAGCGTTTGAACAAAGCCATTTTAAATTTTTTTTCCCAGCAGCTCTTTCAAAAAGGGAGTAGCCCCAAAGTGGGTGGGTGCCAGTTCAGTTGCCATAACCAGCTGAACTGAAACATGCACAGAAATGTCCCAAACCATTCACTGACGGGCTGGACAGAGAGGAGCTAAACTGGGTTAGAGCAGGGAGAGAGAAAAATCCTTTGGCACTGGATTTGCTAAGGAGAAATGACTTCAGAAAGACTGGGTGCTAAGATCCTAATGCAGAGCAGATGGAAGATTTCACTTCAGAGTCAGGATCAATTCTCACATCCTTTATAGATGCTCTCCTAAACCACATAGCTCACATAGAAACAACACAGGCTTTGGTTTGATGAATGTTTACACTGAATTCACTTTCTAGAATGAAACATATTTTATAACTTCATGTAGTAACTTCATATGTAGTGCCTTTAACTAAGGACATTTGGCATGTTTCTTTTTAAGTGTCACACAGATTGATTTTTTTTTCCCCCCCAGCAGAAGTAGTACTGGTACCCACTGGGATGTTTTCTTGAAGAACAATAAGAAAACTTGAGCTATTGAAGGCAACCCCCATTACCTGTGCAGGTAATTTGTGTCCTCTCTGAATAACAGAAGTTCATGGCTGTTGGGCTTTGAATCTTAAAAATCTTAAAAATAGATTTTTGTTATTAAAAGAGTGATTGTCTTTCTCCCTTTCACTCGTGGAATTCCAAAGTTAAATACTGTGTGAAAGAGAACCCATTTGCTTGCTCACTTCCTGTGCAGCAGGGAAAAATACCAAAAACTAAAATACCATATCATAAGGCATAAGCAGAATTTATCTACTGCAAATGATCTGAATATTCAGATTTGCTCAGTGTCTTGCTGATGTCCTTGATACTCACAAGATGCACCTGAATGGGAGATCTCAGCTGTGTTCTAGAAGGGCTGAGAAGTATTTGTCTCTGCTGAGCTGCTGCTGCAGGTTGGTACCACAAAGCTCTCTGATGTTTTCTTTCTATGATTTTTGTCTTGGTAGTGGAGGCAGAAACTTCATAGGACTTCCATTTTGCTATTAACATCTTGCACCAAGTGGGGAAAAAAAAATCACAAGTCTCCTATCCACTTCTGAAATTCTAATGACTTTTAAAAATGTTGCTCTTTTATACTCCAGCAGGCTGAAAGAAGATTACACAGTTCTTCATGTTTTATCAGAGCATTACAAATGTTATTTTGCTGACTTATTGATAACAAACTCCTCTATCTCTTCCATAAATAATGAGTGTCCCCAAATGATGGAGGCAGTTTTATTACAGCTTTCTTATGCTGTCTCTTTTATTTCCCACTTGTTAGGTTTATGTGTGGAATTAATTTTCTCTGTGCTGCTCATTTACAAACAAAGCCAATTGCTAATTTGACCCATAGAAGATGCCAGGAAACTGTGCTGGGATAAAATACTCGACTGCTTCCAAGTGTTTTGTTATAAATGCTGGAAGACATCCACACAGTCAGGTATGTTAGAGGCTGGTGTGCCATTTTGGGCATGGGGTCCCTTTTAATGTGATTGTGAAGTGCTGGCCACACCACCACAGCTGTGCTTGTTATTCTGCTCTTGTGCCTTAGCTCTAGAATACATTATCACATTCCCCATTTCACTGACTCTTACAGCCTTCTTAGTTGACTCATAGTCACCTGGACTTACACACACAAAGGAAAATTTTTCATTTTTAATTTAAGGAAACTTTGGAAATGGCTTTTTTTGTTGTTTGTTTTGTTTTTCTCTTCCTTTCTGGTGGATTTTTAAACCCTTGCCATATGACTACAAATTACAAATCTTCTCTCTTGGCTAATTCATATTTCTTTGAGCCAATGGCACAAAGTAGTCTTGTAATATCTATTAAGTCTTCCTTACAATTGTCAGCTTTGGAATAGTTTCTCTAGTGCTAACATCTCACTATTGAAAATCTTGAAAGGCTTCTCCAGCAGTCCTGTAAGAACTCATTATATGTGCCACCATGTGATTATTTTTTTTTCATCCAAATCTTTACAGGCTGCAATCCACAGAGAGCAGAGAAAAATCTGTGCATTCTCATTTCTGATGATGGCAGCCTGTGTTGTACTACCCCACACAACTACCAGCTGTTTACAGAGGTGATGACTGTTGGTGTGGTAGATGGATAAGGAAGATAAGGAAGAAAATAATTCTTGACTAGCTGAAGTAAGTGAGAGTTTTCTTGACCTCTGGATCCATGATACTACAGATGTGCCCATAGTTTCCACTCAAAACCCAGGTGAGTCCCCTTCAATAATATTCAATTTAATTTCAGGGAAGGGTTGACTTTACCTGATCCCTGGGAACAGGGATGTTTGGCTAGGAACCTTTTCCTTGCCACTTCAGACAGGCTGCTTTCACTCTGTATTATAGCATCATGTTTTCCTGTTGATTTTTTGCTTTTCCTTAATGCTCTCAGTGACACAGTGTTGTGAAGATGATGAGCAGAGTAAACAGGAGGATTTGTTATCTGTGCTTTCTCTTAAGTGCCTGTTCTGTGGGAGCTGCAGCCTGTGGCTGCTCTGAGGAAACTGAATGGAGTATTAGTCCAGTTTGCTAATGACAAGGTACAGAACATTTCTTTGTCTTGAGGGCTGATAATTTAATGTAAATACCAGACTGCAATCTTTGTGCAGGGCACTCCTTTAGGCAGTGCCTGGTCCCACAGCTGTGTGTGGCTTTTCTTGTTGTTTTATGTCCCACGAGATGCTTCAGTGCTGGAAGAAGCTTTTTTGAAAGCTGCACAGCTACGACTGGAAAGGACTTTGCAGCCAAAGGAAATTTGTGTGCAGAGAGTTTCACAATGGGGTATCCAGAGCAGATGTAAAGAGCTTTTCAGCTGGCTGGATGAGACACCTTTAGAGTCAGATTGTCTCTTGCCTGCACTTGCATCAGTCAGTTCCCTGAGCTGCATGGCTTCCTTACCTTTGCTGCACTCCCCCTGGGTTACTGTGCAGCTTCTCTCCCTTCCCTTCTCCTGCTTCTTGCATTCATCTCCTCTAAAGTGCCAGACTTTTGCAATATAAATGTCTAAAGTACCATTTGCTTCACCTTTGCATCTAAAAGCCTCTGCAATTAAATTCCAAGTGCTGCTCTCCACAAAACTTGGAGCTGCATATGGTTTTTGTTGTAAATAATTGTTAGATAAACCATTTCCCCTGTTAATGCATGTTGATAGGAGTAAAACAGTTGTCACAGTTCAACAGGCAGAGAAAATTGTTTGTTTGTCTGTTTTTCTCACTGTCCCTGCTTTCAGTAAAGCAATGCTTTCACTGGAATATCTAAGTATCTGTAATACTTGCCAGAGGAATATTCCTTCTTTATTACTGTGTAAATGATCTCTGAGCACAATTTTTGAATACAAACACAGATAAGATGTTTCTAAAAAACCCTAATGTAAGTTGAATTTTCTGGTGCTCCGTTTTGAGCAGAGCGTGTCAGAGCCATAAACAAGAGAAACAAAATTTGATTCCAGCTTTTGCTCTGGCCTGAAGCCAGAATTGCTTCTGGTGCTAGGATCTCTGAGCTTGTACACCACCTTGGGCTGGTGGCTGGGTGGCAGTGAGGTCCCTTTGAGAGGCTGGTCCATGAAGGATGCTTTGGGAAGAGGGGGGAACCCTGCTGGGATTGCACAGCAGATTCTCTTCTTGACTCTCACAGGCACTGTGTGTTATAAAGCCTTTTATGAACCTGCTGTGAATTTATGAGTTCATGTGCCATTTATGAACTTGCAGGAATTGAAAGCAGGCATTCAGATCCCCAGGTTTCTCTGTCTGGGTTGACTAGCCTAGTTCATTTTATTAATTGGTACTTCCAGTTTATCAAATCTTGAAACAGAAATCTCTTGCTACCAGTATTGATTCATTTACTTTGAAAACATATGAATGACTGGCTCCAAAATTATTTTTGAGATACTCCTCCTAGATCATATTCACTGTTTACAGCAACTAAGAGTTGGTTTCTTTTCCCAAGTAAAAAGAAACAGGACAAGAGGAAATGGCCTGGAGTAGAATGAGTGGAGGTTTAGGTTGGATATTAGGAAGAAGTTTTTATCAGAAACTGTTGTCAAGCCCTGGAACAGGTTGCCAAGGGAAGTGGTAGAGTCCCCACCCTGGAGGGATTTAAAAGGAGTGTACATGTGGCACTTGGGGACATGGATTAGTGGTGGGCTTGGCAGTGCTGGGGTAAATCAGACTCAGTGATCTCAGAGGTCTTTTCCAAGCTCAGCATTTCTGCTGCAGCACAAGGGTTCTCTGGCTGGGCCTGGCAGAGTGGAAGGGGACCCTGGAGCTTTCTCTTCTCCCAGCACTCACTGTGAAAGCCTGGGAGTGTCTCCCCACCTCTTACACCAGGAGAAAAAACAGCTGGGATCTGCATATCCACTCTGCTGTGTTCCAGCTGATATCATTAAGAACCTAATCACAGAGGTTCAAGATAGAAAAGATATAGATAATATTGTTCATTGCCTTGGGAGCAGCACAAGATTGTTTCCTGTGAAGTAGTTTGCCAACTTCAGGGGAAGTTGAGGTCTGTAGCATCATGCAGGCTCAGGCTTTTATTGAAGAGCTGCAAGGCTCATAAATACATCTTTATTACAAAAAAAGTCATTTCCATGCCCACTGGCTCTTGCAGATTTCAGCTGTGCTATTTTATTTCTCTGTGATAAAAACATACTTATTAATTTTGTGTGCTCAAAGGGAAGTAGAAAAAAATACTAAAAGAAGAAATTGGAAATGAGAAAATATTTGGCCTTATTAAGTCAGTGGAGGCCTTCAGGTGTATTGAAGTTTCAATCAGAGCCTCATCCTTTTTCCAGCTTATTTAGTTTAGAAACAAGAGCTGTAAAAGAGGCTTACTTTGTCCATCTTATTTATAATTTCAATGAGGTAGCATATAATTCACAAACATCTTACTTTTCAAGTTAAATGAGTCTTTTTAATCACGACTGACATGGAGTTGGATGCAGGGCAATGAAATAGTCCTTGAATGCTCTCAGCCTCACTGAAGCTTGAGAATGTTAAAATGATTTGCAGCAAATTGTTTCCATCTCAGGAACAGATGAAACAGGCAAACTGAAATTTTGTCTCTTCTGAAATGTTTCTGTGGCTGGGTTACCAGGGGCAGGGTGGGAGGGTGAAGTATTATTGTGGTCAAATGCTGCCTCTGAGTGCTTGCAATGGGACTCAGTGCAAGTTGAGCTCAGTTTCTTTTTGTGTAGAGGAAGGTGGGGAGAGACCCAGTCAGCCTGGACCATCAGCCTGTAATTCCATATCTAAGAAGCTTTCTCCTGTAGCCATTGGTGTGTTTGTTGTACAAGTTAAAATAAGTGCTTGTGCTGGCAGGAGCAGCAAAGCTCAGCACCAAAGGACCTGGCACCTGCTAGATCTTAATCTGCTGTGTCAAAGGTGAGCTAAGGCTTAGGAATTAGGGCTATGGACAGGGCAAACTTATCTGAGGAACTGGATCAGTGCCTGCAGCCTGACAGACCAGAAATGTGGAGCCTTGTCATAGTGCCTCTGAAAACAATGGAGCAGATTTCTGCATCTGTTCCCAAACAGGAAAACTCCCCAACTTTCATAAGGAGTCTTACTGGCTGCAAAATTTCTGCTGTTCAAATGGGGACACTGAAAGAATAAAAACTTCCATTCAGGTTGCATTGGTTATGGTAAGTTTGTATATTGAGGTTGGTTAAAGAGACACTAACTGAAGCTGTGAAGGAAAATTTTATTGTACTGTTAAACTTTTTCTATTTATTAACTTTATTGAAAGGATAAAGTAGGAATACAAAAACACAAGCCTGAAAACACATAATTGCAGACTCTGAGGAGCAAGATGTTCCCAAGAGGATTCAAGAGTGGTGCCTAGGATTAGACATAGGAGTGAAATCTTCAGTTCTGTTGGGAACCTTTTCTTCTCCATGAAATACTGTAACAATGCTAGGAGCACTGTGATGGCTGTGTCCACCAAGATGAGGTTGGATTGCATCTGCTGTGGTGACAATTCTTGGTTGTAAACCCTGTCTGTGCAAGCTGGAGCTCCAGGCTGGACATCCCAAAGTGGGTGCAAGTCCAGCATTGCCACTGAGGGCTTAGCTGTGCTCTGGAAGCTGAGTGGGAAAGCAGGAGGAGCAGAAATACTCTCAGGCTCGATTTTGCTCCTGAAGCACTGCCTTTTAGTATTGCACCTTCAGTGACCTGTTCTGTGCCTGCCTCTGCTCCCTGGATTCATCTTTGCAAGAGCCTCCCTGGCTGCTTTGGGTCTGACCTGCCATGTCCAAGGGGATAAGGTGAAGGTGGCTGCAAAGTAGAAAATAATCCCAGGTGAAAAGCTGGAGGGAAAGGGGGTGGTGGGGAGGTGTGTTCAAATTGTTTATTTATTGCAAAGTTTCCATAAAAATGCCTTTGCTTCAGCCAAGGGACCTCCCTGGGGCCAAAGATGGACCATGAGGATGTCTGCACTAGCAGTGGCTGTGAGTGCTGATACTTTTGGGTTGTGTGGTGCCTCTGGCCCCTCAGAAGTCAGAGCAAGGCTGAAGGGAGGAGGAAAGCTGCCACAGCTGCAGGTGAGGGCAATATTGGCTGTTTCAGACTGCCTGGTGCAGAACTGGAGGAACAGCTTTCCTCCTTGCTCTCCAGCACTGGGCAGAGTATTAAATGAAGCTGCACTGAGCTCTGTCTTCTGTGGCTTGCTGTGTGGTTGTTGTTTTTTCTGGCTTTTTAATGTATTTCCAAGTGGTGCAGGGAGGAGCAAGTTGCTGGCTTACATGATTTCTGACTGAGCTATCACAGAAGAGTCACCTGTGTGTGCACCTGCTTCCTGGCAAATCCAGATCCTAAGTGAGGATTTCCAGCCTTGACTACAGGTGCCACAGGCTTCTGAAAATGGAACTGACCTTGGCAGAAAAGCAGCTGTGAAGGGAAGCAGAACTAAAATACAGGTAAGCAGAAAAACCAAGTGCAGTGGTACTTGGTCCTGCATGCACCTCATGCCTCACCTGCTGTGAGCACTTGGTGTTGCAGCTCAATGGAGCTCATTTCAGTGTCTGCTGGGTTTGATTTTTGGGGTCAGTTCCTCTAAACAACTCCCCTCCTTTGCTGGACACGTCCCTGGAGTGGGACCAGGCTCACCTTAGCCTGGAGCAATTCTCTGCTCCTCTGGAGAGGGGCTGAAGCCAAGGGTTATGAGCAAAGGAGAACAGCCCAACCATGGCATGATGTCCTGGATGCCTGCAGCACCAGTGTTTGCCAAGTTCCCAGCACTGATGAATCTAAACAAGAGAATGCCTGCTCCCTCACTTCTCCAGCTCTTAGCCTTGCTGTGCCAATGCCCTGCCTCCTGTTAATGGCTGAAATAGTTATGCTGGAAAAGGGCACTCTGAATTGGTGTCACCTGTCATGGATAAAACCCCAGAGTGAGCAATCAGAGCACAAGTGGGAAAGCTGGGCTCCTTTGACTTCTGCAGTGGGGTTAATTTTGTGTTCCTCCTCTCTTTCAGCACAGGAAAAATCCTTGCACTGCTCCCACCTTTGCCAAAAGCTGTGGTGTTTGAGCAGCCCAAGCCAAGAGGGTCTGTGCTGGAGGGCTCCTGCTCCTGCCCATGCTGTGGGTAAGTCAGAGGGCTGCAGGGCTCCTCTTTTCCTCCCTGCTGGGAGGAGCTGCCCAGGGAATCTGGGTGAATCTCCAGCTCTCCTGGTGTCCAGGGGTGCAGGGTCTGAGGGACTGTGCTTGCCTGTGGCTTTGCAGGTCAGCAGGAGCAAGAGGAGATGGGGTGCCAGAGCCATGTCCCCCCAGGCTGCATTTCCCTCTGAGGACAGAGTCTGGGCTGAGGTGAGATTGCCACGAGTGCTGGAGGAGCAATCCAGGGAACAGGGACAGAACCACTGCCTTAGGTCTGCTCTGCCTGTGTCTGTGGCCAGTGGGATTTGTGCTGGAGAGAGAGGAACAAAAGGTGGAGTAAATCCTCTCTGGGGATGTGCAGCAAAGGACTGAAGAGCATGGGAGGAGAGTATTTATCAGCTCCACCACTATTTCTCCCAACACTGGGGTGCAGCAGTGATGGGGGTGGTTGGGTTTGGTCTGGGCCTGTTATTATTTGTGCAATTTTTGAGGTCTGTTGTATGATTTACTGTCCAGTATCTTTCTAACAGCTGACAAATTTAGGTTAAGCATCAGAACTTGGGTCCATTCATTTAAAAAACTTACCAAGGCTGCAGGACTGGGGTGATGACTGCTCCCAGGAAAGGTTACTTATTAATATTGTGTCAAATTTCCTTCCCTCAGTGACTGTCAGCCCTGAATGGCTGCGAGTTCATGTTCTTCTCACTGGGCAATTGGAAATAATTTCAGTATCATTAGAAACTTC